>OY292397.1:20398315-21034641 GCA_958496205.1 Idaea biselata
ATTTACAACTAGGAATAAGGACAATACGACCTTGTTATAGATCTACCCCCTTACTTATAATCGATGATTAACAGATAACTAAGTTATGTAATGTTCGTTTATGTCTGTCAACTTTGAAACTTCACGTCACAGTAAAAGACAAACATAAGTGTTGAACTTCTGTTGAAATTGAGGGTTTGGACGCAGAAATGAAATGTAGAGTTTTAGTTTAGGGTAATTATACGTTAAGATATATATTCAGTAAAAAGGCACGTGGAAGATAATATTATATCCTTGGTCCTATCACATTGACGGTTGAAGCAGAAGTAAGAGAGATAAAGATGGCGGCCATTGCTTTTATAGCAACTTGGTTGGGATTCAGTTACCAACTTGACAGAACTCAACTTGACTTCTCGTAAGTATTGTTGAAATTGCAATAATAAGTAAAATATGACAGATTCTTTTTGCAATTTCAACAACTTCCAAATAAATAAAAACATAGTTTATGCATTTGTTTATCATCGTTTATAAGTAAGGGGGCTAGTCGTTCGGGCTCCTATTACAAAACTTTCTTACCCTTTCACTGCTAAAGTTGTAATCGTAAATAGCAATCGCAAAATAGCTAATGGCTGAATCAAAATCACAACCACACATGTGTGTGTTTTCTCCAGTCAAAAACGTAGGTACGTTTTAAGTAAATAAATAAAAAGAGTAGGTATAATTGGTTTTGCTAATTTTTTTTTGAGAAATGGGTTTTCAAGCAAATTGCCTAACAGGGCCCTTAAAACCTAAACCAGTAGAGTACCTTATTTCTTCGAGGAGGTGGCACAGGCGGAGTCCCTTTCGGAGGTAGAGGTGGTCTGACGTCTGTGAGCTGAGTCGGGGATAAAGCCTGGCAAAATAAACAACTGTCTCATAAATTTATCATAAAATACCGTGCATACAATTTCCGGCTCTGCTTGTACATACCTACAGCGAAGCTAATTCTATTTTGTAGCTGGATGGAGAAATGAGGGCAGTCACAAATAACAAATAGGTTAAAATGCCTATAATTTTCTAGGCAAAACGGATTTCATTGTTTGTGTAATGGCCATATCATCCAAAGATCGATGGAGAAAATGAAGATTTAACATGCTTACATTTTTAAATTTCATTCAATGCATTAGATTTTGGTATTTTTGGGTGAGTGCCAAAAAACTACTTTCTTATATTATGTGCTCTTCTTTTGATATGTTTAGAGACATTCTATAGTACAATCATTAGGTAGTTTATTAGGTTGATGTCACCTTTTATAATCGAGACTCAAATATATTTATTCTTGTAAATGTGTAAGTTTTTTTCAGATACCTAGTCAGTCTCAAGTCTAAGTTCTGCCCAGGTAAAAAAAAACAACTTTGTCGGGGCAGAACAAACATAACGGTATAATGGTCTAACATAGATCGGTGTGTGACATGGTGGGGGTAAATAGAAACTTGAACAATAACAACATTCATAACCCCGCTCAAAACACACATACCGGTGCGGTAAAACGTTATTAATTACTATGAGTATTCTGCGTTTAAGGGCTATGAAGGTAGAAAGACTAGGTATCATATAAACCTGTCGTTGATGATGCCTTCGCTTCGGATGTCGGTGGTACATGTCATCGCAGGAGGCGCAGAGCGCGCGTCGGCCGCACTCCGCACACCGCACGCGCGCGCCGCCGCCACCGCAGAGACCGCAAGATGCGCCCGCGCCCGGTGGGTGACCTATTATGTAGACCAATAAACTTTTAACTGGGGTTTTAGTGTTGACACATTAAAAGCGTTTACTCATTTAGGGAACATTTTTGAATTCTATTGGACCATTCTCGCAGTGCCGAGTTTTAACCAAAGTAATTACACTAAGCCAATAAAAGGAATTATATGAAACGAACGATTGTTTTTACTAGGTTACTGGCATGTCAGGTTTGTAACATTTTGCTTAAAGAAAAACAGATCATTAGACAATCAAAATAAATTGGTGCCGTGTTATTTATTCTGCGCATTTTTGAAGATAATCAGATCTACATCATCATACCTTCGCTGCTTCTGGGGTAGAGCAGTAAGAGCACGGCATTAAAGTGGTTTATAGTAGGGTAGTCGGTCACAGTTTTACATACAAAAGCGAAGAATCAGTAAATGGTTCAACGCTCGTCGGGACTACGCGAAAGTTAGGGAGATGTAGGCAAGTTACCTGTCGGTGGTCGTGGAGGCGGTGGCGGCGGTGGTTGCAGTTTAGCGTTGACGTACTGATCAGTTGGGAACTCCACCACCTCATAATCTGGCTCCGGCTTTGCAGGCAGCGCTCGCTGCTGTATCGGCCGCGTGTTCAGAACTGCTATCGGACGCATGTTTGGTGGCCCCGGCGCTGGGGCTAACGGCCCGCGCGGGTCACGACCCCTTCCTTTTAGCATAGCTGTAAAGAGGTTCCGTTTATGATTATGGCTGATCTGTTACTCTTGCCCAATTAATCTAAACGAAGTGAAAACAGAAGTACCTACTTATGTACACGCATTTACGCATACATGCATGTATACTTTGAGTCTGCATTTTTGATCAAGAATTTCATAAAGTTGACATTTAAACCGTTGTTGTGTTGATCAAAGTTTGTTAACTACTTGAATTTGAGTATACTACCCTTCATTTATCTATTCTGTGTGTAGTACTTTCTAGTAAAGTTTGGATTCATGTTTGTTGGAGGTAATCTCTGGAACTATTGAACCGATTTTAATATGAGGATTCAATATAGGCTATTTTATCCCGAAATTTACATGGGATCTAAACTTCGGCTATACGTGCACTATTAAGTCGCGGCGAAAGAGCGTCGCCAAATCCCTATCGCCTATTCTGTGGTTATGTCGAAGGAAATCGTGCTACGACGACGCGCTTTCGCCTTGACTTATCATCAGTGAGCGTATGGCCTAATGGAGGTGATGCTAGTAGAACATAATAATAGTTAAGATTTCGAGTAATTAGTTAACATGATGCATTTCTGTTTTGTTTTAAAATCACATTACTTAAAAATCTATAATATATGTCTATACCTATGTATTATTAACATGTGCAAGCGATAGCTATGACCGGGACAGAGCGGGCGTTGCCGTCGTCGCCGACCCATATTCCGCTATTCATATCCCAAAATATCGAAACTGAACTAAAATAACACTATTTAACTAAACCAAACTCTAGATCCCTACACTGTTGTAATAAAATTATAGCAGGTTCTAATCGAATTGTACAATTCGAGACTGGTATTATTTTTACTTCCAAATTAAGTATTTTAATAATTGGATAATTGACTTACCTGATGATAACGGACAATCCTTTTAGGTTCGAAAATCACTACTAAACAGCACAAGATGACATGTCACACGACATTTTCATATCACAAGTTACGAAATTATGTAACAACACATGGTTCCAGCACTGCACTCGCAAGGGTCTTGGTCCGGCAGACCCTGATGATGTACCGGCTGAAAAGCTTCAGTAACTTTCGTTAGTCGCTTATCGTCCTCCCGATTGGCACAAAATTGACAGTGGGAAGACGCGTGCGCTCGCGCCGCCCGGCGCTATTTCTGTTCGCGGCCGAGTTGCCCCGATTCCACTAAAATTACGATACGATGTTATTTCCGCACTCATCCCAGTGCGCCCTCTTACGAAGTCAAATACCTCGCGAAAATTTAGAAATAGAACTCTCCTAATCGTTTAGTTAATGCGAAATATGAAATCTTGTATCGGATCCAATGGAGCCCTTAATTATCCCAAACAAAGTTTATAAGTTACATTTTTATAATAATTGACAGAGTGAGCGAAGCGTCGCTGCTTCAACTCTGGCAGAATTTGCTTTCGTCTGGAAGTGTTTGCATGAGCAGGTCTACAGGATATTGTTCAATTGATCTTGATGGATTTTATTTGTCGTGGGGGATTTTGATTGCTGGGGTATTTCCCCCACAAAGGGGGCTAATCGATATATCTGCCCTATAAAAGCTGATTTCAATGATTATTTTTGAATTAAGTTTCAAATTATTGATCTCCATTGAGTTATTATGTTTGATCTCGTCTCATACAGTTTTATGAGATCAAAGCAGATATGTATAGGGATAATAGCCGGCTTATTTGTCGACTTCATAGTTTGCGAGTAAAACTGTTATTGAAAAAGGCCTCTACGTGTTGACTACACACGACTTCCAAAGGTCCGCGCTCTATAGCCCCGTGATACTGGACCTATCTAGGACCTATGTTTATATAGAATAACAGACAATGTTATAGTCATACCACAGAACAGAATACATAAATAGTACAAGACAAGTAGTCATACTCCATTCACAACCTAACAGAACTTATACCCATATACAGAAAAAGTTATGTCTCGGTTACTTAGCGACGGTGGGTACACCAAATAATTGTATACAAACAAATGGGTAATTGTCATTTCCTAAATGGTAACCTATTCATGAAGGTGACTTACTAGGAAAGTTTCAAATAAGAATGGAGATATTGCAAAAGTTCAAGCAAAATGGATATTTCACTGCCGATCTCTACAATTTACTCGTTGCCAAAAAGATGGCCTACATTTCTGAACCGGTGCGCTATTTATCAACCGATTAAAATGAGAAATTAACTATAGAAAATATTGTATAAAAACAGATTTTCACTAATTTATTTAATCAAGTTTTTAAGTGACCTACTAATCCATTCCTGTTGTAGATCATCCCTTCCGTATACCTAAAAGAAATGAAAATGACGACACAGCAAAGGCTGCAGAGTCTAAATAGTATTTGTGTAGACAACTTTACGGCAGATCGCAAACCTAAGAATATAGTTCTATCGTTTACACCAAGACTCTTAATATTCCAAAATTACAAAGCTAACGACAGGATTGTTGCAAAGTTTTCAGTGAAGAATATAAGTAAGGTGAGATTTTTTTATTAAATAGGTATGTGTTTGCTTAATAAAGCTGATTAAAAAAAATATAGAAAGTGTTTAGAAGTAAGCATTTAAATACAGAGTTCAATACGTTTTGACAGGGACCCACCTTTCTAAACATGGTCTATAAAGATTCATCATATTTTTCCATAAAGCCGGTAGGCGGTCAGTTGTTGTCTCGACTGGCTCCAGGAATCAGTGTTACTTTTGCGATTACATTTACACCTGTGCAGTACGAAGATTACACGCACAAAGTTATATTCAATACAGATGTAGATCAATACGTAATTCCATTAATTGGTAAGAACTAAATTATATTTTTCAAATATAGGTATGTTGTTGTTGTAAGGTATAAATTAACTTTATCTTTGGTATTTTCTTACAGCTATGGGACCTCGTCCAATATTTAATTTCCCGGATTCCATAAAGATTCCGAAAGTTCCTCTCCAAGTAGAGAACTTTTGTACAATGTCTGTTCATAACGTGGGAAAGGTTCCTGCTGGATTTACATTGAGTACTGGCTGGTAAACTGTTTATTTTATTAGTAGTTATCACTTTATCATCAGTGACAGCCGCCATCGGCAGTAGGTACCTATCAGCCGCGATCCCGTGGACATATGCTTATATTCCAATGTATTCCAATACTCCAGCTGTCTATATAGCTATGTCTATCGTTTTTTAATTTCAGACTACGATTTGACGTTTTGATTCTTTGTATTTGTTTCTATATGTATGGTATGTGTGTATTTGCAAAAAAAGTATTACTTACATCTAGTTTAACCGTCGCTAGTACTCATACATAATACAAGCCTAATTGCTAAGGTCGGGGGTAGATTGCACTGTGTGCAAAGTGCTGCAAAAAGATTGCCGGAGAATGAGTTCAGAAGCAAAGAATAGTCTTCTAAGTAAAATCAGGACAAAAAAATAAAATACCTACCTCTTACTACATTTTCATTGTTTTTCAGCCCCTTTTCTCTTCAACCTCAATCGGCTTACCTAAGCCCTAATGAAAAAATAGACATAAGGGTTGGTTTTAAAACAATGGCATTGGGGGACAGCTTTGGATTTTTATATGCTGTCTGCGAAACAGGTACATATTTTTATATTTTTTTTTCTAAACTGTCTGATTTGGTTATTATTGCAACTGCCTGATATTAACTTAACCGTCTATCGAAGGAGAAAACTTTCAGATCAAAGCATTTGGATCAACGTATACAGTGAGTGTAGAACTTGAAAAACAAGTGGTAAGATTTCTCGATACCTACAATACCATGGTACGGCAACAAACCTACAAAATCGTGAATAAATCGGATCATTTGTTGACATACGTGTGTTTGAAGAATGACTGTGTTTATTATGGTTAGTTCACGTTAATTCTTAACATTGGATAATAGTGTTTTGACTGAATAGTTGTAATAAAATAAGCGCCAATGACCATTACCGAAGTCTGTACTCTAACTTTTCTTCCTTAGATTTCCAAGAGAAATTACGTCTAGCTACAATGTTTTACAACGTAAAGGAAAGCGAAGCGGATAAAAACAATAAACTGGTACAATATAATATTATTAGCAGTGACGAGCATGAGCGAATCTATGCCAGGATCTTTTTCAACGAAGTACAGTCTCTTGTAGTAGATGAGACGCTCCAGTTTCAGAATATGCATTTTTCAATTTCTCCAATGGTATGTGTTTTGTAACCTGCACATTGTTTTATAATCTACATTGCAGTTCCCATTTTTGTGTAACAAACGTTAATACTTTTTTTCCCTCAGGGTGACAACGACAACTTCCTAAAATGACAACTTCCGAGAACGACAACTTCCGAGAACGTCTAATCTAAAATCGACAACTTCCGAAAATGACAACTTCCGAAAACGACAACTTCCGAAAATGACAACTCCCGAAAATGACAACTTCCGAAAATAACAAATTCCGAAAAATTACAATAGTGTCTAATTTATACGTTACTAGCTGCAACCCGCGGTTTCTCCCGCGTAACTCCCGATCCCGTGGTTATTTTCCAAAACCTGAATGAATTACTACATACTAATGAAATGGTACAAAAGACAAAAACGACTGAAAGTACAGTCAGCGGCAAAAGTCCTTTAAAAAAGGGTGGTCGAGAATACGCGTTGTCGTTCCAGGAAGATCTAAATTTTGGCGGTTATCAATTTAGGTACCTAGTTGACGATTTAAGATATTGTCGTTTCGGAAGTTGTCGTTTTAGGAAGTTGTCATTTTAGGAAGTTGTCGTTTTCGGAAGTTGACATTTTAAAAATTTGTCGTTCTCGGAAGTTGTCATTTTAGGAAGTTGTCGTTGTCAGCCTGAGGGCTTTTTTTTAACCTATATTGTCTGAGTGTTAATACTCCTGGACACACGATCTCTAACCCCAGCGGAGAAAACGTATGCTTTTCTCGCTTCCAATTTGTGCAGGTATTATTGCCTTTTGTATATTTCCAGAAAGGAAACTTATGGCCAAATAAAACGACAGAAATAACCATAACATTTGCTCCTAAAGAAATAGGAGAGTTTTCGGCTATTGCACATTTAGATATCGATGGCGTACAAAATCGTTTACCGTTGAAGATGGTCGGCACGTCTCTACCGCCATGTATTCAGTTAAATCTAGAGACACTCGACATGGATTGTGTTTACATTAATAAGACGTATAATTATGAAATAGTAGCTATGAACAAAGGTGATTAATATGTGACTATTTTAAGCACGCTCCTTTCAAATTGGCACGAGCTAACATGACTATTATTTTTAGGACACATAAATGGCGTCATTTTATACAAAGAGGTGCCGACACTCTTCGGTAGTCGCATAACATGCTCTCCAGAGATGCACTGTCTACGGCCGGGAGATAAAGAGATATTCGTTGTATCTTTCTGTAACTCCAATCAAGGCCCTTTCTTTGAAGAAATTAATTTTGCTATACGTGACACTAAAGTCGTATTGAAACTTTATTTAAAGTAAGTTAAATAAGTGAATGATAAAGAGAGCAATAATTTTATTTCATAGCAAATCGACTTGTCCCTAAAATTGAATAATTTTGTAATTCCAGAGGAGAAGTTATTTATCCGTCATTGATGTTTAGCATACCTTGTCTGGATTTTGGAATGGTCAGTTTAGGTTAGTGTTTTTGCAATGCGTCTTCTTTTGGAAATCAAAATAATAATGACAGTGAGATAATAGAGACTTCTGTTCTTATTTATCTTTATTCAGGTGTTCCTAAAACTCAAGAGCTCGAAGTGATTAATGAGTCTACCGTAGACGTCACTGGTTCTGTTAAGATATCTTCTGACGGTCCAGAAATAAGCAGTATTACGTTGACGGATTATGCTGTCGCTGAAAAACCCAAACCATGTGTTCCACAGTGGCCAAGAGAATTTAATATTGAACCGAATAAAATCTATATAGGACCAGAATCCAGAATATCTATACAAGTAATTAGTATTTTTTTAAATGTTTTAAAGCTGCTGAGCGGTGTAGACCATGGTAGAGCGCTAGACTGACAAATAGATTACAACGACGAAGTAAGAAAATAAACAAATTTCACGTGATTTTAATGATGCAATATTATTTATACCCTAGGTAACACTAACTGCTAATTTAATAAGAGCCAATCAAACGTCTCTAGAGTTAGAACTAGAAAAATCTGACAGTGCACCTATAGTTCTACCTGTGATGTACCAAGCCATGGTTCCTGAGTTAACTCCCGCTCCAGATATCAAATTAAGGGCATGTTTCGTCGATTTTACTTATCAAAACGAAATACAAATTGTTGCCAATAACTTTTATGGATATTTCACGCTGGAAGACCCTGAGGTATTCTATATTTATTATTGCCATGACATGACTAAATAAATAGGTAAGTACCTACTCGTATTACCCGTATTACCCGTATTACTCGCATGTTTGTATAGGGGTGTTTTTTTATGCGGAGATGCATAAATCGTAGGTACCTAAGTATTTTTTAATACATTATATATTAGTGTTGATGTGGTGCTAATATATTTCTCTTCCAAATAAAATAGATGTAACATCACTCTTTTTTCATCGGGAGTTAAAAATTAAAAAAAATACAATAATAATAAAATAACAACTTTACTATTTTTAATAAATTCAAGGAGAACACTCTTCAAGTCGAAATAAAGGATGTGAAGGAAGGAATGATTGAACCAAACACAACTATTACTTTACCCGTTTCCATTAAAACAAGTGTCATTGGCACTCAGGAGCACAGTGTCAAGTAAATGATTACAATATTTATAAGAAATGTGTTAGTTTCCTATTTAGAGACAAAGTAAATCAAATAGCTCTGTCTTTTATTCGTTCAGATTAAATTTATTCGGCCGATCCAAACCAATTGAGATATGTCATATCACGGGCTGTGGAGTTCGGCCGATTGTAACGTGTACACCTGTGGCACTACATTGGGGTCAAGTCAAATTATTGAATCATTCTCACAAAATCTTGACTATTTGCAATGATTCCCCGGTGGTAGTCAATTTTAAGGCGTCTTTGGTAAGTCTATGGATATACTTACTCATAATATTTTTAAATTTGCATCACAAAATCATGAGTATAATGAATCATTCGAATTATAGTTAAATAAAGATGGAAGGTGGGCTATCCAGCCCGCTGAAAGTCACATAGAACCCGAATCTGAAACTGATCTAAATCTCTCACTGTATTTGATTGATGCCGCTTCTTATTCAAATAAAGCAGTCATTCAACTGGAAAAAGTAAAAGATATTGTGAGTTTATCTAACGATTTTGTTAACGAATTTAATTAAATGAAGTGATGATGGTATTGATATAAACATAATAATTGATATATTTTTATGCAGTTAGTACCATTGACAGCAACAGGCGTCGGTACAAGTATATGTGTTAGTGAATTACGAGACAGAATAGTTCTTGGGCGTCATTTCACTAAAATACCGCTCCATTGTAAAGTAATCATGGAAAATCACGGTTCTAGATTACATTCCCTGGAGTGGGTCGAACATTATAAACAGCCAAAAACAAAACAACAAGCATCGTAAGAATATTTTTAAACTTTTCATTTTCATATTACACGTTATGTGTGAATTTGTCTGTATTAGATTTTCAGCTGATGCTGTTTTAATTGAGTATCTCTCGCGTTTTTTGAGGGATGGCATGACCGTGCGACCATCAATTAAACATTTCCATACACAACTCATTGTACGTATCGCATTATTAGTGAAGCCGTTGATAAATTAGACAGCGCCTCAAAGAAAGCTTGTCTGTTTGTATGCCTGTCAGAATGTATACGAATTATATATATAATAATATATTAATAAGAAAATTTAGCAAAACATTTAGCTTGTCACTAGTAGTTTAAAAGTTATAACCATTTTGCATTACAAATCGTTTTTTTATATCTTTCGCTCAGAGCTTACTATTTATATTACAGAAACTTTTTCAATATAGAACCTAGAGTATTTAAACTTGGTGCTAGTGAAAAAATGGAACTAAATGTAACCGGTTTATCTAGTAAAGTGACTACCGTGAAAGAAATGTGGTATTTAGTGGGCAGCGTCGAGGGAATAAATAAAAAAGAACTACTATTGGAGTGTCCGGTGATATGTGAATTTGTAGATCCTAAAATTGAAATTTCCTCATCTATCGTGGAATTACAATACGATTTTGGACCGTACAGCGAATTTTACAAATTAACAGGCAAGTCAATATACATATTATTAAGTAGGTAGATAATATATGCATATGTTTTAAATACATAAATCAATAGTTAAATAGTTTTATTTACATATGTCTCGGTTAGAACAATAAATCTCTACACATACATTTTGGTAAGGAAAGTTAGTTTAGAAAAACTTTTCTATGTCAATCACTCTAATTATGATAATATCCAATATTTTTTTTCAATTTTCAGATATAATAACGATCAAGAATGTTTCAAAACTTCCACTTGACATTGACTTAAGTGTTAAGCACCCATTTGTAGTAATACAAAAACAAAGTACCTATAAAATATTACCCGAAGACGAAAGCTTATGTTGTTGTATTTGCTATAACGAATGTGACGTCAACGTCAAAAACATTGTTAAAGAAGTCGGTCTTCAGCAGTCCAAAATATTCATTGACTATTTAACTTTAGAACCCGTGGAGCCCTTACGTAAAGGACACCTTAATTTCTTTCAAGATATTCATAAAATGAAAATGGCTTTTCGTACTACACATGCAATAGAGGAAACATTGGAAGACCAGGAAGTAATGAAATTACAAATATTGTTCGATACGACAAAACATTTGACGTTAAAGTCTAAAACCTACTGTGATTTGATGAGAATAAAATTCAAGGGTCACAAGAATAGGGTAATTTACATATTTTTTATAACACGCGTCATTAAACGGAGCACCGTTGATATAAATCATATTATTATATTATAAACATGTTTGATCTTATTGGTTGATATACAAAATGATGTTTCAGGATGCAATAAAACTAATAGGAACAATAAATTTTCCTAATATGTTTGTTTTGACGCCACGAGTAGACTTTCAGTGCATTCTCAATGGTAGCATTCAAAGTAAAATTATTAAAGTTCAAAATAATACACCACTTTTGGTTTGCTACAAATTTCAATGGAAAAAATCAATTATAATTCCCGTAGAAGTGGTAAGTTGATTGGTAATAATTTTCATGAAACGACAGCATTTATTGAGTGCCGCGCGTAAACAAAGCGGTTTACGCGCGAGACGGACGAAAGTGGCGCGGCGCGGGCGCGCCCGCTGTGAGTGATAGTAGCAACGCGCAACTTCATTGGTAGTAAGTAAATGCGTATGCTGTTAACTAACTTAACTAATAGCTCCTGACTAGTCACTCGGCGTAATAACATTATTAAAGGGATCCTCCCATATTTTGATTGATTTTCTGCATTATCTGTCACTGAGTTTCCTAAACATAGCGACGGAGAATAAACAATATGCTATATCTCATTTTTTTCGATTTTCGTTTTATTGCATATTCGTGCATTAAACGGCTAGGCGCAGGTGCCTGTGAAGATACTAGACCCCAAGGTACAAAATTGGGCGAAATAACGACTTGTGGCAATATCTAATAGTTTTTTGTTGACAATATATTCTATCTCAACTAAAACACGCCTGTTCCTTGCCAACCAGTGCAACAATATGTCACATGCGGACGATTGTTATTGTTTGTAGCTCGATCCAACAAGTACTTAATTTAATTTAATTTATTATCTAATTTCACGAAGTACTAAATAATTAATTATTATTTAGTACTTAAATAATTAATTATTTTAATTAATTAAGATACTGTGCTACTTTTATTTGTTTAAACTGACGAAAAAGTTAGTTGCTGTTAGTAAATTGTCATGTATCTATAGTTTATTTGATGACGAGCATTAAAAATACCCAGAATTTGTATCCTTTGCTACAATGACTGTAAGTGGTGCTGTCTGGCTCTGGCTACTGCTTTTTATAACAGACTTCCTGTGACACGTTTGGTCGCCCTTTGTCGACGCGTTGCAATATCCAGGAGTGTTAGACGCTTGACATTTTTTAAAGTAGGGTTTGTTTCCTTAGTCTCCCTCCATCTATTCTGTGTCGTCCGACCACTAAGTTTTCTTGTCACATTTCCGCCCTCCCTTTAGCCAAGCACCTTCTGCGCCAAATCAGTAATAGATACCTGAATCCTATCCCAGCGGACCTTTACTTTTTCGATTCCAACATTAGCAGTATTAGCACATTTGTCGCCGATAGCTGCGGCGAGCATCTAGGACTTAGCTGCATCAAGCATTCACCTTCGGCTTTAGTTCTGACTTAGTTCCTGTCATTTGTCTTTGGGCAAGACACATAGATCCACGACAAAAAAACGGTGTTGAGCAGTAAGACTTTCACCGGGTACGAATTTGCAGTTAGCCACGTGGCTGATTTGACGTCTCCTAGTAATTAGGAAATTGTATGGGTAGCGTGCTTCCCACTCTCGTAGGTGATCAAGTGGTCGGACTTCTTTGTGAAATACGTAGAATATTATTATATTTCCCTTCCGCACTCAGCCGGATCCATATCCTCCATGAACATGATCAAATTCCGTCCCATCTCACCTAGTTGACCATTTAGATCACCACCTTAAACGATTTCCAGTGACAACGGGATGGACCCACCCAAATATCTTGCCTTGTTTACGGACCAGAACGGCTTCTTATAAGCATCGCTAGAACCGATTTGTAGCACGTAAGCACCTACCAAATGGGTAGGAACCTTATAAGTCGATCGGTAATGCATTTCACCCTATCCTGTGTAGACCAGCTTGTAGCCTTTTCTAATGAGCCAGGATCTGCTGCCTTTTCATCGAGTCTCTGGTTAGAACGCCATGGCTACCATCCACCTGGAAAGTACGTTGTATAGCTACTTTTCTTTCTTTAAAGTTGAACCCTCTAGAGAGCTCTCTCGCGCGTTCTATTAGCGTGGCAATTATTGTACGATGGAAAACGAATTTTCATTTTATTAAGGAGTCGGGGAAAATTCGGGGCTCGCAACAGCGTCTGACCTTCCAACTCCAAAAGGGAAAGTCTGCGCCAGAGCCTTATCTGTACTTCAGCAGGTGCACCAGATTGCAGGCGAGGTTTAATTATGAACAAAGAGCTTAGTTTGCTCCACACATACCTAATGTAATATCTTTCTTAGATGTCCATTTGATATGTTGTTAATGAAATTTAATGTCTTGTCTAACAGTGATTTGATTATTTATGAAAATACAGTATTTTAATTTAGTTGCAACACCTTCTATCTCATAAAACTTTAATAAAAATAAATAATAAATTGAAACAATTCCTGCTATGTAGTCGTTTCTCCAAAACCAGCAATATTTCACCATATCTAATAATATAGTCTTATTTCCAATTCCTCTATTATAAAATAAATGCATAACAATATTTCAAAATTTTACGTTGTATTAAATAAAACGTTTTTTTCGCCTCCTGTAAAGTAGTGTTTTTTGAGATATAGCATATTGTTTATTCTCCGTCGATAGATACCTACTTGCAAAACACAGCTTAGCGAGTTTTCCGTGGTTAAGCCCGTTTCCCGCTTCTAAACTGCAAGTGTGATGATAATGCACCTATAAGCCGTATATTTTATATAACCAACAAAGATTTAGGTATTTCATTTATTACCTATTGTTCTAACGTTTTTCTACTACAGCATGAGCCTCCGGCAGTTGAAATGAGCAATACTAGTAATCCCTATTTATTTACTATTGAAGAATCCGAAAATGAAGGTAAGATTAATCTACACTAATATTATAAAGAGGAAAGATTTGTATTTTTGTTTGTGTGTATGTGCCGATTTCAAAAATTCTTTCACCAATAGGAAGCTACATTATCAAGGAATAATATAGGCTACTTTTGATCCCGATATTCCCACGGGATCAGGAGGGTTACTGCGGTTCGTTTCGATACGATAATACGATGATTCTACTGTCACATTCTGATAGTAGGGTGACAGTAGAACCATCGTATTATCGTATCGTTGTCGTATCGAAACGAACCGAAGTAACCCTCCTGGACTTACGCGGGTGAAATTATTAATAATTTAGTTATCAAAGTGTCTATTTTGTCAACTATTTGACAACTAAATAATTAATTTCAGCAAGCGATTTTAATGTTATACTAAAAGATGATATTTTACCAGGACCTATAGGTGAAAAGGTGACAGAGAACTCAGATGGAGGAGCCCTGAAGGAAATTTCATCGTTGACACCGGATGCCTTTGTAGACACTATTTCACTTGATGATTCGGAGTTAGAATTTGAGTTTGTAAGAGCAAGAGTGTTGAAAAAAATAACACCAATGATAGAACCGGAGTATGAACCGATATTTCCATGGACAAACAAGTTATCGACAGTTACAGCATTTACCAGGATAAATATTAATGAAGTCATAGAAATAGTGCCGCATCGCGGTTTACTAAAACCCCACGAAATGCTGAATATACATGTTATATTTAAACCGCAACGAAACATTAATGTCAAAGGTATACTCGAGTGTGAAATTTTGGGCGGGCCCTCAGAAATTATAACAGTTACGGGTCAAAGTGCAGACTTGATGTACAAAATTAACAGCAATAAAGTTAATTTTAAAATAAGATCGTTCCATGATAATGCCTCAGAACAACTATTGATATCAAATATTTCAATATTACCCTTCGAATACAAGACATATTGGAATGAACCGAAGTTTGAAAACGAATTAGATGGAACCATACTTGATTTAGTTCCAAGTGCTAAAATGTTAGAAACAGAAGAAAACGCTAAACTGACTATTGTTGTGAGGCCAGGTGTAGTTGGCTATTTTCATAGAGATTTTTTGTTGGAGATAGGTCATCTTCCTCATATACCGATTGAAGTTTTCGGTTGGGGGGTTGTTCCTCAAGTTTATTTGAATCTACCTAGACCGGAAATCACAAAGGTGATTATTTACCAATTTTCATTGTCATTATTCTCCTAATAACTTTTGGTGATAGCCAATATATGCTATTTCTTTCAGTGGGATCCTATAATGGGTTATTTAGCAATACCCACACTTACATTAGAATATTTAACTGCTGTAAATGACATTTTCTCCAAAGTTGTTTCTGAACATGTCAATTCTCCAATAGTTGAAAAATGCTTTGAAGACCCAGACTTTAACTATGGATGGCATATTTGTTCTCCTGCGGTAATTATAATGAATCATAACATAACGTGAACATTATATACAGGTACTACTAATTTACTAATTTTAACGTAATTCGTTTTTGATTTTAGGATGGTTTTCCGACTCTCATTGATATAGAGTTGGCAATAGAAAGGATGTTAGTGATAAATCATATAAAGCTGAAACCAGAAATTTTAACTTTGTACTCTGTGGGTTCTGCAACGAGACCGATACCTGGATTTAGTACAACACCTTATATATTAGATTACGGCGTAGTAATTACAGGCAGTACGGTTGGTATAATTGTTACAGTATGCCTAACATTAATTATAAAAAATATTGTCATAACCTAACCAACTTAAATCATTCTATCCAATCAGGTTCATCGCACAGTTGAGATAATAAATTATGGGCCGATTACAACAAAGCTACATTTCGCTAAAAATACGAATTGCCCTCCGTGGTTATATATGAAGCTATGTGGTAAATTAAACCCAGGCGAAACTGGAAAACTAGATATGGTGTTTTCACCAACTTCAGACTACTTTACTGAGTTAGAACAAGATGTCGAAATTTCCTTCAATTTAGAGGTAAAGTGACGGATATATAAAATAGAAACTCTAACGTAATTAAAGATTTTATAGATAACAAAGTACCATAATATTTTATCATTTTATATGAAGGTACCATACGGAGTCGTTATACCAATACAAATCAAATCACTATGCGCTGTTCCATATTTAAAGTCGAATGTATCTGAAATAAACTTTGGAACAGTTAGATGCGGAGATAAAGTAATAAGTTCCATACCACTGAAGAATGTGTACGTATTAAAACTATGGTAGTTCCAATTTATATGTTTTTGTCCAAGTAGCAAACTCAGATTAGCTTCTTAAATTAAGTTTAATTTCAAAAAGAAATACGAATAAGTATTTTTAGTGTTTTTTACTTTCAAAATGGTAAAATATGCCTTAAGGGTCAATCAATTGTTGACAATTGAACATTATTGTATTTAACAAGAAGCATTCAAGTACCCTTCAAATTATTTACACTAAGTTTGTCATATTTAGTTGCTACTTGGTTGCTATTTAAATAACTAACATTTTCAGTGGAAAACCGACATGCATATGGTATGTTACGCTAAAATTGAAAGTACCTGGGCCAAATCCGATGACGATTTTAGAAAACTCAGGAAAATATGAGCCAGGGGAAGGCGGATGGCTTAGCGTGGCTTTTAAACCGACTATGGAGGTTAGATGAAGGAATAATACTATAGCTAGTCCCATGTCTAGTACACAGCAAGAATATAAAAGTCGTCCCCTACCGAAGATATTAATACCCGATTAAAACTGAAGTTCAACAAAATCCGAATCGTCTTCCTTAGTGACTGCACCGGTCAACGTATCGGAACACGGACAAGTCCGCTTAAGGTCATAGCCCACTTACACGACTCCGCTCCCACCCGGCAAAAATAATATAATTCAAATATGGGCTTTAAATATTGCTCTTTAGATATATTTTACATTGGCATCATAAATTAGCAGTCAGCTCGCTTTCAGCGAGCTTACCGCCGCGCCGTCAGACTGCTCGGGAGTTGACGCCTCGCTGGCCGCACGCCGCGCGAGTCGGCGCGGAGTGTTGCCAACCGTACGGTACGGTAAAGGCGGGTGGACAGCTGGCCGTCTGCTAGCTGTCGCCGCGTGGACTGCTGGTTGCCTGCTAGCTGTCGCCGCGTAGACTGCGAGCAGTCGTCTTAGTTTAGGGCAGTGTTGGATGGGAGCGGTGTTGGAGCAGAGTCGTTTAAGTGTGCTATGACCTTTAGCGCTTCGACTTAGACAAAGAAACCGCTTTTGGTCGCCTTTTACGACGGGCAGAGGATATTGTAGCCATATTCTTTTAGACCTGGCTACAGAAATAATAGGCATTTAAAAACTCTTCGGTGGGTCTTGAATTTAGAACCGTACTACTGTTCATTGAAGGTCTTTACTTTAGTAAGTTATGTTATGGTAGAAATCTATTAACAAAAACGTATTTAATATACAGATGACTTACGATGGCTTACTGATATTCCGATTCCACATGAATCCAACTAAAATGACGATTCCTATAACGGGACACGGAATCGTACCTCATGTTCACATCATTGGACCGAATGTTAATTTCCCACCAACTTTACCGTGGGCAGAGAGAACTGATATTTACTTTGGTATTACAAATCCATGTCCTTTCCCGATTGAACTAATTGTTCCTCACAGCGATGAGTATGTTTACTTTATTTTACTACCTATGTTAATTAATTAACCTTATTTCCATTAGTGAAATCGTAGAATAGAATACGCGTATATTAGATAGCGCTAGATATCAAGAAATCCGAAATCTAATTCATTTATTCAGTGAGAACAATGATCTTTTTGAAACGTCGACTTATGACTATGAGTTTAGTGTGGTTTCGGAACGCGCCCTCCGATGCGAAGAAACCACAAGAAACTCAAGGGTTTTTTTCTTTTTTTTGATCATGTGTTAAATTATAATCGTCATAATACAGATATCTGTAATTATCTAATTATAGAAAAGTTTGAATGTAAATGATTGTAAGCAATAGGTAAAATATTGTGTTGTACATATTTAAGTTATTTTTCTACACAGTTTATGGAAGGAGGAAGAAGATTATTACCAATTGCTACATAAATATTACAATAAACCAGAAGAGATGTTAGTTCCCGCAATAAAACCAGGAGATGGATGGCCTGAAGAAATAAAAAAGTTTCATAAGATGTTCAAAGATCGATTAAAAAAGTTTGTTAAGTTGACATTTATACCACTAAATTAAATATAATACTTACTTAAGTAGTTTATGAAATCTGAACAAGATAGCTCACCACAGATAGTAGTTTAATTTAGGTTACGTAATTTTAGTTTTAGGTAAAACTTCTTACATATTTAAATTAAAGTGGATCGTGAACCTAACCGGAAAAAACAATCTCCCTATGTTTCGATTGTCAAGTTTTGTTTGCTTGTATTGTATTTATTTTTTATTTAGAACAATAGACGCAGAAGCAGCTGCTGCCAAGGCTCAAAATGCTCGCGCCTCTGTTGCTGCTAAGTAAGTTTGTGTTGAAAAAAGCCAATTATGTTTTATTGACGATCAATAAATTTAACAATTTTGTGTTTGAAAGGAAATTTTCAGGAAAAAGCCCAAAGGTTTCCGCCAAATCTACAACAAACAAAGACGACAAAATATCACCAAGAAGATTTAGAACTGAAACTGAAATTATAGCAGGTGAATGAACATTTGGTTATTTAAATAAAATAATCCTCGTAGTAATAATATAATAAATGAAGAATTTTAGATTTACCTCAGTCAGTGTTGTGTTTTAGA
This sequence comes from Idaea biselata, assembly GCA_958496205.1. Lineage (NCBI taxonomy): Eukaryota > Metazoa > Arthropoda > Insecta > Lepidoptera > Geometridae > Idaea > Idaea biselata. The sequence continues at coordinate 20,417,335 of OY292397.1, forward strand.
CGAAATAAAAAACTTGAAAGAAAGTGACGTAGATCCTCTAAGAGATTGTTTGCGCGTACCTGAACTTGTGGCTACCACACCAGATATTGATAAACGCTTAAAAGGTCTCATAATTTTTGTACACGGATCTCCATGTGAAGGTGAGTGAGAATAATAAAAAAAAGTATAATTTATTGTATTTTCATTGGAAAGTATTTAAGAAGAATTGAATTGAGTTAAAACGCCTTTCAGAAATGCAGTGTCAAGAAATGGCTTACACCTTGGGAAAAGCTTTGGGTATACCAACAATTAATTTGGATTTATGCATTGTTCAAGCACTATGCGAATGTGATTGTCCAGCTAAGTTAATTATCGTTAACGCTTTAAATGACAGTTTTGAAACATCGAGGAAAGTACCAAGACCGGACTCTTCAGACGATTTCAACAATTATGACGGTAGGATGTTATATCAGTATGATTATTTTTGATTAATCTATAAGAACATTACATTTTACAATAATTATGTGTAAATTTCCATTAAAGATTATTTCAATGACAGCGATGATGACTATTCCATAATATGGAAAAAGATAGTATTTTTAGCTTCAAACAAAAATTTGGCCACACCTCGTTCAAAAATGAGTGACAAGAAAAAGAAAAGATCTCCAAACTCGTCAGATGCTTCACATTCAGCTGTAGGTGCCATGGGTTCTACGACTATGTTTCAAATGGTACCTGATTTTCAGTTATTTAACTTGATTTTGATCATATCTCTTCTTGTTATCTGTATAAAATATTTTACATAAATACATTGTTTTTTAGGACTTGATTCAGGAGCTACTAAAAGATTTATTCAATAGGCCTTATTTTCAACGCGGGTTTATTATAGACTCCATGACTAGCATCATGTTAAAGAATCCATCGCTCGTAATGACAACTGTCCTTAAAAGCATGCCCTCGATTTGGAACATACACCTTATCCTCTGTCAGTCCGATTTTTATAAATGGGCCCAGATGTATGAAGAAACTCAAAGAGAAAACGATCTGATAGATATGTAAGTGATACAAACACGATCTTGATAATTTAAGATGGTTTGGTGCTAACGTTGATGGCCTAATTTTTTTTTCTGTTTTTCTACCAAGTGTAAATGCATATTTCTACACAAATTGATTCACCTAGGTCACACTTCATAGTACAGAATACAGAACGATAGTACAGACCTACAATATTGCGTTATACATGTAAAATATTAGCTGGTATTAATTATATCGTTTCGTCAAAAGACCGAATTTCACAGCACATCGTAACAGTGTCCCTATACTTTTACCCGTAGCGCGAGATGTACCCACAGTTCTATAATGTTGCTTTAGAAAGTTTATATAACTCTTCTTGAAATAAGACCATCGCCTGCCGGCCGCGGGATCATAGTTAAACCTGATCTGATCATTATTTCCGTTTAGTCTCTAAGTACCTAAAACGCAGTCTGTCAATTTCGCGTTGTGCCACACTGTCATTTAAAATGTGCGTTTAGTCTAAGTCGCTATAGGTCTACTTCTTGTAGTGTCTATTTAGCGATATGACTATTAGGGCATGAATCCCGGGATCCCGGGATATCGTAATCCCGGGATCTCGGACGCAAAAGTTCGATATTATAATCCCGGGATTGAGTGATCCGATATCGAGATTTGAGCAATTTACTATTTGGGTATAAATTAAGGTATTTAGCTAAATTTTTCTTCATGGAATGATTGAATTGAACTATTAAAATTAAACCCAAATTAGTCTACCCCTGAGGAAGAGATCTGTAAAGATTTAGAAGCGTAAGGAATTGGTAAAATGTTTAAAACAATGAAAGTAACGTGATTCATTGCAACTTTTAAGACAAGTATTTTTTATACAAGCTCACATGCAATTTTTTTCTGCTAACATCATTTTAGTGGTGCGCCTAGAATTTGGCGCGAAAGTTTAGACACTTTCGGGTTTAGGCTATTTGTCCGCCATATTTCCAAAATGATGGGGTGGACGGCCCTCGGGGTAACTTATTTACGTAATGAAACCACTAGAGTCTTAAATATATTAAATATTTTATATTTAACACATTTTTATTGTAATAAATTCGCCTTTTTAACGATATCTAAAATCCCAGTATCAATCCCGGGATCCCGGGATTGAGCTCTTAATATCGATATCGCCCCGGGATTGAAAACCTTCCGATATTGCATGCCCTAATGACTATGTTGCAATAGGTCTACTTCTTGTATTGCCTATTTAGCGATATGACTATCATATGTTGCAATAGGTCTACTTCTCATAGTGCCCATTTAGCGATACGACTAAGTCGAGATTCGTTCCAGCACGTTCGAATTTTCATTTTTTTTCTCCAGAGTTTCATACCCAAAGGGTAAAAAGAAGAAAGCGAAGTCTTAGTATTAGGGTCCCGGCCTATTACTGACTGAGACTTCGCTGTCTGTCCGTCCGTCTGTTACCACTGTTGCCAGGCTGTATTTCATGAACCGTGATAGCTATACAGTTGAAATTTTCACAGATAATGTATTTCTTTTGAATTAATCTTAAGTACAAAAAAATAGGTTTAATAGTTACGTCAGAAATATTCGCACAGAACTATTTTTCAAGTTCAATATCAATGTGCTGATGTCTCGTTAGGTCTTGGCACAACGCGAAATTAGCAGACTTCGTTTTAGGTAGGTACTACTGATTTAGAGAGCGCACTAAAAATAAATTTTAATTTGCTTACTTAACTTACAAACTAAATCCCAATTTGCCTGCTTCGGTTTAGAGTCAAAACGAGTATAGTTATATGGCGAGTTAGGTCTAAACTTTAGACCTGACTCGCCAATAACTAAACCTACTTCGCTTTAGGGCTAATGCGCACTATGACTAAACCTCAATTTACCTACTTCGCTCATGAACTAATACGCAATAAGTCTATACATCAATATGCCCATTTCTCGTTAGGTCTAGGCACAACGCGAAATTGACAGACTGCGGTTTAGGTACTTAGAGACTAAACGATTATTTCTGACGGTTGTCGTTGAATTTGACCGACTTGCTAATATTAACTAGATCGACTCAATGACCGATTTGAAGACCGATATGATGAGGCGCTTGCGCTGAAAGAAATGCCAAGTTTCATTCAGGCTATTTCATTTCTACCTAATTTAAGTAGTACCTACCTCAGCCTAACTACACTATAATTTAAACTTTTTTAGGATTGCATCGGATTGATTAATCTCGCTTGTTTTTTTTTTCGTTTGAAGTTTGTCTGATCTATCTATCTAACTAAATCATATATCTTTGAACCTCAACAGTAACATGTCTAAAGTTTACGATGAATCAGAAATCGAAAATATCGTAAAGTCTTTCGAAGACATGGATGACGAGGAATATGAAAATGCAAATGAGGAGTTGAAGAAAATTTACATTACTCATGGATTAGAAGAACGAAGAAGAATTTTTTATGAAAAAAATTCGTAAATAAATACCTACTCAATATAGACTCCAAAATTGTACCTACTGTATTTTAGAGACTGAGACCAAAAAACTGAGAAAAAATGTAAAAAAAAATTAAAGGAAAAGTAAATAAAGAGCTGTCGCTTTCAAGCATGGGATTTTTGTTTACATTTTTGACATCAGTTACTGAAATAGAGTATTATAGTAATGGCTTAGATTTAGTTCGCCAGTAATCAATTTTTAATATTGTTTTTTAATTTACAGAACGCAATCCGAAATAATAAAAAAACCTAACGAAAAATGTAATTTATTTTACTAATTTCAATATACCTACACAATAATTGTTTGAATGAATTGTTTTTTTTTTTAATTAATCTTATTTCAAATTCATAGAAAATTCGTAGATAAGAGCTCACAGGTTACAGTTGACGGAGTTGAAGCTAAGAAAAAAATCAAAAAGGATGACTCGAAGGGTAATAATTACTTACCTACCTAAATAATTTCAGTATCTTGTTTCTCTGTTAAAATTAAAACTTAAAATATTATTATATTCAGGGAAACCAACGAACGAATACGTAGCAATGAATGCCAAATATAATGAGTATACTAAAAATGTTTATGATAATATTCTAAATATCGCCAACAACTGGATATTTGATGAGGGAGACATTGGCTATCCTCTATATGGTTTGAATGATCAAATTTTAGGTGCAACTCAAAAGAAAAATAAGAAGAAATCTGATGTACAAATACAAGTAAAGTATTTGTATATTTACACCAATATTATAAAGAGGAAATATTTGTATTTGTGTGTGTGTGTGTGTCTGTATGTTTGTAATGAATAAACTCAAAACTACTGGGCCGATATCAAACATTCTTTCACCATTAGAAAGCTACATTCACCCTGAGTAACTGAGTAACCCTGAGCTACTTTTAATCCCGATATTCTCAAGGGATCGGGACTTACGCGGGTGAAACCAAGGGACCCCGCTAGTATGATTATAAACGTATAAGCGAGTCAAATGACAAGCGAAACTGACATTTAATACAAATACATATTCCAGGAACCAGAAACAGTTCTCACTGACAGAGGATTTCCAATTACTCTGATTTCGTGTCCTTGCCTTCACTACAAACAGGCTTTAATTAACATGTTTTTGCAATGGCCCCTCATAAAACAGGCTCTTAAAGTAGAAAAGGAAGAGGATATTTTAAAAACCCCAGTCAAAAACAAAGAGTTTACAGTTTTACTTCCTAAAGTTTTTCCTACAATACAACACGAGGATCCATTAAAATGGCTTTTTTTGGATGAAAAGCCTGTTAGTATTATTTTTACACTTGAAAAAAAGTAAGTAAGTATAAAAGTTATTTAAGTTCCTTATACAACAGGCAATAAAATGGTTACAGATTAAGAAATGCGAATGCAATCAATTGACAGACCTAAACTTAGTCGACGACGCTACCCAAGAGAACGTTTTGAATATTTTAGCCAAATGGAATTGTACTTGTGGCAAAAAGGTAACCTGTATTGCACAACAATATAATGATATAGAAAGTTCAGCGAAGAAATATTGTATTGATAGATAATAAAATACAGGTCGCATCATCAAAAACATCTACATCTGATATACCTACCCACACATCGGGATCCATGGAAAGAATTTATGAAGAGAGTGAATCTGGTGTTTTTAGCCCACGACCAATGCAAAAAGTTAAATCAATATCGGGTTAGTTTACTGTAGAAGTAGCATATTAATCTAGACTAATCTGGGGGCACGGTAGTGCCCCCGCCAAGACGAGCCAGAGAAGCGTACGGGCACTACCTACCTTTTCTCGAAAGGTTTCGTCGGTATTTTGAACCCTCATAACTTGGGTTTGGAATATACCAGATGAATGTAATTCACGGGGTATAATGTCAATAGGGAACTTAATAAAAATACACAGTTTCAGTTACATAGCTCTTATAGTTTAGATTTTATTGATATCTAAAAACCCCCGATTTCGTCACTGACTCATTCACTCACTCACTCACTCACTCACTGATGATCATCAAAATTCAAATGGTACTTCCCGAAGTCCTAGAAAGCTAAAATTTGGTATGTAGGTTGGTATTAGTACACAAACAACTAAAAAATTCTAAAAGTTGAAACTTTCACCCCCCAACTCCTAAAATTAAGGGATGGCTATTTGTATGAGACTTTCGCAAATTTTGATGCTAGAGGTACAACTTCTTATTATAAGTAATAAAATACAGAAAATCAGGATTTTTAGTAATTCACCCTCTACCCTTTAAATTAGGGGATGTAATTAAGCGCCCCCACAACACTTAATGTGTATAAGAGGTGCTTGAGGTATGAAAATTGATTGATAATAAGAAAGGTTTACCGCTGTCGTACAGTGATGGACAACAAGAATATATTTAAAAGTTGTTTCGCTATCCGCCAGTGATGGCCAAACAAGTGGTAAACATTGGAAACATGGGCCTAAACGCCGTACCTACGGCGTGACGTGTAAGTCGTTAACAAAACGACCTATGAATGAAATGAATGAATGAAAGTAAATGAAAAAAAAGAAAAAAAATACTGATGTGAATACATCTATCTACTTTACCTTCTAATATTATGAAGCTGAAAGTTTCTTTGATGGGAAAAAAATTGTAATAATTAGGCAAACTACAAAAAGAGATGAAATCCCCTCAAAAACATTTTCATGTAAAATGTAGCCAAGACGAGAGCGAGATCACATGATGGGCACTGTTAAAAAGTTATCAGATATCATGTACCTAAAGCCAAGCTTATAACTCTACACGCCCCAACTCCACAAGCACCTTACTTCACAAACTCAACATCTTAGCCAAAATATATGGGCTTGGCCGTTTCATTACCGCAAGAACAAATGTTTAACAGAAAAACGTAGCGAAACGGCCAGCCATTATATTTGGCTAAGATGTTGAGTTTGTGAAGTAAGGTGCTTGTGGAGTTGGGGCGTGTAGAGTTATAAGCTTGGCTTTAGGTACATGACATCTGATAACTTTTTAACAGTGCCCATCATGTGATCTCGCTCTCGTCTTGGCTACATTTTACATGAAAATGTTTTTGAGGGGTATTATAAAGAGGAAAGGTTTGAATTTGTGTGTGTGTGTGTGTGTGTGTGTGTGTCTGTATGTTTGTAATGAATAAAATCAAAAACTACTGAGCCGATTTCAAAAATTCTTTCACAATTAGAAAGCTACATAACTAGGCTACTTTTGCAGAATTTGCAGTCGGACTAAAACACACGTTAGGGTTCTGTACACAAAGGGTGAAAAACGGGAACCTATTAATGAGACTCCGCTGTCTGTCCGTCCGTTGTCTCCAGACTATCTGTATCTATAAAATGCTTTGTCCTGCTGACTGACTGAACAACGCATAACCTAAAACGCTGGTAGTAGAGACCCGAAATTTGGAGAGTGTGTTCTATAGGTGATAAAGACATCCGATAAGAATTTCATTTAGTATATCATAAACCGTGATAGCTAGACAGTCGAAATTTTTACAGATGATGTATTTTTTCAATACCTTTATAACTCACATCGGGTAGATGAAAAGGTATAAAACATTTTTACTAAATCAACCCATTTTTAACGTTATTAATACGTATACCTAGGTAATCGAGTAATCACTAATCATAATCAATCATGCCAAATTCGAATTGGCGCTTTTAATTGTAACTTTTTTTTCAGCAATCAGTGGTCGTTTAATCCTACAAACTGGTGATCTAGTGAGGTGTAAGTATTCCTTCAGTCCTGAACTAGAAGGGCATTTTACATTGAAAAGGTTCGTTGAAGTGAGCGGATGGCCTGATTCGAGACTCGACGTTAATGTGTCCGGCATTTGTGACTTGCCGAGGTAAATTATGTATACAGGATATACATGCAGTTTATTATAAAATTATGTTTATTTACTGTAGATTATTAAATGATGTTTTATCCTTTGTAGGTTAGATAGTAGACCTAAAAAAATGTTCGAAAACTTCGTTAGAAGAACCGTTGAAGATAACGTTTATAAAATTACTTATTTAGACGATCTCAAGTTCTTCGAGTTTGGTCCAATATTTGTCGGATATTCCAGGTTAGTGTTCTGAAACTATTTGTTTGGTATTCGATTATTTTTAACTTGATTCCTTACTGAAGGTTAGTGTTGTTTTCTTTTAGAATCTATGAAGAAGATTATACTATTGATTTGAAGAACTCCTCCTTAATAACAGCCGATGTCGTAATTGAGTTTTTGGAGGACACAACGGTATTTCAAATAGACAAAAATTTTATTCAGTTAGAGGTAATATCCTAGTACGTAACGAGTATACTTACATAAACTAATAAATGTTACATATTTAATTTCAAATTTTATTTTATGCTTTTGTTAAAGCCGGGATGTCGAGGAAAATTAACAATATCAGCAGCACCGGCAGAAGTCGGCATTCATAAGAGTATTCTTCTGTTTTGTGTCAAAGACAACCCTGAGATCGTAACAGTCACGATTGGATGCAGTGGAGTAGTACCTATTGTTGAAATATTGCCTCAAACTAAAATTATAGGTACTGTTGCTGGGATTGTCCAGCTTTATGTAACATAGCTGTGTCAACGCCTAAGTCCGCGTTGTTCGAACACCTACCTACCGCTGTGCAAAAATTCACACTTAAGTAGTGGCCCATCGAAGTACAGATACTGCCAGGCGCGAATCAGTACTTTCCTGGTCGTGCGTTTAAGTGTGGATTTTTGCACAGCGGTAGGTAAGGGCGCTTACTACTTATCTTATAAATATCTATTAAAAGATAATATTAGGCCACTCCTGTCCGATTCAATAATATAAAAAAGAATACTTTACTAAATATGACTTATTGCATACTGATCTTACAGAATACGGCAGACTTTTACTGTATCGCCGAGAAGACGACAGATTTATCGTTAAAAATGACTCCATATTGCCAATAATGTGGAAAATACAAAACGCACAAGAATTTGTTGAAGACTTCATAATATCTAAAAAGTCTGGGGTTGTACTAAGGCATGATAATCAAGTGGTACCCGTGACCTATATTGCTTGTAACGTCGGAGTTATAACGAATAAAATACTGGTTATAGAAGTTAGTTTCGCGATACATTACTTATTATTAATTAAGAACCTACAACATATACTGTAGTCAGCTCTATGCTAGAGAATCATGACGCAAATGCTCACTATGAGCACACACGTCCACACAGCCCGAGGCATGTGAGCCGAACCATTCGTGGCACATGCCTCGCGATGTCTGTACGCGGCTTAACACACAAATTCTTTATCACCAGCAAAACATCACTCACGAACACTCTTCGTGAGTGATCGTGATTTGAAAATACTATAACAATAATATTTCATATGTTCCAGATTTACGATGAGAAAGGAAGAGGTGATCCGATGATAATAGATAACTTATCCCTATCGGCCGAGTGCTATGACGTAATGATTGATTGTGCATACGAAAATCCCGCTGAAAACTTTCTCAATTATGGCAACGTTAAAGTTAACTCTTGCGTGGTCAGGGAAATGTACCTGTTGAACCGAGGAAAATACAATATATATTTTAAGTAAGAACTTTACCTAATTAATTCTGTATAAGCTATAGAAATTACCCTGTTTTTTAATTGTAGACTAGGATTTGACACATCTCCCTGAATAAAAAATGACAAATATAAAGAACAAAAACGTCAGATCGTGGTCTAGAATTAAAAAACAATTCAAAATTGAATGTTCTTTTATTTATTCGGAGATTAACAATATAATAATATCTCTTCAAATATTATTATACGACGGGGTATTTACTATATATAAACTTGTTTCTACACGGAGCTCGATATTTCGCCAGTAATTTCAACTACTCCAACTCGTGAACAAGCCAGTTAATACCATTTAAACATGGTAAATACCCCGTTGTATAAAAATATTTGTAGTGAAAACAACCATGTAAGTTTAAAATAATATATCTCTTTATTTCGTCAATTATATAATGTAATCTACTGTGCCTTCGGAACGCGACCACCAATGAGAAGAAGACACAAAAAAACTCATGAGGTTTTATATTTCTTATTTATAATAATTGTTTCTAAAGGTTAAAGAAAGTGAAGAATTTTCCGGAACCTTCACTTTTGCGATCTTTCGAGGTCTTTCCCGAATGTGGAGTCATACCCCCGGTACAAAAACTGCTCTGCATAGAATTCGAATGCACGCCCACAACATCAATGAATCTAGTGAATGTACCAGCTTACATCTGCTCACTCCTAGACGGCAGTAAAGATCAGGTGGTGGTTGCCAAGTTTCCCGTCTACGTCACTATCTCGGCTTTCTACAACACGTAAGAAGTTTATAGTTTGACTAGCTGTGTTCCGCGGTTTTACCCGCATGTCCCGATCTCGTGAGATTTTTTGTAAAAACCTCTTCTTATCGGATGCCTAGACCACATTAAGAACACACTCTCAAAATTTTATTTTAACTCTCTACTTTTAGCGGTTTAGGCTTAGCGTTTATCAGTCAGGTAGTCAGGACAAAGCATTTTATAGATATAGATTTTTCGTACTGTTGATGATTGAATTGAAATAAATATTTAAGTAAGCGTAAGATTCCCACTTTACTGTTAAGTTTTCTGGGGTAAGTTAATTGACATACAATTTTGAAACAAAAATGTAGGCAACCGATAGGTGTCGTAGGACGTTTCCTAAAACAGTTTTTTTTTAGGTTTACGTTGTTTCCTTTGGGAGAGTTGAATTTTCACATAATAGCAATTGGAAGTGGAATAATACGAGATGTGATACTGAATAATACAAGTAAATGTCCGTTCACTTATGAGATTGAGCTACCTAAAGAACATCGGATAGATGATGAGGCTCAGCCCGCGTCCAAGGTTAATAATAAGTAAGGATCAAATACATTAAAGTCTAGTTTAGTGCTATTGAGTATTGCTACTTCGACATACCAAAATGATATTTATATTACAGAATCAAGAATCCTCCTTTACGTTGCGGTAATTTTATGATCATGAATGAAGATAATCTTTTACCGCCAGGCACAAGCCGTACTATTGAAATACAATTTTTGGCAACAGCAGCGAGAAAATTTGAGGAAACGATTAATTTTATAATCAGCGACACTTGTCCCGCCGAAGCTGTAGGGGTACCCCTTAAGTTAATAGGAACTGGAGCTATGCCTACTTTAGACTTTTGGAATATAGAAACAACATTTCGAGAACATCTCATCGTCAAGAGTATGTCAGAGTATAAAGTTCCGGAGGTAAAATTTCAAATAGATTGTCATCATCATCATCTCAGCCCACGGAAGTCGAGACGGCCTTGAGCTGTCCGCATTTAAAGGCTTCTCGTGGTCGTGATCCACCTTAGGAAGCTAGATAAGTTCATTAATACTATAGTATACGATAATATCTCGTATTAGATAAGTGTTTATTTTATTATTCCGCATATTACATAGCTCCTCGCTACGAGCGAGCGAATTTTTTGACCAACCAGTTCGGTTCCACGAGGTGTTTTGATTGTATTTAATAGGACGTTCAATCAGATGATCTCTATAATCGTTATGTTTAATGTCTGTCCATTTTCAGTCTTCTCCACATTGTGTGTTCGAAGAAAATTCAGCGACATTACATTTCTTTCGTGTCAACGTTAACTCGAGTCACATGGGTGGTGTAGACCTTTACAACAATGGACTAGTTGCAAGCGCACTTACAATGAAATTGCATCATCAGTCTAACTCCAGTCTAGATATATTTTCTTTAGATAAATATGAGACTCATATCGAACCGTTATTACATAAAACTCTGGGAATAATATTCAGCCCTAAATCTCTGACGGTAAGAGCTCTAAAATAAAGCAATGGAACGCGCTCTTTGTTATTTATACTTGATTTATTTTATAAATGAGTGGTTAAAATCCTAGTTATACCCCCAACATTCATGACATCAAATATGACACCAACTGTCTACATGATACATGATGTGAGGCATCAGTCAAAATGCGCATTTAATTTAAATTATTTTATAGTAAGTATTTAAGAGGACGGTCTCCATACTCTTTCTCCATACCAACCTATATGTGTCATGATTAGACCCCTACCTATTTTCTAATTAGAATAGTAATATAATAAAAAAAAATAGAAAATGAAAAAAAATCAAAAGGTAGGGGCATAGTCATGACAGATATAGCTTTTATGGCATAAACATATTTGCTCTTATGTCTTTATCCAGAGAGGAAACAGTCGACTATGTTTGTATGGAGAATGAGTATGGAGACTGTCCTCTTAAGTAACATTCAATAATTTAATCCACAGGAATATAGAGCAGTTCTCGAAATAAGACTAAAACTTTTGGATAACCAAGAACAATCTTTCAAGATATGTTTGATCGGAGAAGGCGTTATACCTAGAATCAAATTAATTTCACCCCAACTACGGCATCAGAGGATTGCTTTACTAGGCTTCCCAGTTACTTGTCTCGGATCGATCAGCAGCAAAGAAATACGGTTCAAAAACATAAGTTCTGTCAAAAGTATGGTGGCGCTAGAAGTGATACATACGACAACTGAACAAAGACCTGTGTTTTGGTTGACTGTTCATGAAAATTCAAAACATATGTTAATGGTCGGCGATCAGGGTAATAATAACAAACATAACATTTTTTTGCTTTTTGGTAGTACCTACTTTATATAATAGTACCTATTCGATTAACGCAATAATTTCAATTCTATTTTATTTTAAATTAAATATAGCACTTGAAAACCAGCATATAAAACTTATAACGAGTCCGAATGATATCCCTGCGATAATAGTTCATTATAATCCTATAAGTCGTGGTAAAACTAGTTGTGATGTAAAACTGACCATTGAAGAAAATCCCTACGAATATTTTAACGTAAGTTTTTTTGCTTTATGTTAATATTAGCTGACTAATTAGTTAATATTAGCTGACTAATTAGTTAATATTAGCCGACTAATTAGTTAATATTAGTCGTTGTCCTGCCACCCTACCCTAAAAGTATCCTATAGCCTTTTCCTCGTTCTAAGCTACCTCCCCACTATTTTCCACATTTTCAGCCAAATCGGTTCAGCCATTCTTAAGTTATAAATAGTGTAACACGACTTTTATAAATATCGATTATCGTATTTAGATATATTTGTTTAGTAATTCATTGTTTTGCAGGTTCTTTGTGAAGCAGAAGCATTTATGGAAGACGTTATACTAATGGGTTTGGAAATGCTTTCCATGGAACTTGATCTAGATTTGTACAAAACTTCAGTTGAAGGCGAAGTGTCAGTATATTTATATTTACTATAATATTCGAGCTATCGTTTTAAGAATCTATTACAAGGTTCTATTTTTTTTAAAGAACACATTCTTCTTTGGCATCGACATCAGCAGGCAGCCGTAATAAAAAAAGCGCTACGAACGATAAGAAGAAACAGCCCCCAAAGAAGAAACCCAATAGGACATCAATGAGTTCCACGAAGCCAAGCGAGGACACTTCCGGAGAATCTTCTCTGATAAAATATATTTTAAATTTCGGTTTGTATCGTTACAATGTAAACTGTGAAAATGCATAAATATAGGTTATCGCAAGGTTTGCACACTTTGCGTTTTGTGACAAACTTAGTAAATCCCAGGTACTCAAGGTAGCAAACCTTCCTAATATATCAAGTTTCGCCAAGATCGCTTTAATTTTTTAGTATTTTAGAGTAGAGTTTTTTATTTTTAGTAATTTTAGAGTAGAGAAGCAACAATCCAACTGGGACAGTAAAGCAAATTTTGCCAGACTTCTGTTAAAAACGCTTCGCTCGCTCGATCAATATAGGTACTCAATACATGGTGAAAATGTGTATGTTTTTGTGCAAAACTGAACATTTCTAACCGATTATAAATTGTTTAGGTGGATGTGAGTTATGTACTCTTCAGAAAAGATCAGTTATCATGGTCAATAATTCTGAGAAAGTGTATAAATTCACGTGGATAGATATAGAGTACGTCATTATAAAGCCGTCTATGGGCTATATATCGCCCGGCGAAGAGAAAGATTTTGAAATATTGTTCTATGCGGGTCGCCCGGTCCATATAGTAAAGGTAAAAAATCAGTAAAATATTATTATAATATAATATATGTGATATATCAGCATATTAATAAAGTTTTGTTAACCATGAAGACAATTTTAACAGGAGCTTTTAACATGTCATCTGATCGCTATAACCGATGATTCACTAACTACTGATGTGAAAGGTGCAACTTGGGACAATCGTCAAGTGGTCACAAGATTTGTCACTAACAGGTATAAGATCTATACATATAATAAAATCGTAACTCAGCGGTGTCTGTTTTTGGAAGATATAAAAAAAATATAAATTGTATGGGTATCTATGAACGCAGTAGAACCTATTTTTCTGTTTTTCTGGTTGTCTGTTTGTCTGTTTGTCTGTTTGTGTGTGCCTTTGTGCCCGCTAATCTCAAAAACGGCTCATCCGATTTTAACCAAATTTGGTATGCAGATAGCTTTAGACCCCGATTAACATATAGGGTATTTTTTATCCGGATATTTAGTCCGGTTATCCGGATAAAGTGTTTTTTTGCTATTACTTAATTAGTTTGAATGTTGTATTGAATAAATATATGGTGTGGAATCAACACATGATTAACCGGATATCCGGTCGAAAATAAAAAAACCGGATATCCGGTTTTTTTTCAGGAAATTCCTCAAATACCGTATACCTATGTCTGTCCATATATCCGGATCCTTTGGACATACGGAAATTCTTTATAATGACTGTTTTTAACCGACTTTAAAAAAAAGAGGAGCTGCTCAATTCTATCGCATATTATTTGTATGTGAATATGTTCACGCCGTACTCCGGCATATAAAGTCCGATTTCGATCATTCTTTTTAATTTGGAAAGTGAGAGTCCCGAGTTGGTCCCATAAATTATTGTTAGTGAAGATCTGATGAGAACCTTTGGAATGATGAGCAGAATAGCATCTCACAATGATGTTAATTACTAACTTTTGGACTTCCATGAATAGAATCGGCTTATAAAGAACTAGGTACAAATTGATGAACCACCTGAAACCACCTTCTCAAAAATTCCTCAGTGATTAAAGTTACGGTTACAATCTTGAAAATGCAATAAAATGGATTAAAAAAATATATCTGTAATCGGGCAGTTTTACTGGGTAGATGCAGATTGCATGTAGTTTACGTGGCACAATGGCAGCTATGGATTCCGAGTCGAGGGTTCCGCGTTCGAATCACAGACCGGCGCATTCCCTTTTTAAGGAACGGTGGCCTACCGAGCCGAGTGATGGCTTCCGATTCGACGGCTGCGCGTTCGAGTCACGAGTCCCGGACACGACGTTACGTTTTACCCTCCAGATGGTCGTCCACCTTGCCGTTGTGAGGGGACTCAGTAGCTGAAAGCTAAGAGGCGCACGAGGTGGGAAACCGGGCTTGCCTGGCTTCTAATCCGTAATCCCGCGTCAGCGGGCTCGGGGGTCCTTTCCGCAAGAAAGGGCCCGCGTGGTAGACAACCACTATAAAAATCACCTCAGCCTCTGGTGGTGAATTGGGGGGGGGGGGAGGTTATCACCGGCTTTGGGGACCTCGAGACGGTGGCGTGACCGTGCCGAGGGAGGGAAGACGGAGAGGGGTTGTCTATGGGGAGATACAGAGATGAGGCTTGAAAAGGCCGTCGTTTTCGGGATGAAGTCCATGACACTTGTGGAGCGAGGGACACCATGGGGGTTTACATTATAAGCCTATGGTAGGGAGCCCAACGAGATTGGCCTGAGACGGTGACGGACATTAACCACGTAAAAAAAAAAGATATCATGTAGTTAAGCTGCCCGACTTTAGCTTACATAACAGATAAGTCGGTTGCACTGTATTTCGGAGAGCTCAATATTATTGTTTTGTCCTTTTGTTCGAAGTCGGATTTCGATTTTTTTTATTTTTTCGATAAAGGCTACTTCTTATAAGCATGCAACACGTTACCTACCGCTGCGCTGTGCTAAATCTACACTTAAATAGACTCTGCCATGATTATCTTCTGCTCAGCAACATACTTCCTTGGTCGTCCGTTCAAGCACAGCGATGGGTAGGTAGTCCGAAAAACACTGACGAAGTCGCGGGCACAGCTAGTTACATAAATAAATTTGTACTTTTTAGGGATTGGTACATCAAAAGACCGGCAGTTTTTTACCCAACTGCCGAAGGAAGGTTATGTTTTTTTATATAATCTCATTTATTTAAGTAAAATATTGGTCTGCAATTTACTAATATTCACAATTATATCGTAAAGGGACGAGGGGATCCATGAAAGATGTGATATAAATATCGAAGAACAAGCTATTTTGCCAGCTGAAGATGCTCTAGGAACTTTAACTATAGTCGTTGTTTATTCAGCTGTCACAGAATATACCAAATTCAGTTACACATTGGAAGAAGAAAAAAAACTTAGGGATACGTTTATCTACCAGGTATTTTCAAAAAGATAATTATGGAGAAAATAGGTTTTTTTTTATTTTTTGTGAAAAGTATTTAATCAGTGTGTTTTTTCTCAACAGACACGCAGCTTTGATTTCAAAGTACAAAACACTGGGAATGTAGTAATGAAAATAACGTGGTCGTTTCATATTGACGATGAGTATCCAGCTCGGATCGATAAATACATTCAACAACTAGAAGCACTTGTAAGTTTCAAGGTTATGTATTGCTCGCGTCGCGTCGCCGTCTCTTCGGTACGATTTAGCCATAGTTGTCCCACAAGAACGCTCTGGGTAGCGAGTGGTAAAGTAGCATGTTCACTTGGTGGAGGCCTCGGTCGCGCCTTTCACCGCCCATAGGTCTAAAGGTCATAGCCCACTTACACGACTCCGCTCCCACCCGGCAAAAATAATATAATTCAAATATGGGCTTTAAATATTGCTCTTTAGATATATTTTACATTGGCATCATAAATTAGCAGACAGCTCGCTTTCAGCGAGCTTACCGCCGTCAGACTGCTCGGGAGTTGACGCCTCGCAGCCAGTCGCAGCCGCACGCTTACTGCTAGCAGTCGCTGCGCGCGTCGTCGCGGAGTGTTGCCAACCGTACGATTTAAATCGTACGGTACGGTAAAGGCGGGTGGACAGCTGGCCGTCTGCTAGCTGTCGCTGCGTGGACTGCTGGTTGCCTGCTAGCTGTCGCCGCGTAGACTGCGAGCAGTCGTCTTGGTTTAGAGCAGTGTTGGATGGGAGCGGTGTTGGAGCAGAGTCGTTTAAGTGTGCTATGACCTTAAGTCGTATCATCAAGGGGCCTCTTCCGTGTTCCGATACCTAGGCCGATTACAGGCGCTAAAGAAGACTGGACTAACCTAACCGACTTGGAAATACCTACCTGGATCTCACAACTTTTTACGGTAGAAGAAACTGAGCGGCGAGACTTGGTTTTTTACAAGCATGTTTTTGATAGGATTTTATTTTTTAAGGAACAGTCACCTGGAGATGTCCCAAGTGTTGGACAAAGCATGGATGTATACGCGTTTCCACCACAGGAGGAAGATAAAAACGGTAAGTACCTACCTACCAGAGATAAGACAATAGACATACAGAAACAGTCAACCGGTGACAATTGTTCAATCTAAGCCGCAAACCGCAAAACATACGTTACAAAAGCTTACACCTATTAAGTCTTTGGCATAGTCGGCGGCAAACATCTTGTCGATGTCTTGTTGTACGATGAAACCTATATAATTTGGATAGAGGAGACCTAAATTATGGAATATTTTCTGTTTATCGATCAATGTTATTAATTATTATCATCCACAAATCAATCATCATTATACGATTTTCCATTATTTTTTTGTGGTTTATTTATAGATCCAAGTAAAGTAACATTATTTAGCGGAAGCGTAGGAAGAGAAAGTGTGGATACATGGTTTGAAAAAGATTTACCATTTGTTATCGAACCTGCTAAAGAATGTTTGAAACCAAATGAATCCAAAAGTTTCAAAGTCACTTTTGCTCCTCTCGAAGCATTCGATTATAAAGTCAGATTGAAGAGTTTTATTGGTAAGCAGAATTGGATATTTTATTTAGGACCCAATAAAAAGTTTTTTTTGGACAATAGCAAGAAAAGCGTTTGACTACAATTTTGCTTTATATTAAGTGACGTGGAGGTCTAATCTAGATCACGCTTATCTAGAAAGAATTTCTGATCCGACTTAATGGTTCCACCTGGCGATATGTGACGGATAATGTATGTGGTAATAACATCTCGAGCTCCTCCGTACTCCGGAAGAGACCTTTAAGAGTTGGCCCCGCTTTTTATTTCTGATAGCAGTTGTTAGGCCACGTTAAAGGCCCTAGGTGGAAATAAACACTGGGTGAGCCACACCACGATACAAAAAGAATAAGATTAATTATTTTTCAAATCAAAATTTATTCCATAGATAACTTGGATCCATATGATCAAAACATCTGCTGCAAAATAACAGCAAAGTCTTTAATACCATACGTCCACTTGGACATCGAAGAGAGCGATTACTTAACTTCGGGAAAGAGGAAAACCATTGGAGTAGCGCTACCTCCACACATGACAGTTTTAGAATTCAACGTCTTAGGTTGGGGCTGCTATAAAAAGTGCGTATTCAATTAATTAATTTCATTAATATTTTCTCTCGATGGCCACAGAGATGGGTATATGGGTTTGGGGTGAGAGTCCTTTAGAGATGCGGTGTGGGTGTCTGTCTGTCCTCACTTTTCTTAGAAACGGTTGAGCTGTATTTAACAAGTTTTTTGCGTTAAATAGGTGTCATTAGACTCAATACAGATATGTTCTTAGTAGTTTTGACGCTTCTGACCGCTAGGGGGCGCCAAGGTAAACATGAGTTTGAAACGTTTTTTTTTGCTTTTAATCCATGTAATTTATTAATATAATATAATATATATTTAAAATATAATATATTATATATATTAATATATTGTAATTTACTATTTGATTATAAGGGCGATGTTAGGCATTCAGTTTTCATTAATTTAGTCCGTGATTTTTAATTTTAAAAACACACCGATATCGCGATTTATTTTACCACAGGCGCCATCTAGTGACTCCAATCGTAAAAATAAGTGGTAACTTTGTCAAGGATTTTTTGTATTTCTCGAAGTGATTCTAAGTGAACTGTCTAATATCGCCCAAATACTGACTTAACACAGCTTTGCGGGTGAAACGAACGGGGGTACAGGACTGATTTCAAAAATTGTTTCACCATTAGAAAGCTACATTCACCCTGAGTAACATAGGCTTTTGATCCCGATACTCCCACGGGATCGGGACTTACGCAGGTGAAACCGCGGGACGTCTGTTATAAAACTTAATTTTACTAATAGGTAAACCATTATTTGCAGATCATTTAACGTCATTAACCCGACAGATGAGGCTTACGAATTTATATTTGAAATGGTGCAAACAGAGAAAACCGAACTTATACCTGTTCATTGTAACATGATGAAGGGTTTCGTCGAAGGCGGCACGTGCTCAGAAGTAACGTTTACCTTTTCGCCGACCGCTCCTGGGGTTTGTATTCCTTGTAGCAGTAAGAAGTAGGTGAAAAATGATTTTACAAGACAAGGTTAAATTCCCGAGGTTACAAATATTATGGAGATTTTTTTAAGTCGGTACAGAACTGATCACGTACATCTTTTTAAAACATAGCAATGTAAGGTCTACGAACATGACGACGATTTTTGATTACCTCGCCTCGGTGGCGTGTCGGGCGACACTCGGCTGCTATGCAGAAGGTTCGATTCCCGCCAAGAACAGTATTTATAATTTTTAAGAAATAAGATGTATTTACAATTGCAAAAAAGTATCAGGTCTACATAGGCATTGTATACTTGTTGTCTACTACCCATACTACAAGCATAGTTGCACAGTTTGGGGAGTGTACATCTGCGATTCTGCGCTGATTGCGTTGTGTATGTCGTTCTTCAATTTTTCTTTAATTTTTTTTTCTCTTTTATTTATTGAAAATGTTGGTGTATCTACTTATGTTAGTCTTTAATTCGTTGTTTAGGTCTACGAATCGCAATGGAAGTTTATGATTCCGAAGTACAATTTAATTATGAACTTACTAGTGGTTGGTTTGGTGCGGGAGCCCGAAGTTGTATTTGTACCCACTATACTAGTAATTACAAATTCGCTAGTAGGCTTCACGTCAAAAAATATTATAATATTGAAAAATAACGAAAATGCAAATCTCAAGTTCAAGTTTAAAGGTAATTCGCTGTGCAACGAATCGGGAAAGACACCAGTGATCATACAACCTGAAGGTGGAGTATTGAAACCATACTCTGAAACACAAGTCAAGTAAGGCCACGTATCTTAGAAAGTATTCATTGTATAGTCGAATGTAGTGTAGACTTTCCTATATATCGTATTCAGAAACTTAGATCAAAAATTTCAAACAAAAATTTAATACATCTTTTTGAAGGTGACAGCTCTTTGTTTATTTTTCCTTTGAAATTAACAATTCCTTGTTTAAATTTTTAATCTAAGAGGCTGAAATAGAGATGAATAGATATATTTTTTATCCCGATGTCCCTATGTAATCGGGGACTTAAGACTGAATTCCTACTTCTAGTCTCTATCGAATTTAATTCAATAAATACGATAAGAACAAGATGTTAGATTAAAAGTCACTTACATTTAATTGTAAAAGATGGTTTAGGGCCTAATCTGTTATTCAGCCCTAATCAATTAAATTAGACGATTTTAATCTCCATAAATTTAGGAAATCTAAATCTAGACTCGTAAGTTCTAGTTTAGAATGAATTCAGTTCAATTATATCCTTTTGTAGGTTAAACTACACGCCTATTCAAGATGGACCGCAAACGTTCAAAATATTCTGCAGTATAACATTTATGACCAAGTATCTGTCACTGTGTGTGAATGCTCTCAGTCACTCCGTCAGACCCAAAATAACTTATTACATTATCGGAAATGAACACATATTGAAAAGTGATGCTATTACAAACATTCATTTGGATGAGGTATGAGATATGTTTTAATTATTATAAGTAATCCTATGGCGGCTCAACATTAGTGTCGTGAATTTACGGCACAAGTTGTGATCTTTATATTTACGGGAAGCTCACAATCGTTGGTAAAACCCGCCGTGAAACAGACGTAGAAACTCTGCTGCCATAACTTTGTTTGCTTTGTTTTATAAAAAAACTAGCTGACCCGGCAAACGTTGTTTTGCCTTATAAATTATAGATAGTAGCCGATTCTCAGACCTACTGAATGCGCATGTGGAGTTTGGTGGAGATCGGTGAAGCCGTTTCGGAGGAGTACGGTAACTAACATTGTGACATGGAAATTTTATATATAAGAAGATATTTTTCGAATAGAGAACTTCCTCCTTTGTGTTAGGAAGTCGGTTTGAAATATTTTTTTACAGATGCACTTTACTTATTTTAGACGGCTTCTACATATGAGAGGACGGTGCCGTTTAAAATAAAGAATGACGGTTCGGCGTCGTTTTACTTTGATTGGGGATATTCTCAGAGTAAAGTCAAAAAGTATTTAGAAGTGAATATCGAACCTAAAAGCGGTTATGTAACGCCAGGCAACACGGTCGAATGCATATTGCACTTTTTGCTGAAACAAGTCCCGGTACAAGCTTTCCCGGTCAATCTTTTCGTAAGTAAAACCACTTCTGAAGAAGGGGTCTGTAAAGACCTTAAAATGTCGAAATGCCTTGATAAAATGCTTAAAATAATTTGGGCCCTAATAAAAGTAACGCGATAAAAACCGTAAAAATGAGTTCAACTTCAAAGGAACCCTTAGAAAATCACTCGCTTGTCCATCCGTCTGTCTGTTTGTTTTGGGGGTCACTACCAATTTTCTCAGAACTTTAGGCAAATTGAAATTTATACCACATACAAGGTTTATCCATACAATATTATACATTCTATAAATGTCTATTTTAGATTTCAGACGGACCAGAATACAGTATATTCTTACATGCAAATATAAAGAAACCATCGTATCATTTTTCATGCATGGACTTCGACTTTGGGAAATGTATCATTAACGCACCTGATCTCACTTACAAGAAAAATGTAGCATTTATGAACGATGATACAGAAGCTGTGATGTAATTATTTATTTGGCATAGTTTAAATATATCATCATCATCATCATACTTAATAAAACGCAAGTGTAACTAACTCACTGACTGACTGACTGACTGAATGATGGACAGCTTCTAGGCTAAACGGCTGGGTGTAGAGACTTGAAATTTGGAACATAGGTTTTTTAGGGGTTGAAAGTGAGTACTAAGAACCTATTTTCGGAAATTCCACCCCTAAGGGAGTAAAAATGGGTAAAAACGTTTGTATGCAACTTGGTAACGGCTTGACATAGAAACTTGAAATTTGACATAGATATTGATATGGGGTAGAGATGGGCCGACTAGGGGTTCTGCCGACTAGCAGACTAGCCGACTAGTCGGTTCCAAAATTGCCGACTAGTCGGCCGACTAGTCGTCAATGCAAATCATTATAATTCCGAGATATTTGGGTTAATCATGATCACTCGGCGATTGTTGGTATTTTTGGATAAATTTGCACTTCGATAGCTATAGCGAAACTTCCAAAAAATGGTTCATACAAATATAAATTGGAAAAAAACGTTGGGAAAAAAATGGAGCTGAGGCATAGTTATAACATTTTAGATGTTTAGATGATGTATGTAAGATATGACGTGTTTTGTTTACGTTTTTCTGACTACGCTCCTTCTAAACTGTACTAATTAAATAAATATAGGTTTTATTGCATAATTGGTAGTTGACGACTAGTCGGCACCTGCCGACTAGTCGGTTAAACTGCCGACTAGTCGGCCCATCCCTAGTAGTAAGTGAATCCCTAAAATTGTTTTTTCCAAAATTCAACCCCTAAGAGTGTTCAATTGGGGATGAAAGTTTCTATGGGAATTGATTCAAAGAGATTTTGTTATTGTTTTCGGGGGTACTATCCGAAGCCCGACGGGTTTCGGGTTTTCATCTTGTACTTAATAAAACGCAAGTGTAACTCACTGACTGATGGACAACGTACAGGCTAAACGGCTAGGGGTAGAGACTTGAAATTTGGAACATAGGTTCTTTAGGGGTTGAAAGTGAGCACTAAGAACAGATTTTTGGAAATTACACCCCTAAGAGGGTAAAAAAGGGGAAAAACGTTTGTATGTAACTTCGTAACGGCTTGACCTAGAATCTTTAAATTTGACGATGAGATTGATATGGGGTAGTAAGTGAATCTCTAAAAAGTTTTTTTCCAAAATTCAACCCCTAAGAGTGTTTAATTGGGGATGAAAGTTTCTATGGGAATTGATTCAAAGAGATTTTATTACTGTTTTCGGGGGTACTATCCGAAGCCCGACGGGTTTCGGGTTCCCATCTTGTACAAATATAAATCATTCAGAATAGGCATAGCTGCCGAACCATAAATGGTGGTGGGACCAGGTATACGATCAATTAGAAATACCTTTCAATGCAAGATCTATAAAAGACACAAATTGCTGGAGAAAGCTTAGATGAAAACAAATTAGTAGATACGGTATATTCTAACATTACGTATTCGAAAAATGTGCTAGAAACTCGCAGAGTGACAGTACGTGTTCACATGACAACGGTTCCACATACAACTGCGGCTAGTGCGTCAGCTGACGCAGTTTTATCTGCCCTTATTTGTTTTTATCTAAGGGAGAAAGACACTTTATAGACTGCATACAAGGAGTTACGATGGTCACGATCCTCATCGTTGAGAGAATGACAGAGGAGGTGCTATCAGGGATAATGTTTAAATATTTTATTTTTGTTTTTAGATTGGACTTGTGCTTCAAAAATGTACCGGAGCTGTTTGTTGACTATCACGAGGAACCGAGCATACTACCGGGTAACCGAATGAAAGTGGCTATCTACTTCCGACCCAAAGCTGTTCGCGAATACGAGTTTAAACTGATTTTCTATGTCAATACGCTTTGTGAAGAAATCTTGACAATCAGAGGGGAAGGTGTGTTATTCAAACAGCAGCTGATAATAACATTTCCAATAAATGCTTCAGTTATTTAGGTTATCTATGTATTTAAGGTGTTCCACTACTTTTCGATCTCTACGAAGGATGCCAAAAGAGTTTCAATCTAGGCCCCGTAAAAGTGGGGTCTAAGATTGTGCGTACAATTGAAGTGATGAATCATAGTAAGGTGTCCATTGATGCGAATTTCGTGTTTAGAGACATGTATCCCGTCATCGATGATAATACTAATTCTGAAGCAACGAGCATATGCCTTAGTCCTAGTGCTGTTAACCAGCAAGCAACCGCTGGACCCTCAAGGTAAAGTATCAATAGAAATTATAAATACATACTTTTGTATACTTAATGTTTCAAATCTCCACATATATGAGGGGACTTGAAGCGATGGTATTTACAGTCACGGGTGACGGTAGGAAGACAGTAGTGCAACATATCCTACTTAGTGATGCCACAGTTTACCTAGTAGTTATATGTACGGTACGCCATTACTCATTAGCATTACGTATCAGATCATCGACGAGTTCATAAAAGAAGCAACATAAATCTATTGCTTTAGAGACTACATGACTAAAACTAGTTTTTTTTTGGCAACGTGACAAATTCGTATGTTGTTTATCTGGCTCTTCTTTCGTTATTAATTACATAAATATCTTTTAGAGTCAAGATGTTACAGACCTACAAAAACGATAAAGTACGTGATCAAATTGCAATGGACATAAAAAACGCATTGTCATCTTTAAAAGTGGTCCCGAATAAGAGCGTTATAAAACCTTACAGAAAGATTCCTTTAAAGATACAATTCAAACCAGTTGGAATGATAAGCAATCTGGATGTTCAGGTTTGAAACATTATTCATTTTCCTGGAATGCCTATTCTGTTTGATGATTTGATTAAAACATCCACACACTGAACATGCCTTTCATCACTTCTCGTCCATCCAAAGGTAGCCTGGAAGAGATCGCTTTAAGCGTTAAGGCCATTGTGCCACCTTAATTTAAGTTGATTATGTTTTTAATAATTATAATTTTTATATTGGTGTTTCAATAAAGAATTTATCTATTATGGCCTAGCTATTTATTACATATTTATCAAATGTATAATGTGTATTAATGTTTCAGTTGAATATGGTAGTGTTGGGATTCGAGAGACCTCTTGTGAAACTCAGCGGCAGCGCTACTGGAATGAGTTTTTGCTTAAACCAGAACTCTTTACAATTCGGTAGAGTTCGCAAACGCGGTGTTAAAATACTCAAGGTTATGCTGCTAAACAAAGGCGATTATGGAGCCAGGTATTTTTAAGAATAGTCTTCAGCGATAGAAATCTAATTTATTAGGTAATGTGTATAAACCCCAATATTATTGTTAATTTGAGAATAATTGTAAATGTTTTAGATTCTGGTGGCAACCATTAATATCGGACGAATTTTCGATTACTCCACTAAAAGGCCACATAGCTCCACATACTAACGTTACGTTTACTATACAATTCATACCAATAAACCACAATCCATTCATCAAAGTCTGGGTATGTTAATGTTTTATAAGATTTTCGCGATTTATTATTAGTAAGTATTATTTATTATTCTGGTTTAATTCATACTTCTATGTTATACTATAGAAGCTGGGTGATTTTAGTGAATAAATTTGAAGCAGTTAAAAAATGAAGCACTGTTAAATTTACTAATCTTGAGGACTTTTAGTGGCAGTCGAAAGTGCACTATAATCATCATCATCATCCGAGCGTTGTTCCCGGTTGCATCTCTCTCGAGAGCCCGGGGTCCGCTTTCCTACTTTTACGTCTCCACTTCGCACGATCTTCGGCATCCCGTGTAGTGAGGCCATTTGCACGCATATCCGATCTTACAACGTCAAGCCAGCACTTCTTGGGTCTTCCCAATCTGCCGCGGCCGGGCGAAGGCGCCATAGCAAGACACTTGTTTCCCACGTAACTAGCCGGTTTCCGTAGAACGTGGCCGTACCACCGTAAGCGGCATTCTTGCAGTTTGTCTGCAATGTCTCGGACATGAAGGCTGCCCCTGATGCGGGAGTTTCTGACGCGGTCTTTTCGCGTCACTCCACACATCCAGCGCAGCATCTTCATCTCCGTGACACGCAGCTCCTGCTTATGTCGCTCAAGCAATGGCCACGCCTCACTACCATACAAAAGGACAGGTCTAATGATCGTTTTATAGACCTGCCCCTTCAGTTTAACCGGCATTATCGGGTCACAGATGACACCAGTTACCTCTCGCCACTTGGCCCAAGCTGCCGAAATGCGGGACTTGACGTCGCAATCGATGTCGCCGGACTCGTGAAGCACAGATCCCAAGTACTTAAACTGGTCTGTCCGCTCGACCTTGTGACCGTCTACGCAGACAGTTGTGGGATCTGTGGTATTGCTAGCCAAGTATTCGGTCTTCGCTACGTTGAGTTGCAAGCAGCCGTTCTCAAGTGACTCTTTCCACGCATTTACACGCCTTCCAAGCCGTCCCTTATCCGAGTCCGCTAGCGCAATATCATCAGCATACATGAGCATCCACGGGGGCTGCTCGTGTGCATCTCGGATGACTACGGACAGTGCGTCCAGTATTACGCTAAACAGGAACGGACTTAGGACGGATCCTTGGTGGACTCCGACTGTAATGGGGAAAGATTTAGTGTCACCAACAGCAGTTCGCACCACTGAATCGGAATTTCGGTACATGTCCCTGATGGTTCCAATATAAGTTTCGGGCACCCCTTTGGACCGCAGCGCCCGCAGTCCTAGATTAGGAGGGAGTTCCGGTGGCTGCACCTCTTTATACTGCTTATTGAGCAGTTCGTGGAAATAAGAGCGCCACCTCTCCTTCACCGCGAGGTCCTCGCATAGCAGGTTACCATTATGATCTTTTACACAGCGGCACTTGGATATATCCTGTGCCGCTTTGATCCTAGAACGTGCCAACTTATAAATAAGCTTCTGCCCCTCAGACGTTTCCAACTTATCGTACAATGGCTGTAAGTGGTCCCGTCTGGCTCTGGCTACTGCTCTCTTTGTGGCACGTTTGGCAGACCTGTACGCGTCGCGATCTTCAGGATAGTTGGACGCTTGCCACTTTTTAAAGAGGGCTTTCTTCACCCTAGTCTCCCTCTGGACTGTGTCGTTCCACCACCAAGTTTCCTTGTCACACATGCGTCCACCCTTAGACATACCGAGGACCGACCGCGCCGAATCAGCGATAGACACCTGAATCCTGTCCCAGTGTTCCTGTACCGAATCGTCTTCAGCATTAGCACATTTGTCGCCGATTGCTGAGGCGAGCATCTGGGACTTGACTTCATCAAGCATCTACCATCTGATTCGGCGCTGACATGGTTCCGGTCGTTTGTCTTTGGTCTTTACACAGAGATCCATGACAAGGATACGGTGTTGGGCAGTGAGACTCTCACCGGGTATGACTTTGCAGTTGGCCACGTTGCCGATATGGTGTCTCCTAGTGATTAGAAAATCGATTTGGGTAGCGCGCCCCCCGCTCCTGTAGGTGATCAAGTGGTCGGGCTTCTTTTTGAAATAAGTGTTCACGAGTGCCAGGTCGGCAGTGGCACACGTACGCAGAATTTCTTCCCCTTCCGCATTCCGACTGCCATACCCGAAGCCTCCATGAACACGTTCAAATTCCACCCCCATCTCACCGACATGACCGTTTAGGTCACCACCCAAAACG
The DNA here is from genome assembly GCA_958496205.1 of Idaea biselata. Lineage (NCBI taxonomy): Eukaryota > Metazoa > Arthropoda > Insecta > Lepidoptera > Geometridae > Idaea > Idaea biselata. Next base: position 20,444,621 of record OY292397.1, read on the forward strand.
ATTCCCTGTGACAACGGGATTGCCCCAAGGACCTCGCCGAGTTTATCCTAAAACGACCTCTTATCAGCGTCGCTACAACCGACCTGTGGCGCGTAAGCACTTACTAAGTGAGTAGGAACCCCCCCAATAAGCACCCTCACGCACATAAGTCGGTCGCTAAAGCGATTCACCTCCAAGATATCGTCATGCAACCCCTCAGCGAGCACCACAGCCACCCCGTTCTCTCCACCAGGTGCACCCGTGTAGATCAGCTTGTAGCCATTCCCAATGAGCAGGGATCTGCTGCCTTTCCATCGAGTCTCCTGCAGGAACGCCACGGCCACCTTCCGTCTGGAAAGTACGTCGGCTAGCTCCCTCGCGCGTCCGGTTAGCGTGCCAATGTTCCAAGTTGCGAAGCGGAGTTTCAACTTGTGTTTTGGGGCTAACGTCTTTGGCCGTGCCCGCCCGTGGCACGGTAGCCCTCGTCCACTTACCACAGGAGTCGGGCGAAACTCCTGCGCGCCGTTATGCGGCGGCGCCCTATCTCTGTGGCCATTAACTCTTTCTTGACTTTCCATTTCGATTTGGCAAAATTTTGACTTTTACGGGAGCGACTGCCGTCTGACCTCCCAACCCCGAAGGGAAAGTCTGCGCCAGAGCCTCGTCCGTTTATCAGCAGGTGTACCAAGCTAGCAGGTGAGGTTGGCTTGGGCCCAACGATCTTAGTGGGCCCCATACACACCCGATTAAAGAGATAAAAAAGGAAAAAATAAACTCAACTGCAAACAGTGCCAGGCCGTTCAACGGGGTAGATCCAGATTGTAGGCTGTCCGACTTCAGAACATAACAAATATTACTCTTTTGTTATGTAATCTGAAGTCGGGCGGCCTTGCCCGACTTCAGGTTCCCGTTGAACTTCCCGACTACAGATTACACAAAAGATAAGCCGACGACACTGTTTGTAGGTGAAGTTATTTTGTGCTTTTTGTATTCGGGATAAGTTTTTTCTGAAGTTTTTTCTTAAATCGTTGTATTAATTTATTAATAATAGGCAAGCTGCAACATCGAAAACTATAAACCGTTAGAGTTGGCTATGTACGCGACATGTATCGACGTCGGAACCATTCAGAACCGGACCATGTATATAGAATGCCCAGTTAGAGAAGTTCAAACTCAATATGTTGTTGTTACTAATCCGTAAGTAGTATAAAATATTAGGAACCTACACGGTTACAAGCACTTATGCCCGGAATCAGCATAAAACTTTGTCCATGTCCAAAGTTTAATTACTGTGAGATATATAAGAATCAAAATTCATCTCCAGAAATTGACTCAGGGCTTACTTTTGCATTAACAAAACAAGTGTCGATTAGTACAGACGAAGATTTCAGAGTTTAAAGCTCATTAAAGTTTATTAGACATTATCTTGATATAAATGTTTCCATTTTAACTTTGGCTGTTAATTTGATTTCTTATTGCTGTATAAAAATGTTCTAATTTTGTGCCTATGTAAAATATTTGAAGAGAAACATGACAAGCCACTTCCTGTAGCCAAAAATAGGTTAATTTATAGATATATTTTTCTTCGGGTTTCGCGAAGCTAATATTCTTATTCTCAGCATTTATTAAAACACATCGTAGTAAATATGCACAAATCATATTTACTACAATATGTTTTATTTAATGTTAGGTTTCATAAAAAGGAGCCATGAAGCTCGTGGAGTTAATTTCAACGAGCGTTAAACTTTCACCTTTATACAGGGTGTCCCAGAAACGAGTGTCAAGCGAAAGTCCAGAGGTAGAGGACCTTAAGGGGTACCCGAATCACCCCCATGTATGTTCCGCGATTTTTCGTAGTTTAGAAGTTATGGCCTTTTTTCTCAATTTTCTACTAAAATGCGACCACTGATACCTTTTTGGTCATACTTACTGCAACAATTGACATAATTGGCTGATTTCTTTTCAAATGTGGAGCTGAATAATAGGGTCATGTTACCTGTTACAAAAAAAGGCGTAACACTAAACAAACTGTTACAAATTAAAAAAGAATTTCATAAAGTGAGCGTTGACAAAACGCTATAAACACTTTAAAGAGCAATTAAAAGAAAAACTCGCCTATTATTTTTTTTTCCAAACTAACTTCAAAAACTTCCTAACTTCATTAGCTATCCACCCTATTAATTTTATTGGTCTATCATTAGAGGATCATAGCAAAAATTTTATTTAAAAATTCTTTGGTCGAAAATTCTCTCACTCATCCCTATTACGAAGACTTCGCTGTCTGACCGTCTTCTGTCACCGGGCTGTATCTCATAAACCGTGATAGCTAGACACTTGAAATTTTTACAGAGAATGTATTACTGTACCCGCAAATATTTAAGGGAGCTCCCATACAACAAACGTGATTTTTGACATAAAAACGCAACGATACCACGATGTATTTTACCACTAGCGCCATCTAGTGATGATTTTTGTCTTCCGCAAAAAAACTTCTGCACAAATCTTAATTAAGATTTGTACAAATAAATGTATTAAATAAAATAATAACAAATATGTTTTATATGTTATTCGATTAGGCCGGGAGTTTCCCTTCAGGTTTAAGTAAGATGAGTGAGAGAATTTTCGACCAAAGAATTTTTAAATAAAATTTTTGATATGATCCTCTAATGATAGACCAATAAAATTAATAGAGTAGATAGCTATTGAATTAAGGAAGTTTTTGAAGTTGGTTTGGAAAAAAAAATAATAGGCGAATTTTTCTTTTAATTGCTCTTTAAAGTATTTATAGCGGTTTGTCAACGCTCACTTTATGAAATTCTTTTTTAATTTGTAACAGTTTGGTTAGTGTTACGCCTTTTTTTGTAACAGGTAACATGACCCTATTATTCAGCTCCACATTTGAAAAGAAATCAGCCAATTATGTCAATTGTTGCAGTAAGTATGACCAAAAAGGTATCAGAGGTCGCATTTTAGTAGAAAATTGAGAAAAAAGGCCATAACTTCTAAACTACGAAAAATCGCGGAACATACATGGGGGTGATTCGGGTACCCCTTAAGGTCCTCTACCTCTGGACTTTCGCTTGACACTCGTTTCTGGGACACCCTGTATATTAGTATATAGGATGATAATATATTATTAATACAAAATTACATAGGTACGAGTATTAGCGTCTTATATATGAACACTCGTATTGCAGAACGGACGACATGTGGCTTGTATTTTCTGAGATATCTGGGGGACCCTTTGATACTTTAAAAGATTTGAACGTGGAACCTAATTCGACGTTTGAAATTCCTGTCAATTTCCGTCCAAAAACTATAGGAAAACATGAGGTGGGGAAGTCTTCAACTAATCATTTTAATACAGTTTTTTAAACTAGAATCTACATTAACTATGTTTTTACTTATAGAGCGTCGCGCTATATTCACCTCTAGGTGAAAGTGCATTATTCGTCGCCCTTGTAGGTTGTGCGACGCACCCAAATCCTAATGGAACTATTGACATAACTATGCCAGCGAAGGAACGCATTGTTAAAGAGTTATTGGTTCACAATATATCTGAGGTGCGTAAGATTCATTTTATGGAAGAACATCATTGAATGTCGTAGTCATTACTCAGGCATTTTTCAAAATAGGGCAAAACAGCACAGATATAACCGCACGGAGCATAGGCGGACGCGTTGTCTTTCCCGAGTGCCCTACGACGTCAAGGAGGGTTGTGATTTTATCAGTTTATGTATGTTACTTTGTAGCGCTCTTGTCATCAATCTTATCTTATCTAGCGTTTGGGGACACGATCTGTCTATAACTGATCCCGCACGGTTGCCCTCCGGGGTGGTCGGACGGAACAGCGGACCCATCTCTTTATACCCTTGTTGGTCACAGCTTGGGACGCTATAACATATATGCGTAGGAGTATGGAACGGGTTGCTATGTCATCAATCTTACAAGGCGGTACAGCCGCCTTTGATCACCTGGGTGATTTAATTCCAAGGTGATCATAGGACACTACTTATGTCGACTGAAATCACCTAGGTGATATCACCTGGGTGATATGATTCCAAGGTGATTTGAGGACACTATTATGTCGACTGAAATCACCTGTCAATCAAAGTGGAATAAACCAAGTCTTGGCCTAGGTCTTGGTTGGGGGTATTCAGAGAGTTTCGATTGCAAACCGAAGACTTAACTTAACATGCCTGTCACTGTTTTATTGAGTCACGCTGAACGAGACGGACATATCCTTTCCGACATTGCTTTCGGACCGAAGCTATCAAAATACCACTTGTGGTCCAGAAAAATTGTCCAATCGCGTCAGTTTTGGCCTTCTCCCTCCAATTCTTTACAACGATTGCCTTGATGTCGATTTTTAGAGCATCGACCCTCTGACCGACAGCTTGCTGTCAAGCAGCAGGACTTTGAATTTTATATGTATAGATCTTGACGCTCTAATTTGTCGATTCTACTTGTTGGACCTTATACTTTGTTATAGGGATAAGTTTTGATGATAATTATTTACTTCTAGGATCTCGAATCGTATGTGGCTTCGACGGAAATAGTGAAAATTACACCGGATAAGTTCGACGGTTTCTACGAGATAAAACACACGGAGACGGTCAAAGTCTGGGGTGAGGCGGCCGCCACTTTCCGCTGGGAGTTCGCATGTTACGAAGAATGTGAAATGAATCTCAAAGTGAGCACTTAAAATAATCTTTGATTCGAGTCGTTCGCGTTGCCCAGACAAAACAATAACAAATTCTCTATCGTAACAGCAGGCAACAACGTCAAAATAACTTTATGACCCTATATTAGCAGTAACCGAAATAACGTGCCTGAAAAAGCTCCCGCGGGGTTAAGATGATTACGGAAAGAGTTTCATGAGAATGGTACGGGGCGGGGTAGTTGTTTTCGCGTTTCACATTTCGCTTCCGACTGGCGATTATAAGCTTTAGGTACTAGCTGTGTCCCGCGCGGTTTCGTCTGCGTAAGTTTTGATCGCGTGGGAGTTTCGAAAAACCCTTATCGGATGCCTACATCATATAAAGACCACACTCTCCAAATTTTAGCTCTCTACTATCAGCGGTTTAGGCTGTGGGTTGATCTATGAGTTAGTCAGTCAGAACAAAGCCTTTTATAGAAATATATTTAATTACGTCTACCTTTTCTCGATATTTACAAATAAATGTATTATTAGATTAATTAACAACGTGTGCATCAATACCCTTATCCCCGGGAGCATTTTCAATCTCGTCATGTTTACCACACAGGTAATGTTTGTGAATGAAGAGACCCGAGAATACCAGTTCTACGTGATCACGGTGACCGTTACGGCGAGTAGGATAGTAGACACGTTAACATTCACGTCGAAAGCAAGAGAGACGACCATGAAGGAAGTTCTGATCAATAACTCGCTGTCCATCGATGCTTCCTTTGACGTGATATGCAATAAATTGCAATCTTTGGATAAAATTAAGATCAGCCGCAATTCCGAGGTTAGTACAGACAACATACATACATGACACAACGAAATAATCTAGAGTAGGAACTGCAGTGGAACTCAGGGAGGCTGTCGAATTACAGATTGTGCAATCTAGTTATTTTACTTCTTTAGATTCATTTTTGGGCTACTTTAGTCTAGTAAAGAACCTCCATTCCTATCAACCTTGTTTCTTTGGTTCTGTTTTATCTTTTTAGGGTTCCGTAGCTAAATGGCAAAAAACGGAACCCTTATAGATTCGTCAAGTCTGTCTGTCCGTCCGTCCGTATGTCACAGCCACATTTTTTCCAAAACTATAAGAACTATACTGTTGCAACTTGTTTAATTTCAGTCTTCATTACCTCAAAACTAATTTTTATCAAAAAAACTGTGATTAAAAAAGTCAATTCGAAATCAAATAGCCGTAGGGTCAGTCTGACACAATCTAAAAGAAAGGAACAATAAATAATCATTATTATTGTTAGAATATCTTAATTAAAGTCTAGATAAATTATTGTTACAGGCAAGGTTGCCAGTTTCGTATTCTCCACTGGTCGTGGGAGTAACGGAGGACTATCTGGAAATAATAAACACCATGGCTGGCTCGTATATGTACAAAGCTATACTCAAGTGTTTGCCAGCCAAGGAGAAAGAAATGGAGGCGTCTACTCCGCTTGGGACTATTATACCGCTAAGGATCAGAGTGCAAAATAAATCTGATGTCAAAGCAGAATTTGTTACTACGGTGAGAATATTGTTCTGTGCGTACAGTTTGGGCAACAGTAACATTCCGGGGCGTACAGCAAATCACATAACCGAACAGTTCTGTGACTTACGGTTCAAATGGGACCCTGACTTAAGAGAAAAGTCTACATACTCTTTTTTCTTACAAACGTAGTCGACTGATTCCTCTCTGGATAAAGCCATTAGAGCAAAATGTTTATGCCATTAAACCTATATCTGCCTTGACCATGCCCATACGGTTTGTTTTTTTTTTCGTTTTCTAATTAGAATATAAATAAAATTTAGAAAAAAACGTAGTGGCTGATATATGTTTTATGGGATAAACATAATATTTTCTCTAATATCTTTATCCAGAGAGAAAACAGTCGACTACGTTTGTAAACTTGGTATGGAGAAAAGAAATAAATAAATATATTTCGTGCGATCTTTTTATATCCATAAGTGTATACATTTATATATATAAGTGTATACGCCTATAGAGAGAAAAAATCTTTTGTACTTCATAACATGCATAGATACAGGTACCTACTTTATATTCGAGTTCAAATTATATATTTATATTGCAGATTTCACACGGTTCTATCCAAGCTGAGAAAACCTATATTCTGGATCCATTGGAGAAAGGAAAGTTTTTGGTGTGGTTCGAACCGCAAGAGATTGGTCTACAAAATTGTCGATTGTCATTTGATTCTCCAGATGCTGGAGAATTCGTGTAAGTTCTTGTTTAAATTAAAGTCAGATGGGGCATTTGCAATACCGGGGCAAAAGCAATAACGTAATAATTGCTAATGATGTCCTTAAGAGGATAGTCTCCATTCTCTTTCTCTAGCTTAAATTTTCCTCCCTGGATAAAGACATTAGAGCAAATATGTTTATGCCATAAAACCTAAATAGGCCAAGCTGCAGGGAAATCACATTACAAAAGGTGGTGTAACAAATTTTATGATTTTATGTTATTTAGCTAAGTTAGCTTGATATAAATTCAATTTCTTGACCTTGGGGCACGACGGGGTATATCCGATATTTTGATTTTAATATTCTTTTTGCACATAGTGTCTCGATATATAATAAGTCGTATGACAAAAGTGTCTAAGAACAGTATGTAGAAGTCAAAAACTTTTACATTCTGTCCATACATGTCAATTCTGTAAGTCTTACAGGTAAAAAGTTACAATCAAAAGAACAAAAATGTTAAATGCGCCATATAAGACACCGTGTCGTACTACTAGCGCCATCTTGTAGGCGGCCACCACAAATAATTTGTTGTTGCTTATTATGGAAACGATTAAAAAATAATTGTCGTAGAAATCTATACTGATTTTATATAATGTTGTTTTTTCTTTTTTTGATTGTAACTTTTTACCTGTAAGACTTACAGAATTGACATGTATGGACAGAATGTAAGAGTTTTTGACTTCTACATACTGTTCTTAGACACTTTTGTCATATCACTTACTATCGAGGCACTATGTGCAAAAAACTAAAAATTAGCAAAATATCGGACATACCCCGTCGTGCCCCAAGGTCAAGAAATTGAATTTATGTCAAGCTAACTTAGCTAAATAACATAAAATCATAAAATTTGTTACACCACCTTTTGCAAGGCTACGTAAGAGGTGATTTCCCTGCAGCTTGGCCTAATATCTGTCATCATGACAATGCATCTACCTTTTTTTTTTAATTTTCTAATTAAAATAATAATAAAAAAAAAAAAAAAAGGTAGATGCATAGTCATGACAGATATAAGTTTTATGGCATAAACATATTTGCTCCGTCTTTATCCAGGGAGGAAAATTTTAACTACGTTTGTATGGAGAAAGAGAATGAAGACTATCCTCTTAAAGAAACCGATAACCTCGACTCTGCCTTATCCTGAATTAACTGAAAAATCCGTGCTTTGAGAGGCACGTTAAGCAGTTGGTCCCGGTTGCTATCTCTGACAGCAGTCGTTAGGTCAAGTTAGAGGTTTTAGGGCGAACTGAAAACACTAGGTGAGCCACACCACTACACGAAAAGAAGAAGAGTATATGAATACCGCATATTAACTTTTATAGGTTCAATATAAAAGGAATAGGAGCCGAACCTAAACCTCAAGGACCGTACAAAATAAAAGCAGGTGGTTCGACAACTATACTGTTCAAGAATGTTTTCGAAGATGCAAGAATTTTTAAAGTGTACGTGGATAGAGAAGAATTTTATGTAAAATCACTTTTTGAGCAAATTAAAAGCAAGAAGGTAAGCAAGCACAAGTAATACATTATCAAAAAGTAATAGCAAAAAAAGTAAATCACTCAGTGGAAATATAACAAGCGCGCCAGCAGTAAATAAATAACTTTAAAACAAACCGGCCAAGTGCGAGTGGGACTCGCGTACATGCAGTTATCTAACTAGACAAAAAAATCCTTGACAACGCAACGTTAGCATTTATTTTTACGATTGGCACCACTAGATGTCGCGAGTGTTAAAAATAAATCGCGATATCGTTGAGTTTAAGATTTAAAAATCACGTTTCTTAAATGGGAGCTCCCAATTAAAATGTTCGTTTTATTTTATTTTTGTTGTTATAGGGGCTACAGAAATACATCATCTGTGAAAATATCAACTGTCTAGCTATCACGGTTCATGATGAGATACAGCTTAGTGACAGACGGACAGACAGACAGTGGAGCCCCGTTTTTATCCTTTGGGTACGGAGCCATAAAAATCAACTATCGGTTAATCGCGACTTCGTTTGCTTAGAAGTCGGTCCTATATTTAGTTGAGCGGTGTTGGTCTAGTGGTAGATACCGCGACTTTCATTCCGAAGGTCGTGGTTTCGAATCCAGGTCGACCGCGCACCAATGTCTTTTTCTTTGAGAAAAATTTAAGTGCGCTATTAACATCGCTCTTACGGTGAAGGAAAACATCGTGAGGAAACCGACATGTCCTAGGATAAACCACGGTCCGAAGGCATGGGATATTCGCCAATGCGGGGTAGGCTCCCGTGGCGTCTTAGGCCTCTAAGAAATCACGTACAATGGCCCAATTGTGAGGCTAAGTGCGGAAAAGGCTCAGCGAAACTAAACTAAACTAGTCCAAAAATAACGCTTTTGCAGTTGTAACTACTTCTAAATTACTTCATTTTTGCTCCTGAAGTATCGTCAATCAATCACTTGAGCACTTGTAGTAGTAAATCGTTTTATGAAAAAAAAAGAATTGAATGCCTTGAACATCACTTAATGTACTATATAGTTGTTCCCCACGGTTTTATCCGTGAAGTTGTTATCACGGGGAATTTCTAGAAAACCTTTATTAGTGGACCTACAGCGTCATTTTACATAAACACTTAAAATTTTTATGTATTTAGGACCGGCAGCGGTTTAGGCTGGGTGTTGATATACTCAGTAAATCAGTCTTCTAAATCCTTAACTACCACATTTACCATCTACCACCATCTACCAAATTAGTAAATAATATTGGTCTTTCTAAGATTGGCGTAATTTTATTCTTCAGGATTTAAAGATCGTGGTTAATCTCATGGAACAACCGGCCGCAGGATGGACGGAAATGCCAACCGGTAGTTTGACCGTCGAAAACTACGATCCAGCACTTCCCAAAGTCAGCTGGACCTACTTCTTACAAGGCATACCTTGAATAAATGTTACTTAATATTTATTTAATTTGCTACTCTTATTTAGTTAGTAGATAATGTTATTTTAATAATATATTAATTGGCTTTCTATAATTAAAAACAGTTATTTAATTGTGTGGCTTTATTTACCAATCACTTACGCTAAAATCTTGTACAATGTCATCTTTGTCAGTTATATTGATATCTTCGTCGATATCTACATTTGCGGCTTTTTTGTTTTTGGACACTTTTTTCTTTTTCAACTTTTTAACTTTAGGAGCTTCATCATCTGCGGCGTTAAAATGGTCTTTTTCATCTTCACTGTCTGAGGGGAACAATACCATTGGACCTTCGGGTTTTGTTTTCTGTATCTCTTCCTCCAATATTTTAGGTCTCTTAATCATAGGAAGCCCTCCAGCAATTTCATCATTCTTAGTAATCTTTTTACGTTTCTGTATCTTGTTTAATTTATTCCAGTTTTCATAGAAAGTATTTAATGGAGTCCCTTTAGATTTGATGTTAGCTTCCCAAGCAGCCACCATTTTGTCATCATTTAGAACAAATGTAACTTTGTTACGCTCTTGTTCAATGAACTTTCCGTTTTCCTCAATCTTTTCTAAGAGTTGTCTTAATTTCTTTTTATAGTTTGTTACTGAGCATGTTTTTAAGAATTGTTTTAACTGAAACATCATTTTTTTTTTTGTTAATGTTGCTCTATGGTTGAATTATGATTTAGTTTATTAGATTAATATTATGTTACAGAAAGCAGTGCATTAAATATTAGGTATAAATAAAGCACACAGACGTTAATGAATTTTAGTTATTAAGACCCGACATATTACCGACATTACTGCTGATGATGTCTAAATTAAATTTACCACTTTCATTAAGAAAGAGAAAACTAAGCAATCACAAATAGGCTCAAGTATTTGAAGATTATAGATGAAATTATAACATGCTTGTAAATTTTTACGCGAATACACAGGAAAAAAAACACCGACCATAAACATGTACAAAAAGCGTAGATAATATAAAGGTAATTTGTTATTGGAAATGATTTTAATAACGATTACCTGGCTAATATTATCACTTGTAGACAAATACAATTATTTCGAAATAGATGAATCAGCCAGCAAGCATCAATATATGCACCAGATTAAATGAAAATGTTTGACAATCACACAAAAGCAGTGCAAGATCATTCGCTCAAAATAAAGTAATTAATGCATGCAACATACCTGGACGACAGCAATCAGTGTTGTATCAGGAAATGCAATGGAGTGTGATATGCTTGCTGTATATTCCAACAACAGGCCATATACCCGCTCAATCACAGTGTCTTTGAAACCATTCTCCATTAATTGAGACTTAGCCAATCTTAATATACAGGAGAAATCTAAGGGTTTCATTGACATTTTCTTGTGTTTCTTGTTAAAGTCGTAAGTTGTCAAAACCTGAAAGAATATACCGTGTTAAATTGTATAAATTAACTGCTCAAGGTTAATTTATACAATTAACAAAACAGGTACCTAATACCTGTTTATTTATTTTTATGCACACTAATTTAGTTTTTAATTACCTCAATAAGGAAAGGCAACACAGGAATGAATGTGTTTGATTCCTTTGACACATTGATTAGTATTTCAACACAATGGAACCTTAGTGGATAATATTGGTGAGTTGGTACAAGTTTTATTGTATTCGTAACCACCATAACCAGAGGATAGATCAGGGGCTGTAACTGGGACTTGTTAGAAGTAGCACCAAGGAGATCTGCCCATAAGTGAAGTGAGTTCACATACTGCCAGTTGTAAACGGCCTGTCTGTTCTCGATCTTGTTTAAAACGATAGCATTTCTCAAATGTATTGCCAATTGCCGGATGTATAGGAATACATGCTGATATGCAACTTTCAAGTCCAAAGAAAACATTTCAACAAGTGACCTTCTCATGAAGTTTATTCCTGGCCATGTGGTTGGACTGACAAACTTGCAATTCTTTACATAAGTCAAATACATCGCTTTCAATACTAAATCCAGTAGTGCCACTTGCTGGTTCCTTGTTATTCTTAATATGCACAAGAATGCCAGTACTCTGACAGTTTCTTCCCCAGTACTCCAAAAGGCGATCAGTTTCTTTAGAGATTGTTTAGCTATCCTGGTGAAGCAAGCTATGTACACAGACATCTGATGTAGATGTTTAAGCAAGACCGTAAGTATATTCTCGGATGTGACTCCCGCAAGTAGCTTGAGTAAATCATTGAGATAGGCAACAAGTGGACCTTTTATTTTAATGAAGTGCTTGCATTTTTGAGGATCTTTTCCAGTCTGTTCCATGCCCAGATATTTTTTAATTGCATTTGGTAAGTAAAGAACACATAATTGTATTACACCATTGAAAATAGATGATCCTGTAAAAATATGAATAAATAAATAAGTGTGATATGAAATAGAAATAAAACATTGTTATGTCATTTTGGTGAAGGTCTCACCTTCAACTTTGTACTCCCCAGCGGAAGTGCCATCTTCACTTGTAACTCGTAACATAGCTGCATTAAAAACCTTAATAACAGTAGTTATAGAACTTAATTTTATTTTGCCATCTGTCTGTAGTTCTGTTTGCCACTGTTGTAGCATTTTGAGTGTGACTTTTCCTTTACAGGGCTTTGCTTCTTCTGTCTAGAAAGTTTTGAAAATATTATTATTACAATGTTGTTCTACAGGTGTCTAGAAACATAGAAAAACAGTTGAGATAAAACAAACACACCCAGTTGGGACTTACTAAATCAAAATTATTTTTATTTTTCCATGAGATGGGCTAGCATTTGACGTCATGTCATCTGGAAAGCGATGATAAGGTTGATGGGTAGGCTTGCCTAGAAGAAACCTTTTCACTCCCTTATTTTGATATATATAATTTCATTATTACTATTTATAGAATTCACATAATATCTCCATTTCTTGACAACCTCTGTGGTGTGTTGTGCGAAAGCGCGACTGCAATGCAGAAGGTTGCGGGTTCGATTTCCACCAGGTGCAAGTATTTATGCTTAAAAAATAAATATTTGTGTATGGTCTGGATGTCCCTCTATGTATAGTATGTATATGTATTTTCAAAAGAAAAATAAATATAAGTATTATATCCGTTGTCTAGACACCGTAACACAAGCTTAATCGCTTACCACAGGACTAGATGGTGCTGTGTGTTGTTCAGAGAATTTATCTTCTTATATATAAAATTTCCATGTCACAATGTTAGTTACCGTACTCCTCCGAAACGGTGCGACCGATTTTTACCAAATTTTATATGCATATTCTACTATCTATAATTTATAAGGCAAAACAATGTTTGCCGGGTCAGCTATTTATTTATATTTATCAGTCCTACCTCAAAGTCGCTCTCGTCGCTGTCGCCTTGCAATTCTCCAGGTACATGGACATTTTTAGCATCATCTCCGTCGCCTTCATTGTCTGATTCTTCATCCTCCGAACCGGTGTCGAAGTTTAATAAATTCTCGTCGTTTTCCTCAAGGAAGTTGTAGAAATCTGGATCAATGTTCTTAAGTTTCTCTAGAGATTTTTTATGATTTTCTGGATCCAAATCTTCCTCGGAATCTAGAAAAGACAAAGTTCAAACTTAACTTTTTAAGAATATCTAGTTCTCTCTCTAAATCCTCTGGACAACACACAGCGCCATCTAGCCCCGTGGTAAGCGACTAAGCTTGTGTTACGGTGACTAGACAACGGTTATAATACTTATATTTATTTTTCTTTTGTAAATACATACATATTATACATAGAGGGACACCCAGACCAGACACAAATATTTATTTTAAGCATAATACTTGCACCCGGCGGGAATCGAACCCGCAACCTTCTGCATTGCAGTCCGCTTTCGCACAACGCGCCACAGAGGCCGTCAAAATGGGGCTCAAGACACAAGACATAAATAATTTCTTTCGAAAAAGATTCACGGATAATTTTTAGGTTAGAAAAAATGATCAAGGGATGTTTTCAGATTTTATCACATAGAAACTCACCTGAATGATCTGAATTATGTTTTTCTTCAACAGGTTCCTTCTTTTTGACCTTCATTTTTTCACGTTTAGCATTTATTTTACTAGATTTTCCACGTGCGATCATGTTTGTTTTGCGAACTACTTCGGTTATGTTATCCGTCAATGTCAACGTCACTTTATGTTTTTTTTTCGAGAAGGACTTTGGTTCGACTTAGCAGAGGAAGTTAAAGGGCTTACAACTAATTTTTTCTTCAGTCTTCCTATTAACCACTCGTGCGCGCGAGTTTTTTATCTCACTCAACTTCTATAAAAATACTTTCTCTATACTCAACTCAACCTATTATTTCTAATATATTTAACCAATTTTTTCTCATTTATTCAAATTAATTACGTTCTGATATATTAGATCTCCCATTCAGGGCTTGTTAAGGATACCAAATTCCCACTATAAGTATCGGTAATCAACGATATTTTCAGGTAGTGATACTTGGTATCGAATTGAACCAATTAACGTTATAATTACCGATACTTTTTTCGTTACCTGGCGTTGTTGCCAAACCTCCGCGGCCGCACGGCTTGTCAACGCCGCGGAGCGGTAAGTTCCCTGACTAGTTTAATAGATATCTGTGGGTAAGTTGCTCCGCTCCGCGCAGGGTTTCCAACTCATTATCTTAGGTTGGTACTAAATGACATCTCAAATAGTGCTAGATTGATAAAAAAATTAAAAAAAGTGCTATTATTTAGTCATCAACTTTTTCTTTGTGTTTTTTTGATTCGTAATGCCGCTTAATTTCAAATTTCTCGCATTAAATTCTGTTTTGCAAAATACACACATTGCTTTTAAACTATCTTTTTGTATTTTAGATCGTTCTCCCACTCTTTTCTGTAATTTTGAACTTAACTCACTTTTTTATTTAAAGGAATATCCATTTTTGTAGGTTTTATAGTTCACGAAACACTAAATTGACAAATTCACAACTAAAAACATTCGCAGTTCGCTTCTAAAGTGACCAGAAAAAAATCAGAATGCTGGCTGTTGAGTGCTAAATTAAGTGCTAGGTTTGCGAAAATAGTGCCAAATCTACCACCTAAAGTGCTAAGTTGGGAACCCTGACTCCGCGGCCTCGGCGAGTGTAGGTGTGACGTAACTAGCTCGATGCCGGAAATTTCAATTGTCGTAAAGGACTTTTTTTTGAAAATTTTTGAATGCTTATTTTTTCCTTTAAAAAAGTTTGTCATTTTTCCTTTTGGAAGATGTGTCAAATCGTAGTCTATAATTAAAAAACGAAGTATAGGTAGGATTTTCCGTACTTACCATCGGCTTGTACCATCGGCGTTCCGTTTCATTGTTTCGTTTTTAATTTGCTTAAAAATTTTTTTGGGATATAAAATGGACTGTGAACAATCCTCATCACTTTCCTGTAAAAATATTAAAATTATATTTAATCAAAAAATGTGTTTACTTTCCCCAAAATTTATTATAAACTAGTTGGGCGCCGCCGTTTCACCCACCAACCCTGTACAAGTAGCTATGTCAGCTATTTCACAAATTCCAACATCATGTATATTAAAATTTGGCCACTTAAGCAAAACGCAGTTTTAGCAGAATGTCATTTGTTTCTAACTGGGACATAATAGATATAGAAAAAAAGGAGTGACGTTTTGCGACAGTGATCAAACTTTTTAAGCTGATGTTTTGCGAAAGTGACGTTCTGTGTCAAGATCCCTATACGTCGTATACTCTGTCTAATCCACTGACCTGAATTAAATAGACAGGAGGTCTCGCACTGATATTTGTGCATATTTGATCTACGCCATGTTGCGCTGTTGTCTCGCGTTTTCTATTGAAAGTGATGGTGAAGTGATCGTCTCCGGAACTATGTGTATGGCGCAAATCAAATCGGCACAAAGATCTAACGGTGCCAACCGTGTGCTTGTGGCGAACCTTGACAGTCGCCTTACTTTCTTTAGATTCATTTTTACACGATTTCGCTTCCTGGCGACACGTAGGTACAATATTGTGTCAATTCGGCCCGAATGCGTGTACGTGTGACAATATGTGACATACTGCAAAAACAGGACGCTGTTGCGTCAGATAATGTAAGAGTTTTTAATTTCATCTAGTTCTGGAATTTACAAGTTGAAGTAATCTTCTGCATAAAATAAAAGTGAATAATATCATTTACTTACCATTTTAGTGTCCGGAGTAGGTAGAACGCTCACAGTCACGCTCAATTTAATTAATTTAGAGCCGGCGCGAGTCACCAACACGAATAAAGTATAGCCTCAGCTCAGATTCGAATTTCGTCGCTTATGTATGTGCGCAATACCGTGTAAGTTAAAAATAGTGTTGTCCACGATCTACTTTTACATTATCGATTGTTTCAGTTGGCAGGGTTTTCATACAGGAAGCAATCATATCGATCGTAAGGTTTAGGCTAAAATATTATTATAATCAAATACCAAAAGAAAAATTAAACAATTTATATACTTACTTTTGAATATTTATTTATTGCCCTCGGAATATTACAGTTAGGTATAGGTTCTTCTTCTATAGGTATAGGTACTAAAAATGAAGAAATTGGTTTCAACGAGAAAGTAATCATTACTAGGGCGGGCGAGTGCGCTACCACTGCGCCAGTGCGCCACACGGGAACCCACGTGTCATGGCGAATTTATGATAATGATTTCTCACTTGTTTTGTTTATCGACTAGTGCAGTCGCGCGCAGTGGTAGCGCACTCGCCCGGCAAGCGAGGGGCACAGGTTCGAATCCTGTCATGGGAGGATTTTTGATGATGTATTTCTCCTTGTAAAATAGTTTAATATACCCAAACTCGGCAAGTTATCTTATTTAAACAATGATTTTTATAATGATGATTGTCATATTGTTGTCACAAAAATTATACTCTTTGATTTAATCTTTGATAAATATGTCCCAGTGTGGTCACTGGGACATATTTGAAGACATTCGGTTGTTCATTATTAATAATAAATTAAATTAATAAATTCTGTGAACATCATTTGAAAGACATTTCAAAGCAAAAGTGACTTTACGCTCACTTATAAAGATTATTTTTACAATACATCCCAAATCGTGAAAAAATTGAGCAAGATCTGTTCAAAATTCAGGTCGTAAAGGGCTTCCAAAAAGTTCATTTTTAAAGATATGATAAATAAATTTGAATACTAATCGAAAGAGCTCGCGACGCTGATTCCAAATATAAAATTAACTCATTTTGGCCTAAATGTCCTTTACGACAATTGAAATTTCCGGTATCCATTTGCATCATACTTCCGAAAACAAAAGAAAGAGATGAAAGAAAAGTAACGGTAAATATCGATAAGTATCATTATTTTTAACGAAATAATACAGGTAGCGGTATTTTTATTTACCGGTAAAAGGCCACCCAAGTAGCGATACCTGGCTTACAGATACTTTCGTTTTACCGTTACCTCTGTAAAATGAAGGTTGCGATACCAGATTTTTAACGGTAAACAAAGCCCTGCTCCCATTGTGAATTGCGATTAGCCAACGAATAAAATATCCACTGTTAGTCTAAGAGCCCGTGAAGATCGACCTTCACCCATCTGATAACCAGATGAGACATATTTTTTATCAAATATTATACATTAACGAACATGCCTATGATAGCTTGCCTATCGAAAAGTGTTCATGGCTATTTTTAATTAAATTAATTTTAATCAATTTTTTTTCATCACCTTCACTCTTTTGATAACCGAATGAATTGTACCTCAACTGATAGTTTTTAACATACAGAATATGCCTAGATAGGCTTGCCTACTAATTTCTGTTCATGGCTACCTGGCAAGCAGGTGTGAACGGGTAAGTCAATATAGGTAACTACACCGATCTGATAACCCATTCAAATTTATATCATAAGAAAGATAATTTAATTACAAAAGCAATCGTATAAGCTTGCCTGCAAAAAACCGTTCATGGAATACCATTGCCAAGCTATAAACTTTCTCTCTCGCACCTATTAAATGACTCCAATTCTAAAACTTTATAGCTTGGCAATGGTATTCCATGAACGGTTTTTTGCAGGCAAGCTTATACGATTGCTTTTGTAATTAAATTATCTTTCTTATGATATAAATTTGAATTGGTTATCATATCGGCGTAGTTACCTATAGGTATTGACTTACATGTTCACACCTGCTTGCCAGGTAGCCATGAACAGAAATTAGTAGGCAAGCCTATCTAGGCATATTCTGTATGTTAAAAACTATCAGTTGAGATACAATTCATTCGGTTATCAAAAGAGTGAAGGTGATGAAAAAAAATTGATTAAAATTAATTTAATTAAAAATAGCCATGAACACTTTTCGATAGGCAAGCTATCATAGGCATGTTCGTTAATGTATAATATTTGATAAAAATTATGTCTCATCTGGTTATCAAATGGGTGAAGGTCGATCTTCACGGGCTCCTCTACTATGTGTTTCGTTTTCGTTGTTTGTTGATCTTTGACCATTCTACATAGTGATGGGTCAACTCGGAATAAACGTAACTCGAGTTAAAATGCACGTAACTCGAGTTAACTCGAGTTGCAACTCGAGTTGGTAGGCATGAGTAACCCAATTAATTATTTTATATACTTTGCCGCTTTACGCCAAAAAAAAACCGAACTGATTCTGATGATACTTAGTATGTAATTAGCTGGAGACTTAAATTATTATATGGGCTACTTTTAATCGCGATATTCCCACAGGATCGAAATTTTTCAAACTCAATATTTTAGCAAGAACGAGGCTTACACATGTAAAACCACAGCATGTAGTTTTTTACATTTTAATCCTTCGGTCTGTCCTTAGTCCTTACCGAGATAAGGCAATGGGACCGAAATAATTAAATTATCGAATAAAATAAAAACCAATTATGCATTTTTGAGTGAAAATTTGTAAAAAAATAGTACTATTATTGAACTCGAGTTCGGAAGGTTTAACTCGAGTTGACTCGAGTTGGTCGCAACTCGAGTCAACTCGAGTTGGCAACTCGAGTTGACCCATCACTAATTCTACATGTTATTGCCCCCGAGCGTGTTTAGTTCATGTGTGTAGTCGACTTTGTGTACCTATTTAAGAAATTATTGTAATTCTTATTTAATTTACGAAACATCAGGTAAGTTTATAATTAAAATAGTAATATTATGATCCCTTATTTTGTGTCGGTCGGGGGTTTTGTATGTGTAACTTGTTTTGATAGATATTCGTCATGTTAAAAAGCGGGAAGTTTAAAAATCGAATATTGAACACAAAGTTCAAACAGCACTCTAATAACATTATTTAATTTTGTGTGTATTTTTTACTTATTCATAATGATTGGTGCGACTCGCGGCGCTTTTATATAAGTGCCTTGAATTCATTAAGCATTAATATGACTTTATAAAATGTGGTACCTTTTCAATTTCAGGTGGGCTTAAATATGGCTTTGAAAGGGTTAAAAGTGGTTGAAATAATGGGTCTCGCACCTGGACCTCTGTGTGGAACCATGCTGGCTGATTTTGGAGCTACCGTGACTGTGGTCAGCAAGGTAGGTTAATTACGTAAAAACGTGCTAAAATGTACAGTGCACAAATCGAAAAAACGCCGGTCGACAAACTTAATACGTTTTATTTTTATCTACAAATTGTCATCTAATTCGGGCGAAAAATTGAAAAGCAAGTTGGTTTTAAATATTTTAACCCAACTTAACAACAGTATACACAAACGTTCAAGAAGCTGATTAATAATTGTTTTTAGTCGATATCTGTAGGTACCTACCTCTATTGACTTTTATTACAGAGATTTTATTAATCATTTTAAAATGCTAGAATCTATGAATGCTACAGCTAGAATGGTAGAGGCTGATTATATTGCTTTTACGATATAATCAGATTCTGGAACGTTTGTGTTTGTAGGATGTAAATTATGCAGTGTAATGTAAAGTATGCAAATAAATGGGTACCTAAGTACCTACTTATTTACGGGTTCATTATGCTTTTTTAGAGTCCGTCTGTCCGTCCGTCTCCGTCTGTCACCAGGCTGTATCTCATGAACGGTAATAGCTAGACCGTTGAAATGTTTAGCTATTACCGTGATTAGGGTTCCGTACCCATTTGTGATAGTGGTACGGAACCTTTGGTGCGCGAGTCCGACTCGCAATTGTTTTTTTTTTAATTTATTATTAGGTATGGGTTGGGATCCAAACGAATGACGACTCGTTTTTTAAAATTCAATTGAAAGGCTCCTATCCCTATAACAATAGTAAAATTTCAGGTTCAACCATCACCATTCAACGTAATGTCAAATGGAAAGCGAATGTTAGCAGTGGATTTCAAAACAAATGAAGGCATAACTATAATGAAAAAACTGTGTGCGACTTCTGATGTGTTATTGGACACTTTTCGTCCTGGTGTTTTGGAACACTTAGGCTTGGGACCTGACCAGCTTTTAAAAGAGAATACTCGGTTAATATACGCAAGATTATCCGGATACGGACAAGAAGGACCTTACAAATTCAAAGCCGGTCACGATATAAATTATGTTGCTATGTCAGGTGTTCTTTCATTGTTGGGCAAAGATAAAAAGTCTCCTACGCCTCCCATAAATCTTTTAGCTGATTTTGCTGGCGGCAGTCTGATGTGTACATTTGGCATATTAGTAGCGTTATTCGAAAGGGAAAAGTCTGGGAAAGGTCAGGTTATAGATAATAGCATGACAGGAGGGCTAGCGTACTTATCAACTTGGTTATTTAAATCGAGAGAGCTTCCTATTTGGGGAGGGGAACCAGGGACGAACGCGTTAGATGGAGGACTACCGTGTTACGGCACGTACAAAACGAAAGACGGGAAGTTTATGGCTGTAGGAGCACTAGAACCTCAATTCTACTCCAATTTACTGAACGCATTGCAACTGTCTGAAGATGATTATCCCCAGTTGGATATCGAGAAATGTAAGAAGAAATTTGAAGAAGTATTTATGAGTAAAACTCAAGAGGAGTGGCGTAAGATATTTGACGAAGCCGATGCGTGTGTAACACCTGTTTTAGACTTTGATGGGTTAGACCAAGACAAATTCTACTCTGGTTCCAATCTGTTGTATAGAGATGATGAAGGCACTATAATTCCAGAAACGGCACCTAGATTGTCTAGGACGCCAGGGCAGTCCGTTGGCCGTCGTCCTGTTTCACAACATGGTCAACATACAGTCGAAATTTTGACTGAATTAGGCTACAAAGAAAATGAAATCAAAATTTTTATCAAAAATAGACATGTTTATGCTTTAGATAAATCCCATTTGTAATGTTTTTATTGTACCTACATAGATAAGTAACCAATTGTACCTATTTACTCAAATTATGGTGCTGAGATAAAGAATAGTTTTTTTTGTTGGATGACTTATTTTTTATTTGAATTCACTATATAATAAAGGATCATAATAAGAGAGATTTTAAAGATGAGAGACGTATGGGACAGCGGGTTAAAAGTAAAGTAGATTCACATTTAAATACTTATTAAATGTGCAGTTGCTGTCTATCTCTAGGCTTTACTTACACGAACTTTCACAATCGGTGATTTATATGAGTTTACGGGGTCATCATGCCTGCCGGCCGTCTGACTGCGCCCCCGAAAGGCAAAATCTAGCCGTCTTCTAGCCGAAGGCGAACGTATTGCATGTCCGTTCCTGAGCCAGTTACACCCGCTTGCAGGTAAGGATGACTTGAGCATAATGTACTTTGTGCTGGGAGTCCATTTCCATATACACAAATGTATATACGGAAATGGGCCCCCTAAATTTGTTCCTCGTAGCCCCAACCACCACCCTGACCGATCGTTATATTTTTTTCTTTGGCTTTATGCCTAAGTTGTGCGTAGCCCTATCATTGTAACTCTAAAAAAAGACGTAAATGTCATTAATGTCAAACGTAAAAATCAGCTGGGCCGTCTGTTAACATTTTTTATGAATTTCTAGAAAAACATAGAAAAACTGCGGAAAACACGTTCGATTTTGTGAATTTTTGTATATTCTTAAACTGTTTGCACCGATAAAGAGGTAATTTTTAACATTTCTGAGTAGCTTACTTTATTTCTAATGTATTCCACTAAAATTCTGCGAACATTAATGACGGATAAATTTCATGAAATTATTGTGAAATCTGTTATACATACTACAAACCAACTACATTTGTCGTTATTTTAGATCAATATGCTGTCGCGTATATGCGTTGCCCGTTCTGCCTTTGGCACAATTCAAAACTTGAAAACACCAGTGCCTCAGAGATTTGTGCCGAAAAATTATATTGTCAGAAACTATGCTCGCGGGCCGCGTACTCGAGTCGCTACCAGAACAAACCCTACGGTATGGGAAAGACTTATGGCACCAGCTGGACCTAATGGTAAGGAAAAATTACATAATACATTTGCTCTGTCCTGTGGTTTCACTCACCAAGTTCTGACCCTTAGGGTATCTTAAAATATCAACGATAGGCGCGACAAACATAACCATTTTATTGCAGCTGGGTAGAACCGCTAAAAATACTTTGACGTTTATAACAATACAAGCTGCCTCATGGTTTCACCCCCGGGGTTATATCGATTAAAAGTCAAAATCCTATGTTACTCTCCATCATTTAAACTATCCATATTAGGAAAGAATGAAAGCACAGAAATAAATCTACTTAATATCCAAAAACTGGTAAAATGTAGATTATGATGTGTATATGAAAATATCTTTGACCATCATTAACATTTCATTATGTTAACGATGGTCAAAGCTAGTTTCATGTTTTCCAATATTTTGAATAGGGTTCAGCATTCACTACCTATGTTCAGCCATCTTAAACAATGTTTCAGCATTCAGCTTAGGTAAAGGAGCATTAGCTGGGGCATCAGCTGTTGGTCTGGTCGCACTCTGCTATTATGGCTCGGGAGTCAAACCTGGCACGCTTCAAGAGGCTCAGTAAGTGATGCAATTTTAATACAATTATTATAGATGTTCCTTCTGTTTTCGCGATGTTGGATTCAAATTAAACTCACTTTTCAGTTTTTCTTCAAGAGACCTGTGAGGTCTCGAAACATTAATCATTGAAATAATGCTAAAAACATTATTTTCCTTTCCTTTCCTTTCCTAAAATGGACTTTATCATGCATGCTAATAATTTTGTGATGTAAATATAGCCTTATCTTTGTAAACAGATAAGACCACTGACTGGTGGATATTCTTTCACTTACTTTAGCTAATCTCTTTTTATAGATAGTAAGTAAGCTTATATAAGTGAATTGCATCATGTTATCATCACTGATAAAATAAATACACATGCTTCTGTGAACTGAACATCCTGTTTTGTGATTGTTTGTAATGTGATTAAATTTTTTGTTTACAAAATAAACGAAAAAATAACTAGATGACACAGATATTACAACTTTAATCCACACTATTCTTGACACTATAGTGCCTTGGTAGAAAATCAGTATATTAGATAGAGTAGGCTTCCCCAGCCTTATAAGCTGTATATTGAACTAATTCCTACGATATCTGTGGCGCGTCATGCGAATGCCTGACTGCAATGCAGAAGGTTGCGGGTTCGATTCCCACTGGGTGTAAGCATTTATGCTCAAAAATAAATATTTGTGTCTGGTCTGGGTGTCTCTATGTATAATATGTAAGTATGTATTTACAAAAGGAAAAATAAATTTAAGTTTTATATCCATTGTCTAGTCATTGTAACACATGCTTAGTAACTTATCATGGGACTAGATGGCACTGTGTGATGTTCACAGAATTAATTAATTTGTTATTACAGTCTCTGGCCACAGTATGTAAAGGACCGTATCAAGACAACATATGGCTACATCGTTGGATCTCTAGCCCTCACAGCGGGCAGCGCTATCACAGTATTCAGAACCCCTGCACTTCTCAACTTGGTCGCTCGAAATGGATGGATTGTAAGTATTCTGACTTAATAGTTTTGATTGATTAGTAACATGGTACTAAAACCTTACGTTACTTTAACGGTGAGCGGTGTTGGTCTAGTGGTAGATACCCCGGCTTTCATTCTGAGAGTCGTGGGTTCGAATCCAGACCGACCGCGCACCAATGTCTTTTTCTTTAAGAAAAAAGTATGTGCGCTAATAACATCGCTCTCACAGTGAAGGAAAAACATCGTGAGGAAACCAACATGTCCTAGGACTCACCACGGTCCGAAGACATGGGATATTCAGTGTTTTCTATGTATCATATGTACATATGTATTTACAAAAAAAAAAGTATAATATGTAGTATATCCGTTGTCTAGTACCCATAGTACAAGCCTAGTGCTTAGTTTGGGGCTAGATTGCGCTGTGTGTAACGTCCTGCAATATTTATTTATTTTATTTATTTATTATTTTTAGTTTACAATGTTTTATGAACTAGATGTGAAAAGTCACACTTTATCACAATCATGTAGCTTTTATTTATTTTTAGCTTTTTCAACGCCCTATGTTTCGAGAACTTTACCATTGCCTCTTGTAGCATGATAAACATTTTGTTAATCAAGAAAATATTTCTCATGCTCGTATGCTACACATAAAGGTACGCATGATAGACGAGAGACGGAACCTTCCCTCTCTTTTTCTCATCAGTTTGAGAGAACGAAACGGAACCTTTATGTTGACTCAACATAATGTTTCTTGTCCTGTCATGCTAGTCTAGCTGCTGGTGACGTAACGGTTGACACTGTGTATGATTTCGGATATAACTATCATTTTATTTATGTAATTTCAGTCGATAATCGTAACAATGGGCCTGATGATCGGCTCCGGCATGGTGGTACGGAGTATGGACTACGCGCCAGGCATTGGAGCTAAACAACTCGCGTGGATCGTTCACACCGGCATAATGGGTGCTGTTATTGCGCCCATATGCTTCCTCGGTGGACCTGTGCTCACTAGGGCTGCTTGGTATGTTGAACTAGTGTCTTCAATATACCTACTGTAAATGTTTACAACGTAACATGCTTATGACGGCTGTGAGATTTGGTACAGCCTGTCTTTTATAGTGTCTCCAAAAAGAAGCCCGACCACTTGATCACCTACAGGAGCGGGGGGCGCGCTACCCAAATCGATTTTCTAATCACTAGGAGACACCACATCGGCAACGTGGCCAACTGCAAAGTCATACCCGGTGAGAGTCTCACTGCCCAACACCGTATCCTTGTCATGGATCTCTGTGTAAAGACCAAAGACAAACGACCGGAACCATGTCAGCGCCGAATCAGATGGTGGAGGCTTGATGAAGTCAAGTCCCAGATGCTCGCCTCAGCAATCGGCGACAAATGTGCCAATGCTGAAGGCGAATCGGTGCAGGAACACTGGGACCGGATTCAGGTGTCTATCGCTGATTCGGCGCGGTCGGTCCTCGGTATGTCTAAGGGAGGACGCAAGTGTGACAAGGAAACTTGGTGGTGGAACGACACAGTCCAGAGGGAGACTAGGGTGAAGAAAGCCCTCTTTAAAAAGTGGCAAGCGTCCAACTCTCCTGAAGATCGCGACGCGTACAGGTCTGCCAAACGTGCCACAAAGAGAGCAGTAGCCAGAGCCAGACGGGACCACTTACAGCCACTGTACGATAAGTTGGAAACGTCTGAGGGGCAGAAGCTTATTTATAAGTTGGCACGTTCTAGGATCAAAGCGGCACAGGATATATCCAAGTGCCGCTGTGTAAAAGATCCTAATGGTAACCTGCTATGCGAGGACCTCGCGGTGAAGGAGAGGTGGCGCTCTTATTTCCACGAACTGCTCAATAAGCAGTATAAAGAGGTGCAGCCACCGGAACTCCCTCCGAATCTAGGACTTGTGCCACTGATTACGCCTGAGGAGGTGCGCAAGGCTCTTCGCTGCATGAAGAATCGGAAAGCTGTCGGCGCCGATGGAGTCCCCATCGAAGTATGGAAGGCTATGGGTTCTCGTGGTGTGGGCATCTTAACCAACCTTTTTAACCGCATACTCGAGACCGGCAGAATCCCCGCCCAATGGAGACTGAGTGTTATCACTCCAGTGTTCAAGGGCAAGGGATCTGTGCAGGAGTGTGGAAGTTATCGTGGTATAAAGGTCATGTCCCACACCATGAAGCTCTACGAGCGTATAGTTGACTCTCGGATCCGGCAGGAGTGCACTGTCTCGGAGGGCCAGTATGGTTTCCGCCCCGGTCATGGTACCATGGACCCTGTTTTCGCCCTAAGGATCGTTATGGAGAAATACAGAACGAAGAATACGCCTCTGCATTTTCTGTTCCTGGACTTGCAGAAGGCCTTCGACCGTGTTCCTCGCGTGATGATCTGGTGGGCGCTGCGGTCCAAAGGGGTGCCTGAAACTTATATTGAAACCATCCGGGACATGTACCGAAATTCCGATTCAGTGGTGCGAGCTGCTGTTGGTGACACTAAATCTTTTCCCATTACAGTCGGAGTCCACCAAGGATCCGTCCTAAGTCCGTTTCTGTTTAGCGTAATACTGGACGCACTGTCCGTAGTCATCCGAGACGCACACGAGCAGCCCCCGTGGATGCTCATGTATGCTGATGATATTGCACTAGCGGACTCGGATAAGGGACGGCTTGGAAGGCGTGTAAATGCTTGGAAAGAGTCACTTGAGAACGGCGGTTTGCAACTCAACGTAGCGAAGACCGAATACTTGGCTAGCAATACCACAGATCCCACACCTGTCTGCGTTGACGGTCACATGGTCGAGCGGACAGACCAGTTTAAGTACTTGGGATCTGTGCTTCACGAGTCCGGCGACATCGATTGTGACGTCAAGTCCCGCATTTCGGCAGCTTGGGCCAAGTGGCGAGAGGTAACTGGTGTCATCTGTGACCCGAAAATGCCGGTGAAACTGAAGGGACAGGTCTATAAAACGATCATTAGACCTGTCCTTTTGTATGGTAGTGAGGCGTGGCCATTGCTTGAGCGACATAAGCAGGAGCTGCGTGTCACGGAGATGAAGATGCTGCGCTGGATGTGTGGAGTGACGCGAAAAGACCGCGTCAGAAACTCCCGCATCAGGGGCAGCCTTCATGTCCGAGACATTGCAGACAAACTGCAAGAATGCCGCTTACGGTGGTACGGCCACGTTCTACGAAAACCGGCTAGTTACGTGGGAAACAAATGTCTTGCCATGGCGCCTCCGCCCGGCCGCGGCAGATTGGGAAGACCCAAGAAGTGCTGGCTTGACGTTGTAAGATCGGATATGCGTGCAAATGGCCTCACTACACGGGATGTCGAAGATCGTGCGAAGTGGAGACGTAAAAGTAGGAAAGCGGACCCCGGGCTCTCGAGAGGGATGCAACCGGGAACAACGCTCGGATGATGATGATCCGAATGAATAAACGTACTTTGATTTTGATTTTGATTTTAAGCCGCAGCCAAAGCCTCCTACCAAGTGATTGCTGCATTAGCAACCCCCCAGCAGTCACATGTGAGAAACTAAAGGCCATGGACGTCAGCAATACGACCTCACGAAGTCACAATCATACCGCAAATGCGATTGTTTAAAAAAAACAGCGGATATTCTCAGGCGGTGGAGAACCCGTATTGAGTATTCTAAGTTATAATGTTATTACCAGGTACACGGCAGGCGTAGTTGGCGGGCTAAGCGCGATCGCGATCTGCGCGCCGTCGGGCGAGTTCCTCAACATGCGCGCGCCGCTCGCGATGGGTCTGGGCGCGGTGTTCGCCGCCTCGCTCGCCGGGATGTTCCTGCCGCCCACCTCGGCGCTCGGCGCTGGTGAGTGTAGCCTGTAGGCTGTAGAGTTCCTCAACATGCGCGCGCCGCTCGCGATGGGTCTGGGCGCGGTGTTCGCCGCCTCGCTCGCCGGGATGTTCCTGCCGCCCACCTCGGCGCTCGGCGCTGGTGAGTGTAGCCTGTAGGCTGTAGAGTTCCTCAACATGCGCGCGCCGCTCGCGATGGGTCTGGGCGCGGTGTTCGCCGCCTCGCTCGCCGGGATGTTCCTGCCGCCCACCTCGGCGCTCGGCGCTGGTGAGTGTAGCCTGTAGGGTCATCTCATCATAGTCATAGTAGGTACACAGTTTACCTAGAAGTTGGTGCGCCAACCTCGGCGCTGTAAGAAATGGGAACAAAGTAATTTAACGCGTCTTATTCTCGAATTGAATACAGCTAAGGTGGAAAACATCAACTTACGCGCTTTAACTTAGTCTTTTTTGGTATTTAAGTGTTGAATTAGGTAGTATTTGGTAGGTAGATAGTGTACCGATTATGACAAATGAATGAGAAATTAACAAGCGTCTGGTACGCGTCCGCTCGCAATTCTAACATATGTGCAACTACTACACCAAGAATCACCGAGGTTTAGAGGCGTACCATTTCATCCGCTTTGTTTAAACTAACACTACTAGCAGAGCCACTAGTGGAGAGCTCGTCGCTTAACTATTTTGTGCCATAGTTGTTTTTATGAAGGAGCAATGAACTAACTACGACTTTACATAAAAACTTTTACATTTATAACATTGAAACATGTCGTCGTAATAGAGTCTATGTTCGTCAAAAAACAAATTGTATTCGATTTAAAATACTTAATCATAATTTGCTTTTCAGGACTTTATTCTCTAAGTTTGTACGGTGGCCTGATAGTATTCGGCGGGTTCCTGTTATACGACACGCAGTCTATCATCAAACGCGCTGAAGTACACCCAACTTATGGATTCCAACCCTACGACCCTATTAACTCGTAAGTTCAAATTTAATCAAGGTAATACTAAACCCATCTCTCTTTTCATTTTATAATAATGTAAGAGGAAAAGGAATACTCTATCGGGAGATAATAAGTTTGACCACTATCTCACCTGATGGTAGGTAATTTAGTGATGATATGGTCTTAAATGTAGCATGCTCATCTATAAGAAGGAAGACAGCAGTGGAACAGGATCCGACCCCATTTCCTTGGTGGCCGCTTTGTGTATCGGGACACGGACGAGTCCGCTTGACGCTACGACAAAATGTTGATAAAACTATGAATGACTACAGGTTTTATTTAGAAACGGGGTATTTTCCATGTTTTAATTTTACAGAGCTCGATATTTCGCCTGTAGCTACCTAATTCCAACTGGCTTGTTCTCGAGACTGCCTCTTGTAGACAAACATCTTGAAAAAAGTGGCGGATGCGCAGAAGTCGATTTTTCATAGAAGTCGCATGTAGATGTACTGCGCCCACCTACCACTTCCACGTCAGTATTTTTCAAATTGTTTGCCGAAAATTGTACGCCGTTTATAAAATATTTGTAGTGAAAACAACGATGTTAGTTTCAATAATATATGTAGAAGTTAATTATAAATTGTTTTACAGAGCCATCTCAGTATACCTGGATATCCTGAACATCTTTATGCGGATCGCCATGATCTTGTCGGGCGGCGGCGGCAACCGGAGGAAGTAATTCTCTTTAGAACGATCTAGTTACCAATATTCTGTTGCGTATCCACTGCTGTAGAAATGACGTAAGTCGACCCGACTCCTGTCTATAATATGATGTGATATTGTTAGATAATAAGTTGTTTTTATTGTAAGATTTCGAGATAATAAATTAACAAGTTGTGCTTGTGAATATCAAGTATGAGATGTTTTATTTACCTTTTACTCGCGGTTTCACTTGCGTAGTCCCGATCCTAATATCGGGTTTAAAAGTAGCCTATGTGTAAATCCAGATTTCTGTATACTTACTAAGTTTCATCGCAAACGTTTCAGTAGTTTTTGCGTGAAGAACTAAAAAACGCACTTACACACAAAATTTCATCTTTTTAATATTAGTAGGATATCCGCTATCTTTTTTATGATATATGAATATGATACGTGGTTTAGAAAATATTAAAGATCCAAAGTGGCCAGCTATTGAGTGTCACATAGTTGTGTAAATAAAACTGTATGTAAAGGTTTACTCATACAGTTTATTGAGTATGCACTTATAACAAGGGTGTCTAGTTAATTAAAATGAATGTAGGTACCTATCTTTTTTTTAACAAATACAGTTAAGTTCATGTTTTAATGTTATGCAAAAACACTTCAAATAAAACTGATTTTAGTTCTTGGTTTCTCCCAAAATAAGGCACACAAGAATGTCTGCTATAGGCCGTAACTTATATAAAAATAAATTATATATGTGCTGCTATAGGTAGGTAAGTGAATATGTTTAGATTCAGTTTCAATTTATTTACTTGAAATCTATTATTATTACTATACATACGTATTATCTAAAAATACTGAAATTGAATTTTAAAATGTTATAATATAGTTCGAAACAGTAAGAGATTTGAGTGATTGTGCATCAAGATACAATTTCAATTGAAATAAGATGAGTACCATATAAAAATATAGATAAGACTAAAAACAGAAAATATCACATTGAGTTATATATAATTTATTTAAAAAATAATAGCTCTTTGGAATCAATAAATAATTTTAGTCTAAGGTGATTTAAAAATAAAAAAAAATAACTGCGCAATTAGATTGCTGCGTACTAACTATAACAAGCAAGCAGCACGTTATTGCATCATTATTAGGTGATCCATCATTTAAAAGTATTAAGTCTATTCGAAAATATCAAGATAAATGCCTAGCCTTGTCATCGTATTTATAAGACTAGTGGTGTTTACATCTGTATACATTAATATAACCTATAATACTTATGAGCAATAATACTGGAATAGTTTCCCAGAGCACACATTTTTCTGTTGAATTTTGTGGCGGAAACGATACACATTTTTGGAAAAATTTCCCATATTTTCAAAAGTATTATTGATCATGATCAGTCGGTGTCTATTGAAATAGCCCATCCTGTAAAATATTAATAACTTTATACACTTTAGTGTCGGTCAAGTCTAGCTCTACATTTCAAAGTAAACTTCATATAATTTAACTAAAATGTGTACCCAAAAAAAAACTATTCCTGTATAAATAATAATACGTAGAGATCTTTACAATTTAAAATCGAATTTTATGTAGTAATATCGCCAGTCTTATGCGCGTGTTGCTTCAAATAAATAGCGTACATCTGTCGCGCCTGATTCAGGACCCTGTTGACGTTGTGTTTCCGAACCATCTTGTCGAAGTGCATCGCCAGCTCGTTGTAGTCCATCCGGTTGCGCATGATGTAGTCACGATGCTGCAGGAGCACCGTGAGACAAAGGAACATGAGGAACGGATTCCCGCCGCCGAACGCGCCGGGCGGCGGCAGGCTGCTCACCGTGCATTTACTCGAGTTGTCTCCACTCGACGACACCGACATGCTCTTCTGTACCGGCGGCTTGAACACCTCGTATTTCTTCTGGAAATTGTTTATAGTAGAAGCCACGCTGTGCAAGTTCGTCTGCTTCGTGTTCAGGAGAGATTCACAATTTCGTTTCGCATTTTCCAACTCCTGAGACATGCTAGAAAAGAATTTTTGGGAGCGAGACGCGTTTGGTGCCTCTGCTTGGTTATCGGTTTTCGACGTTTCTTTGGTTGGAGTATCGTTGCAGTCCTTTTCTGAGATATCGGACTCGCTGGAATGTACGCTGGAGAGTTTCGTCTCTTTCGCCGAATCTTGGCGTTCTAAAGATTGATTTTTCCTGAGTAACCTGATCGGTGTGACAGATTTCTTTCCGGAATGTTCCTCGAATATTTCCCCTGTATCACCGTCGAAGTCGAGATCGGCTTGCTCGTCCGGCGTCTGCGGGCAGCTCGCGGTCGTCCGCGTCGTCGGCGTGTTTCTATGGAGGGGATTCTCCCACAAATAGATATCTTCTGCACTTCTAGCGTTCAACTTGACGGGGTCGAGTAGAGGGGATCGTTTCAAGTTTTCTAAGAGTTCCACGGTATCGGGTCGTGGGTCGAGCTTGTCGACGGTGGATTTTGTTTCACAATCTCGTTTCATCTCTGTACGATCGTTGGTCGGCTTCTCTTCGGAGCTGGTCGAGTCTGAAGGAGAGTCGCAGATCATGCTGCATCTATTCACGAAAGAGGGTCCGAACACTTGCCGGTCCAAGTGTTCCAGTTCGAGCCTCAGCTCTCTGGTCATAGAAGTCGTCATAGGATAGTACTCCTGCGAGTCGTCAGGGCTGCTACCCTCGTTGCTATCCGCGTATAAGGTTTTATTCAGTCTATTTGTCAGCTTCTCGTCCTTCACTACATGTTTACCGTCTTCGGATGAAGTCTTCGTTAACGTTATTTGAGGGCAGTCTTTAGTAGTCATTGTCTCGGCTGCGGAGTTAGTTCGCTGTAATTTTTGGGTCGTCGCGTTTACTTTACTACTCGCAGCGAAGTTGAGAAATTCGTTTAGATTTTTAACCATTTTCACTTTTGATTTATTCGAATTGTCCGTGTTTATAGAGTCATCGAGTTTGTCTAGAGATGAAAATTTGTTATTAAGTACTGTTATTTTGTCCCTCAGTAATCTCACTTGATTTCCTATAGGTGGATCTTTGTTTTCCGGATGTGAAGTGCCGTTCATAAGATTGCCTGTACTGGACCACGCCGTTCGCGTACTGTTCTCAGTCTCTCTCTTGTCCTGTATTTTCGCATGTTCCGGAACACTTTTCATACTCCGTCTACTAGGTTTGCCGTCCTTATTGTTTTCACTATCGTTTCTATCTAACTTCGATCTATAAGCGGTCTGTAAAGCGGCGTCGTCTAAACTCTGAAACTCTTTGGAATGTTTTAACGACGTATTATTGTGAACGTTACGAGTAGTGTTCTCGTCGAGGCTGTGGTTCATCTGCTTACACGTCGCTAGTTTTGGGGCCTTCGTATTCGCTAAGCTAAAGCTCGAACTCTGTCGCCGAATGGCGCAAACTTTCGTGTAAGCGTTCTCTCTCGGAGCTTTAACTAGAGGACTCACGGGCGGAGGATCGTCGTCGACTTCGATATTCGGATCGAACTCCTTCTCTTTCAAAGAGAGTTCGACCGGGGGAGTCTTCTGAGGTAGAGACGCCCATAAGACTTCGAGCATTCGGAGCGCGTCGTCGAATGCGAATTCCCGTTTCATCTCAAGGAGCAGCCATCGGTAGCAGAATAGGAGATCGTCGGCCTGCTGCGACTTGAGGTAGTTGTAGAAGTCTGGGTCGTAGACCTGGAGGGACTCGGTGAGATGGGAGAACTTGAGGGTCATGGCCTCGCCGTCGAGCAGGAAGTTGGGGTGCAGGCGCGACATGAGCGCGCACAGACAGATGTAGGCGTGCGCCTCGTCGGCCAGCGTCACCAGCAGCGGCGACGCCAGGTCCGACATGCCCTGGCAGTACGACACGCGCGGGTGGTTCAGCGCGTACCTGCGGACACCGTCCACACTGGAGCTTCAACGACTTAAAGCTACGTCCGCCCAGCGATGTTCTTCCGCGCGTTTTTAATTCGTGCGGATAGTACTCCGCATCAATCGTAGATAATGCGCGCTATTTTATTACCGCCTGTGCGGCTACTTCAATAGGATTCATCGTTTTACAGATTTGCAAAATAAAAACGCTCGGTAAAAAATCGCTGCGCGGACGTAGCCTTAAGCTAGGCTATGATTTATATCAGGATCATGTATTGGGCTAGTGTTCCCAATGTATGTCTAGTTAGCGGAATAAACAGCGGCAGAAAGCGGGGTTGTTTTAAACGATGTAAAGAAGGAGTAAAGTAACATACGTGGTCAATATATTGAATAGCGAGGCGATGTTCTGGTTGTCGTCGCTGCCGGCGTAGAAGGTGTGGTGGCGGTCGGTGCGCAGCACGTCCTTGCGCACCATGCCCGTCACGTACGCCAGCTCCGGGTCCACCTGCGGAGGGAAGCGCGGGACTGTAGAACTGTAGAACGGACTGTGGGACGTCGCACTCGGACTGGGCATCTTAGTACAAGCCTAGTCGCTTAGTTTAGTATATTCGTAGTCTATACAAAGTAAACAAAGAACTGTACATTTCCAAGGAAAAAGTAAATAAAGAGCTGTCACTTTCAAATAATTACATGGGATTTTTGCTTACATCTTTGATCTATATCAAATCAAATCATATATATTGTAAGACGGAGCACACAACGCCATAACAGCGACATAATTGTTTGTAAATATTTACTCACCCAGAACCAGAAATAAAAATGTTATAGTCAGCATAAATACATGTACCCAGCCGGAATCGAACCAACATCGTTTTAGTCGCAATCGGGTGTTCGCCCGACGCGCCACAGCGGCCGTTAAAATAAATATAGAAGGCAGGATCTGTGACGAAAAGTCCAGCCAATTAACTTTACATGCATGTTTGCTGCAATGGTAACTAACTCACCATTCCCCTCTGTATACAGTCTTTCCACCTCGCCCTCAAAGTGTAATATTCATTAGCTTTCCTCTTCATGTAGTCCATTCTTTCCTTGCCAGTCATTCCGTCTGGGTATACGTTCAATATATGTTTCCATACAACTTTTCTGAAAACATACAGTATTAACATTATACTTTAACTTTATTAACATTAACTTTAGGGGTTAAATCATTATCTTTAACAATACATTTTGTATTGCGTGATTGAATTTCACATTTAAAATATTACATAATTAAAATAATATTGCAGGATGTTGCACACAGCGCAATCTAGCCCTAAACCAAACAACTTGTTGTTTTAAACACAAATAATATGATTATTTAATTTAGGTAAAGTAAACACCCAGAAACAAATATTTATGACCAGTATAAATACTTGCCTCTGACAGGAATCGAGGCCACAGTATCAAAGAATGATACTTACTATTAATTAGTCAGAACTAATCCTAGTTTATTTTTGACTTACCTCAAACTAGGCTCAATTCCGCCACAATAAATGACTTCTCTAAGCTTAGTGGTGTTAGTAATCTGCCCTACTGAGTCCAGAAAGGTCCTAAACTCATTGTCGTTTAGGGGAGGCCGTGGGGCTGTGTTGGGGTCTTCATAGAGGTTCAGTGCTCGGGATACGATATTGAATGTTTTTTCCATCTAGAATAGTGATATAGGAAACATTTTTACCACACAAGAAAGCAAAGAATGCTGAATCGTGACGAAATCTGTGGTAGAAAAAAGCGAAAGTGAGACAGTAATGTTCAGTGAAAAACATGTATGATGAAATTTCTGACTATAACTGTAATTTAAGATGATTTGAATTACAAATTGTATTCTACTTTCTAAAACACTGTTTCGTCATTATTTTGTTTATAAATATGCCTGCTTTTTGAAGATCTTGCTCCCATCACTCATTGTTTACAATGTTTATATTATAACTTCATAATAACAAATGTTATAATATAAGATTTGTTATGTATTTTATAGATGTATACTATCTATTGACTAACTTGGCTTGTAAGTTAGGTGGGTGCCAGACAACAAATAGATTACTTTAATATCTACTAAACTTTTCCTTTTCAAATACACCATTATAAACATGCAGGGACGTATAATAACTTGTTTCGTAGTAAGATTTAAGCCCAATATACCAGTTGGTAAAGTCCAACAAGACAGCTTGTGACCATACCTAGGGATGCCTTTAGATATGAAGTGTGGCATAGTCAGTGGTAATAGCCTGGTAACAACACTGCTTACCAGGGGCGTCTCTAGGTCATGTAGCGCCCGTGTGCAAATATCTCCTTGGCGCCCTCCAGTAAGAGTTAAGAGTGATTCCAATATGGAATAATAAAGGTACAAACTGCAGTAGGTACTAACTTGACGTAGGTACCCCTAATATTATTTTATTGTGAAGTTGAAAAACAATGTCTGGAAACAATAGGTACCTACATACACCGATATCTTTTGAATGAAATGTCCGAATTGAATAATTCAAAAGGTCCTAGAAAGGTATTGAATTTGTCTTGAATATGAAGTAATTTTTACCATTAATGAATACCAAGGTACAAAATAAAAGGTTTTTAAAGCGACGGCATGATCACGAGTCCCAGGTCGGCAGTGGCACACATACGTAGGGTTTTTTCCCCTTCCCCATTCCGACCGCCATATCCGTAGCCTCCATGAACACGTTCAAATTCTATCCCCATTTCACCCACATGACCGTTCAGATCACCACCCAAAACGATTCCCTGTGACAACGAGATAGCCCCAAGGACCTCGCCGAGTTTATCCCAAAACCACCTCTTATCAGCGTCGCTACAACCGACTTGTGGCGCGTAAGTACTTACGACGTAAGTAGGAACCCCCCCAATAAGCACCTTCACGTACGTAAAGTCGACCGCTAAAGCGATTCACCTCCAAGATATCGCCATGCAATCCCTCAGCGAGCACCACAGCCACCCCGTTCTCTCCACCAGGTGCACCCGTGTAGATCAGTTTGTTGCCTTCCGCCTGAAGAGTACGTCGGCCAGCTCCCTCGCGCGTCCGGTTAGTGTGAGAATGTTCCACGTTGCGAAGCCGAGTTTCACCTTGTATTTCGGGGCTCGTGTCTTTGGCCGTACCCGCCCGGTAGCCCTCGTCTACTTACCACAGAAGTCGGGCGAAGCTCCTGTGCGCCGTTATACGGCGGCGCCCTATCCGTGTGGCAATCATTTTTTGAACTCCCATAAAGATTTGGCGAATTTCGACTTTTACGGGAGCGACTGCCGTCTGAGTTCTGACCTCCCAATCCCGAAGGAAAAGTCTGCGCCAGAGCCTCGTCCGTTTATCAGCAGGTGCACCAAGCTAGCAGGTGAGGTTGGCTTGGGCCTAACGATCTTAGTGGGCCCCATTCACACCCAGTGGGCCCCATACACACGTTTCTGTTTATTAATCTAAATATTATTTAATTCTTTATGTAATTAATTATTTATTATGGATAGATAAAAACATTTATTCAATAAAACACAACACACAAATAGATTAAGTAACAATATTAAAAGGTGTAATTTATGTAATTGTATTTTGATATAAAGAAATGATTCTTAATTTACTTGTTTTATGTAATTATTATAAAATATGCTATTTTCATACCTTGATATTTACGCAAAATCATTAATCGTATCAGGCGTTATTTTTCCTCGCCACTCAATCATTAACATCGACACGTTGTCATTATCTTCAAGAGTCATCTTTTAAAAAATTAATATTTCTCCTAAAATATTAGCTTTACAGTGGTGCCTTTTTTACCATGTTCTATTATATTAAACAAGTAATTAATAAAGTACAAAAGATTTGCTCTGGCACAAGGTTTAATATTTTTTCATAAAAATAAGCAAAAAAATATTCCGGTCGAAGAATCACCCTTCCGACACGCGTCTTTGAGTAAATAGCGATGCGACATTTAGCCCTAATATACTATTTCGGATTACCATCTCATACCTACCTACCTAGCGTAGACCATAATAGAATCTTTAAAAATAAATATGAAATAAAATAAACCTCATAGTTTCCGAAATGCGATTCTGGTACGGGGGCTGGGTGTGGGCGCCGCGGGCGCAGCGGTCTCAGGGGCGCCGCGGCGCCCCTGAGACCTCTGCGCCCGTGTGCTGTGCACACTCTGCACACCCGCTAGAGACGCCCCTGCTGCTTACCTTACTTAGGGAGGGTAATAAGGTATCTTGTTCAACTATATTACTGGTTGGTAGGGCTTAATTAAACAGTCTCCCATAGAATGGTGCTATCATAGAATTGAATGCAGTTAGGTACCTGATTCATTATTAAGCCTTGAAAACCAGTTTGTATCTCCTGTTTCTCTGGTTGCTGAGTTGCTGGTACCACTGTTTGAGGCTCCTTGTTGTTCTGGTTGTTGACTATTGGAGTAGAAGTTGTCATGCTTGGAGGCTCCCAGTCCTCTGAGGCCTCCGAAAATGGTTTCATATCCACTTTTAATTGCACACATGGTTCTGTCTTTTGTGTCAGTGCTATATTATGAGCCCTAAAAGTAATGCAATAAAGTTGAATTCAGAATGCAGTAAGATTATCATTTACCTTTCACTAATAGCAGTAAATTATTTTTATTTTCAAGGCATTTTTGTTTATCTAACATACAAAACAGGATGAAGTTGCTGATTTACTGTAACTCAGATAAGAGCCTAAACCAATGGATTATTATTTTGATCAACATAAAATATTATTTAGATATACTCACTAAAACTTAAGCATTCACACAATGACAAAATTCATAAAAAACAAGTATAGTAAACGTAGCTATTATTTTATCAATGAACAATTTTATATTAACATGAAATAATGGGGTAGGTTTTGTTTGTGTTTTAATTTGTCAAAAATATTTTATCTTTTTTTGGAAATGTTTTGAAAACTTTGAAAGTAGTTTTATCCAGATTTACACACAGACTTAAAGTTAAGGCATTTTAGTAATTTGTGCTCTATCCTCTCTTGAGGAATTAAAGCTAATTCAGCTGAGCATGCTACATCTTAGATTGCATTACCATCTTGTAAGATGGTAATTATAATGAATTTTAAAATATCTTGTAAGATATTGGTCAAATGGTGTGACCATTTGACCAATATTCACAATGAAAAAAAATCTAACAAATTCTCCATTAAGTACATACTTGAGAAAAGCAGCATCCAAGTCCCAATCAGATAGCAGAGGCAGATAGACTTCCTGTCCATAATCATCTACAGTTCGAAATGAGAGTGTAAAGTCAGATTTAATGTCAAATGCTTTCACCAAAATGCTTTGCAGTACCTCTAGAGATGTGATCTGAGGGTCCACTGAGAACTTCCTCAGTTCTGGTTGAAGTTTACCCTCACATTTCTGTAAATATTACAGACCAAGATTATTATTTCAAGTCACTGAAACATGTACAAAGGGGCATGAAATTGTTAACATAAAAATAAAAATAGGTAGATAGTAGAGTACTGTTCTTACAACCGATGAAATTGTTTTCAATAAATGTAGTTTATCTACATTTTTAATATGGGCTAGGGCTGATCAGCTCCAAATGGATAAATTATTAATCAACAACAATTGATACAGATGTGAGATAGATATATGGATTTCTTCCATTCATACATTTTCTGACAATGAAGGCGAATTCAGTATAGGGGTAATTTTATGCTCTTGAAATTAAAAACTACAATTACATTAGATAAATCGACACAATGCAAACCTTGACTTTCACTCTGACTGCTTCTTTACTGTAGCCGAACATGATTCTTGTACATTACTAAGTATCAATAACCATTTCACTGTAACAGTTTTTTGTAACCAACGATTAAATTTCATTCACAGTTTTGTTAAACTTTTGTATCTCTTCTTGTTCATATTTTTACAAAGAAAACCTTGCACAATATTGGATTTTCTCTTCGTATTGCACACTCCACAGACAACGCACGAACGGGAAGAAAAGTTATTGACATTGACGGTAGAATGACTTATTTTGTACACAAAATCACTTGATTTCTTGTTGATTTCGCATTCGTTTCGTGTTTTATTGTGATTCTACGTTCATCACATTTGATTTCACATATAAATTAAGTTCTTCATTGTAATGATTAATGAATAACTTTTTTAACAGTTTATTATCATATCATCTTTATTTATACTGTAGAACTTTAAGAATAATGTTTTGTAATTGATTTGCCTTCTCCCGCAGAATTATTCCCAAGGCCTAAAGGCGATGTCAGTGTCATGTCAAAGGGTTGTCAGTGTCAGTGTCAAGTTCATTATGACGTACTGTGTACATGTCGCATCGTTCGGTTTCCGATTTTTTTGTGGCTTTTAATAATAATTTTTAACAAAATATAATTTATATTTGTACGAATTGATGATGGCTGCTCCACCTAACGTACCTCACATTGATCGGGAGTTAGATTTGTCTAATACCGGCCGAGGAGTATGGCTCGTGAAGGTACCTAAGTACATCGCCAATAAATGGGAGAAAGCACAAGGAAACATCGAAGTTGGGAAGCTGAAGATCTCACGCGTGCCAGGACAGCGGGCTCAGGTGCAGCTCTCGTTGTCAGAGGCAGTGCTATGTCTCAAAGACCCGGGAGAACAGAATATACCAAAGGAGCATCGTCTTGATGTCTCAAACGTTACTAGACAATCTTTAGGGGTTTTTTCGCATGTTGTGCGTAAGTAGAAACTATGATAATAATTAGTAGTTGATGTACACTTGCTTCACCACACGTTGTATCTTTATAAAAATGCCTTGTTAACACATTAGGCATTAACAAATACTCAAGGGGTCCTTTTGCGTCAATAACAATACTTATTTTTTCCATTCCAGCATCAAACACAGACTCAGTAGTACCAGAATCTGAGAAACTGTACATGGAAGGACGGATAGTACAAAAGCTAGAATGCAGACCGTATGCTGACACCACATACTACAAACTAAAGTCTGAGTCCATTCGGAAGGCTTCAATGCCTCAGCGGCAAGTGCAACAATTAGATAGGATAGTACAAAACTTTAAACCAGTATCGGACCATAAGCATAATGTAAGTATCACTTGATTACTCCTTTTCTACCTCAATGTTTTGATAAGGTTACAACAGTCATAGTTGTTAGTGATGTGTTTATAATAAACTTAAGTTGAGTATGTAACTTTATTTTTTTTTAAATATAGAGTTACTTTATTAAAAATTGCTATTTTATGAAATGCTTTGTCCTCACTGATTGAGAGATAAATGCACAGCATAAACCGCTGATAGTAGAAAGCTGAAATTTCGGAGAGTGTGTTCTTTATCTATCTGGCATCCAAAAAGAAAGGGTTTATTGAAGTTATTATCAGGACTTACGCAGGTGAAACTGCGGGATCCAGCTTGTATTTAATTACTTGGCTTACTACTTCTTATGTTTTATTTGTAGATTGAATACCAAGAGAGAAAGAAGGCTGAAGGCAAGAAAGCTCGTGATGACAAGGATGCAGTTCTCAACATGCTGTTTGCTGCATTTGAAAAACATCAATATTACAATATTAAAGATTTGCAGAAGGTAATAAATAATCCTACTAATATTATAAATGTGATAGTTTAGATGTTTGTGTTTCAATCAGGCAAAAACGACTTAACTGATTGTAATGAAACTTGGTAAGCTGATAGCTGGAGATCTGGATTGACACTGAGGCTACTTTTTATCCAGATATACCTGTGGGGTGAAACGTGGGGCGTAGCTAGTTACTAATATACTACATACATTTTAAAACTAATTGCACAATTTAATTGGTATTTTGTCTTACCTTTTTTCAGATAACAAGACAGCCCATAGTCTACCTAAAAGAGATATTAAAAGAGGTATGTAATTACAATTTAAAGAATCCTCACAAAAACATGTGGGAGTTGAAACCGGAGTACAGACATTATAAGCAAGATGCTCCTGAGGCAAAGGAAGATAAGAACAGTTCTGACAGTGACTAGCTATAATTTATTGAATTAAGAAAATTAACACCATTGAAATGTCCAATTGACAAAGAACCCGACCCATTTGCACTCATATCATGTTTTTTTTTGAATGGGTATTGTTTCTGGTTTACTTTTACTTAACTCGTAAATTGTTATTGTAATCAATAACAATCATTCATTAGACAATTTTACTTGATTTGTAAATATTGAAACAAAAATATTTTTTTAGTTATTAGTTAAAGTTAAATTGTTTAAGTAGAAAGCAATAAACACTTGCCTTTTTAATTCCAATTAAGGGGGTTTTTTTTGGAATTTTGTGACCAAAAATCAGTGTTTCAAAAACTGCACTTTTGTCTGTTACCGTACCTTAATATAATAATTAAAAAAATGTACCGTAACCGTAATTAAAAAAATGTAAATGATAATTATTTAAAAAATAAGGCATGGTCTTCTCGTTTTATCGTGGCGACAGCGGTTCTAGAACCACTAGATTACTGGGGCCCAAGTCTGCTCTCACAGTTGTGTCTCAATGCAGTGTCAATAGAATAGTATCAACATCGACTGTTGAGAGATCTATTGAGTCTCGATTGTGACAGCAGACTTGGTACCCCGGTGGTTGCCTGCAAAAAAACCATTCTGTAATATAACAAAACGTAACTATCATGTTTGCATAAACGCCAAAATTGTATAGAAAGCTTAATACCGACAGTAATAATAATGCGAATCTTCAACTTCCTATAGACCAGTTTCGCGTTCACATAAACTTGATAGTTTTCGTGAACTCGCACAACCGGTAGGTACGGTAATTGATAAAAAAACTGCATGCTTCAAATTTAATAACCTTTAAATAGTAACAGTTGACAATAAAATAATTTTATAAGTTAAAATATGTACAACATCAAATAAATAGATAAAATCTAAAATGTCCTAGAATTCAGTCAAAGTTGCTTGAGATTAGATACAAATATTTGCGTTCCTTATGGCGGGCGTTAGTTCATGACGTCGTATTTGGACTTCTTGATATATCCGGCGAGGGCACAAGAGAGGATGGCGCCAACTACTGGCAACAGGGCTGTCCCGATCGCGACACCGAGCAGGAGTTTCGTGTTGCTCTCGATGTACTCAGTTATTACTTCATAGCAACCCTGTGTAATAATTTAATATTAGAATCTTATTCATTTTTAACCTTTATTATTTAAGCTTAGGGGTATGGTCTAGTGATAG
Source organism: Idaea biselata (assembly GCA_958496205.1). Taxonomy (NCBI): domain Eukaryota; kingdom Metazoa; phylum Arthropoda; class Insecta; order Lepidoptera; family Geometridae; genus Idaea; species Idaea biselata. The sequence goes on from OY292397.1 coordinate 20,486,946, forward strand.
ATGTCCGTGGTCGTAGGTTCGAATCCCGACTGACCGTGCACTAATGCTATTAACATCACTCTCACGGTGGAAGAAAACATCGTGAGGAAACTGATCTAGGAGTCACCACAATCCGAAGGATCCGTCAAACCGGAGTAGGCCTCAGCTCCGTGGCATTTTACTGCCTAACCCCTCTTATATATAGGAGCGGCCCTTGCCCAAAATTAGCGAGCTAACTACAAACAAAATAAGCTGGATATCGATCTCGAAGCATGTAACTTATATACCTACGGTCTAATTAGTACTAGATATTTCAAGTACTTAGGATAGGATGTAGTAGACACACAGTGGTATTCCACAGATTCCCAGATATTTTTGCCCGTTGCTAGGCCTAGTGTATAAAGTGGCCTCACTACGCAGGATACCGAAGATCGTGCGAAGTGGAGACGTAAAAGTAGGAAAGCGGACCCCGGGCTCTCAAGAGGGATGCAACCGGGAACATCGCTCGGATGATGATGATGATAATGATGCTAGACCTAGTGTATAAAGTAGGTATGTAAATAAAGTACAGGTAAATAAAGGCCAACCTACATCTAGATAAATTCTAAGACCCATTTATAACTATTGCGTGCGCTACTAAATCATCCGCGCAAAAATCGCGTTTTCAAATGCAGATTATACAGATAACATTTACCGTTGAGATTCAAAATTGGTCACAGTCTCGGTCGGATTAAAATGATCACGTAAAAGTAATTTAGTTCTCACATGTTGGTAGACATCGTTGTAATTAGCCGTGATGCAGTTGTTGGGGTCGAGGCAGCAAGATGTCGGGATCACACGCTGCGGGGAGAGTCGCACCCAGTCTGTGTAGTTAGATACGCCGCAGCAGTGCAGCTGGAATTAGGAAAAAAACGTGTGACATTCGGGGACCGCCGCGGTAATAGTTTGGCGAGTTACATGGCAGGCGGAGTGGGGGGTGTTAGGTTTTATTTTCGTTACGGAATTTTTTGATTAGGTCGCCGCCGTGCTCATAGCCCGCGATAAAAGCTATGCACCTACTTTACTATAGTACCTACTTCAACAATGAAGCAGCTGTTAAACTGAAATATTCCCATACTAATTTTGAATTTCAAAGCTGCTCAATTATCGAACAAACTAGACCTCAAATTTTAAATGGTGTTTCAGTATTCGATAAGAGTGGCACAATAGGCGTCCTTACCACTGAAAGTGGTCTCTTCCCTGGTGGAAGGGAACACTTCCACTAAGGTTAACGAAGACGGGTGAGAACTTGAACCACTGTCGTCATATTTATATCATCTAGGTGCTCAAAACTCAAAATATGTTTCGTGATGTCATTCGGATATTCACAGAACACTTTGAAACGTCAGCTCTTTCTTTCTTATATACCTAAGTACCATCTGTTGGTCAAGTACTCACCTATCAATAAATATAATAAGTAAATAAACATCAAATATGTTACAGTAATGTATTCCTGTTACTTAACCAGAAGTCAAAAGTAACTGCTAGGTAGTTGGGGTCAAGATCGTGTACAGTAAGGTCATTTCAAGTAGATAAAAGAACCAGATCATAATAAAGCCGCAGATTTGTGATGGTTAGCTGTCTAAAGCCGCCCGGACGTGAACTTTGATCGGCTACAGGTCATGGTACAGAAATAAATGTTATCAATATTTACTTAGGTACTATTAGTTAGCTAAGTGTTACTGTTACCTCTACATAATAGACATAACAGACTTTAAATAGTTAAAACCGCTTTATTGTACCAAAATATAAAATATCGCGGCCTTATCGCCTAAGGGAGATTTCTTTCAGGCAACCAAGACTTTCCTACTATTGAGCTTATTTTATGCTATAATAAAGCATACGTACATATGTAGGTATGTAAATACGTACGTAGGTAAAAGGGCTCTACCTCACCGAGACGCTATCCATGCTATGTTTCTAATCTATATAGGCAATCGTATGAGTGGGTTACGGTCATTGTTACGGTCAAACCGCCACCCGTCGCGTCGTCGTGTCGTCGCCAATTGTGATAATAGCCATTCATTTCATACGAATCTCGCCAAGTGAATTGTCTCGGTGAGACAGAACCACAGACCAGATAAATAAGGGTAGGACCCTGACGATGTATTTTTAAATCTGTATCAAATATCGTAAGGCCAAAGGATACATGCCCGTCCTGCAACTACAACAATAACCACAATGGTAGGGCTACCAAAAACATTAACAGTACGATAAGTTAATGCGATATGTAGAGATACTTACTGTAGACTGTGCAAAATTGAAATTAGCTTTTTGCGGGTTGTAGTGTTGTAGGGTATTAGTGAGTCCGTCATGAAGTCCCTTCGAGAATGTGTCGCGGTAGCACGCTACTGAGGCCCCCACTCCCGCGTCCATCATGAATATACAGGCCAGGAACCCACCGTACTAGAGAAATAAAAAGTTAAGTAAGTTGTTTATACTTGAACTAAAACTATTGTCGTAGGTAGTTCAAGTACTTACTAGGTTCCTTATTCAAGCATGACTTTCATTTACTTAGTATTACCAGTAACGAAGTACCTACAATGGGTTAACTAATCGCCAATAACAACCCCTGTAGTACTTAGAGTTGTTCTGCAATCTGTCAGTCATTCATTACGCTTTGGAGTCCAACTTACCACGTAGAGCAGTACAGGCTGGCCTTTGATAATACAGGAGAAGGCGATAGAGCTGATCATAATGATGAGGCCTGCGATGCCGATGATGACATGTGGAGCGGTTCCGGAGAACTCTGGTGACAGTTCGAGGTATTTGTACAAGTCGAACTCCGCCCATAGACCCACTATTAGCAGAAGTAACCCGGTCAACTGAAAACAAATAGGTAACTTACTTATATATCACTTATCTTATTATCACTCATGCGCAGCGCACTTAGCATATAGTTAGGAGTTGTGATTTGTACTATGTTTGCTCTACCACCAAAGTAACATGATTTTTGAAGCGCCCGTACCCAAACTTTAAAGCAAAGTTAATGATAAATGTTTGGGAGCCAATACTTGTTAATAATATTTATTATACAGAAATTTTGGTCACATTTGGGTTATGAGTTGATGCAAATGTATCAAGTTGGCTTCGCATAACTTGTACGAATTGTACGATGGCTGATAATTAATTATTTAAATTAAATAATTGGAACTTCGGGTTACTTAAAGGAACGTAACGACTTTATCATAAAAGAAAATCGTATAAAATACGTCGTCTACTTAATTAGGTACCTAGTTTAACTGAGATAAAACATCTGTTGCTTTATCAAAGTAAAAAGAAATTAAAAATTCATTTCATACCCAAAACACGATGTTGAAGACAAAGAGGAAGGTTTTCAAACACGCAATCACCGCTACATTCTTGAACTGATTTCCCATTTTATACAACTTTTATTCACTATTTCTATCTAGGTAGGTTATTCACATTTTATTCAACTTATTTTATTATGAAGTGGCCTCCACTCCACTGGCGTTTGGGGAGCGCACTGAGACGAGGAGTACACATGATTTCTGCGCATGTGCGAATAAATTGGCGTTTATGCTTTTGATTGTTTGTAAATATTACCCGCCCGCGCGCCCCCATCATACAACGGCACAGCCCCTTTTAATTCATAAGAGGGTAGGTTTTTTTGGCGCCAAGCATAGGTACTAGTTGTTTTTGTAAGTTTTGGGTATTTAGTTATTGAATAATTGTAGGTATTTTAAGTTCACTAAACATACAAAGGTTCAATCAATTACGGGGCAGGTTCTAATTTTTTATTATAAATATAAATTAAAAATTGAAATATAAATTTCCTTGTTTTAATTTTAAATTATATTTCTAGGTAGTACTTAGTTTACTAGTTTAGTTTAATCAAATAAGAAGTAATTGAGTTGGTATGAAGTAAAACCTATGGGTAAACTCAAACTTTTTATAATAAGCTAAAGTTCCGAGTTCGGTAATAGCCACTGAAATCCTTTCGTCAAACTAATGTTTCAAAAGAAAAGCGTGGTGTTCTGTGCCCTCCGGCCTCTGGCTGGCTTATTCAGTTTTACACAGAACCTTTGCGCTCGCGCATGTCTGCCGCTCTCCGAGTTTAGTTACGCGCTGCGGTATATTTTATACACGCAAATTATACTTTGACAAAATCGAATTCGGTCTCGTACATTATTTTAATATAATTTAATACATTTTCCTAATATGAAATTGTGAAAACGTAATTAATAAGAATATCAGAATGATTTTCCGACCGAATTTATTCGTAATTGGACTCATTTTCCGAATTACGTCCGTATCTCCTGTCGCTGAAATTGATGGAAATGAAGGTAAGCGTTTTTTGTCTATACGAATCCTACTATTATAAATGTGAAAGTTTGTTTGTGAATATGTTTGATACTCCTTCACGTAAGGACTACTGAACCGACTGTGATGAACTGATGACACTCAGTAGGTAGATAGCTGAAGACTTGGAATAAAATAAACGTTACTTTTTATCGGATCGGTACTTACGCGGGTGTAATGTATAATTTTAATTCTAGCGCTGTAAAAATATTAATTGCTCTGGTTGTCGGTTTAATATAATATTTTTCTTACCGAAGGACATAATTAATTCCTATCTACCTATACTTTTAATTTAACTTTTAATAACGGGCAGGAACGGACATTACGACATCTAAAATGTCTCAAGCATGCCTCCGGTCTGTGAATTTTATTTCGAAAACAGTTTAGTAAATGTTGGTAAATTTGGAAGAAATCACTAATAAATAGTTAGGTACCTCAAAACTTCTGCGAAACTACCAAAAAAAAATTTTTTTTTTAAATAATCAGAGTTAATACATACTTGATCCATTTTCATTGTAGATTACGAACCTTGGTTGCGGGTTTGATTTCCGCGGCGAAACAAATATTTGTGCAGCAGATATAAACTGTTGTCAGTTAGATATGGGTGTTTCGGGTTAACTGTTTAAGACTGCGGTTATTAAGATTCTAATACTCTTACTTATTAACGATAATATGACTATCTTTATGTAAAGTTTGTCTTTTACTGTGACATGAAGTTTTAAAGTTGACAGACAGAGACAAATGTTACATAAACTTAATTATCAATAATGAAAGAATTTTTGAAATCGGTCCAGTAGTTTCGGAGATTACCCCCAATATACATACATACATACATGTTACCATCGTCACCTCTTTGTAATATTAGTATAGATTATAAATAACGGGGTAAGTTAAAATAAACCTGTGGATTTAAGAAACTCACCTCAAACCCGGTTAAAAAGAAAATATGACTAAGTACGGTATTCCCTGCCCGTCGAAAAAGGCGACCAAAAGAGGTTTCTTGGCGGGAGTAGGTTTTGGCAGTAGCTTGTTACCACCCACCGGCATAAGTCGTAGCGCCAAGCATACCATCTGTGTTCTGAATTCTGATACGTAGACCGGAGCATCCACTGAAGAAGACGGGTCTGATCTTGTTCCACTGCGCCGTCTTCCTTCATCTAGATGAGCGTGCTACATTTTAGACCACTTACCATCAGGTGAGATAGATCAAACGTTTAAATAATATAATAGTCCACCGGGTCCACCTAGGTGTGACCATTCAGGCTTCAACCGTGACTAGAAAAGCTACTTATTAACATTGAAATCTGGTTCTCAGCGGTCAACTAGATGGCACAAATGATACGTACGTTTTTTTAATTCGAAGTTTGCGTTGTGATCAGCAGTTTCCTTCCGGTAGTAGGCATGTAAAAAGCGCCGAGGTAAAGAAAAGCTTCCGGAACCATTATTTTTTCTATATTGTATCAAGCTTTTTAATAATGGTCAAATACCATCTACTTATTATTACAACATGGTAGTATGAAAAAGAAAGTTGTCAAAAGACGTTTTAACAACACGATTAGACCATACAAAATTAGATGATCACCATTATACGCGAGTCCGTTCACGTTTTACTTTCCTTTGCTATATCCGTCCAAGACGTAATTGAATCAAGTAGATATCGTTGATCTAAATCGACATTCAATGCAATATAAATTTGTAATTTATTCATTTATTCATATATTAAATATACTTACTAAGGTCAAGTTGCTAGTGAATAGAATAGTTACTTAATATAATTATAATATGAGCATATGATCGAGCTCCCAGACAGAACAGTCTGTGAGAAAAAGTGCCCTGTTTATTCGTACTCAATGAACAATATTTGACAGGACTGCGTGCTTAAATGTTGATACTGCGCCAACAGATTACCGGGTAAGCGTTCTACCGTAGACCGCATTTACATGAGGTGTTTTAGTGGCAAACGGTGACCAATTTTGTATTAAGTGGAACATTTAAACAACCAGGTACTGATCAGAGAATCTCCAAGTTTCGTATTCAATTAGGTATAATAAAATAGATCGGCATAATGTACCTAGTAGGTATTAGTCAATTAATATGCAAAACCTGCAGTCAATCTATGTCTCTTTCGAGTTATTAAGAACGCGTACTTACATTACTTTTTATTGGGAATAATATAAAACAAATGAGATGTAAACTAGTAATTTACGGTGGAGAAGGAAAAATTTTTTTTTCATTTTTTATTTCATTTCGAATGAATATTTTGGAAAACCTTGTGGTGGGGACCCTATAAAAGTAAAATCTTAATCCGAATAATATCGATATTAAGGTAGAAAACTAAATTTTTCATAATTTATTTTGGTATTAAGTTTGTATGGAAATGGTAACAGTCGCCACGTTCTTAAGTGCATTAAACGAAATCTCTGGAATTACACTTTAGAACTCACTAAGACTGAATTATAAATTAAATGTCCTGCCTGATTGACTGAACTTTTAACGCAGAGCCCAAACCACTGGTCCTAGAGACATGACATTTGGATAGTTTGTTCTTTGTGATGTGTAGGTATAGATCTACTAGAAAGGGATTTTTGAAAATCACGCGGGATCGGACTCTGCTATTTATACAATAAAATGGATATTTTCCAACCACCTACATAAACAAAAATAAATATAGGTACAAGGATGGTAATGTAGAAGTCCTCATAGGTAGGTACTTAGTCAACATGGAGGACCTGCATTCAATCCAAGTCTGTTTCGAGTAATAATTTGCATTTAACGCTGTCTACTCCTTGAATACTTAATTACACTGACCTAACGGAGTTGGGGAAAAGTAAAATAGCAATATGTGACTAAAACGTTGCGTGTTTAATGTCGATATAACCTCTCTACCTACTTTTTAAGTTAAGTACATTTCTCTTAATTTAACACACTCCAATTGAAGTTTTATCGCGTTGAAGTCTTTGAGAGGAGAACCATGGGGCTCATTGGCAACATTAAGCTCTGCTTTATTATTGTTGAAAGCTGGCAAACATATCGGTCTATTTTCACATACCTACTATTAGGGGAGTAGTATCTAGTTTTCCCAAATTCCTTCTACCGTTAGTCATTGTCATCGGAAAGCCAAAGTGATCTGCGATACCGATTCACGGTGGAAATCTCTGACATTGCTTTAAGATCTCCGTAATGTTATTCCTAACTCACACCATTCCATACTAACGTATACAATTTTGGAGTTTTATGGTTTCTCCCAGTAGTTCCATCATGTGGGTCAAATAATGACCTAAGCCACAATAAAAAAGGTATTATATCGCGTCTAGAATGTTATAACTAGAAAGATGAAATTTCCATTATCCAATATCCAATTATCCATTATTATATGTGGGTGAAAAAATAGTCAAATTCACGCTTCAGAGTGAACTTAGTCATAACATAAAGCAACGTATAAAAATCAGACAGTCATTCATCTTACTGTTAGTTCATTACCAACATCGGTCCAGGAGATAAAGACATAATGCAGTGTTACCGCAAATTATCTATGAGCATTTCACACTTTCCCACATCGAAGCTTTAATATTAACGGCACTTGCAGCCCGTATCGGTCTTAGAGATTACGTGACTCCCGAAGTAGGTTCTTCAAGTCGACATGTCTCATTACACTTAATTGTCTTGCTCACATGAGATTTGTAATCATTAAAAGACTCTATTAGGAGAAGTAACGTGCCATAATGAAAACGGGATTCCATGTTGTAGTACCTGAGTATATAAGCTATATACTCTATAACAATAATAACTAAGCACCTAGGTACGTATACGCTAACATCTCTCTTTACGATTTTAATTAAGTACATCTGTATACCTAAAAGATTAATAAATTATTGATACACAAGATTGGAACCTATCAACGCTGCAGTAAGTAATAAGTTTCGCAAAATAGCTTTCAAGTCCTCCTAGAGTTTGTGCTATAAGAACCTTTAATTAAAATGTACATAACAGACAGCTTTATGGTTCTACTGTCGTACCGCCGGCACTCGTCTAGCATAACTCGTGGTGTAAGCCTGTACCTGTACTGTACGTTGCCGAGTAGGTACTATACATTCACCGGTTGTGATGTATTCAGTGCTGACAGGAAACATTCATCTGAATGTTATCTGTGTCACGGATCGCAGTCGGGAATAGGGCCCATCTACAATCTTATCTCGGCATCGACTACACAAATTAACTGCACAACGGAACAATATCACAATATTACAGTGCCCGGCGCATTGACTTCGTCACCGCTATCGGGCATCTCTATTTATTGTTTACATGACATGAATCTACTTATTCTTTTGATAGTTACCGAATTAACCTGCATATTGTAACTGGGTCGCAAACAATCTAAACACCCGAAACGACAACGGACGTCTTTTATTTAAGAAGTGGATCGTTCAGGATGATGCATATTGTATAGGCGTGCATCCGTTCTGAATATTTTAAAGTAAAACAACTGACCGTAACCCGGTCATAGTCATGATTGCGTATCGAAGCCCTAAAGCGAATGTAATTTACTCTAGGACTTGCGGAAAATCATAAGCTCTGAGCTCGAGTAATGTTAACTTGAGCGGTGATAGATTACCCGTGGCCAGCGCAAACTACTGCAAAACATGATGTTATTTGCAACATCATCGTTATCGTGCATTAGTCATAATAATCATGGAGAGGTATTTACTAAGAATACTAAGATCAACTTTTGTAACTAAGTAATGTCAAAGTAATTAGGCAAGTTAGCATAAAAGTTATGCAAAGAAATAAAAATTAACTGCAGTTCTAAGAAAACAAAATAAACTGATTTAACATGTTATTTTTGCGAGTGCAAAAGAAGTGTTTTCATAGTGCTTAAGCGCATGTCATTACGTCAGTGGAACGTTTCGCGGTCGGAATTAGCATGCGGTAACGGTAGCGTGCGCCCGCGTCTCCGGCGCAGTTGCCACCGCAACTGACCCGGCGCGGCGCGGCGCAACTAACCGCATAAAACTCATGATAATAGGTTTATCAAGTACATCGAAGATAGATCACTGGCAGCAACAACTAATCACTAAACTGTCACATGCGATTACACGCTTTAAAAGGCAGCATCACTTTCACTGAATGCTTTTACGAATAGTGCGTTGGTATCAAAACTAATTTAAATCAAGCTAACAAGCATGATATCGAATTTTCATTCAAAAATGGAAATTTAACGAACTGTGACGAATTACGCACTGCTTTACTGCGGGATTACCTATTTCCTTTTTTGTCGAGACACAGTGTTATTTATTACTATGTTACACTAAAGCCTATGTATTCTTACCAGTGAATGTTTTACGGATACAACTACATAGTCTGTGTTACAATGAAATATATATTTATTCCTTTGATTTAGGATTTATTAAGAAACAAAAGTCTGTTAATTAGTCTGGTAATAATAACTTTCTCTTCTTGTAGGTATCTATAATTTTACCTACTCTCTCATTTCATAAAACAAGTTCTTATAATAAAGTAATTTTCGTTCTTTAGATGACGATGACGCTCAATTAATGTCTTCTCTGATCATAGGGGACGAAATAATTATACATCAACATCATACAACTTTCTTAATGAAAAATTAATAAATTGAATATGTAGTTGATGATAGGTAGGTAAATGTTATTAGTTATAATATTAGGTAGTATCTATATGTTGATGCCTGCGAGTTTTAAAAACTTACGGTCCTCACGTAAGTTAGAGCGGTCAAAAGCTGTCCTATAATTTGTCTATGGACTATAGTCAATCGACCACTCCAAAATTCGTATTTGTCAACTAAAACCGTAAGATCAGTCCTCGTAGGTTTAATCGGCTATACAGCCAAGAATTATAAATATACAGGTACATATAGGTAGGTATAGGTCAGTGTTGAGAGCTCTCACGATCGACGATCGTCTTTTGGTTTTTATTATAGTGTAGTGTCTGTAAAAAGCACGCGGGTGTAACGACGTAGATACTTCACCCACTCGCACTTCTTCCTTTATTTTTTAATAAAGCCTGGTGTCAAACAGACAGACAGACAGACACGGACGGACGGACGGACGGACGGACGGCAGGGCGGACGGACCAGACAGACAGACAGAGAGACAGCGAAGTCTCATTATAGTGCGTTTCATCTTTAATTACCTATGCCGTCATGTTGGTAGCAAAACAAAAAAGTCTTGCCTTAATATCTTGAATGTGCTATACCCTAAACCTTGAATACAGGAAGATTCGTTCATTCATTCTTTATATACAAATCTCCCTTAATTCAAAGTAGCACATTATTTTTTATGTATTTTACACTTTTTTGTTTTGCTCCCAACATGACGGCATAGGAATTTAAAGATGAAACGCACTCTAATGAGGTCCTGTTTTTACCCCTTGGGCACGGAACTCTAATAAAGACGTTTGCTTGCAGGGTCAAAATGTTGTTCTAAATAAAATATAATAAATAGATTATGTATTAAAATGTATTCTATGGTACACCGAAATTTCGTCCGAAGTAGGTACGTGAGTTCTTTCGGTAGGTACCTACTTATCTAAGCGCGAGAGATCAAGATAAGTCTTACCTTACTATGTATGAAAGGAACTTCGTGCAAAGCCCTCTAAGTATTTATAGTGAGCGGTAGACCAGGCAGCCAGGCACCGTTGTAAACGGATGCCTAACATAAATCCAGTGGGTGTCATATAAGTACGCTTACTGGGACACAACACCAGCCCAGTCCTTTTATTGGATTTTATTAAAACATTGTTGACCTTTTCTTACTCTATCCACATTCTTAAATCTCATAAAACTAGGTAAACATGGATGTCTGAATCACTAGGTTTGTTTATTTCAATAAAGCAATAAATAACGGTTTTATTAACAATAAAATTGGTGATATCTCCGTTAAGTTCAAATTCTCGGCCCACATTGAGTCTGTTTTGGGACTTTGCAATTTTATTAGTGTCAACTTAGTCATTATTTTACACCTTTGACTTGATCTACTTTAAATAAAACATTGTTAATAAGACGAGTATATTTCCTGCATTTTTTTAATTTGAACAGTTATTTTTACTTTTTGTGTTATTGTGTCCCACTGCAGGGCGACGATGTTTCCCATTTCCATATGGGTCTCCATTTCCAGCATTGTGATTAGTTTAGATCCAAGGCATGCTATTTGAATTCGATATACCTAACCTAACCTACCCGCGATCTTATTGGCAACTTCTGCGGACTGTTCTTCACATTTTTGAGTCTATGTTGAGATCAATGGTGTATGTTTATTTTTTATTAATTACTAATATTTTTAATTGTATTGTAATAATTGTATTTACTTTAACTTCATACTTTAATGAAATAATGTTATCATCTTTTTCATTATGGCTCATCATTAGATACATACAACACGAAGCCGGACAATGATATTAAGGTCTTTCGAATTGATGCCATAACCGCCCATAGTAATCATTTCGTGGAGCTATTAAAATTTTATTGAAGTAAACAGATAATTGAAAAGTAACGAAGGAGCTTTAGATAAATTAAAAATAAATTCATAATGATGTGGTTTGTAAATAATTACCTACTAAATAGTTTATTATTTGAGACATACACTACCTACTATTAGGGTAAAATGGTTGGATGTCTAATTGCTCTAATGTGGATATTATGGATTACAAAATAAAGTAACATTTAGGTAGACCTTGGTATTTATTTGAAAAATCTATTTTAAATAATTTTAATATTGCTCATATTTAAATTAAACTATTTTTTCGGTTTTAATCGAGTGGTGTTTATTAGTACTTTTAGCATTGTTTCAATGCTCAGCGGTTCGATACCTTTACAGATCTTTTTAGGATTGATTGCTCATATTGGTCAATTCTATTAGAAATATTAACAAGGAAAAATGCATTATTAAAAATCCTCACATGACAGGGTTCAAACCCGTGCCCCTCGCTCACCGGGCGAGTGTTCTAACCATTGCACTGTGGCGTCCCTGTCCTATGTAGCTTCCTGGTTAGAGCGCTCGCCTGGCACTTAAAATCCGTCACGGGAGTATTTATGATGAAGTATTTTTCTTCGGTAATATTTTTAGTAAAAATATATTTCTTACGAATTTCGTGGGCGTCAACCGTAATATTAAGAAGAGGTACTTTGGTAGGTACCTCTTTCTTTTACAAAGTTTATAAGTACCTGCTTGGAATAAACCAGATGCAATTAAAGTCAAGCGACAACGCAGTTTTCAAAGTTTATGGTTCTGTATCAATGGCCAAGGCACTTTCCACTGTCTTATAAAACGAGATTTGAAGAAAGATTAAAATCATAAAGTACAGAGACATACATGCGACAATAATAAATATCATAAACCTTGCAATCAAGCTTTTATACTTTAAATCCCAGTAGTTCAGGTCAAGACAACTTGTAAGACTAACGGTCTATGTAAAAGACTTCAACGCGCTTGCGTTTATTTGTGCATGTAAAGAACAAAATGCAGTTATTTGGCAGAATACCTGCATACATAGCAGGAGTTACATTACTTTTTATAGTGCAGACCAGCAATAAAACTCTAATGACAGAGCAGTTTTAAAAACGGGCATCTGGAGCAAATATAAAGTCAAAAAAACATAAAATAATGTTCTTTAGTGCGCAGGACCGTTTGTAGAGTACCAAGTTGAAAACATGCTATAAACGATCATTAGTTAGGCCGCAGTCAATTATATGAATCTATATATATACAATTCAAAGTCATGACTAATCTATATATCAAAGCAGAGCCCAAACCGCTGGTAATAGAGACATGAAGAGTGTGTTCTTTGTGGCGAAAACACCCACTAAGAAAGGGATTTTAGAAAATCCCACTGGATTAGGACTTACGCGGGTGAAACCGCGGGACGGAGCTAGTAATGTATATAACATCAATCTATTCCTCCTATTACAATCTATTAACAGCAGCTTACTGTTCAATTCACATATAGTAGGTACGATGTCATTAGCGCCTAAATCAAATCTCCAGATCTCTCGGTTCATTTGAACGTGTCCTCATTTCTTTTCTCTCAACATAGCCGTCAGTATTGTGACAATGTTACTATATAGTTAACAATTTGTTCGACACGGTGCGATTTGTTCTCTAACAGACTTTAGTAGGTCACTTTTAATTGAATACTTTCAGCAAAAGTGATTATACACGCACGTCTTTTAGTAGAAAACACCTCTTTGAGGTAACTAGGTAAGTCAATTCGTAAGATTTTCAGAAACAAAGTAATAAACAGCTTTGTTTTTTTATTGTAGTTTAAGTATACGTATTTTTAGAAATTATGGATTGTTGTCGACTGTATTTAAAATGTTTTGGTATTGATTTAAAATACGTGCCCAGACCGCACCGGGTGTCTATCTACTTACAAAAAAAATCTACCTTTCGTAGCAACAAATCATTATTTATAATAACTTCGCACAAGCTGAACCACCTTACTAGGCAGTAGCTAGGCCGTTGAAAATAACGTTTAACGTTTTCTAACGTTTTGTATGACAATAACGAACTTACATACTTGGTCCTATTGATCGAACTACCGTTTCAAAAACACGTGACACGATTAATCGGACCAACTGGAACAAAATGTTCACGTAGTTCGATTGATCGAACCTTACGGTCGAACCCGACGATCGAACTTTACGGTCGAACCTGGCCACGTCCAGAAGCGTTGTGTTCACCATCGTATAAGTGCCGTGTAAACACTGGGCCAGGTGACATCATATAGGGTATTATAATCGGTATAAACGTATTTTAGTTACATTGTACTAGTACATTTGTATTTAAATAATAGCAGATCACAGCGAACAATAGTGTTAAGAAATCATCATCAGTCATTTGTGGCTACCCGCGTGAATTATTCAGCGAAATTAGGTATGGCCGATGGTATAAACGGGTCCAAAAGGACTCTAATTACTCTAACTCAATCTATTTAACTATTGCTTTTAAAAAATAATGCATGTGGCGTAAAAAAAATCAAATCATGATTTAAACTAGCAGAGTTCTGTGATTTCACCCGCGTGTGTCTCAATCTCGCGGGTTTTTCCAGAAACCCTTCATTAGTGGGTATAGTTTCCAAATTTCATGTCTGTCGGTTTGGGCTCTGCGTATGCGTTGATATAAAGGTCAGTCAGGCCTTTGAATTTTATGTGTATAGATTATCTATCTATACACGATTACGAATTGATTATCAATAAAAAATAATAATTTAATAACAACGAAATTGAATATTAAAAGTTCTATTGCGGTTAAATATGAAAACGAAAAGAATATCAGTTTCAGACGTGATATCATTGAACCATATCAATGCTCAAAGTTGGATAGAAGTCAAAATCAATATTATTCAATTGCTACAATTTCATGGCGTTTTTGGTATAACAGATTATTATCGACTATTTTATCTGACTCTAACTGAGATGAATTATTTATTGATTATTAAAAAAATCTATATTTAAAGTATTTTTTGATTCTCTCAATGTAAAAGTAGAATTAGAAAAGAATTTTCAACCGAATTTCAAAACTAGGAGGAAGATGTTATTATCAATTACTTAGGCTGCATTATTTTTTAGTAGGTAATCAAATAATCTTTAAATGACCAGAGAATTTTTGCAATGGCTTAAGCTACATAACTCTTTTACCAAAATTTTAAGCAGCATTCTTGCGTCAACTAAAAAACTTAAAAATACATTTTACGACTTTTTGCAAATCTTATATAATACTAGCTGACCCGGCAAACGTTGTTTTGCCTTATAAATTATAGATAGTAGTCGATTCTCAGACCTACTGAATACGCATATAAAATTTGGTAAAAATCGGTCGCGCCGTTTCGGAGGAGTACGGTAACTAACATTGTGACATGGAAATTTTATATATAGAAGAATTTACGAATTACATATCATTAATTACAAATTAGAATATAAAAGTTTTTTTAGAGTAGGGTAGTAGTAGAGTCTGGTAATAGTAGGGTAGGGTACCTAGTAGTAATAGGGTAGTGTAGGCTAGAAGTATTAGTTGTAGTTTTTTTTTAAATATTTTTAACGGGCATGGCAACGTCTGTCAGCTAGTATAAGCTATTTGCAATATTGTAAATGTAGAAATAGCTGTATATCTGTGTTGCATTTATTAACAGAGTACCTATTAATGCATTTGTAAAGCTTTATGTATGGGAGCAGGTACGGTTATGAACAGTCGACCGATGACACCGTGAGATCAGTATGATGCCCCATAAAGCTCGACCAGACAGTAAAAAAACGGTCAAGTGCGAGTCAGACTCGCGCTAGAAGGATTCCGTATCATTGTCACAAAAAAAATATAGTTTGATTATATAGGAGTCCCACTGAAATATTTATTTTATTTTCTTTATTACCTATGTTGTCATAGCGGCAACATAAATACATCATCTGTCAAAATTTCAACAGCCTAACTATAACGGCTCATGAGATACAGCCTGGTAACAGATAGACAGACAGACGGATAGTGGAGTCTTAGTAAAAGGGTCCCGCTTTTATTCATTGGGTACGGAACCCTAAAATGGATGCGTGAAAAACTATTATTGTTCGAGTTTGTGCCGTTTCGGGCCACTCGCCCTCAACAATGTTAACTGCACTGCAATGCATTATTTATCTATCATTTGAATGAAAACAAAGAATCGCATTATTTAAACAAATAAATACGGTTATTAGAACATAACGGCAAGTCACTATGAGAGAATATGTTGTGTGTCCCACTTAACAAATAGAATTTGACATGAGAACTTAACAGTAGTAATTAAAAGTTCCAAATACCATGACATTCGGGATTTCATAAGGTTATTTAATTAATTTAAAGAATTCAACAAGAGAAACGGTGAGGCTTGCTGGTTATGGAACGATAAAAGCCTAAAATCCTATGTATTGGGTATACACATAGAAACATATATGGTACATATTACCTACTTCTATTCACTGAAGGAATACTCGCTAGAGTAGGGTAGCGTAGGTGCGTTTTACCGGCTGATAATAACTCATGCGTTTTTGCGATAATGAACCCCACGCTTAGGTAGGTAGGACATATTATCGCAGAAGTGTGTAACTTCATAGCCGTCCTAACACAAAATATACTAAAACAGATATCGCAACAACGAACCTTATATTATCGGCCGGTAGTAACGCAGCTATAGGGAACTTTAATTCTTAGGTAATTATCGTAGTATTATCTTACATAGCTGCGCCCCGCGGTTTCACCCGCGTTAGTCTCGATCCCTTTAAAATAGAGTAGGAATACCTATTGAAATACCCGGTAGTAAAAATCAAATTTAATTGGGTAAGTACCTAGTTTTTAAACATACAAAAAACAGAGAAACAGAGAGAATGACATACATTTTACTAAGTATTATAATAAGTAAAGTTTGATTTCATTCCAACATCGCGAAACCTAAAGAGACCTATTATAATTCTGGTTTTACTGCCTCATCAGCACATCACACTTATTTTTTTTATTTGCGTCTAAGTACAGACTTTTTGACCTACCTACCTACCTATCTTTCCTTTATTTTAAGTATTGCCCAAAACTCGTCAAGTTTCGGCAGGTTCCGATTCCATTTGGTTTCGTGGTTTACAAAATTCAATTATCTACAAATAAAATTCAAAGACATGGTTTTTGCATGACTGATTGATTGACTGACTGACTGAACTATATATCAACGCAATTTTAAATTTGGAGAAAGTGTTTCTTGTGGTGTGTACTGTGTAGTATCCAATAAGAAAGGGTTTTAGGAAAATCCCGGGCGAACGGGACTTACGCGGGTGAAACCGCGGGACACTGCTAGTCTATAAGTAAATCTTAGTTGCGCACTTTCATACAAATTAATGCTTAGAGAGCACACCATACTGAAAATACTCGTACAATCGACTTGTGGCACGGGCGCGGGCGTGGTGCGATGCGACACTCAAATTCGGAATTAAGGATTTCGTAGGTACTTTTTAAACTTGTGATAACTTCTAAACCAAATATCCGATTCGAATGAATTAAAAAGGAATTTACTTAGAAATAAATATTTCTAATTATAAAATAAATTATTTGGATAAGGGTTTATACTATTGTAAGAATATAACCAACCTTTGTTCCTACCTACATTGTAATTAAATTTTTAACACAAAAGCTGTTATTGTGAGTTAACTATAATAATTGGATATGTTACATCGCGGACTTTTTGGTAGATATTCATAAGAACTACAAACCTCTAGTACATTATTTTGTTCTAATATCAACAGTTTTGGCTGCGCACGCTATTTTTTATTTTGAGTTTTCTACCTTTGGTTAAAATATTGCAATTTTCTTACGGATCCCTAATTTTTTTTAAAATAAATTATAGCCTATGTTACTCCCTGATAATGTAGCTTTCTATTAGTGAAAGAATTTTTGGAATCGGTCCAGCGGTTCCGGAGATTACCCCCAATATACATACATACATACATATTTGTTACCTCTTTATAATATTAGTATTAGTATAGAGTATAGATAGGTATGATACGAGTTTAAAAACGTTTATTTCTGACCAAAAGCAAACACTTAGAAACACTTAAGAATTTAATTAGTATAAATAAAGACATACCTACTTTAATATTGTCTAGTAATGTAAATTATTATCATCATCATCTCTCGGGAGCCCGGGGTCCGCCTGGTGTCTAGTAAAGTAAATAAAAAAAATGAATTTAATTAATTGAATTCTATGGGAGTGAAAGCGCAATATGTGCTTTGTGGAGGTGGCAATTCTAACGATGGCCATTGAACAGTAATTAAACCTAAATAAATTGCAAATCAGTGACAATATAGCACCAACATTTGTATGCGTGAAATCTCGCATAAAACGGATTCATGCATAAAGAGCACGGAGCCTATTGTCAGAGTGGTCACAGCCACTAACCCATCACAGCAGCCGTCATGGTCCAGTCGTCCGGTCATGCCTGAGCATCCGACATCATACGCACTCGATATATCTACTCATAGTTCGCATGTCGGATCTACATAAAATATACCTCACCTGAACATTAAATGAAATAAGGTCACTGACAAACTCTCCATACAAAAACAACCTTTTTTCCACACTTTAACGTTATCCGATTCCGGTAATTTTAGTTTAATTATACCTCATATATAATAGATAGCCCAGAACCGCGACCAATGGAAGGAGACGGGGGAGACCTTTGTCTAGCATTGGGATAGTACAGGTTAATTAAAAAAAATACCTCATAAAACTAGACCTAATGTTAAGAGATGAAAAAGAGATGTTCTCTTTACCCTCGTTGTATGGAGAAATACGCATCAACTCGTTCACAGACGTCGTCAAAAGATACGATTTCGTTCCACAATATTCGAGGATAGGCAGGTGCAATGTTCGAAATAAAAACGAATTCGATCTATCCATACCGATACGAGTCATTGAGCACACGATATGATAGAGGTCATTTACAGGATGGATAGGGTTAGATAATGTTAGGTACAGACTAGACAGTGTTATGCGTATCTATATAAAATGCTTTTCCTCATCTGACTGACTGATCAACATCAGTCAGTCACAACCTAAGCTACTCATGGCAGAGGGCTGGAATTTGAAGCGTGTTCTTTATAAAAATATGATGTAGGCATCAGGGAAGAAAGGATTTCTCAAAATTCCTGATTCTGAAAATTCATCAGGGCTTGGAGGTGAAACCGCGGCGGGCGCGGGAGACAGCTAGTCTATACTATAATATTTGCCTGGGTTTCTTAGAATAAACTGTTACTCTGTATACTGCCCATGTTACTCCCTAAGATGCAATGTATCTTCACATTTAATTTAATCAAAATCGGTTTAGTGGTTTTGGAGATTGCCCCCAATATACGTACAATACTACATGTCACCAACGTTGCCTCTTTATAATATGAGAGTCATACATAACATAAGCATAGATATAAATTCAAAAATTGTATGTCTCATTTATAATACTATAACTATAATACCTACCTAAGTATAAAAGCTGGTTTTATTATCTCATACAACAACGACGCGACATTATTGCGCGTTCACCGTAAAATTGACTTTGCGTTATGGAGGATACAAAGTAGATAATATTATAATTTTACATGTTACACAGTGGTCTTGTATTGTATTGGTCTTGTACTGCTGTATTAATAACTACTGTGCCGATTTCAAAAAAAATTACACCATTATAAAGCTACATTCACCCTGAGTAACATAGGCTACTTTTGATCCCGATATTCCCACGGGATCGGGACTTACGCGGGTCAAAACGCGGGACGCAGCTAGTTACTAATACAGCAGTTACTCTACTTAATAACACGCGTGGTGCAGCAACTCTTCTTATAATTTTAATATGTGAATTGTGTTACTAATTTTAATATTTAATATATAAATAGGCGCCCAAGCTGATATCCGTGTTAAAATACGGTAAAATTTAAATCAGTGACGATAAAGTTAATATTTACGTCCTTCCACTCCGAGATCTCACCGTTTTCTGGTTTCTTATTAATATCGAGGCCAATGAGCCAATCAGAATTGTTCAATACGACCCCATAAGCCCATAATAAAATAAAGAAAACGAAAATTAAATATATAATGTTCTTAATTTAATGTTATGATCTTTGGATTATTTAGCCCCATGAAGAAAGGATGTAGGTACCTATAGGTACTAAAGTTTTAAAACTATGTAAGTATGTTACAGTTAGGCTGGATTGCACAGCTGCATCGAAATAACTAATCCGGATTAGCTAAAACGGAATAGCAAATTACAATACAAAATATCGGACCTTCCATGACATACGACATTTATTGGTAGTACCATATTTAAAAAAAATAATACGAACTTTATGTGAATACTACGTCACAAAATAGCATCTACATAAAATGCGTAATTATTTTTTCGAATAAAGTATCACCTATAAATGTTGTACATTATGGATAATTAATTATCCATGAAGTACCATTGATATTTAAAAATAATTACGATCGTTATGCTATTTTATGAACACACACATTTGCGGGGGAATCGACACCTAAGTTATGAAAGACACACAAATTCACACTTTCGTAATTCTTTTTTAGGGTTCTTTAATTATGTACCTACCTATCACCGATGAATGTCGTATTTCATGGATGCTCAAGGCTAGCTATTCCGGACTAGTTAGTTAATAACTCTCAATAGGTGTGCAGGTGAGCCTAGTGTTAAATTTTAAGGGGTACATAAGACCTAAACTGAAAATCCCTTTCGGGAAATTTGAAAATCGCAATCCACATTTTAATCACCATTTTTTTTCCTTTGAAGGTATCCTTCTGTAGGATACCTAGTAGGTATATATTACGGTTACAGGGTGTGTTAAAACCGAGAGGCGCAACTAGTATATTTGTGATTTATACCTGAGTTTTTCTAAATTATATTCTAGAATCTTTGATGCGCAACAAAATATTCGATTAGTTGGTTAATGAAATCATTTTTCATTGTTTCACTCTTCATAATGACCGGCCATCGCGCATCAGCTGAATTTATTACAATAATTTATTTGAGTTGTGGTGGCTCTTTGTAGAAATGTAATATTTAAGATAGATGGGACAAATAGAAGAGAGTGGATTAGTGGCTTTGTTATTCCTTTACACAAGTCTTTTAAGTCTCTATCACCTTGTCGTTGACGTTGGAAAGCACCGGCGCATGAGCGAGACAAATGCATTATTCAGCCAAAGTAAATACTCGATTCGTCTATACATACGGGTGTAATAGTCTAAGATCTAAGCCGGAGACAGACAGATCATACAGACAAAGACAAACAGACAGACGGACATAACGAAACTATAAGGGTGTCTTGTTGACTACGAAACCCTGAAAACGGAGTATTTACCATGTTTAATTTGTTTTTTTTTTTTACTTATCTCCATATTTCGCCATTAATATCAACTGGGTTGTCTCGGTAAAATTAAACTCAGCTCTAAATAACTCGCGCAGTTCTTAAGCAGGACTGATTAGTTCCTGCATCTGAATTGTTTAGTTTGTTAAAATTGTTCATGGTTCAAGGACATAACTGACTAATGCAACACAAAATCATAGATTGTTTTTTGTTTGGAATGTTATTTATTTATAATTTATACTAGCTGTGCCCGCGACTTCGTCAGCGTTTTTCGAACATCTACCCATCGCTGTGCAAAGGTCTACACTTAAACGAACGACCAGGAAAGTACTGAGCAGAAGAGAATCATGGCTGAGTTTGTTTAAGTGTGATTTTTGTATATCGGTATGTAACTTGTTCTATAAACTAAATCTATAAAAGTTGAAACGCGACTTCGAAAAAAAGGATAAAATAATAATAATAAGCTTGCCTACATATGTACATAACAAAGCAACCGACTTATTTGTTATGTAATCTGAAGTCGGGCATCTTAACTAAATGCAATATTTTTTTTTACGTGGGTGATGCCCCTTATGTACCGTCAGGCCACTCTCGGGGCAAATGACCCGGTTTGTTGGGCTCCCTGGGTACTACAGTTTGTCAACTAAACCCCAACGGCGTCCCTCGCTCCACAAGTGTCGAGGCCAGTGGGAATTCCTCATGGACTACATCCGTCAACCCCGACAACGGCGGCCTTTCCAAGCCCGTCCCCCCGGCATGGTCACACTACCGTCTCGTGGCCCCCAAAACCGGTGATAAACTCCCCCGAGTTCACCGCCACCACCAGAGGCTGAGGTGATTTTTCACAGTGGTTGTCATCCACGCGGCGCTTTTCTTGCGGAAAGGACCCCCGAGCCCGCTGACGCGGGTTTACGGGACATCTGGAGGGTAAAACGTAACGTCGTGCCCGGGACTCGAGACTCTAACGCGGTACCCTCGACTCGGAATCCACACTCTGCCGCAGCTGCCATCGTGCCTCGTAAACTAAATGCAATCTGCATCTACCCAGTAAAACTGCCCGATTTCAGCTATATTTTTTTCCCCTTTTTCGTGCATTTTCGACTGCCACTAAAAAATATCAAAATTGTAACAATAACTTTAATCATTGAGGAGTTTTCTGATGAGAAGGTAGTTTCAGGTGGTCCATCAATTCGTACCGAGTTCTTTATAAGCTGATTCTATTGATGGAAGTCCAAAAATTAGTAATTTACTGCATTGTGGGATGCTATTCTGCTCATCATTCCAAAGGTTCTCATCAGATCTTCACCAACAATTTGAGGGACCAATTCGAGACTCTCACTTTCCAAATCTAAAAAGAATATTTATATGCTGGTGTCCGGCGTGAACATATCCCCATACAAACAATAGGTATGTGGGTAGAATTGAGAAGCTCCTCTTTTTTTAAAGTCGGTTAAAACAACCATTATAAATTTCCGTATGTCCGAAGGATCCGAATATATGGAGAGACATAGGTAAACGGTATTTTGGGAATTACCGGATATCCGGCTTTTTTAATTACGTGCCGGATATCCGGCTTTTTAATTACCTACCGGATATCCGGTTAATCATGTGTTGATTCCACATAACACACTTCTTCAATACAACATTCAAACTTATTAGGTAAAAGTAGAAATAACGCTTTATCCGGATAACCGGACTAAATAGCCGGATAAAAAGTAGCCTATATGTTAATCGGGGTATAAAGATATCTGCATACCAAATTTGGTTTAAATCGGATAAGCCGTTTCTGAGATTAGCGGGCACAAAGGCACACACAAACAGACAAACAGATAAACAGACAAACAGACAAACAGACAAACAGACAAACAGACAAACAGACAAACAGACAACCAGAAAAACAGAAAAATAGGTTCTACTGCGTTAATAGATACCCATACAATTTATATTTTTTTTATATCTTCCAAAAACAGACACCGCTGAGTTACGATTTTATTATATGTATAGATATACGTTACGTAAATATTTATAAATGAAAAAGAATCTAACGCTCGTATTTATAAGCGACCCAATGCGTGGCCTCAGCTTTTGCCACATTTTCGCTGACGTTGATTGTCCCCCATAAGAGCAAGACAAAGCCATTAAGTCACCCCTAAGGGTGAAATGCGTTTGTGAATATGCGCGTAAAGTTAAGAGCTGCATGAATTATCTTCGGCAATTTAAAGCTGAGAAGGAGCGGTCCAATGGAGCGGTGTTGGTCTAGTGGTAGATACCCCCCGACTTTCATTAAGTGGTCGTAGTCTCGAATCCAGGCCGACCGCGCACTAGTGTTTATTTCTTTAAGAAAAAAATATGTGCGCTATGAGCATCGCTCTTACGGCGAAGGAAAATATCGTGAGCAAACCGACATGTCCTAACACTCACCATGGTTCGAACGCATGGGACATTCGTCAATCCGGTGTAGGCTCCCGTGGCTTCTAACAGCCCAACTATTGAGGTACACATTACAGACCAAAGAATCTGCAAATTTCTGGACTCAAAGGGAATTAGTAATGATCTATAAAGGGTAGCCACAATAGACCAATAGATCTTAAATAGCCCACTCAAACAATAATAATAAGGCCCCAGTGCCTCTGTAATAAGTAACTCAAGCAAACAGGACAAACAAATTTAAATATAAATCTATAGATAAATAATAATTATTTGTGATATGATGATAAGTGATGATGATTGATGATAAATAACTTTGATAAGTCTACAATTTATTTTCTAGTACCATATAAGCTTCGACACTTAAAGTTGATAAGTTTCTACGGCTTTCACTTAGAACTTAAATTACATTTTTATGATTTTCGATAAGAAATAAACGGCACTTTATTTAAAAGACCCTCGCACAGTTGCGCGTAGGGTATCGAGAACGGGGAACTTTTTTGAGAACCGGGATTTTCGGTACCAGCGTAAGAAAGAACCGGGATTTCCCGGGATTTTCGGTACTTTCGGGATTTTGTGTAAACCTCTGTAAGATGCTTTAAGATTTGCTTTGTAACATCTGTACGATGCTATATTTAGCTTCATTTTTTATAAATAACCTTTTATAGGTTTCCGTATCCCAAGGGTAAACACGAGATTCTTTTACTAAGACTCCACTGTCCATCTGTCTGTCACCAGGCTGTATCTCATGAACCGTGATAGCTAGACAGTTAAAGTTTTTATACATGATGTTATTCCGTTGCCGCTAAATCAACAACAACATAAGTGCGATTTATTTTTACCACTAGCGCCATCTAGTAATATACTCGCGCCAGTAGTAGAAATTAATAACATTGCGTTGACGAATTTCGATTGGTCCAGTGTTCATTTTAGAGTTCCGTACCCAGCTGTGATAATGGTACGGAACCCTTTGTGCGCGAGTCCAACTCGTACTTGGCCGGTTTTTTACGACATAAATCAATAATTTAATCACAAATTATAATTTAACAAATATTGAGTCTTTATTAACATTAGCTAGACAAAATCAAATTCTAAAATCACATAATTGCGTAGTCTCGCATCATTTAGTAGTATCTGGCATAAAATCTATTTAAAATCAGACTAATCATTTAAATGAAGTAAATCAATCAGTACTAAAATATGGTTTAAATATAAAAAAAGTTAGAAAATAAGAATTAAGTGTAAAAATACTAAAAAAATACATTATTTTTGCTTTCCATCACACGAAATATATTTTTCCCGAAAGTCCCGAAAATCCCGGTTCTCAGATTTTTATTCCCGGGATTTCCCGGTTCTCTTAAACAGCAAAAGAACCGGGAAATCCCGGTATTTTCGGTACCGGGATTTCCCGGTTCTATACCCTAGACTTGCGCGTGAGTCACGCATGACTTCACTTAAAAGTCGTTCATATCATAATTCATAAGTCATAACTTAGTTGTCAAAAACAATATAATAATAAATTGGTTTGACAGTTTTAATGAGACATAACTTTCTAATTCCGAAGATATATGCAAATCAGATAAGATCTTAACTATAGTTGCGGGGTACCTACATATAATAGATCCACGTAGGTACCTACTAAGCACGTACGTCACTTGTTTCCTTTATAGGTAGGTACTGTTAGGTAGATTAGGTACTATTAATTTATTAAGACGTATTTATTCTGGATGATTCTGTACAAATCCTACTAATATTCTAAAGCTGAAAGTATGTGAGTATGTATGTATGTGTGTGTTTTTGTTACTCAATCACGTAAAAACCGCTGAACCGATTATCATGAAACTCGGTATGTAGATAGCTACTTTTTATCTCGAAATTCACGCGGGCTAGTAATTGATATCTTCCGACGCTTAGTAAATAAAATTAACAATAACAAACTATTAAAAACCCTCACTACTTCAATGCACCTAAGTTTTTATTTTATTAAAATCGAATATAACGTATATATAGGTTCAAACAATCGCATAATTGGATAGAATATATTGAACACATTTATTACTTTAGAAATTACGCATACAACGCAGTAGATATGTACATACCTACCTAATATTTATTTTACCAGTTAATTGAATCAAGAGATCATAAACCAGTTCTATGAAGAGTCTAATCACTAATACGAAGTTTAGGTGTTGGCTCACTAGTTACTTTCTAGATAAAATGTTGTTTAATTTTCTAGCGGACCACTTTATTGTGCTACATAGATAAATTTCTCATTACCGAGGTAGAGTCAGAATATCTGAACAAGAACATTGGAAATACGAGGACTTGGCTCGTAGTTCGTACCTCCATAGCCAGAGGCTGCAATAGATTGGTATACGATCGTGGCGCACTGCTCAAACCGCTCATTTCCCCTATCTGATCGTATTTATATAGAATTTATTATTTATTAGACAAATAGAAGGTACGTTATTATTTGTTTTGATTTGGTTTACGATTTATTTTTATAGTTATTACTTATTAGGTAGATACCTAACGAACTTATACGGTACGGTTCCGTAAGCCACGAATCTACAGGAATGTCAGAATAAAAAGTTGCACATGTGAAATTGTAAGGACTCATCGCCATAACAATGTCTATTAAAATCGGTTCAGTACTTTTTGAGTCATTCATTAAAGCAAACGCTGATATCGATAAATTCGGGTGCCCTTTCGATCGCATAATTTTTTTTTCATAATGTTGTTTGGCATAAAAGTTTCAGCATAAAGTTTTCTCGCATAAATAGTGATCGGCATAATGTTATAATCGCAGAATGGTTTCATTGGCATAACGTTAACTTTCTCTAATCTTCTTTATCATAATTTTGAACAGCATAAATGTATAGGACATAATTGTTATACGCCTAAAGATGATTTATCATAAAACACAAAACGCATAATGGAGGTATCTATAACCGCTAAAGTCATAAACATACATGATAATAAATTGGACTAAGTCTATTTAACAAATGAAAAGACACAATGGTAATAGTCATCTTTAATCAAACTTTAGGTGAGAAGATTGGTGGCGAAGTTACGTTTCCTCATACGTAATACTGACCAAACCACGTCGCTATATCGTCTGTAACAATCAATGAAGAGTAAAAGTTTTAAAGAGCTTCATTCACTGAATTCTGTCATATTAACGGGCGTTTTACCCAAACTAGGAGTACGCAGAAAACTATACAGAGCACCCCGACTAGGATAGGTTAGGTTCATATTAGAACATGATTACGCACAGCGCTTTGGCGAGCGAGCGAAGCGAGCGTGCCGCGGCAGCGGTCGCCAAAGCGTCTAATATTATAAATAAACAAGGTGTGGTGTATCAAAATTGAATTTTATATGCAATTCATAGCAAAGTTTGTGAACTACTACATAATATGAAATGATATTCTAAATTTTAATATGATATTAATTTTAACTCATTTTACATTTGTTAACATTATGGTTTTTTAAGCTTATGACTTGTAATCTTTATGCCATAAGGTGAGATGCCAATAAATGTTATGATTAGTAATCGTTATTCTAAAAACATTTATGCAAGAACATTTTATGCTAATATATCATTATTATAAACGAAGTTATGCGAAATTAAATTATGCCTAATGATTTATTCTAAATGAACGTTATGCGAAAAGAAGAGTATGCCAAAAAACGTTATGCAACCTTACATTATGCCTCTTAAATTTATGCAACCCAATATGGACCCGATAAATTCGTCGAATGGCTGTGGGCCGTATCAAGCTATTTGATTTTTTTTTTATGAATGGCATACTTTGATGTCTAGCTATACCTACCTATAAGTTAAGTCAATGAATTATCAAAAATAAACTAAGATAATCTACATATAAAATAAATATTATTGTAACTTATACTTTGCGACTAATATAAACAAACGATTCTGCACAATAAACTCTGACAAATAATAAGTCTCGTGAAACAAAAATAATAGTTTTAATGAGAATGTAACTTTCAAAAGGAAAACCGAAATCGCGAATACTCCACACATGTGAACTAGGTGAGGAATGCAAATTCAAGTGCTCTTACATTAGATGTGGAAGTAGTCACTGATTAATGATCGTTAATTCGTTATCTCTTTTTCCTAAATTATAATAAAAATTATTACTTTATTTCAAACTCAAAATTGTTTTTATTCAATAGGATTTGACATGACCGTTTTGAATTTAAACTAGCAATTTAGTGCCATAACTTTGATTAGGCACTTACCGCTGCACTCGGAGACCATTAATGGTAATTAAACTATCACTAAGTAAAGATTTCACAAAGAAAATCTATGTGTGTCTTTGGAACGCAACCTCCAAGGAGACCAGTAGTACATAAGTACCTACCTACTTTATTAACTTTTTGTATACCTACCTAGAAGTTAAATTAATTATTTATGATATCTCGATAAATCATAAAATAATATCTTAGCAACTGACTGCAGAAAAGCTATTCTTAAAAGAAGGGACGGCCCAGTGCGCAAGTCATTGGGTTATTAGCACGTTCGGATCACTGCATCGTACGCGCACCCGACCGTGGTTATTGGAGTAAAAATAACATCGTATCAGCTTTTATTATGAATTATAATTTTTTACAACACATAGGTGAAAGTGCTTTTATTCTAAGAAAATACTGGGCAATAAACGCATTAATGATTAAGGCAAGGGTTTTACTGGCGGATATAATCGTAATGCTTGGAAACATGATACCCAATCAGGATTAGTTAGGCTCGGTAGTCAGTTATTAGCGTCATTTTACCCTCTTTAACGCGCAAAGCTAAACACTTACCTAACTGTAAGGCTTACCATTAACATTTATAGCGAGGCAGTTTTAGAAAGAGCCATATCCGCACTAAAAAAGTCTTACCCCCGTATTTACCTATAGACGAATCTGAGTTATTACTTTGGCTAAGTAATGCCGTGTCTTGCTCTTATTAGTGATTTTTAATGTTAGTGAAAATGTGACAGACACATTACTTAGACAAGTAATTACTTAAAATTGACTATAAATACGAGTGTTAAACTTCAAAAGTTTTTCATCCATGTGCAGGGGGCTTACTTTCTGCTATAAATAACTCGTGCAGATCTTAAGAAGATCCGTGTAAAAAATGTGATATTAAAATGCAGTTTGGTTTAGATTTTGTCTTTGGTTTTTTGGAATTCTAATATTTAAATTCATGGCAACTCATCAGCTCTTCTTTGGCTTGTAAAAACTATTCACGGTTCGAATAACACAACTTACTTATACTACTTGTACTATTTATGTATTCTGTGCTTATACAATACACCATATTTTGTATTAGTAAGTTGTGTTACCATGAATTAAAATGTAATTGTAGTTAATAAAATAAATTTAAAAATATATTTCTTTTGCAGAGGTCCTACACCTTATTGGTGAGCCCGATTTCCGAGATGTGCAACTTCGGTGGGAGTACGGAAACGACGATGAATTGGACAAGCCAAGGGTGCTGGCATTCCAGGTGCACTATTGCGAACTACAAGCCTGGGGACAATACCGATGCAGGACCAAGGTATACTATGTGTTTCCGGGAGGATAATCTAAAGGGGTTGCATTACGTTCAGTGTATATGTTATAGGCAATGTGTATAATGTAGGCATTCTATAAATTTCCTAGGTATTATAGGTATAGAATGCCGGGGTCGTCCAGGCAATGTGTGAAATGATATTGAATTTTCAAACTATTTTACACTTTACCTAGGAAGGAAATGAATCGTATTATACACATTGCCTGAACGTTTTAGGCAATGTATACAATGCCTAGGCATTCTATACAATGCCGGATTATACACATTGCCTATAACATATACACGTCTAGGCGAAGAACTTTGGCTCCACGATTCTTGGAAATTTTAATTTTTGTAAGGCGTTTCAATTAATTACTTAGATAGGTGTTAGATTTCAACACACACTTCACAGTCAGAATGTAAACACCGCAACTTAACCTAATATATCTAATATATCAAAATTGCAGCTCAATCACAGAATTTATGCAAGCACAGTATTTCAGAAGCATGACAAACATGTAAAAATCATAACGAAAAACAAAAAAATCATACAATTCTTTCCTTGCATGTAGATAATAGAACCAATAGGTACAGATAGTAAAATCATCTTAGCATTTGTTTAGTAAGTACTTCGAAACGGGAGATAATGGTCTAGCGCACCGAGCGTGACTGCGACAAGGAACATGCCCGCCAGCCATGCTGTAGTTAAGTGTTAATGGAGCACCGCTAGTTTCTGCTCACTTTACCCGGGAAATAAGTATTTAAGTTTAATCTGGGATTTCAATCTTAGGAAATTAGTTTAATGATAGTTATAATTACTGCAGGTAATTGATGATTTAGAAGAGGAAGTTGGTAGAGGAGCAAGTGACGCTTCGACGACGACAACGCAAGCGCCTGCGCCGGCGGGCAGGGTGCGCGGGCGCAGCTATAGCACACGCATTATCGGCCTCCGCATGGCCACCACCTACTCGTTCGAAGTGCGGCCCGTCAAGCGAGACGCGCGTGACCTCGCCGACCCGCACTCTATTGGATCCAAAATAATCATCGTGCCAACAAAGGGATGTACGTAAACCGGAATTATACAAAGTTTTGATCGTCAGAACAGATAGCAGAATTACTCGGAAATAGACAACTAAATAAACGTAGGTTTTATTAGTTTCAGCTAAAGCCACTCAATGTTTACCTCACGCGAGTGAGGTTGAAGTGTCTACCGGGCCATTCTTCGGCGGGCGCATTGCAGTGGAAGCTGCAGATGGAGGTCCTGAACGTTGTTCCCTTCAAGGAAATCCTAACAGTGCACA
Organism: Idaea biselata; assembly: GCA_958496205.1. NCBI lineage: Eukaryota > Metazoa > Arthropoda > Insecta > Lepidoptera > Geometridae > Idaea > Idaea biselata. The sequence goes on from OY292397.1 coordinate 20,517,479, forward strand.
AGACGCGTACATTTTGCGTATTCATCATGATGAATGTGGTTCCGAAGTAAACGATACTACAGTAGCCACTTACGTTATCGTACAGGAAAATCTGCCCATTCTGACCCACAGCACCCGAAGGTACCTAAAAGTGAACGCAGCAAAACTTTCAAATTATTAAACCAGTCCCAATTAAATTTACAATAAAATTAAATTTTCAGATTTCTCGTACTTTGTACTTATAAACCGGAAACATTGACCGTAAGAGCCGGAATTAATTTGCCTAAAGCTCATCCCGGCGACGTTCTACTGAACACGAAGTCACATAGCGGATCCGTGGAGCCGTACGAGAACGAGGACTTCGATTATAATGAGCTTCAACCGGCAAGGCTTGAAGCGAGGCAAGAGGAAACACAACAAAGTAATATATTACAGTAACCTTTAATGTTATTGTCAATTGCAGGCAACCAGTTCCTAACAGTAAGTAATTGTTTTCAGGTGTGTTCGGTGAGGTTACCCTCGTCATGTTCTTGGTCGTGGCCGCCTTTGGAGGAATAGCTTTGCTAATTTGGAAAGTCGTGCCGCAAGATGAAAGGGACAATATATCGATATCGACCATTTCCTCATTGAACCGCAGTGGAATATTTGGCAGAAGGAATAGGGACAGATTTTCAGATCAAAGCTCGGTGTATTCAATAAACTTATCGGAAAAGGAGGAAGGGTTAGCGAAGAAACCGAACGAAGGGGATAACACGTCTGAAGCGTGAAGCTGTAGTTAAACATTAGTTTATGTAAATTAAGTGTAAAAAATGTGATATTAAGTAACTTATAGACGACAGGACTCGAGCTAGAATGTTTTGCAGATATTCTACTCGTATATTTTCTATACGATTGAGTATATCATCTGAAAATATTTCAACATAATTATCTCAAAGGAGACGTAAAATGCTAAATCGTGATTATGGTAACGCCTTCACGACACGCAAGAGTTCCGAGATATACTGTTAATTAAAGACATTTAACATTTTGACACTACTCATACTGGGTTCGTGGGATTTTATAGTAGGCATATAAGTTTAGCACGTTTTAATATATATTGTAAAAACTTTATGTTTTCTAGAGTGAACATTTTTCGATATGTTGGTAGCACATACAAAAGTTAATGAATATTTTTTTTGTTAATAATATACCTACCAAGTCAAAAAGGTGCACTTTAAAAAACGATTGCAGTAGCTTTACGCTTTCTAGAGTGCACTTACATATCTCTGTTTGTTAGTAGCAGATACAAAAATTAAAGAATTAAAAACCAAGTGAAAATGTGGACTGTATTATTTAAGAGGACTCCAACTGGACATACCATATGCTGAGGTACCAAGTTTTATAGCAATTGGTACTGTAGTTTTAAAATTAAAAACGTAAACGTACCTAATACGTTTTTATGTTTACGTTTGTTTTTATGTTGTTAAGTCCCATTGGAATCCTGCACCCGGTAATCTATCCAGTTGATAACTAAGTTTCACAGGCACTATGCAGTATATTGCTGTTTTGAGGTAACAATTGGTAATTACGACGTTACGTCAAAGCAGCAATGTACTGTAAAATGCCAATAAAACTCAGTTGTCAACTGGATAGAAAATACAGGTGTTAATAAGCTCTTCGTCATTTTATATAATGTTATTACAATTATCCTTAGCTGGTACTTTATTGGTTTAGTATAGTGTAGTGTTAAGAGTATTAAACTAAGTATCTAACTAAAATGTAATAATTCAACTTTAGAAACGATATATCAGCCTGATTGCCATGATACGTAACTAGCCTAACAAAATAATAAATATTATAATAATTAGTACTAAAAAAGGTGAAAAGGTAAGGAATTAAAGTGATTTAAGATTTAAAAAAAACCATAAGTATTCCCAACGCAAATTATCACTCTCTATCAATTTAAAAAAAAAGCTAACCCGAGATTGTGGCAGTTGAAATTAAACGATCTCTTAGTTTAGTATTAGGTCCCATAGTGGCTAAAAAAGATGTAACAGAGCATTTTTAACTAAAAATTCACTCTGAATCAATAATTTTATTAGTTTTTAAGTTATGATTATAAAATAAATATGCGATTTGAGTTTTGTGTGTGAACATTTCTTTTTGTTTAACTTAGCCCCATTTGCGCAAGTCTGAGTTAGTTACCCTACGTTTAGAGCAATAGAGACACAATTTTGGAACATAAAGCACAAAATACACGATGACACTTACACTTAAACTTTACACATCTAAAGAAATCGTGCAAGTGTGCTGTAGGTGTGGTCTGTTTTAGGTAGTGTCAGCATAAGTGTCATAGTGTGTTTTGACTTAATGCATTCAGGACTAATAATAGGACACTGCATGTGGCAGCGACGCGAATGGTGAGATGGATCTTTGTGGTGTTCGGTCGACAGGGCACAGAGGATCCCACTATTTCCATGGAAATACAAAGCGGTAATAGTGGAACTAACTTTTTTAATATGATATCCCATCATTTTTATTGCGACAAATAAACGAACTTGAGTTATTTGAAAATCTGTTTCCATTTTAACATTTATGACGGCTTGATAAATTACTGATGCATAAAATTACTTGGAATAAACGGTAGTATAAACTTATTTTTTGTTGCAATGGAAATAATGGGAGATTCTAACCCAGTATTTCCATCAATGGAAACACATAATGGAAATAGTGGGATCCACCCGAGGACGTCGAAGATACTTACCTAATAATAGTAATAATAGAAACAAAGGAATCTGTATAAAATATTTATTAAGACTAACCTTAAGAATTTCCTATGCTAATATGTCTTTCCATTTTCAATTCCGGAAACAGGTACCCTCTGACAATATCATTGAGTTCCTCTAAAGCTAGCTGAGCATGAAGTCTCAACACGGAATCCTCAGTATTATCACTGTGGAGTTTCTTTAAAGTTCTATAAAGAGGTAGGAGGTTTTCTTTGAGTTCTGTAAGGGTGTCCTTTCCTAAGCCTTTTAGAAGGCTGGATATGACCATGACGGCTGCCCGACGACATTCGATTGCTTTGTCAGTTTCTATTATACTCCAAATGCATAGTAGAACCTAGAAGAAATTGTTTAACTAAGGTGATTTCGTCTAAGATTCAAAAAAAAAATAGTTTTTTTTTATATTTAAACACACTAGGCATGTCTACTAGATTTATACTGTACGCATACATACAAATAGTTCGTTCGAAAACAGTGAATAGCAACAAAGGAGAGGTCTCGTGGTCGAATGATCAGCGGGACTATTCTCTAAGAAAAAACTACATAGATCCGATGTAGAAACCTGTGATGTGAAGTTCCAGTCAACTTTTCTAAAACTACGTTGAAACCTGTGAACTTAACTCGCTATTCTGCAAGCCAATGACGTCATACAAATAGGGCATGAATCCCGGGATCCCGGGATATCGTAATCCCGGGATCTCGGACGCAAAAGTTCGATATTATAATCCCGGGATTGAGTGATCCGATATCGAGATTTGAGCAATTTACTATTTGAGTATAAATTAAGGTTTTTAGCTATATTTTTCCTCATGGAATGATTGAATAGAACTATTAAAATTAAACCTAAATTAGTCTACCCCTGAGGAAGAGATCTGTAAAGATTTAGAAGCGTAGAGAATTGGTAAAATATTTAAAACAATAAAAGTAACGTGATTCATTGCAATTTTTAAGACAATTATTTTTTATACAAGCTCGCATGCAATTTTTTTCTGCTAACATCATTTTAGCGGTGCGCCTAGAATTTGGCACGAAAGTTTAGACACTTTCGGGTTTAGGGTATTTGTCCGCCATATTTCCAAAATGATGGGGTGGACGGCCCTCGGGGTAACTTATTTACGTAATGAAACCACTAGAGTCTTAAATATATTAAATATTTTAAATTTAACACATTTTTATTGTATTAAGTTCGCCTTTTTAACGATATCTAAAATCTCAGTATCAATCCCGGGATCCCGGGATTGAGCTCTTAATATCGATATCGTCCCGAGATTGAAAACCTTCCGATATTGCATGCCCTACATACAAATATTACCAAATTTTGTGGTAAAAACGGTGGTCAAAGGAAAACGAAAAAAATACAAATAACTCGCGAACTGTGTAAAAGCCAGCCGGCGTCTACACGGTTTTTTGTAGAAAGAATAGCACCGCAGGACGATCGGCTGGCAAAATAGACGTGAGTTCTAATTTCTTCTCGGTGCATTTGTCCTTGAAAATATTTCTGGTAGGTAAAAATGTATGATAATCCACAAAAACTACCGAACCGATAACGATGAAACTCAATATGTAGATAGCTGGATCCATGCGCTAACACAAAGGAACCTATAAGTCCGCAAGACAATGGGGATCTTAATTTTAATGTACAATAAATGTAAGAAATTTACCTCATAAATAATATTTCCCATCTTATAGTGCAGTACCAAGGCTATTTCTGCTAAGTTAGAAAGCGCAGACGTTCTAATTAGAGGATCATTGTCGCGGCAACCGCATAACATTGTGTTTAGGAGTGTCGCTTTATGTACTACGGCCATTTCACCTAGAAAAATGATAGCAGTTTAAATTTTGGGTATTTTTCTACTTAGCAAATATTAACAACTTTTTGAAGGGACAAGAAGCGATTTTTTTTAATTTGAAAGATGACTAAACTTTCTTTTTATAACAATCGTTTGATTTGGATATCGTATGTTGGCGATTACCGGTACCCCCTTTACCCGTTATTGAGAAAGTATTCTTCTCTTCCAATCGAAAATTCCAGATAGAAAAAAAAATATCAGACAGAAAAAAACATTTATTTTGCCTTTTTTGAAGCAGGTTTTTTGTGTATTTGTTTGCATCTTATGTTTAGAATCTAAAACTATTTGACCGTTTTTGATAAAACTAGGTGTGAGGATACTTTATTGATTCCATAACTCATGGGCTATTTTAAAGGGCTCAAGACTTTAGCAGGTAAAACTATGGGGTATGTACAGCTAATAAAATGAATTTATTACCCAATCTTCTAGTAACTTTGACAATAACGTCACCAATTTTCATTCTAAGCTCGGCCACCTTATTCTCTTTGTCTGTTTGCATGTCTTCATGTTGTGTCGATATTTGTAGGAATTCTCTACAGAGGACTTGCAGCACATCTTCAGTGCAATGAGTGCAGAGAGAAGAGAGTCCATTGATAGCTGCTAAGTAAATGTATGAATCTGGATCTTTGAGTTGCTCCTATAAATTAAAAAAGTTAATAATACTACTACTATAATTAAATACTCAAAGTTCTTAACTCTATCCCTAAGACATTATGTATAAGTAGGATTGACATAAACATAATGACTAAAATTAACACACAGTAAAATTTTACTGTGTGTTAATAATGAAAATTGGGACAACTGCTAAAAAGTGCTAAATGCCGCCTAATGGTTTTAGCTGTGCAATATGCATAAATCAGTATGAAAAGAGCAATAATAATAGTTGTAAAACCTCATATAATTTGCACATACCTGGAATAAACAAAATACATAATGTCTTTTAGAAATCGTCTCTGGTTCCTTAGCATCAATCAATTTTGTAAGCTCTATCAATCCATGAGCTCTCACCGGTAACAAGTTATCAAACACATCCAAAATAGCCTTACTACAAGCACTCTCATTCTGTTCGGCTCCATTTGTAATAAAAGACAAGGCTTCCTTACATAAAATGTGGTTAAAATCAGTTTCATCACCAGCCATTTTATTCAAAGCTGGAACTAAAGCTTCAAACCTCTTTTCTAAATTATCAGTGTTAGTATTTGATAAAAGAGTGTTTAGAAGTACTATAGCTATACTAGTGCATTCTGTATTGCTTTCATAGTTCTCCTCAGACAAGAAGTATTCAATAAAATTGATAACAATTAGGGGATTTTCTTTTAATGCTGTAACTATTTTAGGAGATGTTGATATCTCAGATAATAATTGTAAGACATTGGCATATTGAGCGTCAATGTTATCTAGAAGAACAGGTTCATCTTCAAGTGTTAACAAATCTTTATCAGCTTCCTTTCTTCTCTTACTCAAATCTATCAGAATATCCAAAGAAGAAATAAAAACGTTTTTAACAAATTCCACTTCAGTTGCAGCCATGAATAAGTTCAGAAAATAGAGTAATTCTTCGCTTTTCGAATTGTCATCTTTTAAATTTGTAACAGATGATTTTATAGCAATTCCAACATCATATTCTTCAATAATTAGTTCAGTATTTACATTTTCAAACAATAAACTCTTCATTAATCGTAATATTTCTGATTTACTTAACTTTTCAAAACATTTGATTAAAATGTCTTTTAACTTTATTGCTAGATCTTCATTTTTAGTGCATTTACTGCCAATGAGAAATAGTATTTCAATATTAGGAGACAAGAGATCAATTGACCAGTTTAATTTGGCGGTACACACTGCTGCATGGAGTGTGTTGACTTTTTGTTCAATTTCATTTGGTGTAAGTATAATAGTCCCTGGACCGCTGGACATAGATTTCAAACAAATGACATTAAAAGTTTCAAAAATGTTTTTCATTAATATCTTTACAAGATCACAGTCTGGATATTTTTCATTAAGACCCAAAACACAGGCTACAGCTGTTACTAAATAATGAGTATTATTCATCATTAATATTTTGTCAAGCTGCAAACAAATGTTGTTCAAATAATCATTTTCTGCAATGTTACCATGTTTGAATGATACTATTTTGGTTATCATATCAATTTTCTTCCATTCGAAACCAATGTCAATATTGTAGCTTTCTATAAAGCATCTGATTAGACTGAGAAGTCCTCCATCAGCTAAGAGTCTTCGACTCATCTCTTTTGCAATAATTCTTTTAACAAAAGCAGGTGGAGAAGGATTATTTATACCTTGCAGAACTAGAAGTTCCTTCATTAATGTTGGCTGAAATGAATTCTCAACCAAATGTTCATATACAGTAACAAATTGTATTCTATCTTTATACAGCTGGTGGTATAACTTATCTGTCATAATAAAATTCTCATAAACACCTGGTTTCTTCAAAGGAGCAAAACCCAACTGGATCAATGCAGCTAAGTAATCAGATAGATGTAATGTAATGATAATTTTTTTGAGTACTGGTACTTGGTAACTTCTTGTGAAAAAGTTGGTGCATTCTACTAACAATTTGTACTTCTCTTCATCTGTGTATTTTAGTTGTGGCAGTATGGTAGAATTGGAACATCTTTTAGCTAGTGATATTCCCAAACCAGGAATGAGACAAGTCGAAATACCTAAAGATGTAATCAATTGGAAACATGTTCTCAATAATTTTTGATTCTTCACACTTACGAGGATGGAATTATCTTTAAAAATTTCATCTGATAGTGCATCTATAGCATGCATGATCTTTAATAGGAATGTTTTGAGATATTGATAGCTGTTTGTTTCATTGCATTCTGTATTAAAATTGCTTTCTTTGTGTATTAGATCTGCAATGATTGCTGCAATGAATTCTGATTGGCCATCTGAAAATTTGTTAGAAGTTTTAAAATATTAAGTAAGTACTCACTTAGGAAGCTTTTTTTGGTGTTACTTAAGGAACTTGACAAAATTAAAGTTTGTCAGCAAATGGAGAGAAATGAAATTAAAAAGAAATGAATTATTTGACAAGTTTTGTTTGGAGGGGTAGAAAGTAATACTGTAGTTTACCTAATAAATGTCCGCCTCGGCACTGTTATTACAAGCGGCCAGGCACCCAACTACTAGGTAAACTGTGGTATTAAGTATATTGTTATTGTGCTACAATGTTATAATATAAGTACGTAGGTTTATTGATTTGGTTCAAAATTGCAACAAACTTCTATTAGGTTCAAAAGCTTATAGGTTATGTTCGAATTAAGTCCATTATCAAACAAAGCCCAGTTGTATGGATAAAGGCATGACGAAGACACTTGAAGGAAAAGGAATGGATTTACTTCTCAGCATATTCGGCTCTAAGAAAGCTAGAAGAGTAAAAGTCAGTAAGATCTACAAACATACCTTTTTGAGTTAATTTTTCGATGTCATTAAATATATTCCGTAATTCGCCCATTACAGTATAATGTAAAACAAATATACAGGGAAATTCTAACAAATAAGCGACGTGTTTCGTAAAATGAATAAAAGAAAATAGGAAAACAACGAAACACCAAAATCCAAAACAAACACAACACAGACCACTGAGGACTGAGAGATACTACGTATCAGACTGCAATCTGTAGTACAAAAAACCGGTCAAGTGCGAGTCGAACTCGCGCACGAAGGGTTCCGTACCATTATCTATACTACAGATTTTGTTTTGAATGGTAAATTGCGGTTTACGATTTATGACGTTTTAAAAAAAACTACCTACTGGATCTGGTTCAAACCAATTTTCGTTGGAAGTTTGCATAGTAATGTACATTATATACTTTTTTTAGTCTTATCATTCCATTAATTAAGAAGTTACAGGGGGGGGGACCAACATTTTACCACTTTGGAAGTGTCTCTCGCGCAAACTACTCAGTTTAGAAAAAAATGATTTTAGAAACCTCAATATCATTTTTGAAGACCTATCCATAGATACCCCACATGTATAGGTTTGGTGAAAAAAAAATTTTTGAGTTTCAGTTCTTAGTATGGGGAACCCCAAAAATGTATTATTTTTTTCTATTTTTATGTAAAAATCTTAATGCGGTTCACAGAATACATCTACTTACCAAGTTTCAACAGTATAGCTCTTATAGTTTCGGAGAAAAGTGGCTGTGACATACGGACGGACGGACAGACAGACAGACAGACATGACGAATCTATAAGGGTTCCGTTTTTTGCCATTTGGCTACGGAACCCTAAAAAATTAGGTCGTAGGAAATTAAAAAAAAAAGAAATTTTATAAAACATGACATTTGGGTTTTTTTTAATAATATTGGCATGGGCTACTTTGCTATTATGCCATGAAAAAGTGGCTATAGCGGGAATTATAAAATTAGAATCTATTTACATACCTATTCAATTTACTATTTTAAAGGTAGATATTTTTAAATAAAACTAAGAAATATTTTGACCTTTTAATATTAAACAATAAAATTGCCTATTCTATAATTAAGAACATTCAACATTTTATATAAATCTTATAAGTAAATAAAATATTAAGACCAAACTATGTAAATTATTACAGCATAATCCCCATAGTTCTCCCAATAGCAGATCCACTATCATAATTATAACCATTAGCCCAAGTAGTTTCCATTTGCAGATTTCTCAACAGTTCTATTCAATCCGGTAGATGTCCTTGGCTAAATTTTATAATCCTTCTAGGTTGCAACCTGTAATGTCTCTGTAGTCAGCCCCTCATCTCATGACTGAGGATCGTGGTCATCACATAGAGGTCCGGACCTGCCCTTGACAATCTCTTTCCATCGGCTTCTGTTCATCGCATCTCGGACAATTTTTTTGGAAGTTGACGGCTGATGACCCCGTAATTTGATCAGACCATCTGGTTGGGGATAGACCTCTCGAACCCTACCTTTCCGTGTTCCCAACCACAATGAGTTTCTCTAGGTTCTCATGACCTTTCCTGATTACGTGACCAAAATACGCCAGTATTCGTAGATGACATATTGTGGACAAGTGCGTAATCACCCTGAGCTGAGAGGATCGACACGTTGGTGCGTTTGGCAATCCATGGTATCCTTAGCATTCGCCTCCAGCACCACATCTCGAACGCATCGATCTTTGCTCTGACTCGAGCCAGTATAGTCCAGGTTTCAACCTGTAATGTGAAGTATGTATATTTAATAAATTAATATTATTGCACCGCCGGGTGCAAATAGTTATGCTTTTAAATAATAAATAAATATTGCACGACGTTACACACAGCGCAATCTAGCCCCAAACTAAGCACTAGGCTTGTACTATGTACTATTGTACTAAATAAAAATTTGTTTTTGGTCTGGGTATTTACTATGTATCATTTGTAATTTATTTGCAAAAAATAAGTATAATATGTAGTATATCCGTTGTAAAACTAAGCACTAGGCTTGTACTATGTACTATTCTACTTAATAAAAATTTGTTTTTGGTCTGGGTATTTTCTATGTATCATTTATAATTTATTTGCAAAAAATAAGTATAATATGTAGTATATCCGTTGAAAAACTAAGCACTAGGCATGTACTATGGGTACTAGCATAGTACAAACCTAGTGCTTAGTTTGAGGCTAGATTGCGCTGTGTGTAACGTCGTGCAATATTATTTATTTATTTATTATTGTAGTACGGAACTGATTCCGAAGACCTGGATTACACATTTACTACTACTACTTACTTACTACTTTTTATCCCAATATACTCCTCGATAATCTACCTAGCTTTCGTTTGGTGAAAGAATTTTTGAAATTGGTCCAGTAGTTTGTGAATTTATTCATTATCAACATACAGGCACACACACAGAAATACAAATCTTTCCTCTTTATAAAATTAGTGTAGATTTTTTTAGTGTAGAAATTAATCTAATTGTTTTTTTTTTTTCATTTTCTTATTAGAATAAGTAAAAATAAAACTTAGAATAAAATAAAAAACAAAATGTAGGGGCATGGTCATGGCTGATATAGGTTTTATGGCATTCACATATTTTCTCTGGATGTCTTTATCCAGGGAGGAAACAGTTGACTATGTTTGTAAAGTTTGTATGGAGAAATGAGTAGGTAGACTGTCCATTTTACATAGATTATTTGAAAAGCAATTAACTGACCTCAGTTATGTATGACTTATGATTCAATTAAATGAGTAGGTACTAACCTCTTTCTTAATCAAAAACTTTTGGGCTGATTCCAACTTTAACTCCAAGTTGCAACACCATGGGTTAATGGATACAGTGATCTCTTCTTAGAGTCGCTTGGCCCTTTTGTAAAAATCCGTTTGTTTACTTGCTGGTATGACATTTACTTGGCTTCTTTACTTCTCTACTAGGGTAAGTGGTCCGTCCGAGGGTCCACATTTTCTGTAAATAATAAAAATATAAGATTAGACAGAGTTTGTATAAGGCACTTGATAAGGTAGGTTTAAATTTCTATTAATTTTTGTATGCAGCTCAAGGCTATTTCCTTGAAAATAAATTTTCTAAGGTAGGTTTAGGTAGTTAGATACATAATAACTTACCGGTATACTCTTGAGATGGCATCCCAGAGGCAAGCACATCTTCAGTGAAGAGGGACGGATACGAGTTTTGTAATATTCTTTATCGTCAAGACTTGGCCAATGAACCTATTTTCAAAGTGTTTGGCAAGTTTTGAATATTGTTTGTCAATAGTTTTTCGCGTTTTATCATTTGGACACTTCAACAACTATTTGCGTCGTAATTATTCACGGGAAATGATACAAAGTAGCGCCGTGTCGCAATAGTTTACACACACAGCACTTTTAGGCCATTTTGAAAGGGATTCCGGAGCTAGTAACAGAGATAAAGCGAATTCGACCGACACAACAACAATGAAACCTCCATTTTGAAAAGAATAGAACAGGTTAGTGTTCTGAGAATAGAACACAGAGTAAAATGACAAATTGTTCAAATCATCGTTCCAAAATCGAATATATTTCGAACTCGAATATATCAGCCAATCAACGTCGATATGATCGACGTTGATTGGCGGATATATTCGAGTTCACAGAAGAATAATATTAATAACTATTAAATTTCGGTCCTTTCGTTCAATTGCTACAACCAGCGTTTTTTCTTTTGTGAAAAATACACCCATGAAACACAATCACAATAAACGAGTGACACTGACAAATAGCTTCTGTTTGACAATGACAGTTAAGCCAAACTTACTTAGGCTCGCCACAACCGAAAGATTTCCGCGACCTACGACAGGCTGCGGGCGTCGGTCGGCTGGGCCCGGCCGGACCGGGGCGCCCCGGACGCCCTATTGCTACGGCTGACCGGGAAAGCTACCGCGGATCTTCCGATGACAGCAATTCGATTCCGACGCGGTAGTTTGACATATTTGACAGCGAGGTTTTCAATTTTGACACCGCGCAAGCGTGTTTGACATCCATTTGACAGCCGTCACAATACCGAATGAACATGAATGAATGGAATAAGAGCGTCGGAATCCGGTCCGATTTACGCAACAAACATTACAATGTTAAACATTACGGGGAAAAAAAGTTGTTATAATTTATTACAATTTGTATATTAAAAGATCTAAACAAGATAAAAGTTAATATAGTTTTCTTAAAAAATGTAAATTACCTACATTTGAACGTAAATATAATTATTTCATTATATTCATAAATAATGCGTGTGTAGGTAACGGAACGTAATCCTTCGGCGTTCGATATTCACTTTTTTAAGGCCGCTCGCCCACGGCGACTTTTTGTAGCGATACTAACGCGATTCTGCATCGATACAGTCGCGAAGCGGTCGCTAGCTGTGTGCCCTCGCCCACGGGGCGCTCAGATTTAGAAGCGATGCAAACGCGATACTATCGCGCTTCAGTCGCGAAGCAAGTGCAATTCAGTCGCCTCCCTCCGTTTTCTTCCCGATGTCGTCCGACACGGTCGCGCGTTTGCATTCGATTCAGTAGCGATGCTGTAGCGCATTGCAAACGCGACTACCACGCGTTAGTAGCAATGCAGTCGCGCGTATGCTAAGCGCGCGACGCATCGCTTCAAAAAGTCGCCGTGGGCGAGCGGCCTAAACGCGCGAAAACAATAACCCTTGTTTTTATTTGACAGTTACTCGTCGACTTCGAATCGATGACAGTCAACTGTCGATTTTAAGATTTTCTGTCAAAAATCCCATTTTCATTCACTCAATTTGTCGTCGGAATCATATGAGTAATCGACGCGTCGATTATTAATTTTCGCGGTGCAAAATTCGGCTGTCAACTGTCAAATGAATCCGATTCCGATGCCGGCGGAAGAACCGCGGTACGGTTCCGGAAGCACCTATTCTGACAATGACAATTATGAATATTTGACTATTGACAGCCGGTAAACGAGCGAATCTGCGGGTTGAATGACGAAATAATTTTCGTTTTTCTAGTTTTACTTCTTAAAATATTACCAGAGAATTGTTGTAAAAAGCTGATGCTATTAAGTTATTTCTTGCTATAAATTTTATTACAACCAGAAAAACCAGCATCATGTTGATCAAAGTTAAGGTATTGTATTGAACGACTAACCCTGTGGCTATGTTTGGTGATTCTTTCTCTAACCTCGCTTTGTTTTCAGACGCTTACTGGCAAAGAAATTGAAATAGACATTGAACCTACAGATAAAGTGGAAAGAATCAAAGAAAGAGTTGAAGAGAAAGAAGGCATTCCCCCGCAACAACAGCGACTTATTTTTTCAGGCAAACAGATGTAAGTCTTGGATATAACTTAGTTTTTTTCATATTTCATTTAGAGAAAGAGCAGCGGAACTTGTTTCATTGCCGATTTCCATCTTTATTCTGAACGCTGCAACACCGAATCGCAGGCTGCATTTTGTCTGCTTACAAAGGTTGACTGTGAAATTGATGCCAATTGGCCTAATACAAACCATGCCACACATGTATGTACACCATGCTATACATTGTTTGTGAAAATTTCATTATACCATGATTCATGATGAGAAACAGCCTGATGACAGACAATCAGACGGTGGAGTGTTAGTAAAAGGGTCAACGCTTTTACCCTTGGGGTACAGAACTCTATAAACTAAAAGTACTGGGAGTGACAAATTGGAACAGTTAATGTCCAAAGCTGCCAACATAGTGTAGTTAGTGTTGTGTAGGCTTGTGTTTTATCGCTAAGTTTAAAAGTATATATGTATTTTTCAGGAATGATGAGAAGACAGCTCAAGACTACAAGGTGCAAGGTGGTTCAGTATTGCACTTGGTGTTAGCTTTGAGAGGTGGAGAGTGATCTGGCTGGGATGTGGTGATAAATTTCTCTTATTTATAATGCCTAATTTTATTTTTTGTCTCTTGTATAAAGTCACATAATTTTATAATGGAGTTTCAATCAAATTAATTTTATTTTGGTAATAATTGAGTATGTTGGTCCAAAAGAAAAATTCTCAATAAACACTTCCATGGTTAGCAGGTGATATTATAGTCTCATAATCTAGTTCTACACATTATAATTTCAGCAAACCTTTAGGAAGAGTATTATATTTCGATTTTACTATTTTACTCTTGACTGCAAGGCAATAAGGTTTACATAAAATGAAGCAGCCTTAAAGGTTTTTAGGATAAGCTTTATTATAATTAGAACTACTTGTCATTTGTAGATAATTTTTTATTGAAATTACCTCGACGTTTTGGCAAGGATGACACTGGCTGTGGCTGTGAACAGACTCAGAACTGTTAACGATGAGTTTACTGAATTAGGGCATCTAATGGCCGTATTCACAGACAACTTGACTTGATTTGTTTAACTCAATACATAAATCAGTTAGGTTCAATCAAAACAGTCAGTCTGGGTGAGTCAGTAGTGAACAGTACCAGTACCATGAGTTACTACGTAAATATGGACTCTGTAACAGTTTAACCTTGTGCACAGCGCGCTCGCTCTGGCCTTTTCCCTGCAGCATCCGTCGCACAAAACTTGTCGGCCGTGCATACTAATTTCTATGTTGCGTTGCGGACATTCCTAAATATTACACCTACCATGAGTTACTAAATATGTACACTGTAATGTTAATAGTTTGACCTTGTGCACAGTGCGCCCGCTCTACTTGTTCCCTGCCACATCGGTCGCGACTGTGGGCCGCGCGAACCTATATTTTGCGTTGGGGTACGAGCTATCTACGGGTTGGGCCCTAGAGAATCACTTAGAGAAAAATTTAAAGAAATAAATATTTTAACAGTATATTCACAATATATTTACGAAAACCTTATACGTCCATAAAAATAAGGACAAGCTTGTTAAAAATCGGGACATACATTTATTTAATTTAAGAAATAAAGATGATCTAACTGTGCCATGGAGTAGGCTCCAGAAAATAAACAGGTCCTTCTCTAGCTCATCTATGCTCTACTATAATAAGTTACCCAAGAATGAAAGAATACCACCTGATCGCCGAATGTCCCATGTACTCACTAATACGATGGGAAAACATGGGAACAGATCTACTAGAAGCACAGGACATCGAAAATCTAAAGTTGGAGCAGATCGTAAGGTTCTGTAAAGACACAGGTAGGTTCGACAGAAAGCCGTGATTGCCGGGCGTCCCTCGGCCTCCCCAAGGGAGGGATAGGGGAATTGGGTGAAATGGCCCGCATGGAAGGGCAGATCACCCGCCCGGCTAGCGGCGTCCCCTGCTGGAAGTAAGTAAGTAAGTAAGTACCCAAGAATGTGTGTGACATGTCCATTAATAAATTTAAAACATTATTAAAAGCAAACTGTACAGGATGGCATACTTTATTACATCTGATTATATTAACGATAAAAATCCATGGAAATTAATACTTTATTGAAAGACGGGGACAGACAGGGGCACGGTCGCGTTCGCGAATGCTTGGTTCGTTCGGCTCCGTTCGGTTCGTCCTGGGGCGTATTCATGGAGTTCTGTGGTAAAGTAGCAGGATAAGTTATGGAAAGGAGTAAATAGATGGTTCTACCTACGAATTTTATAATAAAATTCTAGAGTGTAGGAAAGGAATGCAAGGTTGGCACCACAGAACTCTGGTGGTGGGTCCCGGGGCGGTTTGGGCGGTGTTGGGCGGGTTGTGTTTTTGTGGATAAGATAGTGTTTTAAGTAATTTTTTTTTATGTTTATTATTTTGTATATTAAGTATAACTTATTTGAACAGATAGACAGACAGACAGAGTTACTTTCGCTCTTGTAATGCTAGTAAGGATTATTATAGTATAGGTTATTGCTCCAGTTCCACTTTTCTTCAATAATATATATGCGACAATGTAAATCACATGATTACTGCAAAAAAAATATACAAAAATAAACCCCCATGAGTTTCTTGTGTCTTCTTCTCATGTCATGGAGGTCGCGTTCCGAAGACACAGTAGAGTAGATTAAATATAAAAAAATGACATTTCAAAGAGATATCTTGCTAATATCCGAATGAATAAACGTACCTTGATTTCTTGCGCACATACCCAAACTGTACCGTAGTTCACGTATTTACGTACCAAATCATGGTCGGGGTACTGTTAACATAACTGTGTACGTATTTACGTATCAACTCATGAAATGGTAAGTGAATATATAGTATAATATGCACCATACACACCAATGTATGGTGCATATTAAACTGCATATTCACTTACCATTTCGTAAGATTTTGGTGAAATGACGCGAGTATTTCCCGCTGTCAGCCTCCTGGGTAAAACAGCAGGAAATTTTCCAACATATTACTACTAGCAGCGCCGCGCGGTCTCATCCGCGTAAGTTCCGATCCCACAGGCATATCGAGATAAAAAGCATTATCGCCGACTAGTCGGGAAAGCCGACTAGTCGGCAGGTGCCGACTAGTCGGCAAATTATGCCGACTAGTCGTCAACTAACAATTATGCAATAAAACCAATATTTAACCCATTGAATGCCGACTACGTATAAATACGTATCGGCATCTGTCATATGTTGCAGATACGTATTTACTTATACGTAGTCGGCATTCAATGGGTTAATTGAATTAATAGTACAGTAAGAAGGTGGATAGCCAGAAAAACGTATATAAAAACACGTCATAGCCAACATACATCATCTTAACATCAAACATCTAAAATGTCATAACTATGCCTCGGCTCCGTGAATATTTTTTTTCCAACTTTTATTTTTATTTCAACATTTTTTGGAAGTTTGTTACAGCTTTCGAAGTGCAAATTTATCCAAAAATAATTACAATCGCCGAGTGGTCATGATTAACCCAAATATCTGGGAATTATAATGATCTGCATTGCCGACTAGTCGGCCGACTAGTCGGCAATTTTAGAACCGACTAGTCGGCTAGTCTGCTAGTCGGCAGAACCCCTAGTCGGCCCATCTCTAATATCCAGCTATCTGAATACCAAGTTTCTATGAAATCAATTGATTGATTAGTCGAAAGGATCATTTTCTCTTTGGCGGTGTCAAGTAGATTAACTTTTTTATTGGAATAAAACTTTGAATAAAACTACAGCACTTTGAGCAGGTAATTTATTATACATTTAAAATGTTGTACATGTTGTTAATTATACATTTCTAATCTGCATCGAAATGATTCACATAAAAATAAAACATCTTTGGTTCATCACAAAACAACACCGATTTTCTAATCCACTTATCATACTGTAAAATTTATAATTACCACAAGCCTTTTTAATTCACAATTCACAAATATTTTTTCTAACTAATACATTGAGCATTTAACTAGTACTCAAAATGTTTTATTGTAGTAATAATTTGACTTACATCACTACAATTAATTACACAAAAGCATGCAAGTTTCAGCTTCAGCATGATGCCATGTCTGATGAATTATAAATTGTCGTAATTTTTCCTATAATTATCACATACACACAGAATGCATTAAACATTAGGTACAAGAATCTTTATTTAATAAGAATTTTAGGTGAAATTTTAAAACATTTACCACAAATTTAAAATGTGTCCATTATTATAAAAATCATTTAAATGACTTTGGGACGGAAACATTTCCTCTTATTATGTATCTAAATTTTGGATTTTTAGTGTCCAAAGCATGTTTTTTTAATCATGAAAATTGAGCTTTGTAACTGAGCAAATTTTGGCACATTTATTTTACGAATCTGCTAACTGAACAATGTCTAATTAGAAAAAAGATAGGTAGGTAATTTTTTGTTAAAATGATCAAGTTAGAAATCGAAATGTCTGACATTATTCTGTTATCCGAGACTTAAAACCATGAAAATAAAATTGTTTTATTAGCTGTCAATTAATATTAATTTAAACTTTCTTACTTTCATAATAAACAGAGCAGCGCCGTTTGAGTGGAAGTTGTAGATTACAAGGGAATGTGATTATATTGCAACTATGCCGTTATATCGAAAAACTTTATTTGGTAGCCATTTCGTTCATATTTTGTTCCACAAACAAACCAGACAAAATCTCGTTCCTGACGAATAAAAAAATAAATAAATAGGAAATAGTTGGTAGGTATGTACAGTATAAGCCAGGTTTCAACAAACGTCGCGTCGGCCTTTGTGCGATGGACAAAGTCAACGAAAAACCATCTCCGAGGAAGGTTTCTGTTATGACAGTTAGTTTGTACGTCAATCATTTATAGGTAATTTATTTAGCTTAAATGTAATAAAGCGTACATAGTTAGCTCTATACTTTCCATACTTATAGTACAGAACATTAATGTACCAATTACTAGTCCCTGCTTGGCAGATCTGAGCCTTACTTGAAACCTTGAATAAGACGTGTAGGAACATTCATGAAAACTACGACAAAAATATATTTTTTACAATACACATAATATTCAAGTAAAGTAGGTAAGTGCTACTTACTTCCCTTATCAATATACTAGTTTATAATTAAAGGAATAACGTATTTTTGTGTGAGTATCTTGTCTTATATTTCATATGATTGAAGTATTTTCAATTTAATTCACACATACGATTTGGAATACATTTTTTATCTATTAAGGGCGTATACTATCACAGCTGTTTCCATTCAAACGTAGTGCCCTTTTTGCATCCTGATCTAACCAGAGACTTTATTTAGGAAGATAAAATAGGAATACCTAGGTTTTGTATAAAACAGTGCTGATAGGGTACGCTCTTAATAGTTGGTAGGCATTTCGTCAGGTACATTAACCTAACATATTGCATTGTCTGAGGGGACTATTTACCTGAAGTTCTTATCTAGGTGTTTATCAACTAACACAGAGCAGAGCATTTTAAAAATTTGCACTATTACTAAACATTAAAATTATTCTTGAAGAATAACTGGAGATCCATTCTGCTTTGGGGATAATTTATACTAGCCGTCCGTGTCCGTGCCGAGCTACTTTTGTATGAAGATAGCTTTTGCCATGCGTCTTATCCGTGTCGTGTCCGTGAAAAACACGGCTCAGTCCTCATGGTCTAGTATAAATCATCACTTACGGTTGACTTATGGACGATCTGCAAATAAACAAATGAGACGCATTACTTTACATCGCGATACGAAATATTATGAAAGTACACAATGTTTGTAGAGATAACGTTAGTATTACAATAACATATATTTTCATTGACAACAAAGAACTTGTCGCATGTGAGTAATAATATCTTTACCGCAGTGTGAGTTTTTTTCGCCTAAGGGATATTAATTTCAACGACCACAATGAATCATCTCAACTTCTGTAGTAAAATTATACTGAGGTAGGCACTTGGATAATTCAGGACGATTTAAAGCGTATCATACGAACAGCGCTTTTTCTATACAAAAATTTAATTTTATCTTGTTTGGTATTTGTTTCTATCACACAATTAATTATCAGACTAGTTGTTGAATAGTAAACAATAAACACCAAACTTTAGTTACATAAATACGTATACGTATACATAAATGCTCCACCGCACCGGCTTAATTTAAATAGGCAAATTAGGTATTTGTGTTAACATTGTGCCAGAGAGCCGTCCACGTCACGTCATCAATCGGTCATTCTGATTCGCTAAATTGATAAATGATGCAGTTAGAAAATGTCGAGGTAGTATGCTGTGAACTACAAGCATCACATTTGGGTCAATGTTAGAAGTCTGCGCGCATCGAACTTGCATTTCCAACAATAAATGAGGCAGATCCATTCGGAACATCGCGTGCTAGGTACAAACTCGCGGAAGCAATACACAGAAACCTTAACATTGCTAAGTTAATACGATAGGAAATAAGTAAGGTCTTCTAAAAGGCCGATATACTCGTTGGTAGGCTAACTACGTGTTAGCTTATTAAACTACGAAGCGTTGAAATTTAACGCAGCGAAGAGATATCCTTGCGTGCACCTCGAGAGACTGTAGGTGGAAACGTAACGAAAATCCTGGGGCCAGCATCATTGCGCACTTAGTTAATCCAAAATATATCACGAGATAATGTTCGGTGGATGCTTTAAGAACAGCAAAGGTGTAAATACAAAACAGTGTATTGGAATGTAAAAGATAAACAAACATACCTCATTAAATCAGCCGTCAGAAAGTGCGGGAGTTACCCAGCCGTACTTGTCGTGTGTTTTGACGACTGAACGGAAGGCTTCTTCTGCGCGCCTGCGCGAGAACTCACAGGAGGGCCGCGGCGGCGCCCGCGCCACGCGACCTTGCCCCTTGACCACTGATGCAGCAAACTGCATCACTACCGCTTCCACTGTATACGCGGAGGCCCAACCACGCGGCGTCAGCAGCTCCATGCATATTGCACCACCTGGATATGCAAAAACAAAATACAATACTGGATACATTACTACTTTGAGGTTCAGAATGCTCGCGTCTATACAATTTAGCCCTAGTTATCCCACACTATAATGTGAAAAAATATAGGTACGAGGCAAAATGTGTAACTTACTGGATAGGAGTGGCAAAGCTTGCAAGCAGTAATATCGGCAATTGAATTTGCATCCTAACCGATGTTATAAATATGAGCAAAAATACTACAGAGACTATGAAGATTATCTAAAGATTTGTTGAAAGAACAGAGTAATTGAAAGTTGATCCGATTGCTTATAAAGAGTTGTCGATAAAACCAATACAACAATGGACAATACCTAACTGATTGTTTTTGCTAGTCAGAGTATAACAGGATAAAATGGTACATAATTACAAAAAGATCCCGCACCTTCCGCACCATAATCTGATACAGAGCTATAGCTATATTCTTCCTAAGGTCATGAATATATTATGTCACCTATTTGTCATGCATGTAACATGCATCTAATACTTAGAATATGTTGTAACGACTAATGATGATTATAAGTGCAACCATTTAGATCACAAAGACCGACGTCATCCGCGTTTCGTTGTGATGATTACTAATAGCGATTACTGCATGCGGTAATAATCATTATTCTGTTTTTAAACCATAGTGTTTGATCATTATCTCACCTCGTGGTAGGGTAAGGGTTACTAGCGCGAGTCGAAGCGTCAATCTTAAACTTAACACTACAATTTCAACCATAACTCCATAGTGCAATGCTCATATTACTTCTTATAATTAAAAAGACGCGCACACATTCGCGCGACCAACGCTGTTTTCTCGCGAATCCACGCTCCCACTAGCGATCCTACGCGTCATCAGGCGGAAATTGCCTGCGCCGTTGTAGGTGTGTTGTCGTATTCTTGCGAATACGCGCGCATTCGTACAGCTTCGCTTTAGTTGCGAAGAATTTGACGCTTCGACTCTGCGTTAGTATAAATTGACCCTAAGTGATAAAGCTAGAAGCATGCTGACCTGTTTACATGGAACTTAAAATTTAAGCAACGGATCCAAGCGATTGATAGTTTATATCAAATATCCTGTAGTTAATTTACATTTTAATTGAATGATGTCTTTGTATTCTTACCTTCCATTACAAACCCCTTCTCTATCCTGGGCTCTATGACCCTCATGAAGGGCGGAGCGAAGGGGAAATTGTCCGGAAAGATGAGGTGCAACAGAATATTTGGAATGTGTAGTTCTCTCAGGTCTCCCGCCAGATCGCTTTCCGGGTCGATCTGGTGCAGTCTTACGTGCCATTCGTATAAGTTATCGTTTACTAGCTCCACCTGCGGAATAGATAAAATAATATTCTTAGTAAGTAGGCCGGTGGGTAGCGGTTAGGTAGTTTAGGTAGGTAAGTAATTAATTATGGAAAACAAAATAAGCTGGTTGTCAATTTGAAAACTACTATTATCTGCGTCCCGCGGCGGTTCACCCACACAGCAAATCCCTTGATTGGAAGAGGGTCTGGATCCCACTTCCAATCCCGGAATTTGTTGTGATTTTCTTAGGCTCTATCTCCTGTCACAAAATTCAGTAATATTGGTTCAGGAGTTTGAAATGTTATAGACATACATAAAGAGTTAGGTACTTTGGGATTTATGTTGTTGTCTAGACTTGAAGTCTAGACTAAATTATAGACGTACCTAGTCTTAACTTGAAATTAGAGGGTATTAGGCAATAAATATGAGTAAGTAATTGTCAACGCTCGTATGTGATCCATTTAACAAGGATATATGTTTTAAGACGTAGCCACAGAATACATAATAGTACAAGGCATAACAGAATATCAGCGCTGCTATCGTTTTCGCGAATGCATCGATAAAGCTTAGTTGGATCTTCTATAACCTAGCTGTAACTTAACATAATGTATTTCACATGTTTGAAGAAAATTGCAGCTAATACTTGTTTAATTAATAAGCTTTCATTCTTTTCAAAAAATGCAAGATGTATTATTTAGATCTTTTCGCAGTGTACTTAGATTTGAAGTTAAGTGTACTTAACTAGGTTAGGTTAGTAAGAGTTAGGTAAGCCTACCACTACCGACCACTATTATGCAGGTAGGTACCTAAGTATGTAGTTAAACAATCGAGCTCTCTGTTAACGAGTCTGATTAGCAACGTAATTAGCCATTACGCGTGTAGAACCTTCTGTCCTCCAGTATATAAGTAGTAGGTATATAGGGAATGCAATCCCGATCTCGCGGGATCCCGATCTCGCGAGATCCCGTGTAATATTTCGGGATCAATCCCGAAGCATAATATGACGAGATCCCGTTCGAGATTGACGGGATTGGGCGGCAATGGTCAGCGATGCTACACACGTCCGAAAGGGCATTCTCAGCAGCTGGGTACATTGCAAGTTGCAACGGACATTAAATGCCTATTGGCAGATAACACTCTTGCTTGACACACTTTGTTTTTTAAGATGTTACTTTCAAAATCACGCATACCTAACTACTTTTTAATCTTGAGCTATACCTACTTTTGTTTTGATTATATTGATGTTAGTAAAACTGTTACCAGTTGGTACATTAATTAGTTAATAATATTAAAGAATAAAGGCTTTTGTTTTTTTTCTAATAATATTTTGTTTTAAATAACCACACTACCACAATTTCATTTCATTTCATTTCATTTCATTTATTTCTCATAAACATGGGTATACATAATATGTAGGTGGAATAAATAAATAAAGATCAGCCATGCTTTACCTTATTGGCATACGAGATAACAGTAGGAAGTCCAGTTATTTCATGCTTAAATATTTAAGTCACATTATGAATTACTTAGATAATTACATAAGTCATTATTTGAAACAAAACACTACAACAAAACAAGACGATATCTAAAATTACCGAACATAATCAATGTCAACAAAATTGTCTCAGTCAAGTAGGTAGATATCAAGTTCGGTGTTACCTTGTTATAAAATTCACATCAAACATTAAATTGGATACAAACAAAATAAGTCATCCTATTATTTCAGAAAATGTCAATAAAATCTCAGAATAATTAATGTACCTAAATGTAAGTGAAATGTCAATACAGTAATCCGGATAATACAATAATGTCTAACCAATTCAATATTAGTGTCAATTTGTACTTCTTTCTAAATCAGTTTAAACAGATAAATATTCGCTAAGTTTGTAGTAGGCATTATCTACGAGAAAACTGTGGAGCTCTCTTTTGAAAGCATTGGATTCATTAAGCCGTCTTATTGCTTCCGGTAGCTGGTTAAACATTGACGGTGCCAGACACATAAAACTTTTAGAGAAGAGTGCTGTATTAGACCTAGGCAAGATAAGCTTCTGACCATGTCGCACACTCGTCTTACTATCGAACAATTGGAAATTGTTACGAACAAATAATATTGTTTCGTAGATATATAAACAAGGTAAGGTCAATATTTTTAAATTCTGAAACAATTCCTTGCAGCCATCGGTAGGTTTCAATCCGTGTACGGCTCTAAGGCATTTCTTTTGTGCTTTAAAGACAAGCTCTCTGTCAGTCGAGTTGCCCCAAAATATGACACCATAGCGCAACGATGACGACACATAAGCGTGGTATGCTGTCATAGCACACTCCCTGTTGGCTACTTTCCCTAGATTGTGTAGAGCGTATGCAAATTGATTTAATTTTTTTATTAAAATGTCAGTATGTATATTCCATGTCAATTGTTCATCTATATGAAGTCCAAGAAATTTTGTGTGGTCAGTTAATGCTATATTTGAATTGTCATATTGTATTTGTAAGTTTAATTGTTTTGTCCTTTGTCTGAACGACATAATTTTAGTTTTGTCTAGATTTACTTTAAGGTTATTATTTTTTATCCATTGCATTACTTTTCTTAGATTTTCATTAATTATGATTTCTAAGGACACATCTCTATCATTGCCTTTAAACAGAATTGTGCTGTCATCAGCAAAAAGTGTCATTTCATGTTTTGTACATCTAGGCATGTCATTTATAAAAATAATAAATAACAATGGCCCTAACACACTACCTTGGGGTACGCCACAGATTATACGCCTCTCATTGGATAGATATGTCAATTCAGTCTTTGTTTCAGCCCCCAGTCTGACAATAACTGTAGCTTGTTTGCGATCACATAAATATGATTTGATTTATTCTAAAGCATTGCCTCTAATTCCGTATAATTCTAATTTTTTTAATAATATATTATGGTCAACATGGTCAAAAGCTTTTGACAGATCCATAAATAGTGCTACTGTTGGCAGTCTATTATCCATGTTATACAGAATTTTGGCGAGGAAACCATATATGGCCATATTAATGCTTTTTCCTCTCCTAAAGCCAAACTGATGAGGAGATAGGAGATTATTAGTCTCAAAGAAAGAGCTGAACCTATCATGAATGACTTTTTCTATGATTTTTGAAAATATCGACAAGAGCGCTATTGGCCTATAGTTCCCGATATCAAGCTTATCATCTTTTTTATGTATAGGCTTGATGATTGCTAACTTTAATGCTTCAGGAAATTTACCCTGTTCCATGCATGTATTAATAATATGACTTAGAACATTCGATATATCAATTGCCACAATCTTAACAACTTTAGTGACAACGTCATCATAACCTGAGCTGCCAGTAGATTTTAATGATTTAATTGTAGTGTAAATGTCCTGCGCAATTGTAGGAGTCATGTAAATAGAATTAGCATTAGAATTTAATAATGTCAAATTTGGTTTTATATGAGTCATAGAATTTGCTTGTTGAATGAAATAGTCATTAAACGTATTTGCAATGTCGAGTGGATTATTTAAAATGTTATTGTTGAATTTAATTTGCGATATATTATCTTTGGGATAATTGAATTTAGCGTTATTTATAATATTCCATGTAGCCTTTGTCTTATTATTTGCCTTATTAATGTAGTACGAATTCTGTGATTTTTTTGTCAATTGAATAATATTTTTTAGTCGTTTTGATAATGATTGAAATTCAATCTTACTGTTTGGCTTACGATGCATCCTGTATGACCAGAGCAATTGTCTCTTTCTCTGACAACAAAGTTTGATTCCCCTAGTAATCCACTTTTGTTTTTGTCGTAATGTCATTTTTACTTTAATGATTGGGAAGCATAAGTCATAAAACAATTTAAATAGTGTATGGAAGTCATTGAAAGCATCATTCGCATCAGCTCTAGCGTATACATCACTAAAGCTAAGATTACTGATGCATTGTTTGAATTTTCCAATATTTTCAATAGAGAAGTCTCGTCTAAATTTGTACCAATAAGGGAATGCGCAATATCTTTTAACTGTGACAGCAAGAAATTGGGCTGAATGGTCCGATAATGCCAGTTCCAGCACTACACCCTTCGCGCCTCTGACATTATGTAATATGTTGTCCAGACAGGTTCCACTGACGTGTCGGGTAACCTTCTCATTACTAAATTTAAGATTATAGCTAGCTACCAGGTGAGTAAATCTTTGTACTTGTAATGATTTTTCTAATTAACGATCTCGAGTTGGGATTGCATTCCCTAGTAGTATATCACCACCAGTTACCGAGTATATAAAATTCGTAGTTATCTCATAGTACCTACCCGTTAAAAATAATAACAAAGTTAGGTACTAACTATATAAAATGCCATAAAACATCATCGTTGTTGAGAACGCGATTACGACATTATACGGCACTCGCTGCTGAAATGCTTTGAAAACAATTTCAGCGATTGAATAAGTTTATTCAATGTCTGTAATTTTATAATTTCATTCGGCGTGTAATGAATGTACGAACGTAATTGTTATTAGTACTGTTAGTTCATACTTGCCCGGTTATGTAAGAGAACTAATAAACGGGAATTATTTCCATTAAACTATTACTAGACATTACACAAGATTACTTAACTGAATTACAGTTGTTTACGACGTATTTTGTTTTGGCAGACATTTTTATTTATTTGTTTGCTTGAATTATAACGGTGTTTCATTTAACAGTTTTAGATCTAGTCCATTGATCAAAAATGGCTTGAGGGTCAGTTACCTATCCATTGTTTGTGCAACAACTTTGGTGGTCTATTCGAAAAATTCAGTCATCCATACACGTCTAACTAATTAAAACGTATAATTTATTCGTTGTTTGATGCCATTTGTTGCACTGTTTTGCGATAGCGAACTAGGTTGAGATAGATAGCAGTAATGTAAGTGCCTACCATTCCACGTGTTTCGGAGCAAAATATTATGCAATGTATGGACATTCACTATTGTCGTCTACTATCCACATTCACCTCTTTTTTTTAGAATTAATTATCAATTTATCTCAAATTTCTATAGATAGGTAGACCTACAGATAGCAAACACGGTGTAAGTAGGTACCCTATTATAAAATCTACTTGCAAAAACAATGTCGTCGTGATTCGTGATTGATTAACTGATTTAACAATCCAAACAAGAGATAAATGATATCTTATGAAATTAAACTTACTGTAAAAATAGGATCCGGTCGACTGTTCTGCAACCGTTGTATTTCTTTCAATTCCTTCATGAGCCTGCGCGTACGCACGGCAGCTGCTCTCTCTCGCACCTCGTTTGCGCCAGCTGCTTTCTTCTTGACGAGCGTAGAAGCTGCAGGACTGGCGGGCAAGCTAGCTGCTGCTTCGGCTGGACTCACCCCATCTCTGAAATATTCCGTTGGTTATGTTATTTTTAGAATTAAGGCCATCTTTATCAAACCACAAACATCGTTTCGCCCTTAACCGCTAATTTTAAACTCTAACCGCAAATTAAAAGTACAAAACTTAAGAAGGTACAGTCAGTTAACAAAAGTAGACCTATCTACCGTGGAACTCTAAAATTATTCATTTATCAGATTAATAAGCAAAGTTGGAAGTTTAGTAAGGTATGCCAATATTATAGTAGGTATATAATACAAGCAAGACTTACTATAGCTAGACTTGATAGTATTTACACAAACCTAAAAATAAACATTTTAGAACTTCGGTGGATATCCGTTGTTGCCTCCTTACGCACTGATACTTATTCATATGGCATCAATTCTATATTAAATATCTGCGTCATTCTCATTATTATTGTGTTTTTTTACCGTAACAGTATTAATATATCGTCAACAGTTGTATAAATATAGCAGAACTAAAATATGTTTATTAAATCTAAATTTACAAATAAATGACCCTGATATCCCTCTATTACAATTTAATAGTAATGTCTTCAGTAGGAACCTATTATACCTACTATAGTCATTTTGTTTGTTGTGTGTCCCGTAGAGTGGAGCGATATTTTATTTTTCAATAATTGACTACGGAATAGTTACAAAAGGCTGCATTTGGGTGTTAGTAATACAATTAAATCAAAAAAGTTTTAAAAAGATTTTATTTTTAGCCCTCTACTGCCATTTAAAGATTTCAAAAAATCGCACAATGTGGTGTACTATAAGAAGTCACAAATTAACTGACTTTAGCTTCAAATTTGTCTTTTAGTTACTCATCTTGTTTCTAAAATATTATAGTTTAAATATTTCAACGATTTTTGTCCAAATTTAGTATATCTATAAACAAAACGTCCTAGAAAAATACAGATACTTAACGAAAAACGGCGTAGTTATTAAGCTTCGTATTTTCATTTGTTTCGCTAATTTAGTGATTGACAATAATTGTTTTTTTTGTTGTGATAATGACATGAGATTATTTTTCACTTACTTGTATTGTGGCGAAATTAATATGTTAGTTTTAAACCTAAAATAATGGCCAAAAGAGTGACTCGAATTAACACCGATTTTCCTTTTTTCGATCCACCTAGTTTGGTTAATAAATTAATTCTATTAACGATATCTGTTTTTAAAACATAGCTCCTATCAGTTAGGATATAGGAATCGGTTAAAAGCAGGAAACATGGGAAACAACCTGCTATTTCCGAAATATTAGACACAGTGTGGGACGTGATATCGTGGACATTTGGGATACAGCATTGTTGCCTGTTGTTGCTCTTCAACGAGTCAGACACCAGTTGAAATGCAATTACGATAAGTAGTTACATTTTGTTCGATACCCTAAATATAAACAAACTAAAAATTACAGAGTAAAACTGCAAGAAGTCAGAATTTGTAGTTCCAAATGCAGTGATTTCAATAACTGTAATAGCCCTCGCGATAAAAAGGTTCCTGTTCTAGATAGGATGTTTCGTATCGATTAAAGAACTAAAAAAGAGAAGGCAATTGGTAGTTTAGATCTCGTAGAGACAAAAAAAAATAAGCAGAACATTTTAAGGCCAGAAAACTTGACCATAAGGTTCAAAGCAACGAAAACCATCCAAATTCAACTCCAACACCAAAGTGAAGACTCTCAAAAGGTTTACCTCCACTTCTGTGCCAACTGTAGGCCAACCAAGTACCTCAAAACCATCACACTTTGTTCCAGAACCATTAGGTAATAGAAACAAGGTAATTTGTGATCGATACGCCATATTCTGATCGCTTGGCAGAAAGCCAGGGATGGATTGATTATTGTCTTGTAAAATTTAAAATAAAGTATACAAAAAAAATAACCAAATAGTATAAATAATTATAAAGTATATTTAAAAAAATAAAAATAAATATCTAATTTCATAAAATTTGTATTTTTTGAAATAAATTTATTCAAATATTAAGGCTTCATTCAACTTTAACAGCCACAGCAATAAGGCAAAAAATTCTAAACTTTGAACTGAAGTAGAGGGCTAAAAAATATGTCCTATAAAAATAAAAAATATATATTCATCAATAACTATTCTATTTGCAACATATTTTTGGTATTCAGTATCGATTACATAAAAAAAAAATATTTCCCATACAACATCGCTCCACCCTAGTGTCCGTCCGAGTATTTGCGTGGAATGCAGTCAACAATTCTCGCATTTCTCATGCAACGAGTGTGTCCAGTTACGAAAAAAAACAACCTGTCGGACATCAGGGTAACAATACCTTGAAAGAACAGACAGCTGGACTAGCTACGAGTATAATTACAATTTCGACAGCATGAAATTTAATAGCTGTTCATCAAAAGCGTACGTTTACCGAGAATTCTATTAGCAGAGTTAAATAAGATTTTTAGCACAATTACCCATTTTCTAAATAGTATGAATCAAACTGGGTCTCTTATCTATTGTAACTTCCTCGTTTCCAGTAAAAAATAGGGTGAACCGTCATAAACAAACTAGGTTACGAAGAACACGAACGGTTTAGAGTTGACATGAATTGAGATCGCCATTGCATTCCTAAAACCTAACCTCGTATAGAGTTTACGATTGGATAACATCCAAAAAATGAAGTGGGTGTCATATACGAAGGCCCAGATGTAACGAAAGTTACTCTGAGGAGGGTCGGTCATTGACTTTCAGAAGATTTATGACATGTGAAGATAAGTACGATTTGGGGAGTATGTTCCTAGGTACAGTTGGGAGATCTTCAAATAGCAAATGAACTGAATTCTAGGATATCGTGCTTTATCTTAAACCACACTTACCATCAGGTGTGATAGTGGTCAAACGATGACCTTTAGGTACCCAAAGTAGCTATCAATTCAATCACAAAATATTAGAAACCTAAATATAACAGTAGATACGGTACGGTATAGTATATCTAAATAAAAAGGAAACTACTCCGTTATTTTTGTGCACTAGTGCTTCTAACGATCATTCATCTTTGTGTAGCGTACTTAATGCATATTATGTTATGTAAACAATTTAGATAACAGTAGTAGTATAACTGTGTAGTGTATCTTTGTTAATAGTTTCAGTATTTGCACTACCGATACCATGTATGTATGTGGTAGGTACTTATCTATATACCAGATTGTCTAAGTTTTGTGACAGTAGAACTACTCGGTAGAGAAAGTAATCAACTCGCGACGAACGTGTGTTGTAAGGCAAGTTTGTTGAGCTTATCGAGGGTACGTACGTAGGTATACCGTCTAAATAACGTTGTGAATCTCATTCATAATAAACGTTGGTACTGCAATGGTACAACATATTGGCATGATAGATAACGGACCGTGCTCGTACATGGAGTTGCAATAATGCTCCTAGGGTAGGACGTGACGTTATAGTTTGCCCATGACCTAACAACAGCACGTTACGAATTCGTAGAATGTTGCGCAGTGACAGAATGTGGGGGCAACTGTCAATTTTCCAAGACTATTTACAGGTAGGTAGTTAAATCTAGTTTACGAGATCTGAGATGTCAACCCTAATACATTTAAATACTAAGGTACCTAAATTGACAGCAATAGTTTTAACCACGCTTGAACTATCCCAAGGAGTTACATAATAATTTATCTATATAGTCTGAGATCTATATATTACATGCATATCGGACCAAGATATCATAGTCATACAAAGCGAATTATGTATGAGTACATAATTCGATTTCGTTCTCAGGTTTTGTTATCGTCTCCTACATTTAGATGCCAAGCAGATTATGCAACTGCATTCCTAAATATAGAGCTACATGTGCAAAGTTATTTTAAGTTGTGCGTTGAGTTAAACAGCTATTTATTTTAAATTGTGTTAAATTCAATATAGGTACATATTTTCAGTAGTTTACACCTGGAAATAACATATTCAATACGCTATTCGGTAGCGTGCGAACGCGACCCTAGAACATTTTACGTAAAAGTGATTTCACATTTTTACACTTATGCTCATTGATCGTTAAATTTTCTCATTTAGGTATGGAAAGATATCAAGGAAGAATGCTTGAAAAGAGATCCTTCTGTGACATCCCGTGCCCCTCGAGTGCTTTAGTGGGCGATGATTTTTGATGTTTTTTTTAATAATATTTCTAATAGAATGCCTTGAGCAATAAAAACATTATACATACAGACGAATTGAGAACCTCCTCCTTTTTTGAAGTCGGTTAAAAATAAGAAATATCGTCAGTGATGTTAATATTTGGCATTTCCTCATACTGGAAATAATAGTAAAAAATATCAATTGACGGTTGACGGAATACCTAGCGAAAAATAGGCACTTAAAATTTCCTTTTAAAGGACGCTATAAACTTTTAATAAGTACTCTCCGTTTAATTTGTATCAGGTGAGATTTAAAAGTAATGTTTTAATTTGAAAAGTTGCAACTTTTAAGGAATGGTGAAGATCAGGGTCTTTAGAATTATGATCAGATTCCTTAATTATGTATTTCCACCAATAGAAACGGGCCATTCTAGTATGACTATAGCGCCATTCCAGAATGATACCATGATTAGTAACTACGTACTAATTGCTGAAGCATCTGAAATAACCTCTTCATCACTAAACTCCTCAGGGTGTAATGTTTCGGGTTGAAATTCGGTAAAATGTCGGTCTTAATTTGTGCTCGTTAGGTAGGTACACACAAGGTTCTGTTCACAGATCCTTTATTAGTCTAATGAATATCTATATACTATGAATTATCTTACCTAGAACTCATAGTAGACACAGTTGAATTCAATATAGGTAGATAGGTATAGAAACAATGTACTAAGCAGACGTAATGCACTCACAATAATTTTACGCACAATGACGCTTATTTTATCTAAATCATGGGTTTTATTGTGGCCAAATAAAATGGTAATTACTAATTAAGTACGATTACTTAATTAAGGGCATTTCCCTAATTACTCTCAACGTTCATTCCTTAATTTTTATTTAAGAATAAAAGGAAAAAAAACGCTAATGCACAACATTGTATTGATATAATTTAATACCTGCCTACCTATGGGAAATTATCTTATGAGTAGTGGTTGTTAGTTGGTCTAATATAATTAAGTTCAATTTATAATATCTTCTATAGGTAAATGTTGTTCGCCAGGCTTGTTGGTGTTCCGCATTGTTTAGTAGGCAAACGTACTGTGCGCAAACGCAATGCTATTGAGTAACAATAAGCTCTAGGTGCGCCATGCCATAGCGCTCATGATCAACAATGTAAACAACGTCTTTGTTTAACGCCTGGACGAAATGACGCAGAATCCGATTCGCGCTTCCTTGAAATCTTGAGTTACGCATAAACTTTATGACATTGTGCAGTGATACTTCCATTACAAGCGCGATTTTAATTTAAAACCAGGGACAATAAGGAAATAAGAAAAAGAGACGAAGTACAATAAATAATTAAGACTGAGTGCGTCTGTGAATGTGTTGAGGATTTGTGGGTCTGTGTATTATCTTCTGAGATAAAGAATTCTTTATTTACGCAGGAAATTATTAAATAACCGTTATTGCTCCAGATTCACGGATCACATATCGATATTTGACGATCCGTAATCGGTCATTAGTTTCTGACGCGATAAAAAAAATGTTTGGTGTAATTGTAAAGCAAGTTTTTGCAAAAGCTAGTTGTACCTAAGTATACAATGATAATTCGTATACTTACAACTGTAGACGTTACCTCATACTGGGTAGGATACAATACAGCATATGACTTTTCACTATTGTTGTTAGAGGCACGAAATTGATTCGAAAATTGAGTATAATTTAGACTTCTGAGGTGAATATCCACATGTTGCCAAACTGTACTTATATTACCTGTACTTTAATGTAAGACCATGCTGATATTGGTAAGTATATAATTTAGGAAGTCACTTCGTGTAGGTACCTACATATGGAAATTAATATGTTTAGAAGTGTTTATTAATTTAATACTATTTCGGTTCAAACTCTATAATAATTATACCTACTGGACTAACTACCTACTTAGTATGATTAAATTCACCACTAAATACTATTTACGTTTACTTACAACTGTTGACCTTAAACGAACAAAAAGTAATGAAGTGTATAGGTATGTGCGTGTTTTAAATCATCACCTTGATCTTATTGCGGGCGTTAAAATTAAAACACAAGCAAAACCTTCTTATTTACCTAGTTAGTAGATTTATGTATCGTTTAATTTTTATTTATTTTGGTTCTATGGCGACCATCGTTGCGATTACCTAAGTATTTTATTGTTTAAAATATTTTCTACAAATTGAATAACTCATGAAGATTTCACTATAATTTCAAGTAGACACCTGCGAATAAATAACAACAACGAAATGACTCAACGTTGGGTTTATTTATATTATGATTTATGTATGAGTTATACGATTTTGTGTTGTGAAAAAGATGGTTTAATTTAGGTATGTTCAATCTACTAATAATCCTATAAGTTTTATATAATGTTTGCGACTCCTTGCAAAATCTTCTGGACACTTGGTAGCTGGAGACCTGGAATAGGTATTTTTATCCAGATCGGGACTTACGCGGACAAAACCGCGAAGCGTAGCTAGTGTATCATATTCATATATAATGATACCTCCAATAACTACACAGTTTGGCACAGTTCTTTGAAATTGAATGTCACTTATCGTGACCTAACTGAATGCTCTATTTGGGTCAATCTCTTTATCTGGCCCAAACAAATGATGGCTGAAGCACTGAATGAATCTAGAGTAAATCCGTACAATAATTGGAAACGGAAATTAATAACGACAAAGTAGATAGGTACCTAATTCGCTATACGTTCTTGGGTTTACCCACGGGCTTGGAAATCTTCAGTAGATATCCTTAAACTTTAGGTTTGCGCATCAGACTTAGATGGGTAAGGCACATCATTTTTGTTTCTAATGACCATAGGTATGTTACCTACAACTGATTACGTGACCAAAACCACCAATGGTTTAAGATGTTGACATTGCGATGACTATTCACTGCGGAGATGTCGCGAATTGTTGCCAATGCCGTTGCTTAGAATTTCAAATTAATGATTCAAAGAACTGCCAATGCTTTTGATTTTATTGGAATTTGAAAGTTAGGTCCACTTTGAGCCAAGTTAGGTAAACCAATAAACTAACTTAGGTCTAGCTTTCTCATATGTACTCACCTATGCCTTCTAAGTAAACCTCGTCTTGCCGGTGAGCCACTGGGACCGGCTCCATCGTTGTCTATTTTCTCTGGTGACCGGAACAGCTTTTTGAAAGCAGCCGCTACCTTTTCTCTCGATCTTGACATGGTCCAATATTTATTTCAATTACTACAGCTGCACTAAAACTTTCCAGTCAACTTTTACACGATTTGTTTATTTAACTTTTTGTATTCACAAGTCGCATGCGCTTATCCGCGACATGGCAGGATAAGTCGTTTTTTCAATGTTTCAAATGTCACTTCACTCACTGATTACAACCGCGGCCAGTTCGATCGAGCGTAGTTATAAAAAGGTTGCATTACTTGAGTCGTCTCGCACGGCAAGTTTCCGCCGTAATGCGAGGCGTCCAATACAACGCACGTGCGACTACGAAGTGAGAGCTGCGATGAAATCGAAACTTGGCAAGCTGGAAGAGGTCGGTTATCGCACCTCGTCAGCGACGCGGGCGCCAGACGACCACTGCGGCGCTAACGGGTGCGTGTGTGTTCATATCAGGCACGCGCAACCGTCTGACGTTGCCGGGGCGCTCCGTGTGAACGAACTTCCAAAGATCCTTTTGTGGTTGAGGGAAAACCGTTGATCCTGCTGCTCTACCTTGACTTTACATCCCTGGGGCCCGAGTTCACTGTTCTCCTATATTAATGCGACGCCACTGGAACAAGATAATTGAATGACAAAATTAATGATAGAGATTAGGTTACTTAACTAGCATTAACTGATACCATTAGATAAAATAACTACGAAACGAAACAAGAGAAGCAGTTTTAGTGGCGTGATGTTTGGTAACGTGCCCACGATAATCACCACTGGGTGCTTTGTAAAACTAGTGAAGTACCTAGGTACCTAATTTTTTTTGTAGACCTACTTGAGACACCATTTTACAAGAGCTCTCTTTATTATTATATATTACACACTTTCTTTTGTCTTGATTATACTGTAATTTACGTTTTAATTACTCCTTTATGTACCTACTACATGTGCAATAAAAAGGAACAAAGCGTAGGTACGATATTGCCTACGCTTTGTTCCTTTTTATGTATTTTTATAGTCCATTAGCTATATTCCGCGGTTTAACACATGTAGGTACTTAAATCTCGAGTGATTGGGGTAAAAAATTGGATACCTATCCTAGTCCTAACCTAGTCTACGGGACCTTGATAAATGTATCCTAAATTAGTGATACTATGGAGGATCTACATAACATATGTGAGGATAAACACAGTAGCCTGGTAGAACATAAGCGGTTATTGGCTTTGCGCCCAGTAATGCTAGTTGTGCTAAGTGGACAAGGACTCCCTAGTGGCGTTGTCATTGTTTCTTCATACTAGGGACACGATATTTGTGATGATACCTATCCAACAGAACAAGGCATAATACTGTTGAATATCTACCTAACTATAACAAGACTTGCAAGGGTAGGTTGGTAGGTATTCTAGTAAACCCATCTTGAAATAAAAACTATAGATATTATGCAGTTATTCTCCTTCTTATCCACACCCATTCTTCGACAATATTTTAGGCGACATTATCATACAGATATCGTTCGTTTATGTTATGGGGACAAGCTCACCCTTCTCAATAAATCTCCATAAAAGTATTCGGTTAGGCGCTTTTCCAAGTATGCAACCCTTGTCGATATACCCTCCCTTACTTTTCCATTTACGAAATACATTTAACTCAACGCAAACAGAACACTGAGCTTTTAGTTAGACACTGAAGCTAACATTGTATGGAAATCGAACATGAGAAATAAATATTCAAAGTAAAATCTACTCTAGTTTTTTTTCTAACGCTTCTATGTTTTCGTTTCAAATAAGTAAACTATTTTTAGAAAATTATCTTTCATTAAGAATTTCAATTAAACAACATTAATTTGAAACAAAATTAGCGTCTTAATGAAAAGCTCGCCGGTATTTTCCCAATCAAAATTTTTGTACTCGATCATCATGACCAACAATTTGGTAAGCGCCCTACGAGTTCGAACGAAATTAATTAAAATTTCTTCGACAAATGATATGTAAATGAAAAGCACTTAAACATTTTGATTAAACACGTATACCACAGTTTACCCTAATAGTTAGTACGCCTCAGTGTCGTTACTATACCTACTTCGAAAGTAAAAATGTCTGTCGTTCCATGAAAGGGTTTGTAAGTTTGTAACACAGGTTCGGAAGCACCAAGGAAGCACAAGGAATTTAAAAGAATCAGACACGTAGGTACCGACCACATCCATAAATTACGTGAGGTGTTTTTTGAATTTTTCTGTCCCTCCTCCCCCCCTGGTGAGATGTCGTGAGATTTTATTCAACCCCCTCCCCCATCCTCCAATCTCACGTGAGATTTTTCAAAATGTGGGTTTCTTACGTAAACGCGTTGGATTGTTATTGTAAAAAGAAAAAAAATGCTTCGTGCTTTTATTTACGACTAACAAACTGTAGAGTGTGTTCAGTTACTGGAGCAGTAAAATACAGCTCCGGTAGCAGAATTTTTTTTTCAGTGTGTACAATCTGGATTAAATGGACCAAAATAGTATTTTTTTTTGTTTCAATCAGAAAAAAAATGCGTGATATTTGACTCGACCCCCTCCCCCCCACATCTCACGTAATTTATGGACGCCCCCTAAATAAAACCATAATTTAATAGATTGGGTCTCGTAATAAATAAATGATAAGAATTCAAAGGCCAAGGTCTATGTAGTCGTAACATCTACTCCCGCGGGAAAACTTTGTGAAATATCTTTGGGGGTGTGAGCAAAATCTTTAGTTTCATTAGTCAAACCCAAGCTATAGGATAGGCATTATAAGAACCATTTTGAAAGCTCGTTCAGAACAAACTTTTGTCCTAACAACTGTAGCTAGGATACATTAGATTAGGTGATGTTATGAAGAACAAATCCAAATACATGTGAACAAATTGTCCGTTATTATTATTTTTTATTCTAACGCAACTGATTAGATAGGTACTTTAAATGGAATTCTGTTCTAAAAGTTTTTATATTAGGTACCTTCCTACTTATTTATTCATTTACAATTTTTAATTTAGAAACATTTTAATTCTTGAAAGAATTCTTGTTTAATTTGTAAACAACTCTTAAGAGGATCACTCGACGCGTACTTCTTCATACAAAAAGAAAAACCTGTTTTCCACCCCTTAACATTGTCCGATTTCGGTGATTTTTTTTTAGTGTTATTAACTCATAATAAACTAGGTTTCTACGTTTTCCTTTTTTCATTTTTTTTAATCATTTTAAAGTTATAAGCGCCTTAACCAAGCATATTTTAGCGCTAAAACTATGACTAATATATGTCAGTATTTTAGTAAAACAAAAAACTTTTAAAAGAAAATCAAAACGTACAGACATAGAATACAAACTATTTAAGCGATTGACATCAATAACGTATCATTTTGTTACAATTTAAGGGTGGAAAAAAGGTTTCTCCCAGAACGCAAATTCTATCAAAAAATGTACCTACAAATCTCACGAGCTGCAACTATCTCTATCGGCAGATATCGGGCACAAGGGGGGTTGGGGGCAAGGTATCATATACAGACAAGCAATAGCACTAAGGATGCTTAGGTACTGTAATATCGACACTAGGGATGGGAAAGTATAAAAAATGTCGATGACAGTAAGAAAATTTGTTATTTGCATTTTGGTCTTATAAGGTATGTAGGTAGGTATTATATATGTAAGTATATTTACTTGTAAATTTATTTGCAACTAGTGTGCGAATCAGACTCGTGCGCCGATGGTTTCGTACTCTCACATGTATGTAGGTAGGTAACTATTTGTAATTACTAATTACCTTCTGTTATGGTAATTATCCACTATTAGTAGCTATTTGTAATTATCTTCTGAATTAATAAATAATAATCAGTCAAGTGCGAGTCACACTCGTGCGGCGATGGTTCCGTACACTCACATATAATGTATGTATGTAGGTAGGTATACTTACCTATTTGTAATTGATTTCTGAATAGAAAAACAGTGAAGTGCGAGTCACACTCGTGCGCCGAAGGTTCCGTACACTTACATGTAGGTAGGTATAACTTATTTGTAAATAATTACTAAATTAAAAAAAAAAGGCCAAGTGCGAGTGGGACTCGCACACGAAGGGTTCCGTACATTTCTGAATTGAATGAAAGGAAAATTGCGATTTACGGTTTATGGCGTATTAAAAAAAAACTACTAGCTAGATCTCGTTCAAACCAATTTTCGTTAGAAGTTTGCATAGTAATGTACATCATATATTTTTTTTAGTTTTATCATTCTCTTATTTTAGAAGTTACAGGGGGGGGGGGGGGGGACACACATTTTACCACTTTGGGAGCACTCTCGGGCAAACTATTCAGATTAGAAAAAAATGATATTAGATATCTTAACATCATTTTTGAAGACCTATCCATAGATACCCCATACGTATAGGTTTGATGAAAAAAAACCCAAAAATTTGGTACTTTTTTCTATTTTTGTGTGAAAATCTTAATGCGGTTCACCGAATACATCTACTTACCGAGTTTTAACAGTATAGCTCTTATAGTTTCGGAAAAAAGTGGCTGTGACATACGGACGGACAGACGGACAGACGGACAGACAGACATGACGAATCTATAAGGGTTCCGTTTTTTGCCATTTGGCTACGAAACCCTAAAAACGTCAACTGCGAGATGGACTCGTGCGCCGAGAGTTCGGTACACTCCTATGAAGGTAGGTATACTTATTTATAAATTGTACTATCTTTTGATCGATCATTGTAAAATATTATTTTACAGCCTAAGTATATAACCTTTAGTAGGTATTTCATGTACATTTTTACTTGATAGTTCTATCCGTTCCTGAAAAAATGGGCCATAATAGACAGACGAACGAACTAGCAAGTGGTCCCTATTTATATTATGACATTTTTTATGTTAAACAAGAGTAATAAATAAAAGCCAAAGACATAAAATTTAGGATTCATTTATTTTTCTAGATCGACAATTCAAAGCTCAAAAACAATCAATTATGTATTTGTTTTCACAAGAAAAATATAGAAAGGTGAAAACTAAGGTAGTTGAAGTTTCACGGGTCAAGTGTCAGATTGTCTATTCAGAAGATAAAATGACATAAAATATATGGAAAGCACTGTCGAAATCCTTCGAATGAGCTATCTGACATTTTATTCGGGATCTATAAAACTGGCTCTGTGTGTGTGTATGTGACAGGTCGCCTTCGGCTCCCCACATGTAAACTGGCTCTAACATTTGTATGTCTGACACATGTTTGTTTCTGGTCAGCCAGGTGTTTTCGTATTCATTATAAGTATTTACAAAATCTTTTTGTAAATAATAATAATTTTTGGAATAAGTATTTACAAAATATTTTGCATTTTTGAAGCATACTTTTTTTTAAAGTTCTCTAGTAGGTACCTACAAAGCGTCATTGAGCTAAGCAGAACACTGACGGACGGACATGACGAAAGTATTACTATTGTTAAAACTATGGAACCCTAAAAAAGTGGGTAATTTCATAAAATAGGTATATCATAGTAGTATTTACTTAAATTAATTCTAATAATACGAATGATATACTTAAATAAAACTACGAATAGGTCGTACGTAGGTAAGTCATTAAACGTAAACTACTAGTTTGGAATATTATTTTTAGATTGTAATCATAATATGAAACGGTTATTGTAAATCACAATTTTTGTTGCAAGCCAAACAACGTGAAAGGTAGGTAACTCTCGTGGTTGTAGCGCGTCGACTGATGAACTGAAGCGAGCGATCGCGGAAGTGTGCAGCGTGCGGGCGGTGAAGTAGATTGTTTAGATGTGTGCGCGCATAGACACTCACGCATCGAAACTCACAGCGAAGGCGGCAGAGGAGAGCGTTGAGATAGCAATAACTTTGCAAAATACCTAAAACTCTAAAACGTATTTGCTGTGCACTACTCTTAACTACCATATTTCACAGTCCCCTCGCGACCAAGACCATTGTAACATGGTTGAAACGACTCGACGTTAGGTACGTTATTATTTATTTTCTTACCTCGTCGCGTCGATTAAGACCCGGGAAAATGTAAATATGATGATAACAAATCGTGTTAATTTAAAAAGTTTAACTTTAACTAGCTAACTACGACCACATGCCAAATCTTCTCTAAATTTTGCATTGTTGTTAAGTACGTTACCTTTTCGGATAAGTAAATATGTAAATAGTACGTAATTGATAACCCGTTGAACCGATTGAACCGTTTTACCGTTTTTGAATTTTATAAATTTGTATGATTGCGTTCGTTCTTGTGATTAGATAAAGATAGGTACCTACCTAAGTACCCCATGCTAGACGCTCTCTAACAGGCACGTAGAAAGGTAGATCAATTCCTTCAAATAAGCAACGTTAGTCCTACCTACTTATTATTTAACGCTAGGACTGACTTGTCCCTTCGAAGAAGTTAAAGAAACTTCCGAGCAGTTTCATACTTGGGAAGTAATAAAACTTTATGAATGGACGATGCAATTTGCCGAGGATTAATTAAAGGAGAATGTTCGCCGATAACGCAAAAGCTTTAGCGTGACCATAGGGGATGACTCCGAGAGGGTGGGAAGGGTGTGCGCCCACTCATCCTCCCCGACTATGACGTCAGAACTCCGCGCAGATTACACAGCTCAGATGAATTTAGATGTATTTTCTCAGATAACAGCCTGTAATCGTGCGTGAGAGCTGGAATAGCCATTTTGATGATGTGATTAAATTGAAGAAGCTCTTGTTGTGCGTTACATTTATTTTATACACAACTATAAGGAAAATGACTTTATAGTTCACCATTTTAAAGCATAATAATGAATCACGTAGGAAAATACCGTAATGGTCATGTCTTACAACGATTTTTGTTTGACAAAACAGACTAAACACAAACAGACTCACGCTGAGGGTTCCGTCCGTATCAATATACATCATCATCCTAGCTATGGTGCCGGTTGCATCTCTGTCGGGAGCCCGGGGTCAGTACCAATATACAGTCAGCAATTAAAGACTCTTCGGTCTAGTCTAAAAGCCTTTTGTCTAGTATTATTATCTTTTTATCTATATCTCACGACACGGGCACTACAGCGCTATCAAAAGCATGGATTAAAAGTTACTGGCGCTGTTGTTGTTGCGCTGGCTCAGAGCCTTGTTTTTACACCTAATGGGAACCCCATAGATGCCATGCTCATAGTTTCTGGCATAAATTTAAAATCAAGACTCTAGTCTACCCGTTTTCCCAAGAAAATGGTGGACGGACAAACAAGTGATCTTATAAGGGTTATTTTTTCCTTTTCAGGTGTACGGACCCCCAAATATTACCCACCGTTAGATAATAAGTTTTGCTTCTAAATTGGTTAGTCTAGCTAGCCTAAGTCCTTGTAAATAGAGATAAAAAAAACCCTCAGCTAACTCTATAAAACAGAAATAAGTGATTTCATCGATCATGTCGGCAACATCAGGCAGATTTCCAGTCTCACTATCTATAAACTACATGTACCTACTACATTGGGCGTCAACGATACTCAAACTTTTTTCTACGATCCACAAAGTGAATTATCAGAACTTAGTGTATCTAGCTAGACCATATATTCCCAATGGCTGCTCGGCCACTGTGGCCGTTGGGAACTTTGTAATGTAATCTTACCACGTCCATTTGTTCCCATCGGCCACCGAATTTGCAGATGGTATTCTTTTAACGTACTCGACATTGTCACTAGATATTTAATGAAACAATGGCAAAGATGATTGAAACAGAAACAAAAGACGATCGAAGTAGAAACAAAAGGTATAAAGTTGTCATATTATTATGTCACTATAATATATATAGTTACATGGTAAAGAAAGTAGGTATTTGTGCAATGCTATCACGTCTTTATCACCGTGTGTTATACCTAACACGAACCTAAGTATCTAACACCCATCTCAGCCTACACAGATTCCATCTTTGCAGACACGTTCTCAGAGCTATACGAGTAGGCACTTACTCATGTTGAGACACCTACGGGAACGAAGGACTTAAGGGGAAAGTCTACCTACTCTTTTCTCCACACAAATTTTACAGACGTAGTTGACTGTTTCTTCCCAACATTAGAGAAAATTTATGCCATAAAATCTACATCAGTCATGCATGACCGACCATGTCCCTATAGGATAGGTACTACGTTTTGATTTTCGTTTGCCTATTTAATCAAACCTATCGAAATGAAGGCAAAAGAAGGATACCTACCTACATATAAAATACCAAAATACGGTTTCCGTATGTTTTGTAATTAATTAATTACTGAGATACGTATATTGTCCTCCAAATCTATAAATTCTTCAATTCGTCACTTAACCTAGTATAGGTAGGAAAATAGGTAGTACGTAACTACCCACCAATCCTACGATCAACTAGAAAGAAAAACGGATAAGTATGTAATTCGAGTTTTATAAGAAAAGTTAGGCATTTCTATTAAACTACTTATGTCACAGTCTACGTTTTCAGCGCAATTCCTTTGAATTTAAAAGCTTCTAGGACGCTTTTCTTTATGTCTATACCCACACGTGTTTTTAGCACGACGACAGAAGACAGCCAGACATTTGAAATGGTTCGCACGTAAATTCTTGCGACCTTTAGGATGTTTCAGAGGTCTTTTAGTCGCTAAGGAATGTTACCTACAAGTTTTAAGACATATAACAGGCTGACCGTGTGTAGGCCGATGTACCGGCAGGTAGGTTAGGTTAATACTCAGTTTTAGGAAAGATGTTAAATAAATAAATATTTGCTACTTAAAGGGCGGTATTTCTAATGCGGTTTTACTATAGGCAGTTAAATTTTTAGTTAAAGAAAATTTATAAAATCACACACCACAATCACACATGAAAAACCTAATCAAAACGGTCGTCTTTTAGAATTTAAAAAAACCTTCCAAGTGCGAGTCGGACTCGCGTACTAAGATTTCCGCACCATTATCGCAAAAAAAAAGTTTTTTGTTGTACTATGGGAGTATATTTATTTTATTCTGTTTTTAGTACCTATTTGCTGTTACAGTGGCAACAGAAATACATCATGTGTGAAAAATTCCGTCAGAAATACATCTCGCTAACAA
This sequence comes from Idaea biselata, assembly GCA_958496205.1. Taxonomy (NCBI): domain Eukaryota; kingdom Metazoa; phylum Arthropoda; class Insecta; order Lepidoptera; family Geometridae; genus Idaea; species Idaea biselata. The sequence continues at coordinate 20,560,896 of OY292397.1, forward strand.
GGTTTATGAAATACAGCCTGGTTACAGACAGATAGCGGAGTCTCAGTAATAGGGTTCCGTTTTACCCTTTGGGTACGAAACCCTAAAGATGAAATGAAATAGGTAGGTATAGCCACTAACTGCCCCAATGGTTCATTGATCATTCGTGTCGGTAGATACCTACCTAAAGTCCTGATTCTGTAGGATCGTAATAAAAGGTGTTGAGCTATTGAGATGTCTACATATTTAGTACCAGCTGCGCTTCGAGATTTCACTAGAGGTAGTCTGAGGGCTACTGCGTTTCTTTCGACCGATAATTTCTGACGTTCGAAATTCAAATATGTTTGAAACTGCTGAAGAAAATTATTGGTTGGATCGACCGATATAATTATAATTATATCGGTCGATCCAACCAATAATTTTCTTGAATGATGAAATGATTAATGAAAGTAAGATCAAACCACCATGTGGATAATTCTAAGTTTTTCTCTTTATTATCGACCGAGGTGGTTTGATCTTACTTTCATTGATTACTCGGGTCGGACTAATTATTTGATTTCGATATAAAGACGACGTTCTAAATGCTAAAGTAACTCTGTCTGTCTGTCTGTTACGCTTTCACTCCTAAACCGCTGAACCGATTTTGATAAATTTTGGTATAGAGATAGATGAACCTTGGAGAAGGACAGACTACTTTTGATCTCGATACTCCCGCGGGAATATCGAGATTGGGATTTACGAGGGTGAAACCACGGGTCGCAGCTCGTATTATTATAAGAGCGAAAGTAACTCTCTGTCTGTTGAGATGACTGTCTGCATAGATGGGTCCTTGGAGAAGGACATATGCTACTTTTGATCCCGATATTCCAGCGGGATCGGGATTTACCCGGGTGAACCCCGAAATACAGTACCAAAATATAAAACTAAGGGAATATTGAAGACAATCTATAGGTCTCCGCATATTCATGGGCAGACGTTCTAGGAAAGTAGATAAACAATATGGTAAGTAGGTACATTACTTAGTTTTTAGGGTTTCGTACGTTATAAGGGTTTTAACAAGAAACCCTTATAGTTCGTCATGTCCGTCTGTATGTCTGTCTATCGGCAGACGCTATACTAAGAAGGTGTAACTTTGCACATGAGATAGGTACATTGATCACGCTGAGAAAGTAAGTACCTAGTACTACAATGAAAAAAAAACATTTAAAACCAAGACCGACTTTTCTAAAACAGGGTGTCCCAGGAAGTATCAAGCGAAATTCCAGAGGTAGAAGACCTTAAAGGGCACCCGAATCACCCCCATGTATGTACCGCGATTTATCGTAGTCTAGGAACTCCTAGACTTTTCTTTTCTCTAAAAGAACCCAAATAGCCCCTTATACAGGAATAAAACAACAAACTATTAAATAAAACCAATCCATCGAGAATTCCCTACTCATTTGAAAGCTAAAAGTTTATAGTAAAGACTAAAAGTGACCTAGATAATTATTAATTACATTGAAACTTAATGACTGGTTGACCTACAATGAGATAAAATCAATCGTCCTTACAGATTGTTATCATATTTAAGGGAGTGATTTATCTAGGTACATACGTAGATACTTAATATTGAAAGTCTTTGGAAGAAAAAGGATACCTACCCTAAATCAAAGCTAAAATTTAATTTTCTTTTAAAATACGAAAATAAATCTTTTCAGTTAATTTCCCATATTTTCAGCATCGCAGCACACAATACCTATTCATAAAGCTAACAAACCAAAACAATAAGATAAAAAAAAGGTTTTGTAATGGTTACAGTGTTTCCGAGACATTAAACAAAGGCGCATTGAGTAAATATTTATGTAACATTTGTCGCAGCGCCAACGAGCGAGCGTTATCATGTGGGTTTGCTTACCTCTCGATGTAGCGGGGAGGCTGCAGGCGCGGCCGGCCGGAGTCGCGAGCCCCCGCGTACTGACGTCCGAAGCCCCGCACCGCTAGGGGGCTCCACTGAGCACCATCGATCCGACTAGCCTCCACTTGCATCCTTACCACCCACGAAATAAAACACAATTTGCACTCTCAGCTCGAGTGACGTACGACGCCTAATCGTGATCACTGAGCTTTTCATGTCAAGTGTGTACCTACCTATCGCCGGCACGAGAGGAGCTTCTGTATGTCTGGTCGATGAGGGGTGGCTGCGGTTTCGAACTGCAATAAATCATTGTTTTTTGTGTTTTTTATGATGTTTTCATGATACTAGCTGTGCACCGTGGTTTTAACATGTAGCCTATGTGTCTATATATACTTCGTTTGTTAATTAAAGAATACGATTTGACACAATGTTCATAAAGAAAAAATGAAAAACACAAGGAACAAAAATGTCAGATTATAGTTTGAAGTTAAAAAACGTACTATAGGTATGTAATTCCTACAGATAGGCCTTTGAATTAAGTATACTAACTTATCTACAAAGAGGTTAAAAGCTCTTAAGTGGTAGGGTTAACAAAAACAACAAACGCAATTTAACAAATCATATAGCTTTATTTCGTTCCAAGATACAGTAACGCATAAAATCACAAAATAATTTATAATTCACTTATTTTATCACAACAAAATATAAAGGTATTAGGTAGGTATATATAGCTACTTATTTCACGCATACATAATATATCTACAATTATTTGACTAATGCAAACATACACATTCAACGTAATTAAATAATTTTATCATTATTACATGATATGTAAACACATTTGTTAAAATATCTCTCGACTTTGTGTTGTACTCCTACGTCATACATAACTAGGTACGAATTGAATTTATTATAGTGTGCTACTCGTTTTTCCTGTTCCTATCAACTCAAAGATAAATCTTCAATCGACCGCACATAACAATACCATGATATTCTTTTATATTTTTCGTAGGGTAGCACTTTGTCAAATATGGGGTAACAAGAGCAAAGGCAAACTTATATATTTTGAAGAAAAACGCTTTTGCTCGTTACTTACCTATGCAACACCCGTAGTGGATTTTTTTTCTAAGTTGAAGCTTGACATCACGTCCGCTAGGGGCGCTTATCAATTTCCATACAATTTTGCCGTTTACACAAAAGTGATGGTACTGTTCGCTAAACCCCACACTAGGCTCTTTGTTGACATTAAATGTGTTATAAATATAAAACGAAATACTTTAGGTTTATATAGGAAGACTAAATAGACACAAATCATCTTAGCAAATAAATAAGGAAGTTTCGGTAACCTTTTTATTACAGGTCGAAGTCTAAGTGTAAATCATAGTTTATTGCCGATTTTAACTATTTACGAAAGGCTTCCTGCAGACAAATACAAGTTGAAACCGTTTTGGTCGGGTTAATTATATTATTTTGTCCCACTAATTGATGATTTAAATATAGTATGGCAATAAATATTATTTACACCTAAACGCCACTATAATAATTAATTGATACCTATTCAAAAATATGCTACAGGGAAATTCATTCATTGGCTAGTTAATCAGTTGGAAAAGTAGGTCTAAAACATAGAAAAAAAATACTGCAGAGCAGACGTTGCGATCGACATTTCTAGCCGAGTGTAAATTCCACCTGAGCAAGACCCTGATTCGCGTATTACAATTTAGCAAAAATTCATTTCAACATCATGCAACCGAACTGCAATCAAAACTTTATTGACTCAAAACTGTATTGAAACCCGAATAAATTTTATTCAGAAAATGTCAAATGCGTGACAAACGTCAGATTTGAAATTAAAGATTGACTGCGATGAAATGAAATGAATTTTGGTCAATTATAACACGCGAATTGATTTTCCTTTCTTTTGGAAGATATTATAATATAATGGTCTCCGTATATTATACGGAGACCATTATATTATAATATCTTATTGTAATAATAAAATAACATCAGTGATATAAAACAAAACGCACAACAGATTTGTAAAATTCTAACCTGCATCAAAACAATACAAAAAAACTCTCTCGTAAACAAACAACCATTCTATTCTTACAATAAACAATCACATAATATAAAATCACTTACTAGAAGTATTTATATAAACCTAACTTCAGATAATTACTACTTAAAATTAGACAAAATAATTTGTACATCGAGGTCACTTTTACAAGAATGTATTTTTTAATAAATAGGCAGACAAAGTAAGGTAAATAGGGTTTGAAATCTAAAACCGTAAGTCACAAATGAAAAAATAATGATAGAGATATTGTACACAGCGCCATATAGCCTCTATACTGAGAAACTAGGATGCAATATGGTGGTCAGACAATGAATAAAATAAACATTAAGGGGAAAGTCTACCTACTCATTCCTCCATACAAACTTCACAAACGTAGTCGATTGTTTTTTCCCTAGATAAAGACATTAGATAAAATAGGTAAGTATGTTTATGTCGTACAACCTATATCAGCAATGACTATGCCTCTGCGTTTTGATTTTTTTCATATTCTTATTTTATTTTATTAAAATTTATTTCTATTATAAACATATTTGCTCTAATGTCTTTATCCAGGGAGGAAACAGTCGACTACGTTTGTATGGAGAGAGAGTAGATATAGTTTCCTCTTAAGTCTTTTTGGATATACACCCTTGGTAAAGAAATACCTAGAAAAGCAATAAATATTTTTTTGCTTTTCTAGGTATAGCGCTATTTCTAGCGCACAAAGGATTTAACGGATCCAAAGTGCCGCTGTCCTAAAGTTTAAATCAAGATTACCTACGTAATTGTAAATTTAAAAATACTTTAAGAAACTTGTCAAGTAGTCAATTACATTCATGTAAGTAAGTATATCTAATTATGTACGAGTACGTCAGTTTATCTGACTGTTGTCTCTCTCAAGGCAAGCACGGTTCGTTCACCACATTCCGCTCAGTTAATTCATTTACCTGTCCGACTTGACTGCATGATTCACAATAACGTTTTATACAATAAAAAGAATGTGTAGGTATATACATATTTGCAAAGAAAAGATTTATTTAGAAAAAGGAAGCGACCATGTGGCAGTTTGCGATTGGGGAACACGAAATCAAAGTTAAACTGATTAAAGAAAACGTAATTTTTGACACTCTTTTTAATGATTTATGAGATTTTATACGACTGCAAGGAAATAATTATGTTTTAGATGCGTATCTTTGTATGTATTTATTTGGGAAGTGTGCAATTGAACAGAAAAACAGACGGACAGCGGAGTCTCAGTAATAGAGTCCCGTTTTTGCCCTTTGGGTACGGAACCCTAAAAAAGGACTGAAAAATGCGTAAATATTTTGGTAGGTATCTCATTTTACCATTTCTTTGCTTCCGTTGGAAGAAATACGACGATAGACAAAGGTGAGGTTAGAAAGTGCAGCGTCGCGTCGCCCAATTCACATATTAAAATATTTTTTTTTATTTTTAACCCCCGACGGAAAAAGAGAGTTATAAGTTTGACGTGCCTGTGTGTGTGTCTGTGTATCTGTCTGTGGCATCGTAGCTCACGAACGGATGAACCGATTTGAATGTAGTTTTTTTTTATTTTAACATAATTGCAATGCTCATAGCAATCTTCAACTTCAAATTTGGCGTTTGTCAAATAGCATTTGAAAATTTTCGGGTTTTCTTTGGAGAATATCGTTATGAATAAACTTTCGATTACAGTCCACTTGCACTTGCAAGTTATCGTAATGATGTTGAAATTAAAATTTGGCCAATTTTGATACGAGCATCAGGGTCCAGGGATTGTTCTGTTGCACTCTCCAAAATGTATCCGATAAATAGCCATTTCTACATAATATGTAAAAAAAAGTCACTCATAAAATAGGGGGAAAAAATACGCGACGAATTGAGAACCTCCTCTTTATTTTGGAAGTCGGTTAAAAAGTACAGAGACAGAATTGAGACTTTAATTAACTTTAACACAAAATGTTAAATTGATTTAATATAGCCATCAATTAATCAAAGTGTCATGAAAACCGGTTCATATCCGCAAGGGACGCAAAATGTATCAAAATGACTCATGATATGTTCGCATTGGTCGATGGTTTTTAGTTTAGTCTATGGGGATATAAATCTTTATTAATTTGTCTTCGCAATAGGCGAAATATTTCAGTTTGGGCCAAAGAGATAAAAACTATGGAGTTAGACATCGTAAACGTAATCTTAACTTTTGGACTCTCCATAAGTAAGGAATATAAACTCAGCAGTAGAAACGGTCAGTATCCTTTTTTTTAGAATCAACTAAAGAAGCTTTGTCACATTTCAACAGACGTTGCATTTCATTTAACAGAGCGACACAAAACATTACTTAGTTAAACCATCCCTGAAGAACGTTTGTGATTTAAAAGAGCCCTAGGATACAATAAGTACCTATATATAATTTAAAAATGTTGGGAAAATTGGAATGTATATAATAATAATAAATAACGAATTTAACTCTACTAATTTTATTCACCAGAAGCGCCATGTTGATTCTCCCGCGTAAATCCGCGAATATCGAGATAAAACCTAGCATTCCAAGTTTCGCTTACAGACGCTTCTAAGTATGATCGTTAGTTATTGCTTATGCTTAAAACAAAATGACTACAAAATTGTACTTGTTTCGAAAGATGTCACAGTTAAGTCTTGGGAGTCTTGGTACAGGGGAAGTATTATAGTTTACAGTAAAAGCCGGGTCACACCAAATGCGTGGCGTGTTGTACATTATAATACACACGTAAACTCTGTCACACCGGCAAGTGACACACAACCAAAGACAATAGAACCAATTGACTGTTCATAAGTAAGTATACCCCCCGCACGAAAATAGTACGTTTTATTAGTAGTTACTGAAGGTACCTACCGCCTCACTATTTCACGTTCTAAGTATAAGATAGGTAACGTTTGATAATTACCTCACCCTCTGCCCGCAATGGTGAGTTATGTTTAGTAGAAAAAATGGCGGTATTAGCAGTCAATTAGGAGGAACACTAACTTTTTATCCCGGCAGAGGGCGCGAGTCGATTAATCTTAGGTTTGAATTAAGAACTGTCAAACATGTGTTTTTTACAACTCTCGGCGCCAAATTGGCCATATCGGTCTGAGACCGAAAGAATAAAAAAAAAACTCGGCGTTTCCATTGGTGGAGGACCATCATCGAAACAAAAAAAAAGATCATTCGATGCCAGCGCCTCTGCAAACAGCTTTGCGCGTGGCACCCCATTGGTTCTATTCTTTGCACAGAACATACATACCGCACGCACGTCCGCCACGCGTTTGATGTGGCTCGGCTTTAAGAAGATATGTAGTATGTGTAGCTTACATAACAAGGAGTAAAAGTATCTTAGTAAATATTTAGTTATATATATATCTAAACAGGAATAGCGTGCATGTTATATCAGTCAAGTATTAAAAGGGTAACTGTTGAATGTAACTTCTAATATAATTCCTTGAGGGACTTTTCAACTATTACGTAAGCACAAAAGAGGGGGTTGTTAGTTTATATTAGGTGCTTATTTTTAATAAGTGTTAATTGGAGCCTGGAAGAAATTTATCGCCTTTAGCGATAAGGTAGCCCATTGTATCTTATTCTTGAAACAAACTTGTACCCAAACATGAACTTCATGCCTTTGTTTTATTTTGTTCGTTAAATAGAGCAAATATCTGTATATTTACAATACGCAACAGTTGAATAGCCCCTGTACAAATACTAGTAATCTACTTACAGCTAGTGATTAAGATATCGATATGGCAACATCTCTATTTTCCTCCATTTACAAAACGCAATACCTACATAACTCGGTCACATTATTTGTGCACCTCGCTTGCATGCGGTCACCCCACCTGACATACCCCTTACAACCCTGAGCAAGCCCTGTACGCGTTATAGTTCACATATCTTACAAACCGCCAATGTGACGTCATCGAGCCAGATACACAAATACTTTGACCCAGTTTTAGCTACAAATTTTAATTTTAACTGCATCTTGCTCATATCCACGGCCTACTCTACAAAGCATACGGCTATCGAATCGACTCTCAACTAACTAGTTAATAATAAAGACTAGTAAAATTTGTCAAAACAAACTTTTTGGTCACTATAAAAACTGTTTCAACAACTCCCTTTACGCTTACAACATGTCTTATTCACATAGACGAAGGAAGGGGAATGGACGAGACACTTCTTGACAATAGATAACAGACAGAGATGGATTGATTATGAAATGAACAAGAGGAAGTGAGACGAAGGATAATTCTTATGCGCCTCTATCCGCGTATAACTATCGTTTGCCTGACCTCAAGTCAAATTCATATAAATAGCATTTAAATTGACTTGGCCGAACCATGTAATAGGTTTTCACCAAACTACGGTCATTATTTAGTACATAGGTACGTGGTTTAACGTTACAATGTAGCCGGCCATTCTGACGTGAGGTTGGCCGGACCCCCTTCGATTTCTTGCCATTGCCATCCACCGTTACATGCTCCACGTTAAATATGCTTAGATTTTGTACCTATGCATACGTATTTTTTTAACAGTGCTAGGAAGCTCTAATAAAAAGTAATTACAAAAAAACTATAGCGTCTGCTAAAAATGAGTTAGCAAGTATATAATAATGAGCCTACTTGCTAATACATTTTGTAGTTAGGTGTAAATCTTTTGCATGGTCCGGTCAAGCTGACGCACACCCTAATTTCAGTACAAAAAGTCGCCTATCGCTATCTCAGTCTGTGATACACTGACAGCTTGTCCATTTCTGTTCCTCCATCTACGCTTCTTCGGGTCATATTGAAGACACCAACGCATAGCACCGTAATCACACGGTTATACATTAACAATACAACATACGGCTTACGGCTCTACATAGATAGTAACACTCAAAGTAACAGTTGAAAAGACGTCCAGCGACCGTATTATCTATCTAATTGACAACTGAGTCTGATTGGCACTCTGCAGTACATTGCTGCTTTGACCTAACGTGGTAATCACCAGTGATAACCCTAAAGCAGCAATGTACTGCAAAGTGCCTATCAAACTCAGGTGTCAATTAGATAGATGATACGGATGCTGAATCAAAATTAAAAATGTCGCGTCACTTTCAGCAGTTTCTCTGACTTTTACTTACGATGAACAAAACTGGGAGTTCAGAGCGACGCTCACTGATATCAAGTCAAGGAAACCGGGGGCAAATGCTAGCTCGTTGTGACTCTTGTCTATACTGTGGTTAGTTCGGGGTACCACAGAATAGATAAGAATAACAAAGGGAACGCCGACGCCCGCGGCTTGCCTCGTCTCGTCAGTGAATGTCGTGCTTTATGTACAAAATTAAGGCTCGTATTATAGAACGTGTCTCAGGCAGAGATTCCGACTTGAGACACAATATAGTCTGCCGTTATTGGAAAATTGACAGTTGCTGACTTGCCGTTTTTGTAATTTTCATAAACGGCCGATAAATCGAGACTCAAACCGAGACCTCTGCTTGGGTCACAGTTAGTAACACGGACCTTAGAGCAGCCTTCAGGAATACTTGAATCTGAAGTCTATGCCGAACAGAACCCCCACCAATATCAAAAATATTTTTTGTAAAAATAAATATTAAAATATAAAAACCATCAACTATATAGATAATTCATGGTTTTTAGACGCCATTAAAATTTATTAATTTAGGATAGTGTCCAGATTACAAAATAACTTAGTATTTTGAATTCAACTGCGTCAAATTTAACGAAAACATAGTAATTTCGAATTTGGCGGGTAGCATACGATACGATATCCCCATTATTCAAGATTTAACAAGATTTAATCTGAAATCCAAATAAAAACATTCCTGAAACCTGCAGCCAGCGATAACCGCGGCGCGTATTACACTCAAGGCGTCAAAATTTCTTCAAATACTGTAATCGGTTCAACACATCAAATTACGTATATAAAACGGTACCGAACAGCCTCACCATTCGTATTTCAAAGCACAACCTTACAAGAGAACTTCGTCATAAAAAATAGGTATAGTGAACGAGTTGGAGCGAACGAAGTGCACAGGACACGAGGAAGGCCCAATAGTTGGGGAGGGGAGCCCGCTGGGGAGCACGGGGAGCGGGCCGAAGGCGGGGGCAGAGCGGGCAAGCACAGGCGGGGCACGCGGGGACAGCGGGGCATCGGGCGGGGCACGGGGGGATGTCCAGGGGACACGCGCGAGGGGCGTGGCAGGCACAGAGCGCAGGCACAGCGCATCCGGGGCAGGGCACGGAGGCGCTGGCTGAATGCTATATGCCCTGTCTCTGCTCGCCCCTCTGCTAGTCGCCACGCCGCGTTCGCCGGGCCGCCGCGGTATTGTGACGATATAACCACACCTGGAACAACGTCAGTATCGGTTTAATAATCATAATCAAACATACCTATTTTCGTGTAAAGTTGAGGTGCAAGGTTTTCCTATTGGAAGATACCCCGACTAAGGTCGTGGTTTCGATCCCGGTTGACTGCGCAATGTTTTTTCTTTAAGCAAAATGAAATCCTGCCGGTAGGTACCTGCTCATATTTTGCAAACCTTTTTTTTTAATGTAATAAAATATTTATGATTTGATTACAGATGAACGACGTAATTGAAAATGCTCCTTTGCTTGGAAAGATTGGAGGGATGCACAGTTAAAAAAATATAGTCCTATTTTTTCATTGATTAGATTGATAACTACATACAATGACACACTCAGATGAGTCAGATGAGTAGAAGTTTAAGCTGGTATCAAATCTAATTTGATCTTAATCAATATCTAAACTGATATATATGCAAGTAGCTAGTTTTTTTTTTGTTTAGTTTGTTTAGTTATGATAAGTTTGATTGTTTTAATTAATTGTATTTTCTTATGTTTAAATTGTAATAAGTAAACAATTTATCAGATTAAATCATAGTAGCTAGATATTCCGATACTTTAAATCTATAAGAACTTACTTGGAATAGGATAACGACGTCGAGAGCGACTTGCAAACTGCCGCACACCCAAAATTGCGTGGGAGCTTCTCTTATAACGAAATATGCAGTCTTGAATAGATCACCACACGTCCACATCACCACCATACTCACACTGAAATAGATTAATACAAACATGTAATTATATTTACTTGATGCCGAAGATCGTGCGAAGTGGAAACACAAAAGCAGGAATCGCTCGGATGGTGATGAATTGATGATGATCATTGTCCATAAGGAATTTAGGAAACCTACGTACCTAACCTATTTATGTCTATCCCCTAGCTCGCGAGTCGCGACTCGAAAAATTAACTTCAGATTCTGACACAAACTGAAATAATATGCGTGCCGGATAAGTCTGAGGGCGCCACTGCCTAACATTAGGTACAGTTTACCTAATACTTGACGCTCAGATATATCTGGCACGCACTCTAAAGCTTATATTTGTAGAATAACTTACCTCATTCCTTCAGTACTTTTATTCTGTAAATTTCTAGCTATCTGTGGCGCTCCAAGCATGGCTTCAGTGAACACAGCCATAAAGCCAATAAGCTCGACGAACGGCGAAAACTCTATTAGCAAGTAAGTTAACGCCGATCCTAAGACTGAGAACACCAACATACAGTCGACATAGCTTTGAAAGTCAGTCCACGCCCAGAAATACTTCCTTTCCATATCTGGAAGAATACAAAAACAAATGGTTAGTTTTAAAATAAAACTCTAACATCAAAGGTGGGATTCGAACATTTTTGTTAGTTTGGCGAAGTGTATTATGAACTTCGTGGTGATTATTGATGAAATGGTAGATGATAGTCTCTTGAAGTATAAGATAGATTGTGGTTTGGTATACACTTTATTAGTTTTGATAGAGTTACTAAAAGTTATGAATTTATAGTAATGTTTGATATTCATACATAAACTCGTGTTGATGAAAAGATAAATCGCGTACAGGTCCCGGTAATTTTTTTACGTCGAAGGGGAAAGTTCGCGCAGTACATTTTACATGCGACTTCTATGAAAACTCGACTTCTGCGTATCCGCCATTTTTTTCAACTAATTTGCCGCAGTGTATATTAATCTTTATAATTAGTATACAGGGTGTTTCGACGAGGGGATATTAAGCCGAAAGGGGGTTGTTCTAGAGGTCTAGGGGAACAACTTTTATTCTACGATTTTTGGAAATTCAAACTTTTTTTCGGAAATTTTAAAGTTGTATCACTAAAAAAACAGCTGTTTTTGTAAAAAAAAAGGCAATTAATGTTTAGATTTTAGTGGTCCAAACTAAATAAAAGGGCACCATAAGGCCAATGGCCTCAAACTCTAAAAAAACAGCTGATTTTCATGCAAACTTTAAACTCAACATTTTCGAAGACTACTTCGAATTTCCAGAACTTGTAGAACAAAAGTTGTTCGTCTAGACCTCTAGAACAACCCCCTTTCGGCTTAATACCCCCTCGTCGAAACACCCTGTATAGTAAATTCATAATTTTGTTTCATCTGTTAATACCGGGAAAAACGTAGTTAACGTAACGTAGTGGGTAAAGAAAATCGAAAATATATTTTCATATCTATACGTATATACTTAAAAAATCCAAATGGAGCCTTATTGTTAAATCGCTCCTAAAATTTTATTGAAATAACTCGATATACTGATTCTCGTTCGATGTCGTACTTGTGCGACATAGAAAAAACACGGATACGTCACCGAACAAATAAAACGAAATCATGCCACTATCTAGTCTTAAACATAATAATATCTAATATCTTCTTTACTAATATTATAAATAAGTTACGCTTCCACGCCAAACCGCTGAACCGATTTTTAATTTTGGTAAGTACAGAGATAGATGGGACTTCATGGGACCTTAGAGAAGGACATAGGCTATTATTGATCCCGATATTTCCACGGGATCGGGACTTACGCGTGTAAAACAGCGGGGCGCAGCAAGTAATTAATAAGCACTAACAATATTATTGTCACATAAACTATATCTAAGACAATCAAGTACAAATACATATTATGTCAAGACATTAATAATAAACATGCACACTTATTCATTGAATGCACATAAGATTACAATTAAAATGCAATAAAATATAAAATAAATAATGCACGTCACGGTGATATTACAGTTATACACCTGCACAAATAGGGCTATAGGCTCATGTATGCAAAACTGGTTGGTAGGTAAGTAGTTACGATTGTGGTTCTAAATAGCAGCGTTAAGCTTACCACTATTACAAAAAAATAGGATACATACATCGCGTTTAAGTTTTTGTTTTTACAAACAATATTAAAATGTCAAGTTTTTATTGATATTTAAAAAAATACATTTTTTTTAAATGTAAAAAAAAACGTTTATACGATTAGTTCCATTAATTATTTTATATTTTTTTTAGATCTTATCGACTCGTTCTTAGTTAAGATGTTTACAAAGTACGTACATATTGCAATTTTATATAAACAAAATTGAGTCTGACAGTAGGAGTACATTCCCAAAAATTTTAGAGGTTTTACAGAAATACAAAATAATATAAACGACTAAATCGGGTACTGTGAACACTTAACAATACCTTATGTTTGCATTTGCGTATATGAGCCAAATGCCCAGTTTAGTAATTGAATCATAATTATAATAAAGTTCGATACCTTTAACAATAATATGAAATTATCATTTTTATCTTTAATCCCATTTCGGACATACACAGTTCAATAATAATATGATGTAACAATAACTTACTTATGTCCGTATCTATGTCTAATAAATTATATATTAAAGCATAAGGAAAAATGATAGGTAAATTCATGCTGATAATGTAACAAATTCGTGTTTTTAGTATTACAAATGAACGTGTTCTAAACGCTCTATGACGTGGGTGGATCCATGCGGATAGCGTATGACGACCTATAGTAGGTATAACAATCGACATTTTGACCTAAACACACCACATTACACAGATAATGACTGAGATACCAAACTTAGAATTATCTATAGATCATTGAACCTTTACAATAGTAACTCTTTAATAAAATGTGGTCTTATAAGATTTTGCAGTAGGGTTAGAATTATTGTTGGCTCTATCAACTCTATGAACAAAATAAGCTTAAATCCCAGCAACACCTATCGAGCCTACTCTTTAAACTTACCTACACGATTTGTCAATTATTTATTACATCGGCCGTGGTCGCGAGAAACTCACTCTGCTCGAGACCACGGCCGGTGTAATAAATAATTGAGAAATCGTGTAGGTTATTTAAATCTAAAATGCGATCTAGAACCGTAGTTCTAATAACATATAAATATCGAGCAATTCGTAACTATTTTAGACAAAGTAATGAAACTCCCTCATTGTAATAGAGATGCGGCGAATAGTAGTTTTATCAAATTACCGAATATTATTCGGTACGATTAATTCGGAACCGAATATTCGGTACAATTATTTTGTCCAGCGATCGGGAAATGTATAGAAAAACGCGAGGGGGTGTTATGATATAGAGCCTAAGAACACTTAATATTTATCACAATTTGACTTTCAGTAGGTGGGTAGGTAGGTATATGTAAGCTTTCAGTAGGTAGGGACCTAAAAACCATATTTTTTCCATTGGTTTTATTTTTAGATTTTCAAGAAACTGGTATAGTATTGCCATCTCTGTCTGTGGCATATTTGTAATAATTATCGGTATTAAAATACTTCCAATTGGAAGTAGATACACTGGACAGCTAACCGAATATAACAGCGAAATGCCGAATAGTAAACGAGTATTCGGCGCATCTCTAGTTGTAACATAAACATAAGTTTAACAAAAAAATCTTAATCATTTAAACATGCAAACCAAAGCCAATCAAAATGTATGAAAATAATAAGTATAACAAATCCCAATTGCAAACAGAACATTGATTAAGCATGGGTCATCCACAACTGAAACAAAAACATAATGGTGTAAATGATTGCATATGTCATGGCCATAACAAAGTAACATAATCATATGAAAACCGATTCACTATACACAGAACTTAACTTAATTTAGTGTAGGTATATTGGTTTCATTCACTAATAGGTATGTAGGCAATTCTTAACTTGCTCATTAAAATGTTACAATGATTAAAACAGTATTATTAACTTATACATAGCCATTAAAATTGTAACATTGTTCAATAAGAATTTTGGTTAATTAGATATAGTAGCTTTTTATGAATTGTATTTAATCGGCTACAGGCAAAAAATACTTTAGGCAATCCTAGTTAGTTAGTTTAGTTAGGTACTTTAAAAGCTCGGCGCCAGGGCACCTATTTTATAATTAAAATGTCTCAACTATGCCTTAGTATTATGCATTTTTTTTTTCGAAAACGGGGTAAACCGCTGTGAAGATTAAGGCCCGCGCGCACTAGGCAGCCTGGCTGCGGCAGCCAGTAAAACATATGACATTACATGGGAGCCCGTGCACTAGGCAGCCACGAAATGCTGGTTGCGGGAGCCAACGCGTCTGTTTGCACGGCGTAGCCAGCTGGCTGCCCGCAGCCAGAGCGTGTGTAGGCAAATGTATGTCTGCCTACTTCTGTCTCGTGATATTAAATATTTAATTTATATGGCATGCATGGTACTGTAGATAACCCTTCTTCAGCAGTCATGGTCGGTTAAATACAATCTTTAAATATTCAATATACCTAATAAATTAAGTTTAGTTGTGTAGTACGTAATCAGTTATTGGTGGGATATTGTGAACTTACCATAGAAGCGGTGTGGTTTTTCTCCCTGTATCCCCGTGCGTTGATCCAGCCAGCGGGCCGTCTCATCCGGCTGAGCTGAGCCGTTCACACAACACAATAGTATATATAACATGAATATTGCACCTATCCAACGAACCACCAACAAAAAATAATAAATTAAAATAAACAAAATATTGTAAATAACTTGGTGCGTCTCCACACTATAACTTTATTGTATTGTGATTAAGTTCACAATTTTATTATGATGTAGGTACCTACTTATTATGTTGCAGGGAAGTAATTAAATCAACAAATAATTTGACTAAATCACACAGAATGATTGAAAATCATAACCAGTTGCAAGCATTGGTTCTTAAATGAACTCAGTTCCATTTAATGAAATAAATGATTACTGAGGACCCAAAGATATAGTGTGGAGATTGTATAGGTTTACATAAACATAACAAAACAAGTACCTACCATAAGGTTGTATGATCTTAGCCCGAGTGGGTTACATTGTCCCCAAATTAGAAAAAGATTTAACAGTATAGCAGAACTATAATATTGTTCAAAGTTTGCCAGAAAAATAGAATTATTCCCAATAGTCCCCTTTAGCCCTTTCCCCCGAGTGACAGCTGGGAATTTTCTTCCCAGTTGTCACCGGGGTGACAATTCATGCCGACTGTTCCCTTTGAATGCTAACTAGAGGGAACAAATGGGAAGACTGTTTCTTAGTTGTCACCGGTGGGGTGACAATTGCTATGATTCCTTCCCAGAAAGAAACATGTAATTACCATAGATTACAGATTTTCTATTTGTGTTGTTAAATATGTCGTAGGATAATTTGATTAACAGGTTTTTTGCATTAATCTTAGGTTCTTTGCAAAAAACTGAACAATTTAGACTTTGGCTACAATATTTCTAAATTTTACTGAAATTGAAATAAGTTAATTTTTTTGCAAAAAAAATCATTGCTCTAGTAACATTGGTTCTCCTTCAATCTAATTGGCTCAATTTTATTTTACAGACCAACTCTACTGGGATTGGTTTATAGTTTGACCTTGTAGGTTAGAAGTATTGTCGTAGAGTAATAAGCTTTTTATTGATAGTATTAGGCGCTTTGGCGACCGCTGCCACGGCACGCTTGCTTCGCTCGCTCGCCAAAGCGCTGCGTGTAATCATGTTTTAACATTAACCTAACCTATCCTAGTCGGGGTGCTCCATACATTAATAAAAACAAAACATCGCTAACAAGTTAAACGTCAAGTCATCAACCAATCACAGAAGATGTTGCTTGGAGTGTTCCGATCGACCAATCAGTGCGCTTATTTCATGATAGCCAACGACTATTTTCGCAATGTTACTAAAGCAATGGTTTTTTTTTGCAAAAATTCTAACTTATTTCATAAGATTGAGAAATATCATAGCCAATATCTAATTATTCGGTTTTTTTGCAAAAACCTGTTTATCAAAATTATCCTACAACATAAATAACAAATAAAAAATCTGAAATCTATGGTAATTAATTACATGTTTCTTATTGGGAAGGAATCATAGCAATTGTCACCCCACCGCGACCGGTGACAACTAGGAAACAGACTTCCCATTTCAAGCTTTCAAAGGGAACAGTCGGCACGAATTGTCACTCCGGGGGACAGGGCTAGAGGGGACTATTGGGAATAATCCGAAAAATATTGCATTGTATACTTTCTGATGCAACAGAATAATTTTCAGTTTATGTTTTATTTAAGTGTATTTGTTTATTTTAAATTATTTTCTATTAAGTTCTTACTTACTATTTCAAAAAATTAAGTGACCAATGAAACCTGGGCTTAAATTAAACTTTGGCCCTAGTTTGCCAAAACAAAACAATAATGAAAAGTTAAAAACTTTTATTTAGAATTTTTTTTAATACCTACTGTAAAGCTTCATTATATCCCCAATAATGTACAAAATTTATCTATATAAATATGTTGTTATATTCTTCTGAAAACAACAATTGGCTTATTTTGGGCTAAGCTCATGTGACTTTACGGTAGGTATATATAAGTAGGTGAATAAATTGAAAATTAACAATAACATACTTTAGGTGAGACAAAAATAATAGAAAACAAAACAAAATAAACAATTTACAAAAACAATAACACAATGTTAAAATGGTGGTTATCTATAAATATAATCATTTAATTAAGGTATGTTTTTTAGAGAAAAGTGTTGTCAATAAGGAAAATTGTTAATTTCATTTACTAGATTAGTATGAATGAGTATAGTACGAACAATGCATGATTTCAATATCAAATGCTAATTATACTAACCTGTGAATATTCTCTCCCTTGCTCTAATTATCTGGTTCTTTTTCCTGACAGTTACACAAAGATGGATCATCACAAACATTGTTATATTCATGACTATACTCTGAATCAATAATGGAAGCTCATAACGTTTTCCAAACCTGGAATTATTCAGGACCTTTAACCACAATAGCTTAGAAAAAATAAAATATAACTTACCATTGAATGAAGAATACTACTAACCAGAACAATATCCTCAGAGTGTTAGCTATAAGAAGCGTCAAACAAACATACAGAGAGAATCCTTCTGCATCCTGAGTTCTTCTGATTTGTCGATATTGTGGAATGTAAGGAGCGACACCGCCTATTATCATAGCACCAGCAGCACCCCATCCTACTAGGTGACCCACAGTGAGGCCCAATTCGTCCGATATAATCCAATCCATTCTTCCTAATTAATATGCTCTCAGGCCACAATCAAACTTCAAATCTGTAGTGATACTTATTGTTTGACTATTATTTTATTCATTTTTATTATTTTAACACTCACAAACACAACGCGAAGTAGGGAGTTAAATAAAACTTGGCAAAAAAAATATTTTAAGAAAATTATGGAAATAATTATCTAAAACTATATTTGTATTACTGTGGTTCATAAAATAACAAAATCTTTGTTCGCAGTCGCAAACGAAGACTCACGCAAGCAAACTCAAACCCGCACCACTGCAACGTCAAAAAACGGGTGTGGAACGGAGAAAAGAAAAATCAATGGAAATCGAGATTTTGACACTTCACGAAAGTGAATTTTAGCATAAAGTTTGTGGCAAACAAACTCTTCACACGTGTTTATGGTAAAGTGATTAAAAAGAGATAGAAATGTTTTGTTTGTTCATTTTTCCTAATCCATGATTTTGAATATTTTCGGAACATTTTATAACAGTGACAGATCCATACCGCGTCAATTATGTCAATGTCAATTGTCAATAGAATGTCAAAGTCAAAATCAGCTGTTTAACCGTTCACAACACTTGCGATGCAAATGGAGTGGAGGAGCTCGCCAAGAGAGGCGATCGGCGCGGCGTAAAATCAAGATAGCTAAGTTTCGTTCTTGAAATCCATTTTTGGACTTCTTCTTGAGGACCGTTTAGTACTATTTCTGTATAAATCGGTGCTAACATGACTATCGTTTCAAAGTTGCTCCCTGTGCTACGAACAAATGTAATGGCGCGGCCGACTGTTCTACAAACATCCAAGTTGAATTTCCCTCGTTCGTTTTCAAGCCAAAAAGAAAGTGGTATAGCTAAAAGCCGAGAAAAGGCGGATGTATCGACTGATGTGCGGCCACTCGGTGAAAAGATTAAAGAAACTACCAAAACTGTATCGTACACAGGAGTAATTTTAGTGGGGGTCGGAGTTACCGGTTTTATCTTTTATTATGTATTCAGGGAGCTGTTTTCAAGCAACAGTCCCAACAGTATCTATTCAGAAGCTCTGGAAAAGTGCAAGAATGTAAGTCTAAAACCAAAATATTTTTTATAACCTTGTTGGTAACCTATTATGGAATCACTGTTTACTTTTATAGTTATCTTACTTCTCAATTACCTCATGGTAACCTTCCTGTCAAAATGATTCATTAACCAACCTTGAAACTATGATATCTTGTGTGGCCTACATGAATTTTAATTATTGTTCTTAGTTTGCAGAAATGTAAGCTTCAGTTTAAAATATTGAAAAACTAGCCATGCCCCATGGCTACACTTGCGTTAGCTTTAATTCAGTGAGAAAATTGAGATAACAATGTAGGTGGTCAAATGGTCACATTTCACCCTTGCCGGAATGTGGGACAGCATGGGGTTGATTCTTGTTCTACTGTGTTTCCTAAGTCCTCTAGATCAGGGGTTCCCTAACTGGGGGGCGCGCCCCCCAGGGGGGGCGCAGAGATATTTGCAGGGGGGCGCGGGCCACCTGTGCAGTTAAGTATAAACACCTGCGATGGCTGAGAGAATGCATTCCAGACGGCTCGATACAACCAATGACATTATTTAAAATTGACGCCTGTCAAGAACACAATACTGTTTCCTCAGTCGGCCAATATCAGCTTCTAGACTGGCCCCGCGGTCACATCACGGGTGCTATCAAAGGTATTTGGTACCAATTACCAAATACCTTATGTATGACTGAAAAAAATTAATGAGCAATAAAATGCTTATTTTGAACACTTTTTTATTCTGACCTGATAATCTGGACTGGAGGACGGGGGGCGCGGATTTTTTTTTATGGTCCAAAAGGGGCGCGTCTCAAATAAGTTAGGGAACCCCTGCTCTAGATAATGTGAAATTATTTTCATTTGTTGTTAAGAAAATAGCAACAAATGTCTGTGTTTCACACTTTTAAAGTTTAATTGCCATTTTCTACAGGTATTATTCATTTTTTTAAATTTATTGTCACTTACAAGAGCACAACAATGCATGTATTAACTTTAGGTTGTTTAGTATATTACACAACCTAAAGGTAATAATTAAAGTTAATAAGTTAAGTAGAATTTCGTTTTTGTAAAAAGTATTTTTTCTATTTCCAGGACCCTAGAGTTCAAGATGCTTTGGGAACTCCAATCAAAGGTTATGGTGAGGAGACCACAAGAAGAAGGAGGACTCATGTCAACCATGCTGTTTACCTGAAGAATGGATCCAAACATATGAGGATGAAATTCTATATCCAAGGAATTAGGAACAAGGGGGTTGTTGAATTAGATATGAAAATGGTGAGAAACTCTAAAGACCAAAATAAAGAAATGTTGTAATTTTAAATTCTAGCTCTCCAAAACAGTATATAACAGCTTTACTAACACATGTGTGACACCACAAGTAACATCTTTTAAGATATTATTATGATCCTTCTGATGATAGTTTTCAGTAGGTATCCAATTGTTTAACTGTTTAAATTCTGTCAAAAATAAGTAAGTATAAAAAAGTAATATCAACTTGCATACTAGTGTTTTCATAATCAACTATGTTGTTAAGAAATGATATTCTATTTTAAGTGCTTAAGCCTGCACTGGGCTTTCATACAAATATTTTAAAGAAACAATAAGTCGGCAAAAACACAACGCACGATAGACACAGTGCTGGATTTGAACCCGCATCTTACGTTCGTAAGGTTCGATTCGTTGTGTTTTTGCAGAAGTATTGTTTCTTTGTATTATTTCTATAATAAAATGATGATCAAATAACAGTTATAAATTATAATCCTGCTAACAATATGAATATGACAGTTTGTGTGTAAGTAACCATACACACATGTTTGTTACGTACCCCTTCACGCAAAAACTACTGAACCAATTGCGATGAAACTTAGTATGCAGATAGATGGCTTTTTATCCCGATATTCCCGCGAGATCGGGACTGACGAGGGTGAAACCGCGAAGCGGTGTTAGTGTTTACTAATCTTATTGCATTTTTCTTTATTAATTTTCCAGAATGAAACCGGAAGCTATCTGTGTAGATACTTAGTTGTTCAACTTGATGACTATTCAGGAAAATCTTACGTTATTGAAGACAATAGAGCAGAACTTGATGCAGAGCTCAAACCGGGATTTGGCAGTCAATTGGAACTGGGCCTGAAAGGTCTTCAGTAATAAATGACAGTGTTAAATAAATCTTAGATAAGTAGAAGTTTTAATATGAAATGTTACGTTTAATAAATGCTGTAAATAGTTGTAACATTTTATTTTATTAACTTAAAATTAATGGGCTGTCTCCTTAACACTATCGATGTAAAAAAGGCTAGACAAGACTCCTAGCTTATCTAGTTTTTTTAAGGGTTTTGTTAAAGAACTAAATGCGCCGTTCTTGCAACAAAAGCAAACACACCAGTCTTTTTTCAATAGCCCATATCAGTTTATTTTGACAGAAATAAGAGAGTTAAGCAGCAGGAAAGAGAGAACACTTGTAATGGTACTCCTTCCGCACACTCTGACTTATCGTACCGTAAAAATTAAAACTGCCTATGTTATATTATAATGCTATGCCAATTTGCAAAATCACATAGAATCTCGGACCATTTAACTACAGTTTATATAGTAGTTGTGTGCGTCGTCGCTTACTAACTGACAAAAGTTAAAAGCTATAATCATAGAATGGAACATAGAAAGTATTAATTTTTATGGTAGTACGCAACCGACGAGACGCGTGGACACGCCATCATTGTCGACGATAAAATATTTGTCGTACTGTCATGCTAGTCTCGCAGGTCAAGCTACCAGTAGTATCATTCTAAAAGAGACGCTTTTTTGTCGCTAAACAAATTGTTTCTCGTGCTCGTATGCTACCACTGCTGGATTGCATGAATCATATTTGTAAAGTCATTATAAGTGGACGAATTATTATTATGTTTTCAGAAGTTCTGGAGATTATTCTGAACCTATTGGTAGGTAGATATATTACGGCAGTATATTGGCGCTGGCCTCATCTCCTTATTATACAATATTATTCCCATTGTTCTGAAGTTGTATCTAGGGTTCCAGAGTACTAAAAAGTATTAAAATTACTTTTCAATTGGCACCACTACAATAATTAATGAATATACAAGTCTCACAAGCAAAGTTATTGTGCATTTTCTATCATTTCTTCCAGGGAACCACCTCCCAAGCCATTAGCAATCGTCTATTGAACACGAATCGCTTAACTCTTTCTAAAATCCAGTAGAAAATGATGACAAGTGATAGATATTGTGGCCACGCCCACTTGAATTCTTGCATTATGCTTGGCGTGTATAAGATTTCCATTTCAGGTACTCTTAGAATAATCTTTACGTCCATTGTTCCTGTATGACCGTTTTGACTTCTGGAAAACATTGTTTTTGCTTGCGTTGTTACTGGAAGTAGAAAACGATGACATTATGAATTAATTACTTTAATCAACTTGACATGACTATTTAAGAGGGTACCTACCGCGAACTCCTGTAATTTGGCGTTACTTAAAAAAAATAAAAAATCTAGATATTTGCATAAAATACATTGCAGAGAGAATTTTCATAGATAATAAATTAATAACTAATTCTTTAAATTCTATATTATCAAAAACAAAATTAATAACATATACTTAGGTAGGTACGATTATTTTTTACCACAAGATAAGAAACAAACGGAAGACGGGTCGCATCTTGTTCCACTGCCTTATTCTAGATAAGCGTGTTACATCTTAGCCCATATCATCACTTTCCAACAGGAGATAGTGGTCAAACGCTCATTTGTCGTGTGTAAACAAATAGTAGTTCATAGAACATCAACATACCTTCTCTCCCGAAGTACGGATCCAACAGCAAATCAACGACATTTCCCTTGTCATTATCGCCTACGAATTGGTTCAGCAACGAGTTATTGTACCTCGTATCCATAACGTTCCAAACGCAAGGCAAGTGGTTTGTCTGGTAGAAATGGAGATCACCGAAAAAGGTGAAACCGGAGGGCGGTATCGCGAACTCTTTAGTGATTACCGCTAGGGACTGCATTTGGAGAGGACATACTGTCTGAAAATATGATATTAAGTAGGTACAGTAGGTGAGTACAATCACATGCTTTCGATATAGAAACATTCGTTTTAGTTGGCAAAAGGTGAGAGTTGGTTGGTAAGTAAATGACATTTATTTTAGTTTAAATTGTTTACATCTATCGCATATTTATTCGACTCGTGACCCCTAGTGCTGAAAAAGCAATCACAGGTTTGTCACCTATTTCAGAATCAGAATGAATTTCCGTGCTTCGGATGGCACGTTAAGCAGTTGATTTCGGTTATCTCTGATAGCTGTCAAGTGATAGTGGTCAAGTTAGCCTTAGGCTGAAACTCCAAGACTAGGCGAGTCACACCACTATATGACAAGAAGAAGTATTGCTAACGAACGGGATAAAAATCCCGGGGGAAGTACAGCGTCCGTGACTACACACAAAGCCGGCGACTGCGGCGCGGGCGGCAGCTCGGCCTGTGATATACGAAAATAACATGGGAATCAAGATAGTCCATTCAAGGATACCGGCTATTGATACGTACCTCTACCTACATACCAAGTCAATTCGCAATTCATAGGTAGGTAAGTAGTTCTTGCGCGAAGGACCCTTAATTCTTAACTTAATTAAAATGGTTCCTAATTACGTAATTTTTAAACTTCCTACTTACTTTTAATTGATAGTCCAGTGCTAAAATTACTAATATGGAAGTTATAGTATGATCGGGTGGAACCTCTAGGCGAAATCGGACGTCTATTAAATCTTTTTTACCATCTACGGTATTATCATATTCTTTTATCTGTAATCAATAATCATAATAAGAGATAGCTGTAGCTGTAGTGTAGCCATTGAAATGAACACAAACTTAATTATGTACCTAAAGAAAATGCTCCTGTTTAAAATTAAATAGCAATATTTGCTGGTAAATTATGTTAGTAGTAAACGTACATAATTAATGAATGCCCTACACTATTGAAAGCGCACAACACTATGTGTCTAGTCTGCGCTATCGCTTAATAGACTGGGATTGATACATTATAGTAAATATGTCTACAATCTATGAAAATACCTAGTATAAATATGCCAGGTCAAGGAAGACCTAGTGGAAGACAGGTAGGTACACCTACGCCGCAGAAAAAAAGCTAATCAAGTTCACAAACCTCTATTTCAGCACACCTATCCTCACTGACCATATTATCCTCGCTAAAGACAGCTCCTTCAGCACACACTATCGGCTGACTTGGATCTCCAGTCTCCGCTATCATCAAATATTCGTACGCGAAATTTACCATTGGTTGTTCAAAGAAATTGTATGATTTTAGCCAAAACCCTGTACAAAAAAAAGAGAAAACGCATGACTTAATCCGTTGAAAATATACATAGATAATGAATTATATAGAAGCCTAAACGTTATATTAAATCTTTCCTACCTCTGCTCCTATATGCGACGATAAATGGCAAAATAATATTCAGTGCAGTCGTTAGGACCGTAAACACCATTGCTTTTGATATCAGACAACTTTTGTATTGAATCTCTGCATTGTAACTAAATAACTTGTACAGCCCCATTTTATCTGTTACTCTTGAACTAATTCTGTTAAAATAAACGTAATTTTCTCTTCAAATAAAAATAATTCTACGTTCACGAAACTCGTGTTTACCCCGCAAAGTGACGTTTCATTTTATTGATCAACAGAGGGTGCCGTTGCTAAGCATCCAGAATGGTGTTGCTAGGAGAGAAAATATAAAATGTTGCCGTTAGTTTACAACAATATTTGTAGACTATTTTTCTTAAAAGAGGTCGCACGGATCAAACAGTATTTTTTTTATTTTACGCGACTTACTTTTATTATAGGGATTTTGGACTAACTTATAATGTTAGGACTTAGGTACTTACTTTACTACGTTTTCTTATCTTATTAGTTTATTTTATTAGGATGATAGAGAAATGAAAGTTGTTTTATCTTTTCTTCTTGGTTCTCTCACTCTCACACTTCTATCCTATATAAAATATCTCAGATTTTAATTTAAAAATAAAATAAAAATGTTTTTTTCAAAACCCACAATTATTTCAAAATAGCAATACGATGACACTACACCACACACGGTGGGTTTTAAGCGCCGAATTTCTCTTGTGGGGGAGATATCTACCTTAAAAATGTTTTTGTATTTTATTTTACTAGGTACTTTGTCATCGTCTGTGATCAATATTGTATAGCTGCCTACTCAAGCAAAGTTACAGCTTTGAGCGTCTCTAAGCTAGGTATGCCTCGCACAGGCCGAAACTAGGTATAAGGTTTTCTTGTTGACTACGGAACCCTTTTAAATAGGAAAGACATGGATAAAACAAATATTTTATGGTAGGTAGGTACCTACCCCAAACCCCTTTTAACTAAAAAACACTCTACTTTTATAAACTATCAAAAAAAGTTGACAACGGTAGGTATTCCTTTGGTAAAACACGAATTTTCAACATTAAATAAATAAAAAATAAATAAATTTTGTGAACAACACACAGCGCCATCTAGCCCCGTGATAAGCTATTAAGCTTGTGTTACGGTGACTAGACAAAGGATAATTAAGTACTTATTTATTTTTCTTTAACATTGAATTAATATTTAAAATATAAATTAAAAGTTAAAACAAAAGGACTCCGTACGAGGACTCTAACTAACCGGTACCGGTGTCCGTTACCTTGTATTGTATGTGAGACAATACTAGCACATTGTTAGTATCCAAGTACCTACCTATTCCTTTATAGCCTTGGTCGTTTACCTAGGTACCTACCTCCTAGTTTACCTACTCTATGTCAATCATTATTATAAGTATGTATATTAAATAATGTAATTAAAGAATGTATAGGCTTGGTATATATTTACCTACGATTCTACTGATAGTACCTACCTATACCTTTATTGCCACAATGGTTTACCTTTGATACAAAAAGTGTATGTAGTGTAGGTAGGTAGGTATGTACTTATAGATTCCTCCGGTCACCTCTCTGATAGAACAGCTAAATGCCAGCTTGAGGCTCGTGATCTTCCAACTCCCAGCAACAGGCTCCCAACAACAGGCGTGCGATAAAGCTGATAGGCGATGATAAGCTTGTCGCGTCACGCCTTCTAAGCCTAGCACACAATCGCGAGGAAGCCTGCCCCTATTAACCAATTCTAAAAACGCTCCTAGGATCTCCACGATCTTGTCTTTCTTGAGACTTGAGGAGAGACTTTCAATCGTCACCCATGCAGGGTGCGAGATACTCTTTCGCGTACAAGTGTTCTTACGACACGATTCTACTCTTTCATGCGAACTGCTATGAAGTGGAAATCACTGTCTGTGCCACTGTTTCCCCAAATACTTACTACAATTTTGGAGCCTATAAGTCTAGACTTAGGTTTATTCTAAGCAAACATGCTGGACGACGTTAACCTCATCGCCGCGCCGCTTCCCTATTAGTGAAGTAGGATTGAATGTAAATCTATCTCATGTTAAAAAATGTAATTAATTTGTTCTCTATCAATATCATCCATATATGCTGCCTATATGCAGTTACTTATGATTGTTTGTTACAATATTTTTGTAAAGACCATATTACATTGTACACCTATTCTGTCTGTCTGTTACTAACTAAGTTCATTCGTGTGTTATATTGAAGACAAAACTAGTCTTCACATAGGCTGTTGAGCACAAACAAAAGCGGTGTTAACAATATGCTACTACGGGGCCCGGCGCCTGCCGTTGTAACTTAATATTACATCGCGGTGAATGATCTCGTTAGACAATTTGTATAAAAAGGGTTGGAAACGACGGAAGGGCATCATTCGCTCTGGTTTGATCCCGGAGCACAGTGTAGTCCTACACGGGACTTGAATATTCTCCACACGTACACTATCTACGCCAAGATGTCCATGGTCCGCAGATCAAGTATGGACAGGATGTCCTCGAGTATGACTTCCAGCATGACTGGAATGGGCTTGGGCGGCATTACCGGACTAACATCAGGAATGAGCACGCTTAGCTGCATGAGAGATCAGCCGATTACTATTGGAGGAATGCCTTCAAACTACGTTCCCGGATTGTCGGCTTACTACAACATTTCGAGTTTTTGTCAACGCCCTGGACAATCTCGTCGATGGCCAATGCAGCGCGCTGGACCTACTGCGCAGCACCGACCCGGTCGCTCGCACAGTACCGGTTCTTTGCATCGCATGAAGCATTCAATGAGGAATAGCCCCAACAATCAATACACTCATAATTTGATTTGTAAGATGGCTGATCAGAACGAACGCAGGCGTCGACAGGATACCATGGAGATGATCCCTCAAAGTTATTACTCGCAGCAACCTCTGAAAGTTGAGCTTACTGAGTTCTACTCTCGTGACAACTCTAAAGATCATCATACTGAACAATATGATCTGGTTAACGATAATATTCTTCCGAACCCTGTTCTGCGAAGAGGTCAAAACTTCTTCTTTGCAGTACGATTTGACAGGACCTACGATAAGCAGCAGGATATGATCCGAGTCGTCTTTTGTTTTGGTGAGTTTTGTCCGGTTTATAAAATAACTTTCTCGCTCGTGATAAAACACTAGCTCTTTATTAAAAAAATATGTTTTTATTCAATTGTCTTTCCAATTAGGACCGAAGCCGAGCGTTACTAAGGGAACCAGGGTTGTCTTGCCGGTAAATTGGAACAACCAGCAAGGCGTATTCCAGCACTCCCGCGATGTGATGGGAATGGGTATGGGGATGGGAATGGGCATGTCTCGTATGCAAGATGGATGTTCGACTGGATTCACTACTGGGGCCACTATGGGATCAATGGGCACCATGGGAACTATGGGTACCATGGGTACCATGGGTACCATGGGCACAATGGGTACAATGGGATCTATTGGACCCATGAGTGGTATGCGGGAGACTACAAATTATGGCGCTCGTAGAAGCTCGTTCAGCAATGAACCTTTGCCGCTACAACATAGCCCTCTAAGTCCACATGGACCCATGGACAGGCCTATGATTGACCGTTATGGACAAACTACGCAGCACTCTTCATTCGGTCGCAATTATGGTTCTCGTCATGGATCCCGTCATGGTTCAATGCAGAACTTGGCTGCGATAGCTCATGATATGGATCGTTGGGACATAAGTATCCAGCGCCAAGATGGCAACACCATTACTTTCCAAGTTCACGTTCCGGCTACAGCTCCTGTTGGAGTATGGAATTGTTGGGTTCAAACCAACAGATACGGCCAGCGCGATAATCGTCACGACTACAAGTGCGATGAAGACATCTACATGCTCTTCAACCCTTGGTGTCGCGAAGACTCTGTGTACATGGACAACGAGTCCTCAAGAAAAGAATATATACTCAATGAGCAGGGTAAGATTTGGTGCGGTACTTGGCGCCAACCCAAAGGCCGCAAATGGATTTATGGTCAATTTGATGACTGTGTTTTGCCCGCTTGTATGTATTTGCTGGAACGCAGTGGCCTCGAACATTCAGAACGCGGTAACCCGATACGAGTATGCAGAGCTATTTCTTCAATGGTGAGTTGGCTCTGCAATTTCACAACGTAGCATTAAAATTGCATTAATGCGTAGGCGTATGATCGATATAAATACTTTTAATTACAGATTAATGCAAACCACGACGATGACGGTTTAATGGTCGGCCGATACGATGGAGAATACAAAGATGGTGTTGCTCCTCATGCCTGGACCGGCTCCGTTGCTATTATGGAGCGCTATCTTACTGATGGTGGTCGACCGGTTGAATACGGTCAATGCTGGGTGTACTCTGGTTTGGTTGTTACAATTTGCAGAGCGCTTGGTATTCCTTGCCGATCGGTTACTAACTATGTGTCCGCACATGACACAAATAGGACTTTCACCGTTGATAAATACTTTGACCGTGACGGCAATGAAGTTCCCAATGGACCCGATGAAGACTGCTACGACTCTTGCTGGAACTTCCACGTCTGGAATGATGTATGGATGCAACGTCCCGACTTACCTCAGGGTTAGCTAAATTACCATTCATTTTCTGCAGTAAATATATATATTAGAATAACAAATTAACAGTTTATATTGATTTTTAGGATACAGTGGGTGGCAGATCATTGATTCTACACCTCAGGAAGAAGCAGAGGCCGTGTTCCACTGCGGTCCTGCTAGCGTGGAGGCTGTGCGCCGTGGAGAAGTCGGCTTCCAATACGACACGCCTTTTATGTATTGTCAGCTCAACGCCGAGCTATGCCACTTCCAAGAAGAAGAGAACTCGGAATGGGGCTTCATTAGGATGGCATCGAATCAGTACCAGTAAGATATATATTTTTAGCAAGAATATTTAACACAATCAAGAGTCTGGACTCTGGACCTTTACGTTGTTTGTTTTATTGCAGAGTGGGTCGCAAGATTCTTACCAAGAATCCGAACCGTGACGATGATGAGGGTGAAAGTGATATGCTTGAAATCACTCATGAGTACAAGACCGTAGACAGTTCTTCTCCTGAACGTCTTGCCGTCATCGCTTCATGCCGCGGCTACCAA
Organism: Idaea biselata; assembly: GCA_958496205.1. NCBI lineage: Eukaryota > Metazoa > Arthropoda > Insecta > Lepidoptera > Geometridae > Idaea > Idaea biselata. The sequence continues at coordinate 20,590,854 of OY292397.1, forward strand.
CGCTTGCAGCAGTACTATGAATACCCAGATCGCAATTTCGAGGATGTTTGCTTCGACCTCATGGATATTGACATAGTTCCATACGGTCAGCCTTTCGACTGTACCATGAACATTCAGGTACTCTACCAAATCACTCATGATGTGATGTTAATGAATACACTGCTTATACAATATTCATTTTCTACTTTTCTAACAGAACAAGTCGCATGAAGACCGCACGATTTGGTGCGTATTGACGGCTAATTCTTGCTACTACACCGGCGCCATTGCTTCAAGACTACGAAGAGCTCAGGGCGAGTTCATAGTGCGTGCGGGACAACGCGAGGTCCTAAAGCTTCACGTGACTCCGCAAGAGTACATGGATAAACTCGTAGATCATTCGATGATCAAGGTTCATGCTATGGCCTATGTAAAACAGACTCGCCAGGCCTGGTCTGACGAAGATGACTTCCCTCTGCATAAGCCGAGGATGCAAGTGCAGGTGTGTTAAATTCGAAGGAACAGTTTCACCATATCCTTGCCATAACTTCAATTTATTTTACATTTAATGTTTGATTATTGTTCCAGGTCCGAAACCAGCCTTGCATTGGCCAGGAATGCCCGGTGACGTTCAGCTTCCAGAATCCGTTGAACGTACACTTGACCGATTGCTACTTCACCTTCGAAGGACCTGGAGTTCAGAGACCACGACAGGTAGATCTTTGTAATAGTTACGAAATTTGAAGATTTGAGTGATGCCAACCTTTAAGCGACAAGCATACCTTTATGTGGCTTTAGTGCATTTAAGGCAGGTTCCCTTAAGTGTAAAAAAATCTTTGGTAAACAGAGGTTTTCGCCTATTTATGAATATTCACCTTTGGTTGCGTGCTCATCGCGCCCTTGAATGATCGGTTATTGTTCTAGATTCGTTTCCGCGATGTGAAACCGGGCGAGTTCGTGAACTACCAGGACAAGTTCATATCCCGTCGATGCGGTGAGCGTCGTATCGTGGTCACATTCTCGTCGCGTCAGTTGGACGAGATCTTCGGCTGTACGACGGTGAATGTGCGCGGCTAGCATGGAGGCGGGCGCGGCACCTCGCCTCGCCCTACCTCCCCGAGGTCCCCGACCCAGCATCTCGAACGCGCCCTCGTCACCTACGTCGCGCCAGAACAACTGTACCAAGAGGAGGTTATCGTTGTGAAAACTACCAACTAACATGGACTATGCATTTATTTCTACTCCTAAGTGTTATTTTAAACGACTGCCATCTTCTTTCCTTCAGTTGTGGGTGAAATACTTTCTGTTAAAGTTTCGAGTGGACGGGTATCTTCTAGGTTACCGTGCATCTTGGACAGCGTTGTTACTTATACCACAGTTTACTTAGTAGTTGTGCGCCTCGCTGTTGAGACGCTCACCTACAAAAAAGACTCGGCGTGTCTATACGGATTCATTTTTTTATTATTATCACTTGCACGATGTCATAAAAAAAAAAACAAAAAAAAAGTATTTTTATAAGTTCACATAAAGCTCACGGTGTGATATTTTTATTAAATAATAGCTTATTTATGTTTATTTAAATATCGATATAAGAATAAAGACCGATGCTCCAGTGCCATTTGCGTGTGTTGAAAACACCCTCTATAAAGGGATTAAACCAACGATTAAATTAAGATATTATTTTGTGTATTAAGTTAAATATATTTTTATCTTAAGTGTTCGCAATGTACCCATGTATTTATTGTGTAAGCTTTATTTATATGAATATTTATGATAATAATAATTCGCACAAATATGTATTGTATACCTTTTACCAAATAATCACGAAATTATAAAAATGTATTTGCACAGTGTGAGTGTTTTTGGGATCTCAAAAATAAAATGCATTACCTGCATCCATTGTTTTCACTAGCCCATTTTGTTCCAATACTGGATATAGGTCTTTCTTCAATAAAAAAAACCCACCACGCTTGACTAATGCGAATTGGCGGATGCTCAGCAGTGGTAGCATACGAGCACGAGATACATTTTGTCGATCCACAAAATGATTTCGTATTTTTACTTGTCGGTTTGATTAAAAAAGACGGATATTATTTTGTAAATCGAATATATGTTTCTCGTGCTCCTATGCTACCACTGCAGAACTGAGCAATTCTTACAATTGGCTTGTACTATTTATGTATTCTGTGCCATTCGTCGCTTCTTATGAAACCTTTTACTTTTAATTGTGTCAACAATACTTTTTTTTTTTTAAAAAGGTGTTCTAGGCGATAGGCGATAAAATAGCTATTCATTAGAACTGATCAATTGTAAAAAGTAAAACAAGCAACTGTTGTAGCGCTTTTAATCATAAAATAACACTTCAGTGTACCTATACTTGATGTACCTACATCAAAGTATAGGTACCTACACTGTAGTGTTCCTACTGCCTACTGCAATATTTACTTATCAAAACTTAAAACATAACGAATTTAGTCCATTTTCCTCAAACACACAACGGAATGATGATAACAATAAAGTCCCAAAAGCTCATTGAACTGTTGGGATTTCCTAGGGATGAATCACAATTATTCATTAATTATCGTCATTATTACATAATAATATGTCACTTTAATAATTACTCAACTCAATGCTGATAACCAGAGGTCCCTTGGTATCGCAAAATTATTTCAAAAGCTTGTCTATACCTCGCTAGAAATTAAATGCGTAGGTCACCTACCATTAAATGTTATAGACAAATATACTATTTATAGAAAAATATGTTTATAGAAAAATATACTACTTTAAATGAGTTGTACTATTAACAAAGCTAGGTATACCTACTGAAGTTTTGTTTTACGATTAACTAAACAATACTTATTTCATTCTGTGGCATGAAGGACGTATTTATATGTGGTTACAGTGATGGATGATAGATCACGTATCTTAGTAGGTACTGGGTACCAATCCTGACTGAATAACACAATACTGATTCATAGAGTCCATCAATGTCCATATAAGTATTATTTTTTTATGTTGACATAGTAGTAGTCTTTGTTGAGTAAGACTGAGGCCTTATTACCGCGATATGTTGCGGTGCGTCGACGCAGCGTCACACAAATCCTTGGTTAGCGATGAAATATTTTGTATAAAATATATTTTTAAGTGTTATGGACAGGTGTTGCCCACACTTCAAAAAAAATTAAACAAGAAATGCTTTTTGTTTCAAAAATCAATACTCCCTGCGGAACCCACGACCTTCTTTTCTGTAGCGGGCGCTAACCAACTGCGCCAAGTGAGCTCAAGCGGCAGAGTTGAATATAGTATAGAACGCATTTTTCTTATATTTCGAGTTAGGTTCGTGGTGGTGATTATTTTGTACTTTTTAAATAGGTATAGCCAATAGTCACAAAGGAGGGAGATGACGCAAAGCTGTTGCTATAACAGCTTGCTTACGCAAACGCATCGCACTAAGGACCGGGCCGCACCCTAACCCCCTTGTCCCAACAACCTCAAATACTTAGGTACATTGCAGTTATCAAGAAAAGCAACAACTTACGGTAGCTAGAGTTTTAGGTCATTTAGGTCCTTGTCCTCCACAGCTCGTTCACACAATACACAGCTGCACTGTAGCAATGTTTGAACGAAACGTACGAGCAACTTCTGCTTCTTCTCGTGTGGCTCACCTATGGCTCACCTGGTGTTAGAGTTTTTAGTTTTCCCTAAGGCCTCTAACTTGACCCAACGACGGGACCAACTGCTTCAAACATGCCTTCCGAAGATCGAGACAACTCATACGTACGTGTGCGAGTGCTATATATTGTGTAATACATGTCTACTCAACTCGCCTTAGCTGCAGCTAAGGCGAGTTGAGCTACTAACGTTCGAGTAGCTGTCTGCTGGTAGTTTAATCATAAGTATCTATAATATAAGCAACAACAAGGTAGTCAAAGCAAACACAGTAAGTAGGTAGTTGGTACATGTCAAAGCCAAGGTAGGTATATGAGTACCAACATTAAATTTAATTTGGTATTAATAGGTAATTTTACGTAGCAACTTACCGATATATTTCTTAAAATAGGTCTATTTCAGTCCAGCATAAACTATCGTTAAAATAACAACGGTTTAGCCATCGACAGAATCGAAAGGAATGCTAGCGTTCCTATTGTGGATTAGTAGCGCACATGCTCGTACCAAAGTTTGCTAAAACTGTTTACACTTAACACACTCTGGGTATTTTGTAAATAACGCGGTCGCTAGGTTGCTTTGAAGAAAATTTTAAAAAATGCCACTATCAACTCGATTCGAGACTTCAAAAAGTTCGTAGATACGCTGTAGGTAGGTAGGTATGGGCTATTTCTTAAGTAAGGTAAGTACTCCATGAAAACATTCCAAAATGCTACAAAGATAAAAACCTACCTTTATTTTACGTGTCTAACGTATTTATGTATCATGCCATGCCTTGACCAATGACCATGCCCCTTAGTTTTAGTAAATTTTTGAGAAAATCATGACGTAAATTAGGTCGTGCACTGCATAAATGGTGTCATCATTCATCAATAAGTGCAAGTAATTACTTTACCACAATTCACAACAATTCATAAAATAAATATAAGTTCAGGGAAAATACCTACTATTCTCTCAGGAAGGTACAAATAATATATTTGTTTATTATCGCTCATAGCTATGACTTTGATTATTAGGAAAATTAGGCTGTATTTTTGTAATAGGTACCAACGACAGCACACCAAAATGTTTACATATAAAATATAGTCCGAGATCCCAGAAGTGGCAGACATCACGTATTTTCTGGCGAAAGAAATGTGGTCGATTAAGTAGTGTTAGTATGTACTAAGAACGCATGCCTACTTGCTAGCCTGCTGCGACGGCCAATTCTGAGATATCAGGTCATCAAGATACATAAAAAAATTACTTACCTCACGTTAATTCTCCAAGCTGATTTTCACGTATATTTTAGGTGATAGATATACTTAAAAATAAGTCGACAATACTCCCATACACTTTCCGTCGGCCGTATTGCTTTGCAGTCGCTTTAAAGCTCCCAAAATAATTACTCGACTTCACGTAAATTCTGATGCTCCATTTTTATATAATATGTCCACCAGACAACTATTTTAAAACCTTTTACAAGTAGACAGACCGATCCAAGGGGCCAATCATCCCCTTAACCCCCTAATGCCCTCGCGCTACTAACCAAAGAGGCATTAAAATTGAGTTTAGGGGCATCAATTTCAGATAATTTCATGGATCGTATCGAGCAGCCTGGAATACATTCTCTCAGCGATCGCAGGTTTTTCTATACAGGTGACTCGCGCCCCCCTGTAAAGGTCTCTGCGCCCCCCTGGAGGGAGCGCCCCCCGCTTAGGGAACCGCTGCCCTAGAGGGTTAATAAAAGGAATTTTAACTATGTGTCAATGTACCTACCTACTTAGTAACACTCTACTAGTATTGTTCAAATTACGATCATATCAGAGACGTGGGTGATGTCACACGTAGTAAATTAACATAATAATCGTGTACCTATGTCGACGTCGTAGTAGGTATATGACATGATTTTAACAAACTAATAAAATAAACAATGCTGTAACTTGTTTCCCCGTCTTCTAGTTAAAATTATCGAAACTTATTATTTTTAATCGGTACAGTCTAGCAATTGATTTGTAGGTACCTTAATATTTAAAATTGGCAGATTGTTCCTATTTAAAACGATTGAGCAATGAAGACTTGAAATTTAAAGCCCTGCAACTGAAATAGGCCCTTATCAATACATATTATGATAAGCAATAATTAAAACAAAAATTAATTACTTATTGTAATTTTAGAACTCTACCGTGTGAATCTATATTTTAATGGAACTTTTCTACTATGTAACTTTATTCTATAAAAAATAAAATTCAATAGCTAGAAAATAAGGAAAACCGAAAGGCAAGAAATACCGACTTCTATTGTTTAACAGCAATCGTAGAAATTTAATTTACCCATGACTACCGTAGGTCACCGTAGTGCCTATATATAGTACTTAGGAATCCCAGAATTCGTACCTCGTAACGTTACATATACGATACTAAATCAAGAAATTTATGAGTGGTCTCTATGAATCATAATAAATCGAAGAGAGCAGACGCAGGTTGAGGATGACCTGGTATTCAGAGTCAGCTGATAAGAGGTCGCGTCTGTTCGTATAACTGGACTCGAGGTATCACAGATGCGGTCTGGCGCACAGCAACTTCAAACGCAGAGAGAAGCGCACGCGCACCTCTAAAGATATTACAAAAAAGTTATAAAATTAAATTGTTTATTTTGTGGCGATCATCGTTGAGAGTCGTAGATTTTATCTCAGTTTTATGAACTGTTATAAAGTGTGGTTGTCTAAGTGATTTTCCATAATAAATTGTGATCAGATCTGTGAAGAATGGGTGGTGTGAAGAGCAAGTTTAGTAGTTTTTGCTCGGCTCGATGCCACTGCTGTAGTGGAAGAACGGACTCCTACGACTTGAAGGAGCTTCCTCGACCGCCGCAACTCGGCGCTTCTATCGGTAGGTCAAGGTCTTATTAAATCTCATGATGTCACGATTCAATAATGCCTGCTTATTCAAAATAAATATCTAAAAATCCACAATAACAAATCTATTTCGTCTCAAAAATAGTTATACTATAGATATTTTGAATGAATTAGAGATAGATAAAAAAGTTATCGAATCAAGTTTGTTATATGTGATCGATTACAATATTTATAATACCTATGGTGACCGCAATCTCAACTCGGAAAGATATAAGTACCTATCTATTTTAAACAATTTATCATCAATAGTGTCCTCAGAGCTGCTGTTAAAGTGTCAGCTCTCCGGTAGCACTCTAAAGTTGCGCAAAGAGTCACATAAAGCAAATCAACGTCTGCTTTATTATTGTCTTCTTTTTGAAGTGGTTTATAAATAAAAGGTGTGGTCTACATCAGCTGTGTTCGATATCTCGCGTTCTGAAGTTGGAAGTTTGTTTTAAAATTAGCACACGTCTAAGGCAGTGATATATTGTCCCTGGCCGAGGCTTATGTATGCCGCTATTATTTGCTGACCTCTTCGCACTTAGAATTCCTACACAGAAGTTAAGTTTTATGTTGTCGAGTGAGATAGCTATATCTACACACAGGATACCTTTCGTATTTTTACAACTGTTCAAATAGTTTCTTGGTGTTTTTTATTTGAAATTCATCTATCATATAGGTGGAAAAACTACAAATATGAATATAATTGTAGATTAGGCACGTATCTATAGCTTATTCGATTACCTACCTCAGCAATACTCAAAGTGTGCTCCGCGAAACCCTGGGCTCCGCAAAACCTATATTGGGCTCCGCGAAAGTACGATAATAAAAAGGAATTGATAGGAAAAAAGACCGGCCAAGTGCAAGTTGGGCACGAAGGGTTCCGTACCACTATCACAAAACTACCCCTAAAAACAATGAAATACCCTCTTAAGTGTCGCGCATTTGGGGGAAAAAAACTTTGATTTAGGACAGAATGTATAGGGATAGTTTATTGCAATTTTTTAACATTTCAGAGTTCCGTTAAATTTTTGGCTTTACAAGAGGGTTCCGTCACCGAAAAAGTTTGAGATTCGCTGCCCTACCTAGTTATGTCGAGAAATGTAAAGACTATAGGTAACTTTATATTGCACCGCTACTTAGTTCGGATTAAGTACATCAAATTATCTATCTATACTACTCTACAAGGCTCAATTAACATTAATGACGAAACTAAACGAGAGGTATTTTAATGAATACAGTATAGGTACTTAATTGATTTAACTGCGTATCTGTATAAAGATGCCTAATCCACCTTTGCTGTGGTTTGTTACGTTTAGTTTGCGAAGGATAAATATTGACTTATAGTAATAATATTATAATGTCTATATTTATCCTTCGCAAACGAACCGTAACATATGTAGTATATATGTATTTTACATATGTACAACATATATTGTGGGATAACATATACAGGGTGTTTCGACGAGGGGGTATTAAGCCGAAAGGGGGTTGTTCTAGAGGTCTAGACGAACAACTTTTGTTCTACAAGTTTTGGAAATTCGAAGTTGTTTTCGAAAATATTGAGTTTAAAGTTTGCATGAAAATCAGCTGTTTTTTAGAGTTCGAGGTCATTGGCCTTATGGTGCCCTTTTATTTAGTTTGGACCACTACAATCATTATAAACATTAAATGCCTTTTTTTTTACAAAAACAGCTGTTTTTTTTAGTGATACAACTTTAAAATTTTCGAAAAAAAAAGTTCGAATTTCCAAAAATCGTAGAATAAAAGTTGTTCGCCTAGACCTCTAGAACAACCCCCTTTCGGCTTAATATCCCCTCGTCGAAACACCCTGTATATGTACAACATATATTGATCCCGTGGGAATATCGAGGCCAAAAGAACCCTATGTTACTAAAATAACTAAAATAAGAACAAATTATGTTTTTTATGTTATTAGATTAGGCCGGGAGTTTCCCTTCAGGTTTAAGTAAGATGAGTAAGAGAATTTTCGACCAAAGAATTTTTAAATAAAGTTTTTGCTATGATCCTCTAATGAGAGACCAATAAAAATGATAGGGTAGATAGCTAATGAAGTAAGGAAGTTTTTGAAATTGGTTTGGAAAAAAAATAATAGGCGAGTTTTTCATTTAATTGCTCTTTAAAGTGTTTATAGCGTTTTGTCTACGCTCACTTTATGAAATACTTTTTTTATTTGTAACAGTTTGGTTGGTGTTACGCGTTTTTTTTGTAACAGGAAACATGACCCAATTATTCAGCTCCACATTTGAAAAGAAATCAGCCAATTATCTCAATTATTGCAGTCAGTATGAGCAAATCGGTGTCAGTGGTCGCATTTTAGTAGAAAATGAGAAAAAAGGCCATAACTCCTAAACTCCAAAAAATCGCAGAACATACATGGGGTATTTTCGGATACCCCCAGGTGTGAGGAATCTAAAAAAAGTTTATTGACGTCACTAGTTGGTCCACCCTGTATATCAACGCAGAGCCCAAACCGCTGGTCCTATATGAAATATGGAGTGTGTGTTCTTTGTGTTATGTTTGGATGGATCCACTAAAAATCCCGTGGGTTCAGGACTAAATAAGTCAAAGTAGTCTATGACAATGTTATTAAGTACTCAATAAATGTATTAGAATAGATACTTAGGTATAGTATTGTAGTATGAAATCATTCAAGGACTTCTCAGACATAATCTATCATTCATTTCATTAGTTAGGTCTGTTAGTTTTTGTTGGAGATAGAGTTGCTAGCTATGAAAAATCTAGATAATTACTTGTTTGAAACAAGTATCATAAATCGTAAATCATTTGTTTAAATAAACATCTATTTAGACAAATTATTTTTATAAGTTTATAGCTATAGTTTTTTTAAATTCGTGTCTGTCTGTATCTCCACAGTTTACTTAATAGTTTGTGTAACTTGCGGCGCTCCTATAACACAGTTTACCTAGTAGTTGGCGCCTCGGCCTATGCTTAAATACAATCTGGTTTTCCTTAGAAGGTCTTGGTATGCTTTAAATACACAAGAACTTGAGTAATAATCAGCGAAAGACTGCGCACACCGCTAGCCACTCGCACTCACCTGGCATGCGGCACAGCCTCGACGACGTAGCTTCTTTGTTTTACCGATTTTTCTATATCGAGAATAATGCGTGTGAAATCGCGGGTCGCAGCTAGTATGGGAATAAAACATATCTACAGATATTTTCTATACCATCATTACATTATTATATTTCTAGATATGTTGTCTTCTCATTGATATAAACCCACGCGACTTCCAACCGTGGCATTGTGTAGGAATACGTAGGTACATATTAGTCGCAGTTCTAAGGTAGATAATGCAATTCTGAATACGCGTCTAGTCACCCACACCGGTAATTATAGCCAAATAGGAGTATCGTTAAAATAGTATACACACAGTAATGAATGGAAATATCAAGGTTTTTTACGTTACTTTAGATGCCTCTAATTACTGTCAAACCAAAAATCTATAAAAAATAAAAGGTTAAACTCCGAATACACTATTGAAAGTAATTTAAATTATAGGTAGTTTTTAGGGTTTCGTACCCAAAGGGTAAAACGGGACCCTATTACTGAGACTTCGCTGTCTGTCCGTCCTGTCTGTCACCATAGTTTGACAGTTGAAATTTGCACAGAAGATGTATCTCGGTAGCCGCTACAACAAAAACAACAAACGTGATTTAGGTACATAAAAACGAAACGATACCGCGATGAATTTTTACTACTAGCGCCATCTAGTAATGGAGTGATTAAGTAACTTGCAACTTGCTACTTTTAAGTAGTAAAATAATTTTTAACGTTTGCGTTGCATTCACGAAATGGTTGGCCCAGTGTTCATTTTAGGGTTCCGTACCAATGTGATAGTGGAACGGATCCCTTCGTGCGCGAGTCCAACTTGTACTTTGCCGATTTTTTAGTTTGATGGCCTTATTAATAAACGTGGAGTAAGGTTGGAGTAGTGACAACATGCTTTGCCTTTTTCCATGACGAGAACTTTCAAAGTTGATAGACAGAAACAAAAAGTGGTAAAATTATTCCGACCTTACCTACTCCACGTTTTTTTTAAATTATCTTTCAAAAATATACAAAAAAAAACAAATACTAATAATATTATAAGGTTATTATAGCTTAAGTGTTAAACTTAATCGATCACTAATTTCAAATTCAATAATATGTTCATCGTGACAAAATCGACATACTTACTATGTAGATTGAGATGAACCGAATAGCTTCCTTAATTGACCCTTCATTGAAAAGGCCACGTTCTGTAATCAGTTTACTCTTAATAGGAACGAGTCTAATTTGTCACTTTTGTTAAGGGGACAGTCTACCTACTGTTTTCTTCATACAAACTTCACAAATGTAGTCGACTGTTTCGTCCCTGGATAAAGATATAAGAAAAAATAAGTTTATGCCATAAGTCCAATATTAGCCATGGCCATGAAAATAAAAAAAACCAAAACGTGGGGGCATAGTCATGGCAGATATAGGTTTTATTTGCATATTTGCTCTAATGTCTTTATCCAGGGAGGAAACAGTCGACTACGTTGTATGGAGAAAGAGTAGGTAGACTGTCCTCTTAACCTGTACTCGTACTACCTACTTAACTATAAGTACTAGGTTTTGACCTCCCTACCTTAGATCATTTGACTGTTAATAGATTCTTATGCTAATATAAGCAATTGCGATCTCATGAAGCTTTGTTATGTCTGCCTACTTTTGTTTCAGCTATGTTTCATCGCATTCTGTTGTTTCGGGTAAAGGATTATTAACACAGTTTTACCCGCGAAAATGAGAGATAAAAAAGAAGTCATGCATAGCTGTCAAAAAGCTTCAGCATATTAAATTACCTCGTTCGGTTCAGCAGTATTTGCGTGAAGTAGCAACAATCACACATACATACAGCAAGTTTCCATATCCTATCCATATTATAAAAGAAACTGGTGTTAGTTACAACATTTATAACTCAAGAACCGCTCAACCGATTTGGCTAAAAATTGGTGGAGAGGTAGCTTAGAACCAAAAGATGGACATATAACTTTGGATCTCGTTATTCCCGCAGGACCGGGACTTACATTACGCGGGGGAAACAGCGGGGCACAGCTAGTTTAAAATATTTAGTAGGATACAAACCACTAGATTAATCTACTTAGATAAGTTAATGCGATAGGCACGACTTTACTACCTAGTTAATATGTTATGTATAGTATATTACCTAATGTATTTTTTGCTGTTAACGGATAGAGACTTCAATTAATCAAGATAAAAAATGATTCGTCATCAGAAAAATAGGCTACAATATAGATCCTATTCTTATACTAACAATGACCTTATAGTTCTACTGTATTTACTCTTGTAAATAAAAAGCTTGCTCGTGACAATGGTGTGGTACGTAAGGATTAGCTTTGGAGATTAGGTGGATTGATACGAGAATGTTAGTAATATTTTAATCTCAGGAGTAAATCGGCACTTCCCGCATACTTCGTACCGTACTCGTATACAAACCGTGACAATGTTTGAATTAATAACTTAATTAATAAATAATATCGGTTATTAAACCTTTTAGATAATTATGTCGTCTCTACTACCCTGAGATCAATACGATTCCAAAATAAAAACTTTCAGTAGTTAATATCTATTAGTTTTGCGGAAGGTTGGAGCAGAATTTTATTAGTGTCTATTGACTCTACCAATTTGGGCATCATTTTTAGCAGAGTCCGAATGAGCAATGTTTACTTTTGATTTCGATGAATGAATTCAGTTTCTCAGTACTGGACGTAGATTTTACGTCTTGTTGACTTCATGACATCATCTCCAGAGTTGCTCTAGGTCTTAATTTTGTACCAAACACGTCTCAGTCGCAGTCAATATCTGCAGTCAACCAAACTTAGACGTTTACTCATTCATTAGCACGTAAGAACGACTCGATCGAAAACGAAGTGAATCTGTGATGTTAGAATAGTTATTTAGTAGAAAGATGAATTATTTTAAAGAAGTATGGAAGTACTATTTCGGGAAGAAAAAGAAATATATCATCGTGCCCTTTGAACCAGGCAAGTTTTAGAGTTTTTAATTGAAAGAGCGATAAGATTAGGGGAAGTGAGTTATTATGAACTGTCATATTAAACCCATATATGCCCATATTTTTTTTTGAAAAAAATGTTTCTATTTATTAAGGATTATTAATTAGTCGCTGAGTCGTTTCTTTTTTTCGGTTTTATTTACACAGTTATATAAGGTTTATTATAATTTTATAATATAGGAATTGAAAACCGCTTTAATAAAAAACCTTTAAAAAAACAATATCTCAAATCGATGTTTTGGCGTTTTGCCAAACGCTCTCGCGTGTTTGTTTAGCGATGACGAATCAGGATATTACATCAATATCGAGTTTTTGTACCTTCTTGACAGTGAAATATTTGTTATTGGGATGCTAATCAAATACAGAAACTTAAATTAATATTGTTACATTATTTGCCGTTTTAGGAATTTTTGGCATTTTGGGTTTCGGAACTTCGTTCGCGCTTTACTATGTATTTCAGCCGGTCAGAAATCGGAGGAGAGTAGGTACTGTGTCTGTCAGCTTCGCCGGAATCCGGAGCCAGAATGATTTAAAATTTATTATAGGTACCATAGGAGACTCCGACTAAATCGAGTTCAACTTCTATCGTCTCATTCTCTAGCCGTTTTGTGGCATTCTGTCGAATGTATGTATTAATTAAAGGGTACACTATTCACTTTTCAGATGTCGTCGACGGAACGAGACAAGGTGTCCTATCAGTACAAGGTGTAGATTTCTGCATCGAAACAAATGGCGAGAATCATCACACAAGTAAATTCAATCTCATGACGAGAGCCGTTGACAGGTGTCTAGTGATCAGACGTGGCCAAGCATTCAAATTGGATATCCTCCTAAACAGACCGTACGATGTCAACAGAGACGCTATTTCCTTCATCTTCTACGTATCAGGTATAAAGGCCATGCAAATATATAAAGCACGTACCTATGTTTATTTCAAGTCTGTTTATAGAAATGCATAATTGTTTATCATTTGCAGATGTGGAGAAGCGTGGGCCGTCCGATGACACATCAGCGGCTGTACCTCTGTTAGAAAAGGGATCTGAGAATGTGGGAGGTTGGAACGCAGTCTATGAAGGCCAGATGGATTCCCACTTAATGGTTGCTGTGACGCCCTCGGTCGACTGCATCGTAGCTGCATGGAAAATAGACATCGATACCAAACTTACTGGAGGCAGTTCGTTAAGCTATACACATCCTCAACCGATTTATATTCTTTTTAACCCATGGTGCTTACGCGACAGCGTTTATATGCCAGGTAAGATTATCGGATCGAAACTATAATGTTAGCTGTTTTAACAGAACTTTTAATATGTCATTATATGTGTTAAAGGTCACAGTCATAGAGAAGAATATGTGGAAGAAAGTGGTGGACTTATGTTCCGAGGAGTCTACAATCGTATTAAGCCTACGCCTTGGAACTACGCGCAATATGAAAAAGACATACTCGATTGTGCACTTTATCTAGTCAGAGAAATTGGAAAGGTATTCGAACGTTGTACAGATAATTATCATCTATTTTATGAAATCCATGAGCAATATAAGAAGTTTACTTATGAGAGATCTTTTTTCGTTTTAAGGTCAAGGGAAAAGCAAGAGGTGACCCAATCCGAACATCTCGAGCGCTTTCGGCAGCTGTTAACGTCCAAGACGACAACGGAGTCTTGTTCGGAAACTGGGGCAGTGAATTGAGCGATTACGATGGTGGATCACATCCTCTCAAATGGGTCGGCTCTTTATCTATCTTACAGAAGTATTATGAAAAGAAGAAGCCCGTTAAATATGCACAGTGTTGGGTATATGCTGGTGTTTTAACGACTAGTGAGTTTTTTTTTTAATTGTAGGTATATGAAATGCTATAATATCTTTCAAAAAATGAAGACTTAACAATCTATTACTTTTCTAGTATGTCGTGCCCTCGGTATACCTTGCAGACCAGTGACCGGTTACGATGCAGCTCATGACAGTCAGGGCAGTCTTACAATCGATATCATTAAAGATGAAGATGGAAACACTATTGACGAATTTACAAGGGATTCTGTATGGAATTACCATGTGTGGAATGAGGTAAGTCGTTAATACGATAAAACACATACATATTGCAGCTTTTTTTTGAAGTTTAGTAATTTAGTCTTACTTGGTTCAAGGTATGGATGGAACGACCAGACTTGGGTTCGGAATATGGCGGGTGGCAGGCCATCGATGCTACTCCACAGGAGACTTCGGAAGACATGTACAGATGCGGGCCATCTTCCTTGAGGGCAGTCAGGGACGGCGAGCTCCAGAGACCGTATGATGCAGCTTATGTCTTCGCACAAGTCAATGCTGACAAGGTAAATGAGAAATAAGACGTTTCGGAAAAAAATATCTGCGAAATTCACTACTGTTCTTAAAAAATTAAAATGCCTGGGTTAATTTTACAGGTCATGTGGAAATACGCCGGTGAAATTCAACCACTGAAATTTCTGGCCCGCGATACAACTTCCATCGGACAAAATATATCGACCAAAACTATAGGACAAATGGATAGACAGGTAGGTAAAAAAATTAGGACTTTTGCATATTAACAAGGAATTACCTTTTTAATTTAATATAAATAAATTGTATTCCAGGATATAACAGATTTATACAAATACCCGGAGCGAACGTGGCAAGAAAGGGAAACGATGGAAAAGGCATTGAGGAAATCTGAAAGTATTTTTGCACGATATTATCTCAATGATGCTTTCAATGATGTGGTGTTCGAGTTTGAACTCAGGGACAATATCAAAATAGGACAAGATTTCTCAGTGGTCAGTATTACTATAATTAAAGGATCATGTGAGCATTTGACCGCTATATCCAACTACCGAATGAATGACAGATAATTCATTCTTGCTTCATTTCCACCCCAAATACGCGAAGAGAAGAGAGATAAATGTCAAATGTGTGACCTTTGAGTGATGCTGGAGGAGTCACTTGTTTGACCTAAGTCGTATCGCCAAGTGGACCAGTCCGCGTTCCGATACGTAGGCCGGCGCAATCACTAAGGTACTCGTAGATGAGAAAAACAAGTTCTTCCCATTGCCGTTTTCCTATCTATACTGTGAGCGTGCTATATTGTGGGCCATACGTCTCTTACTATCTGGTGAGATTATGATCAAACGCGTCCCTATAATAGGTGCATATCTATGAGTAGGTAGTAGATACGTAATAGTTACGTACATTGAATTTTAATCAGTACTGAAATGTAGAGGCAATTATAATCTTTTTTATAAATTATTACATGTATTACAGGTTATGCATATGAAAAATCGTTCCACAATCACACCTCACAACGTGAAAGGCGTTCTGAGAGTGGATACAGTCACCTATACCGGCGTGACGGGCGAGCCAGTCAAACGAAACGACTTCGATTTGCAGCTACAACCGCAAGGAAAGGACCAAGTTGCTATGATGGTCACCTTCGATGAGTATTACAAGAAACTTGTTGATCAAGTAAGTTACAAATACCTAACTGTTAAGGGCCCTATACTGAAAAACTGAAAATCCATGTCGGGCGCATCGAAAATTGTTGATTATTTCATGACGGAATGTCGTAGAATTTTTTTTTGTGTACAGCAGACAAATATGTCGAAACGTATTGAAGCCTATCGAGATTTTAGCCAAATCAGACAATTTTTGTCTAAAATTTGGATAAGCTTTGCACCAATAGGAGGTTCTTGTCTTAAAACTAAACTAAACAAAATGTAGGAAACAATGTCACCTACAATCTGTGCACAAAAAAAAGTTCTACGACATTCCGTCATGAAATAATCAACAATTTTCGATGAGCCCGACAGTGATTTTCAGTTTCAAGGTCGTTGGCGTTGATACTCCTCTTTTAATATCTATAAAGAATACTTTAAATATTTTAAAGCAAAAATTAATCTTCCTAAATTCAGTCGCGGCGAGGATTGAATTCGCGTCTTTGGATCTCGATCTGTACCCCAACGTCTGTGCCAGCTAGACTACTGTCTACTGTATAGGAATTCCTCCTCGAGCGATGAATTTTTGAATATCTATCTTTCCATGTCTACTTTTTTTGATTAAGGCTCGTTTGAACGCCATCTAGCTTCAATTAAAGGAACCACTTTCCAGCGATCTCATCTGTGCGCTGGATTAACTTAACAGTTAACCCACTTGTAACCAGGTGTCGCTACTTTTCCATTTTAAATACTCCGTATTTTTAAGTTGTATTAATTCCTTTCTTTAATTTAATTAGTCCTGGAAGTAGAAATGTTATTTAATAGTGCAGTTAATAAGAAATAAGGGGTGTGTATGGGGCCCACTGGGTGTGTATGGGGCCCACTAAGATCGTTGGGCCCAAGCCAACCTCACCTGCTAGCTTGGTGCACCTGCTGATAAACGGACGAGGCTCTGGCGCAGACTTTCCCTTCGGGGTTGGGAGGTCAGACGGCAGTCGCTCCCGTAAAAGTCGAAATTCGCCAAATCTAGTATGGAAAGTCGAGAAAGATATGGATGATGACGGCAGTTAATAAGAAAATGTACTAAGTATATAACGAAACCCAAGCAATAAAATACCCCATATATCTAAATGAAACTACTTTACAGGCATCTTTCAATATTGCGTGTTTGGCTACAATAGTGGAGACGAAGTTCGATTACTTCGCCCAAGACGACTTCAGAGTTCGGAACCCAGACATAAAAATCTCAGTCGATGGCAAACCAAAGTCTCGTGAGGAATTCAACGTGACAGTTCAAGTGGAAAACCCATTACCGATTCCTTTGAGGAACGCTAAGTTCTACATTCAAGGACCGGGACTTGAAAAGCAGCTGAAAATTGAGTTGAAAGAGGTAGGTTTTATCATTTTTACAGTTATCTATCATAGTAATAAGTATGTCTCCAATCTTCTTTCATGCAATTTCTCGTTTAGTCTTGCTGAGTAGTATTACGACTTTACGACTGACAAAGAGATCGCACGTTGTATAGAAAACATAATAGTACAAGTAATATTGATAAACTATTGTGTTGAAGTCAAACCATTAGGTGGGTTTAGTTTTGTCATACAAAAGACATCAACGGGGTCATTTTTCTAAAACGAATTTGCGATACTTTAATAAGGACATAATATTATTAACTTGTACTAAGTTATTGTATGTTTCGTTCGATTTACATAAAACGCATATACCATCCTTACACGACTTTAAAATAGTAAAAGCGCCATCTCTCGGTTTACGACAAAATCACAACACATGCTTGGATTGCCTCAGTAGTGTGGTAACAAAAGTCGTCGTGTTGTTAACCCCGTTTGACACCAAGATTCATTTTAATCCTAACCCAGAGATGTCACTACGTGTATTAAATCTTTATAAAAGTAGGCAAAATATGAACGGTCTATCTAATGATCCCACCACTAGGCAATGCCTATCGTGGGGTCCGGTAACTAACTTACTAATTAATTATTAATTAGCTAATATAAATTATGTTTATTGCTAATGTTTTGCCATTCGTGTATTAGATTAGCTAGGTAATTAATAATTTAATTAGTACGTTAGTTATTATAGTACATAGTATCATCAACACAAACGTACGTTTCAATAGTATTTTATTTATCAAATATTATGTTGATATTATTGATTTTGTATTTGTTGTTGGCATAAGTGTTATATTAGCTAATTAATAATTTTATTGAATTAGGGGGCGTACATAAATTACGTGAGGTGTTTAAGGGGGGGAGGGGGTCGAGTCAAATCTCATCTAATCTTACGTTGGGGAGGGGGGGGGGGGGTCTCGGCAAATATCACGCAATTTTTTTTCTGATTGAAACAAAAATAAAATTATACTATTTGGTCCATTTAATCCAGATTGTACACACTGAAAAAAAAAATTCTGCTACCGGAGCTGTATTTTACTGCTCCAGTAACTGAACACACTCTGAAGCAAATTTTTTTTTTCTTTTTACAATAACAATCCAACGCGTTTACGTAAGAAACCCACATTTTGAAAAATCTCACGTGAGATTGGAGGATGGGGGAGGGGGTTGAATAAAATCTCACGACATCTCACCAGGGAGGGGGGGAGGGGAAGAAAATGTCAAAAACACCTCACGTAATTTATGGACGCCCCCTTAGTAATTAGGTAATGTTTTCGACGAAAGTAATTAAAAATAAATGTATTTCAGAATATTCCGCCCGGAGAGCTAGCTAAAGCAGAGTTCAAGCTAACACCGCCTTGGGCTGGCCGTCACCAAATTTCAGCCAAGTTTTCATCAAAGGAGATGCGTGACGTAGACGGTTTCCTATCGTTGATGGTGTCACCGCCAGACGCTAACGGTTTACCTCCCGAAAATATTGAAAGTCGACAGATTTAGAAATAAGTTAATATACATAATATTGTTACTTGTTACAAAAGTGCTTACCTATGGGCTGTTTACTCAGTGAACGAAGATTTGGCACATAGCATCCAATAAAGAACTTAATGGTTTTTTAAATTTGATATGTACTACTGATAAATGACGTAGGTACTTAATGGATCAGTACCACAATCATGTATACGTCGTTTTTTAATTGTAGACTACGATTTGATACATCTTTTTAACGTAAAAAAGAATAATACAAGGAACCAAAAGGCAGATTGTAGTCTGAAATTCAAAAACGTACTATAGTTACGCTCTTTATATAGATGATTTCAATCACAGAGTATTAATAGTTAGGTTAGTTTTTGGTATAAGAATGTATGTAACATGTACAACTATCGATAAAAGCTAAAACTAATTTTACCTAGAATTTACAGATTAAGTATTCTTACATATTATTTATTATTTGTTACTACCAAATACTTGTAATTTAGAGGTATCGTCACGTAATCAAATAATACCATAAAATTGTACACTATAATTAAATAATTTATTATACATCTATCTTTATATCTATTGAATTTTCCATATTCGCATTACTATTTTACTAAATTAAATTTACATTACATTACTAAATTAAATCAGGAACTTCAGGATTATCAACAAATTCAGGCGAAGGCTCCTTTTCTCCTAGTTTCATTCTAGGGTCAATATAATCAGGGGTAGCGTATGACTTCATCATTTTTGTAAAATCTAACACGTGCGCCGAGGGCCCAATTTCTAAAAACTCTCTCCTTGATTGATCGGCATAGCAATCTTCGGGCTTATGGTCAGTGTAAAGTTCGACTTTCTTTTCCAACTTCTTTGTTTGAGTAAGAGGTTTTTTAAGGTTAGGGTTCGCTTTAGGCATCGTAACCAACAGTCGGCCGGTGATCTGAGAACGCTGAGCAGTCGAGTCAGTAGTATTTACTTCCGCCGGCAGGTGGAGCTGAAATATTTTCCCCTTTATATTGACTCTGACGTAATTCGGCTGCACGTCAATATCGACCAAACTAGTATCTAAATGTTTGTACACAGCCAGGTCGAGCACATAACAGGTAGGATCTGTGTCGCTGAACATAAAGTCTATTTTAGGTTGATTGATGTTATAAGGTCTGCCATCGGGAGCGAAGAATTTGTACTGGCGTTTTTCTTCCTTCTTTTCCTCAGTTTCATAGCTTTTTAACTTCATTTGCCGCATTTTTTCTATTTCATAGCGTACTTCCGGGGCGTGTTCACATTTTTCTTTCCAAAATTTACCATTCCTTTCCTCGGGGTCCATGTCTTTGTATTCATTTTCCCATTTGTACGAAATGTCTCTTTCTAATCGAGTCTTCTGCTTCTTTCGTTGATGTCTATAATTTTCTTGTTCAAATAAAATGTCGGACCTTATAATTTTGAGATTCTGTAATGCTTTGATTCGGTCAGAACGTTCGATATCGACTCCGTCTAATGATGTGAGTTGAGGTAATGTCCCTATCACGAAATCTCTATAGTTATCAAAGTCAGTGCAAGGGTTTCCTGTTAAATATAAGTTTTCTAAATTATAATTATTGATTAAGGTTTCGACACTTACGATTTCCCCAATGAAGTTTATTGTGAGGTCCAACTTTTGCAATGATTCACATTTTTCCAAGTTTTCTATGATTTCAATGTTATTCAACGCCAAATTCAGATAGACAAGATGTTTTAATTTACTGAGGTTCTCTATTTTAGCAATAAGATTGCTTTGCATTAGAAGTATTTGGAGTTTCGGACACCAATCTTGTATGTATTCAATTTTCTCGATATTTTCTTGGTGCAGTGCTATTTCCTCCAAGGGAGCGAGAAGACGGTCGTGATGTTCAGCTTTTTTTCGAACCATTTCTACTGTAATCTTAACCATTTTAATAACTTTTACTTTATTTTAATAATATTCGGGTTCCCTATCTGCAAAACAAAACGAGCTTAGCAACGGTTGCTTGGCAAATAAACAGATGGTTTTTTTTGGTAAGGTGTTTATGCGCATCAAAACATTTAATTTTTTAAACCACATTTTTTAAAGTGTAAAAAAAAGAAATTTGATTAACGATTTTTTATTTTTCTCAACAACACAACCTGGAGCTCAGTTGAAAAAAAAATTTAATACTACAAAAGTTAGAGTTAGGAATTTCATTCTTATGTATGTTGTTTATTACATATCAACATGTAGCCACGTATGATACACAACCAAAGAGCATTTGTAGAATCTACAAGATTTCAAACGGTTATCTTTCGATCTCGACATACAGTAATCCGTCATTTAACATTCCAGCGGTGGCAGAGCGACCGCTCAACTCGACCGTAGTAAATTAATATCGCCCTGATATACGAAGTATTAAAATATTTTAAACGACGCCATTTATATTGTGATGTTCAAATATCAAGTCGCAACAGCACGCCATATATTATTCCAAGAAACTGCCAAAAGACAATGAGGATGAAGGATTACTATCATCAAATACTCGTTTTGTTGCTGTGTTCGATTGAAAAAAACGAAGATGTGGTAAAAAAGACAAGATGTAGGTAGAAAATAATGTATGAGATAGGGAAAGCCGGAGTTGGAGCGATAACGGGCAGGGTGCGGCGCCCCGCGGTCTGTGTGTGTTTAGGGGGCCAGGCGCTGCGGGGCGCCAGACGATCACATGGCTCTACCACTTATTGAAAGCATACTATTTAACATTTTGTTGTTTAAACAAATATTTTAGACCCCGAGTGGTCTAGTTCATTATTGAATTTAATGTAAACAATCTATTTCTTTCATCGTTAATTCTTACATTTTTGTAGTTGTCTAATCTGCATAACCTAGCAGAAAAATAACACACTGGACTGGAACATTGCCGTGTTGTGATTCCAATTTGCATCACTTATGACATGAAGGACCCCTAATAAAAATCTTTTAATTTTGTTATAACAAGACAGGTAGCCGGCTTATCGGGGTCTGCAGAATTTTTGCGGTCTGCTGCTTTAATATGGGTAGATAAACTGTAGTGGATGGATGTATAAACACGTTAGTGTCAGTCCAAGTCAAAACAACCGTCATCACTCCGACACCAGATTTATCACAAATGAGAAAACAGCAAAAATCTCATAAGCTCTCGAAAATATATAATATTAGGTATACCTACATATCTTTATGTTGATATTAATGTCTTATGCCTGATTGATTAGATTATCGAGATAATGAGATGGAATTAAATAATATTATTTAAAGTGATATACCTAATAACTGTGTCTCATACTTTTACACTCGTATTTATGGTTAATTCTAAGTAATTACTTGTCTAAGAAATGTGTCTGTCACATTTTCGTTGAAGTTAAAAATCACTTAAAAGAGCGAACATGGCACTGCTTAGCCAAAGTAATTACTCAGATTTGTCTATAAATACGGGGGTTAGTCTGAGTTACTCAACTGTAGTGCTACGGCATTTAATCTGCAATGAAGTACAAGTACTAAACAAAAGGAAAGTTAAGTTCAGTTAGGGATTTTGAGTAATAAGTAAACGTCAGACCGGTAAGTGATATTACAGCCAAAGCGTCTACGAGTTTCGTCGATCACTGGACCGTGAGCTGCAATCTAGCAGCGGCATCAACTCACGCGCAATCAACGATTCGTTTCGGTGAAGGCAAGGGGCAGAGAAACGAAGTGGGACGACTGACTGGACCATTCTCACGTAAATAATTACCGGCGAGTTTCAAATTACAAGGCGCCGCATCGGGTCTGCCGATACATATTCATCACATGTTCACGCCGCGCGTGACAGCTTCCTCAGGCCAGCTATAGGTTCCCTCAAGACGTGTTCTCCATGCTGCAAACATGAAAAAAATGTCCGCTCCATTCCAGTCAATTACACTGCGTAAGGTGTTATTAGTTATTAACTTATTACCGAACGTTGAAGTCGGACCTGTAGTGATACCAAACTAGTTCTCTGATTTAATGAAATACACATACACTCAACTTAAAATTTTAGCATGCTCGCTTAGCGACAAAAATCACCAGGTACGGAATATTTTATTATCGTTTATTTACAACTGTTTTTGTAAAAGGTTGTACGACCATATAACTTTACATTTCAATAAATAAAGATTTTTCTTTTTTTTCCTAAACCATATTTTCATTTCAAAGTTGTTTTCCTTGTTTAGGTATCTACTCAAGGCATCGCAAAATAAAGTCATCATCGTTTATCTAGTCGGGGGTTATGTTACAGCGATAGCTTGATTTTACTGTCTGGTTTCTCTGCTGATTTGAACCGGATCATCAATATCTAATTAGAAATATGGCATCTCTACCGCCGGATGTGACTTAAGCGATAAATTATGCACTCCGTGAAGGAGTATACTAATTTCGATGCCGACAAATTTTCCACAACCGTGATTTTATGCGTTTCAAATAATGTCTGTAGGCAACGTTAAATGATAAATTGCCGACGGAACGCCCCTGAGACGAGTTCAGTATAAACGAGAGGTGCAATGGTCGCGAGACTCGCGAACGAGGAAAGAAGACGGACGCGTCTGGCAAAAAAGGAATGGGTTAGGTGAGAGCGTGATGGTGTTGAGATAATAACAGTGCGGCGAGCCGCGATCGGCATTCGCCTTTGAGCCTCCGCTGCCGAATATTACCATTAGCCGCAATTTGAATATTCCTTGCGCGAAATAGTTTTCAATTTCACAGCCGACCATCCCATCGAAGAGATCGTTTAGAATGAATCAAGGCTCCGAGTGCGGCCATTGTGTCCTTGGGTGATTCGATTTGGAGGAATGTGTTTCACGCCGGAAGGACGGGTCGCGTCGGGCGTAACAGGGCGAGTAAAACAAACAAGTTAATTGTATTTATTCAAATGCGGTGGGGAGCCTGGGGATGGCGCGCAGCCGTCGCACCTCATGAATATGCGCTCGCCCGGCCTTCCTCGCTATGTGCACCGTCATTGTCCTCGGCGCTATCCTAAACTTGGATGTTATGTGATGTATGCAAATTCTATGCATTATTGGTACAAGTAGGAAGGTACGTAGTATTTGTAGGGAATTAAAATATTCTATAATCGAATAAAAGTAGTACATAATATATGTTATAATTATAAACTAAAAAAGTCCCCAAAACGTCAGTGTTTTACTAAACCAAATTCGTAATGGAAGATATTTTCCTTTTAGTTTTTAGACAATATGTACCTACCAAGGTGACTATTTGGTAAAACAAGGCAGAGCAAGCACTGTTTGGTTCGGGGTCAAGCTGGTTAAAATAGTTAGGTTTAAACAATCATTACCATATAGGCATTGTGTAAAGTCGGAGGGCGCGTTTGCTGGGCGGGGAACTGTCTATGAAAGTCCATGTTTCCAGATAGCATGATACAGCTCTACTATTGTTGACTACTCTTGAGTGTTAAGAATTTATTATTGTTTGTTTCCAGTGCAGTAGTTTGATTTATTTATTAACCTTAGTTAATTTTATGCCACGCCTGGTGATTACATATCTTCTAATAGAACTAACTCGTAAAATCAATATGCACATGTAATTAGACCTTTTCATTTCAGTAATTGAAGTAATGAAAAACCTTCTCCATAAATATGTATATTATGTATGAAATACAATGTGTTACACAATAATTAATATACCGCAAAAAATAACATCTCACATTAAAATTGATAAAATCTTACACAAGGAGCAATGGATATGTTCCACTCGATAAATTTTAGTTTTACAACAAGTAATTACGTCGGATGATATCACTACCTTCCGCCGCATAATCCGATTTGTTACAGCCATACTCTCATCCCCTGACAATAGAATAGTCCAAATGTTTATTTGCACAAGATATTTAGCCACTTCCCTGCCGGATTAGTGGCGGACAAAGACGAGGGGCGCACATCCAAACAGATAAAGTAAGTGAGGCTAATAGGAGAGGCGGGGATCGTCCCCCACTGTTTGCAATAATTGTGTGATTTCGTGAGGATTACGAGATATGTTTCACGGAAAATGCAGTTGATTTGTTTAATCCAAGTTTAATTAAAAGTGAAGAGCTTATGAAGTCTGCGACGACGACGACGATCTTGATGAGGGATGCAATAAAACAGTTTATTTTTTGGAAATACATACATTTTGTAGATAGAAAACGCCCAGAACTAGACATTTATGGTCCATATAAATACTGGGTAGATCCTGGCGGGAATAAAACCCGCGACCCGTCCCGGGTGTTCACTGTTCACCCGAAGCGCCACAGAAATTGTCAAATTCTCAGTGGAAAAATTAAAACACGAATATTTTGGCATTGCCATGAAATATATTTTTTTTTAAAAACGTTTGTTTAGATGGTGACAACGAGACGTCCGGAAATGAAACAGCTTAAAAGGAATTTAAGTCGTGTTCTTTGTGGGCGCACAACACGACCATAAATAAAACGAATTGTTTGCCTTTTGAATATTCCCTAAACAACATTAGAGGTGAATAGTTAAATTGTCACTTTGTCACTGTGGTGGACAGAAAGGCTCGGCTGGAGGGTGGACGCACCCTGGGGGGCGGCAGCGGGGTTCCCAATCCTCACTCGTTCATACTCAACTCTGTTTCCTTTCTGACACTATATTAACTTTTTACTCTGTTGCTTGAATGTTAATTCGTAATTAAGATTGTGTCGCCATTATAGACTGTTTACTTTATTTAATGAGCTTGAAACGTTTTTTGGTTATTAGTTGATTTAATTTAATGAAAAGTATTTTGATTATAGCTATGAGGTGTAATGTTGTTAGTTATTCAAATATGAATAAAACAATATTTATTAATTAATACTTTACTAACTTACTTAACGTTTCATTCATAAATTATGTAAGTATGTTTAAGGTTAGTTCCGCTTATTGATTTTCAATTGGTTAGATTTAGTCATATAGGCAAGGATGTATAGGTAGGTAATTGATTTAGTAGATTTCTATTAAATTTAGCTCCATACACTCGTTGCTCCATACTGATCATAAACATATGAAAGTATCTGTCTTTCTTACGTTTCTAACCCCTAAATGGTTGGACCAATTTTGGGCCACTTTTTTCCCGCTCCCCGGCCTACAAGAGCGAAATCCAAGGGCGTAGCCAGTTAATTATGAGATAATAATTCATCTGTGGATAGTATCTAGACAAAATAAATTGTTTAGTAGACGTAGAGTCTATATATAGATAAAGTACTAAACAATTTCCTGTGATTTTTCTAAACACTTTTCCGGGGATTTTATAAAGTCTACCTACATTGTAGGTACACTTTATATAATCTCAGGAAAAGTATTATTATAAATTACAAAGCATTGAAAACAACAATCATCAAAAATATCTACCGCTTCAGCAAACAGCGCGGCAGCTGTTCTGTCAGTACAAAAATAAATTCTTTTATTCCATTATTTAATTTGTCGTTACATTGTGCCCTTGCGATATCGCCATCATTCTACGCTACTGATAATGTTTCCCTATTTCACGATTTACATGTGGAATCCGGACAGAAGTCAAGTTTCGACAGTGTCAACATGTCAGAGTGACAATGGCCGTCACACGTCAGTGGTTGTCAATCGTAAACAAGGAACTTCTACATCGCGGGCATGAGAAGCGACCGCTTTGGGCCCATAGGGACCCTTCCTAGTGGGACTCCAAACAAAGGTTATGAACGATAGGTCCCATGGTGGACATGAAACTTTTATTTGAGAATTACCGATTTTCTCCAAAATTGTCGCCGCGACACTTTGATCATGAAACAAATATGTTCCCTGCTACCGGTTTAGTTTCCCCGTTATTCAATAAAGAATTTCTGGTTAGATTATTTTACTGTTTGTATACACAGATATGATGTATAGACAGTTATTTTCGCCCCATTTGTTAAAATCATTGTGAGCGATCACACCCAGTCGGTTAAGGGACAATAGCGAACTGTAAACGAGTGATGTCAGTAAATCGGGACGAGTCCGCAAACAAAACGGGACGTTTCGTCGTCACACAATGAGAGATTAATGGCTCTCTTTTTGTTATCGTGCGATGGTCTTTACGCGTTTTGTGGCCTCGTTTCACGGTTTATTTAGCTGTTTAAACACCAATGAGCGTTAAATTAAATACACAAACATCTATGTTCCATAATTCAAAACAATAGGAAACTGGTACAACCGTTAACACAATCAGAAACACCTTAGTACCTACCTAAGTATTTTTGTTGGTTCAAAGCACTTCAAATTATGAGAAGTTATAAATTCAAGATTTAGAGCCAAAGAACTATTAGACAGATAGTTAAAAATTATTAACGATGTCCCATAACGTAAAGTTGAGCCTTATAAAGCCCAATAAAATTGAAGTGTTGCGGTATAAGAATTCACATAAAGTGTGAAAGCAGTTCGGGCGAAGCGATGGATGGTCTGTTCTCAGGCCGTGCGACACAATGCGCGAGAGACGTTTTTTGGCCATTAAACTTGCATTTTTTGTCTGTTACGTTAACTGTCGCCTTATCAATGTGTCGAGTTGTCGACGCCTCCAGCCGGCCGCAATCAAAACACCATTCGAAGTGGTCATTAAAAATGATATAAAGTTTAATTTACAACTGTGCTGGAGACGCTTCGGATTAACGGTTATCGGTGATGTACTCGTAATGTCCACATTCAGTTTCAATGTGAAAATTGTTTTCTTTGTTGAAATAAAATTAAGGTTTTTATTGCTTAATGTGGTCGGAGCTGCTCTCACTTTGTAAGCGTAGTTAGTGTCAGTTATATATTTAATTTAAAGAATTTAAAGAACTTAAGTAAGTAGACAGTCAGATTTTTATGGAAGCTGTCAGTTAAGATTAAGAAATTAATAAAATCTTTTGCTGAAACGGATGTATCCAGTCACATACTTAAAAGGGACATTTATGACGATTAACAAATTATAATTTATATTCAATCTCATGTTCTACTTGCGCAATTTGCGAAATTTAATTTGATCTTGCGATTTGCAGTGCTATGGATCTTTACCTAGTAGGTACCAGACCAAATATAATAGAGTAGGTTTTGAGTGTAATAATATGTAGATAAGTATACGTATTCTATTAGGGCAATTAATTTCTTATCCCACAAATATTGTCACTTTTATGTAGTAAAGCAGGAGTGGACTAGCTAGCTCCCCGCGGGAAGCGCATTGTTTACGAGTGTACGCCACTTCTACTACAATGATTTACGAACCGTCTGCACCCATAAAAGTTGGGACAACGCACTAAAAGATACAAAAGGTGCTAAAGAAAAGTAATATATTTTAAGTTGGAGCGAACGGATATAAAAGTTTGGTGAAATATATCAGTTTTAGTGTTGAACGAAGTGTTTGTTTATAGGGACGATTACGCACGCCTTTTCACGGAACGGTGGTGCCCAGTGTAAGAGATTCGTCGCAGTTCTCACGTCGTGTCGCGAGCCTCGTGCCGGTGATTGGGCGTCTTTTTGTTCTCTTTCAGTTTCAGGACCTAATTCTGTAGCCGCTCACGGTTCTATAATAAAATTGTTGGCAGGCAACATTCTTTATGAACCATTTAGAAGCAGTTAGATCGATTCGTGAGACAATCCATACCAATCCAATAAGTCAGTCCACTGTCAAACGATAAGACTTTCCTGAAGCCTAAAAAATCTTTAGTACCTAACCTCTATTAGGTACTAAAGATTTTTTTATTTTTTTATCTATTGAAGATTATCTCTGGAATCGGCATTGTCAAATTTTATTTGGTAGTACCTCAGGGTAGTACCTATCTATAAATAATATACTGACTAAGTATATTGATAGATGTCATCTATCAATATACTTACAATTTACTTATCAATATACTATAGATAGATCTAGCTAAGTAGACACCACTAAGCACTATAAGATATAGGTATCTTAGTGCTTAGTGCTTAGTGGTGTCTACTTATAAGATTCCAACATTATATTTATGTGTTTTAAAATTCGCCAACGTCAGCAAAAAAGGTCGTTCATTTCGGTTCTGCAATATGATATCCCGTCAACACTGCATTCAGCCGGTAAGCGAGGTTTGTTTTTTCAGGGGTCTCCACCGGCCCACGCGGTATTCTGTCGACGTCCCACTACCGCCTTACACACAAAAACAGTTAAATGCATTCGTATGCAATAATCTGTGAGGATTTGCTGCGACCACATCGGCCACCCACGTGGTACCCGTATTTCATCATCAACGAGCTAACTTCATTATTGTGGCGTGAGATACAATAGTTAAGAACACGATTTATAAGTCTAACACGTTGACTTCTGTTTATAGCCAGAGGTGAGGGGCGCGGGCACAGCGGGGGCTGAGATTACGTGCGTCTGCGCACCGATTTATGGTCCAACCTCGATAAAAGCTTAAATACCTCGGAGTGAGGATATTGAATAGGTTTAACTCGAGAGTGAAGGCATTGTGCACCCGTTCTTACTGGTGCGTCATATTATTCTTCCCATATGCGCACACGCTGCTGCGGTAGAGCTTCGAGCGTTGCGTGATAAATGAATCATTCACACGGAGTCGATTCCCAGCTATATCAATGAGCCAATACAGTAAACCTTTTTCACTGATCTTTTTACTGGCACATTTGCAGCTATTTTGAATTGGTAACTGGTCTAGGTTAGTGAAATGGCTTGGTAATCAGCACTGTGTAAGTGGACCATGAATCCTCGTCACACTTAAAAAAGTGTCCAAGTGTATACGTTTTACCTACCAATATCTCACCAGAAGTTAAATAACGTCACCTGGAAAAGTAGTAAGACAGCTGTGGGCCGATTCCTGATCCGTCTTCCGTTTCATTCAACTTGTTGTATATGATATTTATAATTAGTAAGTCGTAACTTGTTGTGTACTTCTTCAATTTTGAAATACTGCTTACTTCAGTATTTAGGTAAGTATAGAATTCGATAGGAGCTTACAATATTAGGGTACCTACCTAAATTTCTCTCTAATTTATCTGGCAATGACTGGAACATGCAGTGTTTGCCCTTTAAAATACCAAGTTGTTGTTGGGGAGTGAGTATTGATAACAAGGTGGAGCAGAGGGCGCGCTATTTCTGTGCAGGGCAAAGGGAACGCAGGAAAGTAAGCTGAAACTAATCCGGCGCGCGGGTGGGCGCAACCCGACACCGCGTGCGCGCAGCTTACATTTGTCATTTATAATGCGCGCGATTTGTTGCTCCTCACCTCACAAGCCACCAGCCTTTTTATGTTTACTTATTCTTTATTCAAATATTCAAACCGTGAGATATGTGCAATATTTTTTATGACATTTTATTACGCTCACCTTCTATTCGTCGTTTATGATCGGTGATGTTCATTTTTGTGAGAGACAACTTGCATTACTATTGCAGGTTTAGATTTTATGAGTCTACCTGTCCTAGATAGGTACTTTAACGATCGTTGCTTATCGAACGGATAATGTCTTTGTACTTCGGCCTAAAATCTCAACTTTTAATTAATAATCAGGAGATGGGAGGAGGAGTTTAAAAAGAAACACAAAGAATTATACTTAACTTTCTCTTTAATAAAAATCAGAGGTAAATATTCTTAGCTGCATGTAATAGGTAAATGTTTGTAAAATCTTAACGTAAATAAATCTATATAAATAATATACCTACATCGACATATTTATGCCTAATCTTTTATCGTAGGCGTAGCGTAGGTATCACCTAATCAACTTACTTATTGAAAACTGAACAGCATTTGAATTGAAAGTTTTTTTCCCTAAGATTTTGTCTAATTTCATGGATTTTAAATTCATATTTTTTTTGTTTAAAAAGCTTATGAGACACTTAAAGAATTTCTTTTTTGCACAACATGGTCGCTGCTTTTACTTCCTGTGTGGCCCTGAATAGCATTTATTACTCTTCAACAAATATTTGGTTGCTCAAGGATAGAATTTTCAAAGGCTCATTGACGTTTTGACTGCCGATATTTGAAATGGAAAAAATGGGCGCCGATTGCGGTTCGTAACAGCTTGCTAAAGCACAACAACTCCGCTCCACACATCCATTCTTAAAGTTATTTCCTATTTTTATTGGCTTGTCAATTGTGTTTCCGTTTGTGATGTATTGGTTACGACATTGCGGCATAGTCTGTTGTGACTGCATTGAAGAAATTGCTTTTTAAATGCTTTTATAACATCACGTTGCTCTTCTACCTAGGCCAATGTTATAAAAGCTTTGGTTTATTTTTTCTGCAATAGTTTCTGAAGTAAATCAAATACTTATGCAGATGCAATGATCCCTTTGAAGTTCTTTTATTATTACCTTAGCGGGATTAAAGTGATATGAGTGAAAACCTGGAAAGTTGTTTGTTGCATTTGAATTAGGTAAATGCCCAAATTCATGGTTTCAAATTCAAATTTGTTTTCGTACCTATTACACTATTTTTTGGGTTAGGGAATATTAAAAATAGAAGAACACAAAAGGTTCGGCTTTGTTTGTGGTTCTGGATGTTTTTGGATGAACTATAGGTAATTATGAACTATTGAATTTATGAAAAATATTATTTATGCGTTACACAACAATGCATATTTGGTTCCGATTTTAGTGCTTTAAGCTATAAAACACAACTTGTAAAGAGCGGGCACCACCCTCTGCCTGTAGGTATTTAATATAGGTAGATAATATCTATAGTTAGGCACCTACACACAGACACCATTTCGGCAAATTGAAAAACATCAGAGTGCCTCATAATGCCTCTTAATGCTCTACTGTGAGAGTTATTGCCTTTTAAGTACGCAGTATTTTTCATATTTTCGCAAATAATGTGTGCGTTCGAGAATTTTTTGTAGAACGAGAGTATGTTTTATAGAGGTTGTTCGTTTTGTTCCCCTTTAAGTGTGTCGGGGCTATAGAAAGTGAAGTGTTCAGTGTACTGCGGTCGCGAGGAGGGCTATAATTCATGGTTTATAACTATTACATGAATACTCACGACATGACTGAACTGGCGTTTCGTGTTCTCTAATTTCGCTTAAAGCTGAATGAATTATTGAGGGTGTTGTATTCTATCTCGGTAAGCTAGGTAGGTTACTTACCTACAGTGGCGAAATGTGATTGTTCTCTATTTTACGGTACGTAGGTAGTAGCACAGAATACATGACATGTAGTAGTAGGTTCTTGCTTTTGTAGACAAGCTTGTTGTGAAAAAATCACATGAAGCGAGCCACAATAAAACATATTTTCCACCGCCAACTAAACTGAGCTAGCTTAGCTTAGCTATGTAGTTTTTCATACAAGTGAAAATAGCTTCATTTTTTGGAGGCTGGTTTGAAAACTGATTCGACTGCGAAGTAAACAAAATCCTCAGTTTGGAAAATTGATAAAATACATTTACTAATTCAAACATCAGTTACAATTTATAGGTAGCTTGAACGACTATTTGCTCGACGAAAAAAGTTATTACACAAAACTTGGTTTTAAACATGTCTTAGAATTCATTATTATTCAGTTTATACCTATAACATTGTAATGTAACCTAATAAAATCAATTATAAGCGGATAGGTAAGATTTAGGTAGAAATTTTATCTTTACTCTCCATCTTTTTTCTCATTTCAGCCTGAAAATTTCTGTCTCACTCTAATGTTTTTTTTTTATGGGCGGTGCATTAACATGTGCAAAAGATTGCATAGAAATTGGAATAGATAGAATATTCATAATTCAAACGGCTAGGTACGACAAATATGGGTTAATATGGGTGGGTTTTATTTACCTACTGTAAATAAAACCCACTTCAGTTGGTGCTACCGGGATATGATGCGTTGATACCTATAGCCTCATAAAGCTACGATAAAATTAAATATTTTGTTTTAATTGATAAGTAATAAAGTACCTATCTATTTTTATAGAGCGGTGTTGGTCATTGTTTCAAATTCCAGCCGACCGCGCATCTAATTTTATCTATATGTGGGCTATTATTAGGTAACTTTAGTTTTACGGTGAACGAAAACATCGGGGTACGGAAAACGTCAAGTGAAACCTTTTTTGATATCTAATTTAAAGTAAGTATTCTATCCAATCACTATTTAAAACGATATCTTTAATACAAGTGTATTAAAAAAACTATAACTGAAATTCGTAAAAACATTCGCTCATCGACCTTTCGTTAAATATTTAAATGTTGCTTATCTACAATGAACTGAAAGGAAAATTAATATTATCAGTAATTTTATTGTTATTGAAAAAGCGTAGTGAGGGCAGGCAGGGTTACCCGCGCCCGCGAGTTAAGAGGAGAGGGGAGCAGCTTGTGACAGCGGGGAGAGCGGCCAGTGGTTGCGCTAGGGAGGCGAAGGCCCCGCCTGCAGACCCCGCCCCGCGCTCCGCGCCTCACCCGCTCCTCAGTCCGCGCTCAGACGCCGTACCGCTTTAACTTCTCGTCGCATAACTGACTACTAAACACGCGCATTATTTTAAAAACTGGTTAATTCGGACGTTTACAGTGCTACTTTTTCTGTTTTGCAAAAAAAATGACTTTTTGTTAATTAATTAAAATTAGAGTTATTTTAGTTTGGTTAATTATTAATTAGCGTTAGTTTACAATTGGTAAATAATGTCACGGACGGTACCGGTGCGATGGTTTGTAGTCTGAAGTCCATCGGGGTAGTGGTGTGTTGATGGATGTGGGCAGCGCGGAGTGCTGGCGACCCGGAGCCGAGAGGATGGTGGCCGAGGAGAGCAAGACGCGCGCAACTGACTTCTCCATCGCGGCCATCATGGCGAGAAGCGCAGTCGAACCGAGGAGCCCCGTCGCTAGATCACCACCGCGTACTGGTAAATCTATGTCTTTATATAATTATAATTAAGTAGGCCTGCCTTCTATTTTCTACGTATTTAATTTTATAGCCTAGCACCTCTTCTTAATGACTTTTTCTCAGTAACTAGGTAATCTTCACTCGAATCGTTTTATAGTCAAGTCCGCGTTTACTCTGCTTTCCCCTTTATCCTACCCGATGCAACCACCTTTTTATATTAGTTTAAATAGTTGGTTAAAATTAGCCTAAATTCGATTTTAATATTTATGTTTTTAAACCCAAACCTGTACGTGACATTTAAAGCAATACCGAACTAAAATAATAAACTGAATTAGTTAATGTAAGTAGGTACCTTATTAACAGATTCTACACAGTTCTATTTGGGCCTAGATCTTTATTTATTGCGTACTTTTGTAACTTTACCATTCTAGGTATTATTAATTTCAAAATAATGGGTCAGCCTAAAAAAGGTTTTTCCTTATCTAGGTATAGTACTAAGCTTATTTGTGAAATTTGTACATGGTAGGTAAATAATGTTTTGAAATAGGATACCTACCTACCGTATTTTTAGCCATGATAAAATATTGTTTTTAATTATTGTAGGCCTATTTGTGTTTGTTTTGCAAATAAATTGCGGTAGGTAACACGACTTTAGTTGCATGTATTAGTATGCCAGTAGGATTGCTAGACTTTCAAATATCTATTAGATAATTTTATTATTATTACAAAAATCGTTTCTCTTCATTTAAGCCTCGTGTATTTTTTTTTACAAAGTTTTTGAATTGTATTTTATGTTTTGTGAAAGAGTCGACATAGACCGTAATGATAAAATATCGTATCCCATCACTATTCTTACAGAAAAAAGTTGCATTTATACCTACTCCTCAAACTGTTTGACAAAAGTTTACGGTTGTTTAAAACTTCCCGCGTCAATTTAAAAACCGCATTTATGAATAAATAGAAATACAATTTAGGTACAAGAAGGAATGCATCATTAAAAATCCTTCCGTCAAAAATCTCAAAAACAACAAAATTCCCGTGTGGCGTAATGGTATTCGCCCGGCAAGCGATGG
Organism: Idaea biselata; assembly: GCA_958496205.1. NCBI lineage: Eukaryota > Metazoa > Arthropoda > Insecta > Lepidoptera > Geometridae > Idaea > Idaea biselata. Next base: position 20,625,667 of record OY292397.1, read on the forward strand.
CCACGGGTTTGAACCCCGTCACGAGAAGATTTTTGATGATGTATTTATCTTTTCGAATATTTCTTAAATGGCCTGAGCAATAAAATAAGAAATGAAAACATAGCAAATAGTTTTCCACCGCAAAATGCAAAGTTACGTTACGTTTCGACTCGAACCTAATATTTTTTATTATCAAAAACGGTTTTTTTTTACAAATCGCGCCGCTATGCTACCGGATTAAATTTATTCCGGGCTTTTTTAATTAGGTAATCTTAAAAAGTTTTTTTTTTTCGTTTTTTGCGATGCTAATATGAAATAAAAACTCACTTTTTAATTAACCAACTTTAAAAAAAAAGGAGGATTAGGTACCTACTTGTACAAACATTTGGATCATTTGGTTCTTCTTATTTTAGCTGCAAATAGCGCTAAGACTCAACACAAACATCAAACAAGAAAACTTCTTTGCACTAATTATGACTCATTCACATGCTGATTTCCAATCCATTGTCGAATCTCTTCATCATCAGCCACACCTTGTTTCTACCCACAGCTGGGTGTAAGCCTCTCTTCATCTGTGCCGTCCCTTACGATTCTGTGCCACCCTCATCCAGGTTTTATTATGAATTCACATGTGAGTCGCACAAAGAGATGATGATGAGAGGTGAGTGATGTGCGTCACATTTTGTACACAGATTCCTTAGTGTGCGCCCAATTCTCTGTTCCATACGTCATTATAGGCAGACCACATTGGTTGTAGAGCCAGGTCTTCAGACACTGGGGAGTTTTGGTATTTTTCATGATGTAGGTAAGCCAACTAACCATAGCCACGCAGCATTCTAAAATTGTTAAAAAATAGTAATCATATGTGCTATATATAATGCTAAATAGAACATTCTTATTTACATTTCATTTCAACTCATTCTAATATAGGTAGGTACCTAATGTAACCATTTTATTACTCAACTGTGGATAAATAAACTTTCGTTGGTGATTGTACGTACAAAATGGTTTATTCATTTCTTCACATTACCTCGGAATCGTGCAAGCATACCACATTAAAGTTACAAGTAGGGCTAATAAAATAGAAAATTGCAATTTCGAGTCTGTGAAAAAATAGCTAGGTTATAAAGTTATAAACGACTTCAAAAAAGAAGGGAGTTTACTGTTCGGCCGTATTTTATTCGTATGTTATCGAGACCTAACCTCAACATGAAACTAACAACAGAAGGCTGCGCTCGCGCCGCGCAGTCGAAAGGGTTATGGTAATTGGTACGGTGTGGACTCATGCGCTGGCTCAAGTTACGGGTCACTTCGTTATTCCAGATTAATTGCGTGGAACCGAACACATTCGACACCCGCACTGCAACGCTGCGCGGCACCGCTGCCCTCACGCAACATACAACCAACAAATATTTTACACACAACTTTTATTGCGAACGTAAAACTAAAGAACGCAATTTAACACTGGCAGAATACACTTATTATACCGTCTCGTCTGTCCAAACATAAAATAAATCGAAATTCTTTAAGTATGTCCTAAGTTACTTACACAGATGCGCGCGCGCGTTTTTACAACGAACTAGTTGCGCTCTGTGATTTTACCCGCGTTAATAACGATTCGTTTTTGGGAATAAAAGTTTAATTCGTCCTAGTAAAAAAATATTTTTTGTAAAACGATTGGTAAAACAAATTAATAATTTACTTCCTAATTTTATGAAGTTTGGTAAGCGTTATTATTAATTGTTAACATAGGCTATTCAATAAAAAAAAACAATTTTGTGTATAAAATGATAATTAGACCGTTTGACCACTATCTCACCTGATGCTAAGGAAATATATGGTCTTAGATGTAATACGATCATTTAGATAGAATATAGGAAGATGGTAGTGGAACTAGATCCGACGCGTCTTCTTAAGTGGCTGCACTGGTCTACGAATCACAGCCGGCGCTACGACTTAGGTGGTGGATGGCCGACGGGCATGCAACTGATACGGTAGCCATTTTCTTTTAGATCCGGGCTCAGAGTATTAAGGGGACAGTCTACCTACTCTTTTATCCATACAAACTTTTCAAACGTAGTCGACTGATTCCCACCTGGATAAAGATATTACAAAACATATGTTTATCCCATGCATAAGTCCTAGGTATATCAGCCATGATCATATGCCCCTAAGTTTTCATTTATTAATTTTCTAATGTTTCTGAATTTTATTTCTATATATGGTATGGTCAATAATGGTCATGGCAGATATAGGTTTATGGCATAAATATATTTACTCTAATGTCTTTATCTAGGGAGGAAATAGTCGACTACGTTTGTATGGAGAAAGAGTTGGTAGACTGTCCTCTTAAAGTGCATATTTAGCGACAATAGAATGTTTTTTGCTCATGCAAGACTATAGTTATAAAAACGTACTTTAGTTAGTGACTGTACAAATATTATACTGACAAAGAACCAAAGAACATTCATTTAAAAGGTGGTAGGACTGAGCGTAGGAACTCAAATTATCTTGTGTTAGAAAGAGCTACTTCAGTAGTGATTACCTTTTATAAACCAAGGAAATAAAAATAGCTTGTATTTTTTCAGATAGGTTTCTTAGGATGATGGAAACTTTGCTCGGCCAATAAAACGTGGAATTCAATTTTCATATATTGTCATTTAATTGCTTTTGTCTTGAAGCTGGATAGGTACTGGCCACATAACTTGCCATTTAGTAAATTGCCTGTCTACATAGTTTAAGTCGAAGTTTATGAAAATATAAACATGAATAAGCCTGGTTTTTATCAATCAGTCTGTTGGTAAAAGTTTTCGACTGAATAAGTGATTTGACTATATGAAGTATAGTAGTAGGCTATGGGACGACGACGACTAAAACTATGCATATATGTCATAGCGTCCTCAACTATGACCACTTTGGGTATTAATGGAGAGGTCCGCTGTACAGGCCACTCCTAGGAACAACTGTCAGGGATCTGTTTTAGACAGATCGTGTCCCCAAACGCTAGAAAAGTAGTAGGCTAGTAGTATATATTCGTTAGTAGAAGAACATCATTATGGTAAAATAAATTTTCGTTTTACAAAAAAAAATATAGGTCAGCAACTATAAAGCCAATCGTCCACCGCCCACTAAATTAAGTTAGTTTCGCTTAGCTCTTCAGTATTCAAACAAGTAAGTTTAGCTGGGATAGTTTGTGGTGCACGAACGCACATGTTTGAAAAGCTAACTCGACTATGTAGAGCTAAGCTAAACTAACCAAGTCAAAAGTCGGCAATCCATCCCGAAGTCACTGCTCAAATTTCACCCATTAACCAGCTCGGTAAAGGTCGTTGTATGGTGGGATCCTATACTGTTATATTGTTTTGTATGCCGTCCGCTTAGTATGACATATGTTGTTTACTTCCCTTCGATGTCAATAAAACTGATTCTACTATGTAGTTTCTGTTAAAGACTTCGCGATGGCTTCGCTTCACGTATCTACACCAAGCCATGAAACGGTTCTCGGACACTACACTGCGAACCTATTTACTTCAAAAGCCGGAACAGCTTGAACCACCTCTACATAACAGGCTTCCCATAATGCGTCAAAAAGCATCATTGGAGCCTAATCATTCCGTCCGCTCTGATTTAATTCCACATGCATAACTTCGTTAAATGACTTATAAAATATAGAAGATACTCATGCAGTTGTGGATATTTTCAAAATCCTATATAGGTTCTTCACAATAGCTGCCTACATCTTCACTTACACGGATGAATTTATTGGCAGACACAGTTGCGGATCCAATCCGCAGTTTGAACGGATTTGTCTGGCGGACAAAGCGTGCTTAGTGATGATGAAGGTAGTTCAAAGTCTAAACACGCTAATTTAGAAGACGGCAGTAGATCATAAAAAAAACGAATGGGATCGTTTTTTTTAGTTGCTTCAGCCTACATGCTATAAAATAAAGTTGCCGAGTCCACTTGACACTACGTATACGTAGCGTCAAGTAGACTCGGCCATTTTAGTGGTGGCGAAGCCCACCAAAAAACATTTGATCGCCTTTCACCACCTTTTACTATACTGGCAGGGATATCCCATATTCTTTTAGACCCGAGCTACAGGTTCCCATTGCTTCACCTTTAAACAATTGCCTCTTCTATGTAGGGTCGGTGTCGAGGCAGAGTTCGCCCGCGTCGCTCAGCTCTCCCGGCTCCAGCTGCCGGTCGCCAGCACCCGACGAGGATGTCGAGGTGGACGTGGAACAGTGTTCGGACGGGGAACGGGACGCGTCCGACCACGCGGCGCCTTCCCCCGCACCTTCTTCAGGTAACTTATCCACTATACGTTTTTTAATTGTAGACCATGATTAGACACATCTTCCTGAAGAAAAAAATGACAAATACAAATAACCAAAACGTCAGATCGTAGTCTGAAATTAAAAACGTACTATAGCAATTCAATGGGGTGCCACGCGCAAAGCTGTTTGCAGAGGCGCTGGCATCGGATGATCTTTTTTTTTTTTCGATGATGGTCCTCCACCAATGGAAACGCCGAGTTTTTTTTTATTCTTTTGATCTCAGACCGATATGGCCAATTTGGCGCCGAGAGTTGTAAAAAAACACATGTTTGACAGTTCTTAATTCAAACTTAAGATTAATCGACTCGCGCCCTCTGCCGGGATAAAAAGTTAGTGTTCCTCCTAATTGTCTAAATAGGTTCGACTGGATTTCTATAAAAAAACACGGGTTGTTTTAGTTACGGACAGTAGTATTTTTACAAGGCGAAAAAAGTTAAACTTTGCAGAAGTTATAGAACGTTTTGCAACTTTTGGAACATTTTTACCTACTGTCCGTATAAATATAACGAATCGTAACCCAGACTAAACCATTAGACTCAGACTGGGTTTCTAATTAGACTAATGCCAAGACAATTTTGACATGCCATCGAGCAGAATCGATTTTAAAGAAAATTTGGTGTTGCGATAATTTCATATTCCCAACAGATCGAAACTTACGCAGGTGAAACTACGGGGTAGATCTAGTAGTTAAATAGTCGTGTATTTACAATGATAGTTCCGCTAATTGATTTGTAACCGTAGTGAAACGAAATAGTATGTAGGTACCGAACTAAACAAAAAAACAAAGCAGCAATTTATTCTGATCGCTTCACTGGAACTATATAGATAAAATGGGAATGTAATCGAATGAAATATAGAAATGTGGCACGGTATTTGCACTTGAAAAACACGAAGCAATAAATCATTGGTTGTTAGCAATACACTCAGAATACATTGTTCTGTATACTGAGGTAATACCTATAGCAGTTATCAAATAGTGCGCTTATGTGCACTATTTATACACTATAGTGCAAGATGAACTTGATGTCAGTAAAAAGTAGTTAACTAACAAGGCGTTGTAAATCATTCGAATAAAATAATTAAGCCTAGATTGGACCAAACTGGAATAGGCAACGAATAGCAATTCTACGCATAAATCGTGTTTTTTTCCGAGACACTCTAGAGCTGATCAATCGGAAAAATGACTATATATGCGGAGAATACTTATTCATTGCTTATTCTAGTTTAGTCGAACATACCCTAAGGGACATACATTCACGCTACATCTATTATGTTAGACTCCGCTTATGTTGACCAATCGCGTAAAATGTTGTATATAATTTCATTATATTCGTTATATTTGTAAAACCCATAATTCTATGCCTATAGTTCTAACCCAAAGAACTATGGGTTTTACAAATATAACGCCTGTGCCATTTTTCAAGTTCCACCGATTTAGGCTGTACGCTCTCCATCGATGAATCGGTTATTTTCTGGTTAATATTCAGAAAAAGACAAAGATATTGCCAAAGCCCCTGTTAATAATGGTGGGTTGTCTAAGCTACTTCTAGCCTCACGAATAACGAATTTTAAGTAGATGCTGCTTTGTGACGTAAAGTTTGCATTTTTTTTAAGTTATAGTTACCTACTAGGTACCGATAAATGTCGTAGATACCTACATATTTCCCGGATAGTCGGACATTTTGTATTGTCATTTGCTATTCCGTCCGGATTAATCCGGATTAGTAAGTTCGATGTAGCGGTGCAATCCAGCCAAAGTAAATCGCACTGGAACTCCACTACTCAGGGTACAAAACTTAATTAGAAAATTCAAAATCTTTTGTTTTTCTTTCTTTGTTTTCCATTTCCTTATTAAAATGTATCCCAACATAAAAACCTAATAATTAACTTGTTTATTACAATTAATTTAAACCAACTCCCACTACGTAAGCTATTAACACGACTATTTTCATGTTCTTCCTCACATTACTTCTTGAATTCGTTGAAACGAGCAATTTTCATTCACAATAGAAAAACAAAATTAAAATGGCGATAAAAACACCGTATTAACATAACAATTCGCAGAGTAAACAATAGCATTCATAAGCATTCACACAAACTGTGGCTGATTTAGTGCGTGTAGATACATATGATGTATTGGTTATAATTACTAGATATTAATAATATATTCAGTTTTATTGTTTCAATAGTTACCTAGAAACAATTCTCTAGGTAAAACCAGTGATGTGTCATATAAAACAATTAGTTTTAGATGCGCCTTCTTTGATGTTTATGGCTACAAAAAGGGAAAAGAAATAGGTAGGTATATAATTATTTTACTAAGGGTTAATTTTGAAGAAGGCCTTGAGTTTGAAGCAAGAGTTAGGTAGATGTTCTGATGTCATTTTAAGTTAGTCTCTCTCACTTAAAACGCAACTTTTTCATTATTTTGTTAGAACAAGGCGATTCTATGGTTACATTTCTCTGGGTAAAACGAATTAATTTATACCTACGTTATTTTATTAGGTAAGTAATTTAGACTCACATTGTATTTTGTAGTCATTATGATATCATTTTCTCAAGTCATAAAATATAGTTCAATGCGTCTTCTTTAGAATTTTCACCGTTACAATAAGTAAAAGGGGAAATTACAACAATTTACCTTGACTTCGATGCGAAATGCATTTATTTATGTTATTTTAAGTGACATCTAAAAAGACAATTGTCGCATTACAGTACAAAAAAAATACATAATTTTGTTGTAAAAATGTATAACATAAATTTTCCAAAGTCCATACATGGATTTAAGATCTCCTTTATAATTCATCCATACGATTAATTATTGTACTAGGAACTAAAACGGCTAAAATTCACAAATTCGGATCCTGTTCACGGGAGAATTTTTGATGATGCATGTCCTCTTGTTAAATATTTTTAGCCCTAGGGTTACTTTAGGTTTTGACATTCATTCTACAGATAATAGATAGGTACCTATCTGTCCAATAAAATCAAACGCTTACCCCTTTACTTATAAACGATGATTAAGTTTATGTAGTGTTTGTCAATGTCTGTTAACTTTGAAACTTCATGTCACAGTAAAAGTCAAACAAAACATATCTAGTTTATGCGGCTGTTAATAGGTAAGGGGGTAAAAAAGGTTTAATTTTTTTAAATATACTTTTTTATTCGGTGTTACATTTTAATGGGTAGATTATCTAGAGATTGAAAAAATTGCCCTAAAGTGTATATTTTATACGACAGAACTAGGCGAGAGAGACACGCCGTCACCAGCACGACCGCTCCCTCCAGCCACGTCGTGCAACTGTGAGGAGCTGCTGTCTGTAGACTGTCAGCTCGAGACCAAAGACCTGTGGGACAAGTTCCACGACCTCGGCACGGAGATGATCATCACCAAGACTGGGAGGTAAGTCGGAATTCGGTCGAATATTCTTAGTAAATTACGATTTAAATCTTACAGGCTTAGATTACCTACCTAGATGGTGGGTATTCTAACAACGACCGACGTTCGAATTTAGATCCACCTTTTTAGGGTTCCGTACCTAAAGGTAAAAACGGGACCCTATTACTGAGACTTCGCTGTCTGTCTGTCCGTCCGTCCGTCCGTCCGTCCGTCCGTCCGTCTGTCCGTCTGTCACCAGGCTGTATCTCATGAACCGTAATAGCTAGAAGGTTGAAATTTTCACAGAAGATGTATTTCGGTTGCCGCTACAACAACAAATACTAAAAACAAAATAAAACAATTATTTAAAAGGGGCTCCCATACAACAAACGTGTTTCAAAAATAACAAGGAGTCAGGACAGGAACAAGGACAGGACTTGGTCAGGACAAATCGAGTTGGTCATGGAATTCAAAATGGCTGCCCTATCTGTCAAATATACCAGTCTGCCTTCACTTACCAAAGAGTTTCTTTTATGTTTCAGATTTTCTTTGTGCCAAGGTTTTTTTTTTGAGTGATTCGGTCGTTTGATGGGAGTAAGAATCGAAGATAAATATTTCATATTTTCCAATAAAATTTAAAAATTGGTTGTTGTAAACCATTTTAGGGTTCCGTATCCAATTGTGATAGTGGTACGGAACCCTTTATGCGCGAGTGTCGCACTTGCCCCGTTTTTTAAAGTTGAGTGAGTAATTTTCCCGAATGTTTGACTTTGGAACTGGTGAAGCTCGTCCGTCAGAGACGAGTTTGAAATGGATCACTATCTGGCGGTCTTTCTCCTTCTAGTCTTTATAAGAGACATCTAGTTCTAAACTAACAGGGTTGTTTTCAGTATAAATATTATTTAGGTATTTACCATATTATTATATCGATATTAAAAATGGTGAGTAGGTAATATTCTTAAAAAAATGTTTGTATTAAAAGTTAACAGAAGAAAAAACGAAAACCTGCAATGGAAAAGCATGCTTACATACATTTTGACTCACGGCTGCATGTGTCTATCTATAAATATACAGTTTTGATTAAGTCGTTTTTAATTTTGAACAAATATGTAAATAAAACGTACACTGTACCCGGATCACGCAAATGCTGTCAACTGAATCTATTATTGTATGCAAGCTATGCACACTTACCTCATACGCCAACATGAATTCAAACAAATGTTCCTACTCAAAGTAATTTTGAAGTAGGTTAGTGACATGGTTACTACAATGCATTGCAGGTTTATCTACGTCCTATGGGAATTGTTTACCATTGTATAGGTACACACGACGAAATACGTAGGTCCTTAATAGATTTTGGAAAACAAAACAAAAATTAATTAGTGGTTTACTATGTTTGTGGCATCCAATGTTCTTCAAGCTCTAATAGTAAAAGTTACAACCAAAAGACATCAACGCGTTCCAAAATACAATTATTTTTACAAAATTAAATTCACTCGACTAAACAAAATGTTGTAATGAATTACTTCGCTCATCAACATACTAAATGCAATATTTCATTTTGTTGAGATCGGAGAATAAATGAATTCACTCCTCGACCCCTAAACGAAGGGTTCAAGGGAAGGATTCATCAGCTAAAGTGGCCAATTTCGGAATAATTACTTCGCGAACCCGCCCGTCCTTCAACCCTTTAACGAGATAAATTAAAAGTACATTTTTTTTGTAACCGTCGGTGTAATGTTGGGCAATAAATTCCGAAAGCCCCAAAGACAACAAACAGCGTTGTGGGGGAGGAAGATGTTTTTATAGTACGTCGAGAGGTTTATCTAAATAATTGTGTAGTCGGTGGCGGTGACCGGAAAATTGGCGTTGTATAGGGGAGACCCCCGAGCGCCGAGCTCCGACCGTCACCCCATCGATACACAACAAATCTCAGCTGATAAATACGGAGTATTTTAGATGACACACCGATACGAGTATAATATGATGATATCTTATTTCTTTTTTTTTATAAATTGTTGTGTTCTGTGATTTATGTAATTAACATGTGAATATTGTAGGTTTAAATCTAAAATTGTAAACTTGTTTTTTTTTAAGTGACCGTGCTACTTACTACGTTTTTTGTGTATTTTCTCATTGGAGGTCACGTTTCAAAAACACACTAGGTAGGTACCTAATCGTTAGGATTCAAATATGTGAATATCTTATTGAATAAACATATTTTTGAGTTTGAGTTTATCAGGACGTTCCTCTATGATGTCTTTTTCCCACCTCCTTTCATATTTGGATATTTCACAAATATTTATCATCAAGTATAAAAACAATATTATGATATATTATTCGATAACAGCTATTTATTACCTGCGAAACCCAGTTTCGTTACGCTAAAATGTTAGAAATGAAACTGGTTTCTGCACATTTGGAATAATGTAGCTAGTATGTAGGTATTATACCAATCATTACCTACTAAAATATTGACTTTTAAATGTAAAATATTCTAATAATAGTGTTAACTAGATGTGTACTTACATATGCGATATCATTCGCATATGTAAGTAGGTAGATAGATAGATAGATTTACGCTTTATTTGCACAACAAACAATATACAAAACAACATACATATGTAAGACAAATACACAGAAAGCTTAGAACTAAAACGTTGCACAAATGGGCGGCCTTATCGCTAAAAGCGATTTCTTCCAGGCAACCTTTGGATGGAGAAGGTCATCTATATACCTAAGGTATCTATATACCTAAGGTATCTATATACCTAAGCTCGATCTTAGGGAACCTGCTGTATATACACACCTTAGTTATACTACGTAACACCATTAAAGTTGTTTATTTATAAATATAGGAACAAGAAATATTTTTAGAGAAAAATACGTTTCAAATATTTACTCGCGCCGTGGCTTGAACTTGCGTCTTTGGGTCAGTACCTCAACGTCTATTCCAATTAGACCACACGAGCCCACAGCTCTAGCTCTATAAAGCATCTTTGAAGACGTATTTTTCCTTTTAAAACATTTCTAGTAAAACTGCAATGCCTAGAGCAATAAGAAACTGATTACGAAATGTTTAGGAATCTAAGAAAATATCAGTTGGCTTCAAGTTGTAAATTCAAATGCTTCCTCGTCAAAGTAAATCAGTGACGGATCATTTAAATGTAAAAGAGTGGGTATAATACCAGCATTAGGCCCGTGTCATATGTTATCTGTGGGGGAGATCCCCGTCGCAACAAGTGTAGTTGGACTAAATCACTCTTAGTATCGTATCTCGAGGGAAAAATTTCATTGTTACACCCGCTGAACATCTATCATACCGAAACTGGCTCGTCTTGATACTTAATTAAATTTTATGAGTAATTATTGCAATCGTAAAATGTAATTACCCGGGTAAGATGTAGGATATAATGTATCTACCTGTTATTGTATCGTATTAGGTATTAGACGCGTCTCGTGGTTTTTCCCGTGTAAGGCTCGACTCCCCGTGAGAATGTCGATAATCAACTAACAAGTCATATTAATTTACTAACCCCTGAGTTAATTAATTCCGTATTCCTAATATAAAATAGGATTTAGTTAGACATATTTCGTAGGTTAAGAACATGCTTGTGTCTAAGTATTTTCTTCCAGCTAGTTAATTTTTTTTCATAGTCACTATTAGACACCTATCTAGGCATTATTAATCATCATCAACCGCCTTACTTATAAACGATGATTAACAGCTGTATAAACTATGTATCGGTTGTCTTTAACTACCATATGACTTTTCAAAGTTGACAGACAGAGACAAACATCACATAACTTAGTAATCTGTTAATCATCGTTTATAATGTAAGGGGGCAAATCATTAGATGGTATTTTTAAAGTTTTAAAGATGGTAGTTTTTAAGTATTTTTAAAGACTCACATTTAGTGATTTATTTACGACTCAAGAGTATCTTTCTATATTTTTACATCGATGGGACATTGTGTCCTCTAAGTACTTACCTATTTTTCTAGCTCTAATCATTATTTTTCTTTTTCTGCGTTAGCTGTGTTAATTGTAAAAACAAAGACTCATAGTTATATATGACTTAAATATTATATTAAGTTTTTTTTATTTCAACTCTAAAGTATCAATGTCTATTATCCGATTATACGAATCTAAACAGCGGGATAAATCAACCCGTCTAATCAAAACGGGAAATTGAGGACAAATTTTACAAGGGGTGGGCGAGGGTGCGTGATTTTAAATTTCTCTACATTTGTTCTAATAGAAACATTTGACATTTCAATGATATCGCATGTTATTTTATACGAAAGTACTTTTATCTTATACTGATTTATTGTCGTAAAAATTTGACCATTGTATGTACTTATCATATTATGTTATGCTATTCTCTATGGTTTTTCATTGCATAATTTAAAAAACGCGTTTTTTTAGTTGTCACTTAAACATTACCAACCTTTTGTAACTAATAGGTACTTTGGAGATTTGTTTATTACGTTAAAATAAATAGCTTAGTTATTAATTTTGATTCGAGAAGACCAAATAACACATCTCGTCCTCTCACTCAAAAGGAATTTATTAACACGCCAAAAATGATGCAAGACATTTATTACTTTTTGATTTACAAGGGACCTTATAACCTGACAAGGATCTTTACGATTTCAAAGGAAGTTGTAGACACCACTAATCAAACCATTTATTGAATGTTGCTTTACGCACAAGGTTCAAATTATTACTATGTTAGCTGTGTCCCGCCCCGCATAAAGTCCAACGTACACCGCCAACTAAACTAATTCAGTTTACTTTAGCGCCACAAATTCGAGCCAGTTTTTCATACATGTCCGACGTGGGCCCACTGCGAACCATGTCAGCTATGCTAACTTGTTTAAAAAAATGGTAGATAAGCTAAAGTGACTTAGTTTATTTGGCGTTGGACGTTCGGCTTTAGTGTCGATCATGAGAATACTCCTGGAACAATAATCAGCTTATCCGTTAATTCTAATTTAAACTATCTTCGTAGAGATGTTTCACATCAAAAACAAAACAAACCAAGTCAAATATTATATCAACTTTTGTTTTTCTGGTTGCATTCATTATCTGACCTATATTGTCATATTCGCGATGATCCTTGTCAGACTTTAGATACCTATTACTTTGTTAAATGATCTAACTAAAGAGTCGACGATTTATGAATTTCGGGACGTTTTGACAACGACCGATCGTATTAGCAATTTGAATGTTGAGTCGTAACTCGATTTTATGACTAAAGAGCTTCTTAACCGTTTTCGTTGGTAAAATATTTTGAGAATATTGAGTTTTTTAAGCATAACTTTTAGTCTTTATTCCAATATATTAGTCTTAATTTAGTTCTCGATGCCATAGGGTTACCTCTCGAATGGGACCACCATAAAAATGGGCTGACTAAAGACGGGCCTGAATTGCGGCTGCTTGAGTTTTACAAGCAAAACTTTTAGTCTCCTTTCCACCATATTAGTCTCAACTTGGTACGCGATGACATAGGGTTGATCCTTCGAATGGGACCATAAAAATGGGCTGAGTGAAGACGGTCTACTTTCCACCATATTAGTCTTAACTCGGTCCCCGATGAGATAGTGTTGCCGACGATTGCATCCCAGTCTTGTAGTTTTATTGTAAAAATAAATCAAATTAGGTGACCTAAAAATAAAATACCATCCAAATTACGAACATTGGTTGAATGTGTTCGATATAAACTGAACAGAGCTGAAGGCAAGGGCGTAGCCAGGATTCTATATAGGGGGGGGGCAGACAAAGAAAATCTAAGACTATTTTATTTTAATCGCGGTTTTTTTACATATGAGTAGAGGAGATTGGTAGGTAGTGGAGAAAAGTGAAATAAAAATACCTTTATTACTTGACTAGTAATCTGCGCGGTTCTTCACAAAATCTATTTAAAACTTATCTTACAATTTTTTTTTGGACAATTTTCCGGTGTTCGTTTGTTATGCAAGGCTGCAAAGTTGGTTTTTGCAGCGAGTACCTACTTGTATTGAAACCTGAGCTAGCGAAGTATTCTAGGATTGAACCACGAGCGCAGCGGGAGGTTTAAATATAGAATGCTGAGCGTTTTAAGGATTTCAAAGGCACAAAATGCAAAAAAACTTTGCTGCCGAGTGAAACACACAATTTTGCACCTCACTACAGCGAAGAAAACGCTAGGTGCATTTTTCCGGTAGAAAACTCAATTCGGCATTATGTACCACTTCCACTAACTCTGCAGTTGTTAAATTAATATCTTCGTCGCGCCTGGCCAGTGCAATTATTCAAAAAAATGAGGTACATATTTTACCTCTCTCCTCAACCTATACTATTATTTTCTTTCGTAAAGTGGGTAGTTATATTTTTGTACGCTATACACGATGCATGTTCCGAGATGGGGGTATTAAGCCGAAAGGGGTTTGTTCTAGACGTCTAGGCGAACAACTATTGTTTTACAACTTTTGGAAATATGAAGTAGTTTTCGAAAATGTTGAGTTTAAAGTTTGCATGAAAATCAGCTGTTTTTTAGAGTTTGAGGTCATTGGCCTTAATCTGTCCTTTTATTTAGTTTGGACCACTACAATCTTAACATTAATTGCCTTTATTTACAAAAACAGCTGTTTTTTTTTCAGTGATACAACTAGGGCATGCAATATCGGAAGGTTTTCAATCTCGGGATGATATCGATATTAAGAGCTCAATCCCGGGATCCCGGGATTGATACTGGGATTTTAGATATCGTTAAAAAGGCGAATTTAATACAATAAAAATGTGTAAAATCTAAAATATTTAATATATTTAAGACTTTAGTGGTTTCATTACGTAAATAAGTTACCCTGAGGGCCGTCCACCCCATCATTTTGGAAATATGGCGGGCAAATAGCCTAAACCCGAAAGTGTCTAAACTTTCGCGCCAAATTCTAGGCGCTAAAATGATGTTAGCAGTAAAATTTTGCATGCGAGCTTGTATAAAAAATACTTGTCTTAAAAATTACAATGAATCACGTTACTTTTATTTTGTTTTAAACATTTTACCAATTCCCCACGCTTCTAAATCTTTACAGAGCTCTTCCTCAGGGGAAGAATAATTTGGGTTGATTTTAATAGTTCTATTCAATCATTCCATGAGGCAAAATATAGCTACAAACCTTAATATGAACCCAAATAATAAATTGGTCAAATCTCGATATCGGATCACTCAATCCCGGGATTATAATATCGAACTTTTGCGTCCGAGATCCCGGGATTCATGCCCTAGATACAACCTCAAATTTTCGAAAAAAAAAAGTACGAATTTCTAAATGTCGTAGAACAAAAGATGTTCGCCTAGACCTCTAGAACAAACCCCTTTTGGCTTAATACCCCCTCCTAGGAACAGCCTGTATATAGCGAAAAAATCATATATGATTCCTCGTTTTTGTAAATAAATAAGCAAACAATCTCTAAATCGAATAATTCACGAAAAAAACCTGCTTGATACTAATATTAATAAACAATAAATACGACATTGGCAGATGAGCAACAAGACTTCGTGGTTCGATGCCATGAACAAAAAAAAAGGAATGAGGTTGGCGCATTTTCAAAGGACTTGCTTTAGAGAAAAGTTTGGATAAGACAGATTCGAATTTTGAAAAGCCTTTGCACGGTAAGAAATCTGCGCGCAAAACAGATCCTTTCCAAGGTTATGCGGTGAAAAAGATCTGCAAAATCACCGTGCAAAGACTTTTCAAAGTTCGAATCTGTCTTTTCCAAACTTTTCTCTAAAGCATGTCCTTTAAAAATGCGCCCACCTCATTTCTCACGGGGACACTATACCCGGAAGTAGTTTTTAATTTTTTTCAGTTTATGAAAAAATATCTAACTTACAAAACGGAATATAACTTCATTTTATAATCTGCGCAAATTAAACAATTGTTTCATAACATAACTAATACTACTCTTTAGGACTCTTTAGGGTTCTAGTTTTCCAATCTTTTAAACTCGGTAGAGATCGTGTGCTGCAGACCGCGTGGTTTATTTTTATTATGCCTCAAACTGATGACCGAGCGCTCTTCTAGGGGGGGGGCAGCTGCCCCCCCCTGCCCGTACCTCGCTACGCCCATGGCTGAAGGGGTACATACTACAGAATTTTTAGTCTTGAAGTTAAAGTATTCCATTTTGAATAATTCGAATTATGTTTTAAACAACTATACGTACCTAGGTACTTATTTACTTAAAGAACATCTGTCAATTCTAAATATTAATCGACGCAATTAACTGTTTGTAATTTCATCGTCTTTTTTCGATTGCACACTCGATAAACGCGCATCTGTAATAATTATCAACGGATTATGAAGTCGTAGTCGGTCATGTAATTAAGGATTGCGTTTTTTGTTTGTAAGTATTTAGAATTGTTATATTTTTTTAATAATTGATAGTTGAGAGTCGAGCGTTTTTTTAATCACTATGTAAGACGGTAACGTTGATTTAGACTCTAAGATGTAGCACGCCTACTTACCTCGAATTTCTTGAACCGATTGAACCGAAGTCGGAATAACAGATGTCAGTTTGACATCTTCATATCAGAAAATTTTCTTCGTGACGTCACTTTTATGTGTATGAATTTTACTAGCAATGAAAAAATCTCACCATTTATAATGTTCACAAGTGTTAAGCTGTGTTCTCACCACAAGTGGAGTGGAGTCATTAATGTGTCAATTTAGCATCCAACGATTGGCATTGGCATAGGCCAATGTTATCGGAATACGGACGAATCTGCTTGGAGATTTGACTTAGGCCGATGAAAACACTTTATTAATTCAAGTATCCACAGTGATGACAGTGTACGGTTTATAATAAAACATTTGCCTGCAGAAAAGCGGTTGTAGGTATCTACTTACTTAAATACCTGTCAAGTTGGTCAGTTGAAAAAAAAAAGAAAATGATTACTTGTTTGAATATTTAAATAGCCTCACGAGCTTAACCAATATTATTAAACGCGTGTTAACCTTTAGCACCTGGCCCTTTGATCGGCTCCTACGCTCCTTTGTCCGCTATACCTCGACTCAAAGGTGTGGACCGTTGCTTGTAAAAAATACAAAACTTATAGCATTTAACAAACAATATTTAGTGCCGTTTTGACAGTTATTATAAGCAATGATTACTGTTCATTATGACAGGCTATAATGCAGGTTTTTCAACGCACCGTTACAGGTGCCTAAGTAAAAAATATATATTTCTCTACCGTAGTTCCTCAATATCCCCCATTTGACTGCAATATTTTGTATCTACATACCGCTTCTTGGAATCGATTTATAGCAACGGCGGAGTTTAACGTTTTCGTGTCGAACAAGATACGAAACCGTAATAAAAATACTTAATCGATTTACGGCTGAATTAATAAAGCCGATGAAGGGGTTTTGCATTCTATAGTCGTCATCATAATTTTGGAATTGCACCGGCAGCTATAAAACAAGTGCAAAGTCAGGCCAACGAGCGTTCGGCGGCGGCGGCTTAGCTCGATATTAATAAGCTGAACAAGGGGGCCTGCAGACCGAAATGTGCTTTCAATTTAATTGAAATTTTGGTGGCCTCATAGTTCATAATTTATCGTTCGCACTAATATCATTCCCAGTCATATGTTCGCCCTTTGATAAGTAGGTAGGTACCTATTAAGTGCCTATACATGCTTGCTTGCCTGTCTGAGTGTTACTCGAATCTAACCGAAAAATGTGTAGTAGTAGAGGCAGGTGTAGGTAGGTATGATATAGGTACCACATTGCAAAGTACCAAAGTACAATTTAATATTTATCTTAAAAATAAAATATTTACACCTAAGCAGTAGGTTTTTTCATCCTTGAAGATTACAATGCCTCGGACGTATTAAATTCAGTTTAGGGAAATCCTAATGGCACAATAAAGTTTGCATTTTAATTTAGTAAAATCGTTTCGTAAATTATTCATTATGATGATTTAGTATCTTGAAGTTTTTGCAGCGGTTTGGTTTCACAATGGCCGGTGTCAGTGTTATGTGAATATTTAAATCGTTAGATGTATGATTGGGGTTCATGACTGCGCTACGTCGACCGACCGAGGTGCGCATGAGCAACGATCGACCGATAGCGATTGTAGCGTGATAATATGATCAAGTGCGCCCGCGCTGACGTACTGTAATGAAATGGAATTATGCTTATCATACCGAGCAATTAAGGCGCTCGTAATTGACATGTAGAAAATACGTTACTGCAATTCTCGCGTAACTTTTTTGATACTTCGTTGTCTTTTGATAGTTTATTACAAATAAAATTATCGCAGATTTAAATATTTAGTACCTTGAGGCGACGTGTCGGAGAGTAGCGACCCCGCGGCTTCCCGAGTACTCTAGGGAGAAGTCCCGTTCCTCACCTCCGGCTTGTCTAAGTTGACTGGTAGGAGTGAACATTGATGAGAAAGCGATCCCTTGCCTCTGGCTTGCCTTCACCGGCTGGTCAGAGTGGAGTCGCGAGAGCTGAAATGCTCGAAGGATGGTCACCTCACGTCAGTGGTGAGTTGGCCCGCTCTCTGGCATACCAGTGATGACTTAAAATCCAGGGAAGTCTCTCCATCCTTCAGTCTCTCACCAATCCGATCCAGTGGTTGTCCTTGGCTGCATTTTATAGTGAAGACGGAATAATCGCCGGCTTGGTGTCCACTTCATAGTTTGGGAATAAAATTGTTATTGAAAAGGGCCTCTACGTGTTAGCATCGGCTTCACGTATACCTTCTAAAAGTCCGGGGCTCCATAGCCCCGTGATACTGGACGTATTCGGGTCATATTATTAGTATAATTTATTGACGTTACTTGTTCGATAATAATAAATCTTAGTAACAAATTATAAACGTTAAGCAATATAAATGATTAATGTTGAAAGTATTAGCTACTGGATATTATGAGATGAATGAGAGAAAATGAGATGTATTCACAAAGTGCGCCCACGCATCGCGATCGCGGGCACCACTCCTGGTGAACTGCCACTTACCAGCTACCGTTCGGTGGAACTATTCAGTCTCACAAATGCACAGTCATACAGACTGACAACCTCATTGTCAGACACCACCACACCTCATAAAAATATTATCTCTACCATTAAAAACAGAGCCCAATTTAAAAAGCAATTTGAGCACAAAGATCGATGCATATTTCTTAAAATGAGTTTAACCGAAGGCGAGGAATCATCAAGAGGGTGGTCATTTAACAGCCATTAACGCCTAAAACATAATATGAAACGTTAAATAATTACAAAAAAGGTGTAAAAAGGTATTGAATAAAGTGGAGTGATGGTCTCACGCCGCCGCGCCGCCCGATGAAAGGCCAACGCCAAGACTCGACGGAGATTGATTACGTAATCATGGACATCAATGATTTCGGGAATCTCATAGAGAGCAATCATCATTCATCTCATGCATCGCTGACGTCGAATTTGAAAATATCATTGTTTTGTCTCTACAATAGTATACAATTTTTGTGTTTTTTGAATTCTAATTTAGAAGTTAATTTTACTTGAAAATCAAATATTTAATTAGACTTATAGACACCTGCCTCATCATTATCATTAACAAACGACGTCTTAGGTACTGGTTTCCATCAAACAAAAAGGATCCAATTGGAGAAGGTATATTTGCGGAAAACGAGCCCGTAAAAAATACAAAAATTACAAGGTCTACTATGGTTAGACAAAGTTTGACAATGTTTTGTCTTTCACCTTTCAAAAGTTGACAAACATCATTACTATTACATTACATTCAAATCTAGATAAACCAATAGAGAACCAACTCTTTTTCTGAAAAGGTTTTGGGATGGTATTATCTGGGAAGGTAAAAAAATAACAAACAGATAAACATAGCTAATAGGTACCCGAACCTGAATAATCAATGAAAAACCGCAACGGCTTTTCTTTTAGAACGCGCGGTACGAACATATGTTCTTTTCGCGGCTTTATATTTATCCCGGTTTCTCACCGTACTCTAACACTGGTGGAGGTATAATAAAATTATCACCATATTAAAGTGAGTTGATTATGCGGAAACGTCAGTTAGTTGAGTTGGTAAATATAATAATTTACATCGATGCTCAGTTCCCTGGACGAGTAACAATACACGGTGTCTGTCGACGGACAATTAGCCCTCTATTGTGCGCAGTGGTATTGTACGCGGTGTGCGCGGGCGCAGACCCGAGGCCTGCCGTGTTGGTTTTACTCCTACACCCATTGTGATCGACCGATCGCACGCATTGCCATTCTACTCACGCTCTGCCCACTCAATGAGATATTATCTCGCTTAATACAGCCTCTTTAATATTAAATGCATTATGATTTACTTCATAATTTTAGCATTGAAAGTTTGAATCATCGCTATTGATTAGGTCGATCGACGATGCTTTGTGCGAAAGGGTGTTCTTACATTCGTAATACAATTGACTCATAAAAGTTGCAATTTTTATTTGAATGTTTTAATGGAGCCGTTTCCTGTTTGGTATTTGTGTTTGTGGTCGGTTGTGTGTTGGTACTTGGTAAGTGGAATGTAGGGGCCACCGTAGTTGCTGCGGGCTGTTCGGGTGACGGGTCAAACAGTCGTGGCTTGGTACGATCACGGTGAGCGGCCAGAGGCACACGCGTTCGTTTGTTACAATACTCGCGTAATGAAGTGGGCCGCGAGGAGGCGGCATTGTGCCTTCAAACGAGCCATTGTGCTACGACCCCCGACCCGCTCGTTACCGCGGCTTTACTCGCTTGCCACCCCGGAACTTCACCTGAATCTTTATACTTTACCGTAGATACATCTCGTTATCCTGTTCTTTACAGATTTCTCTACTGTGTCACATCAATACTTGTCTATTTGAGCGTTTGTGTTTACTTGGAGTTGGAAGTGACACGATGAATAGATTACCTATTTACCGGGTAACTTTATTGTATTTGGGTCAATGCTAGTCGTTACACAGGTCAAATACGGTTACGACGGAGTTTATGTCGACTTTAGACCCTGTTATCTATCCATAATGACATTCCTTAGAGAGATTAGTCAGATTTCGAAATGGTATCAGTGAAATCATGGTTTAACAACTACTAAACGGAAGCTTAGCACAGATATCACATTTTTACCTTCACTTTTTATTTGTAAGCTACTAATTCAGGCTGATTAGTCGCGTCGCGTCGGCGATATAAAAAAAGTGATCAAACCATACTTTATTTCGCGCGCTACAGGTAAGGACTCATCGTCATGTGGTGTCACTTTTTACAAGTATAGCGTTAAATTTTCACAGCTACCCCTCGACAGAAATAAATTATTATTTATTTCGTTTCTGGGTGGGCGAGTTAGGCATTTTTTGTAAGTTAGAAACTTTGGAAATCGTTACACGAGACACGGAAGTAAGGGTTGATTGGAATGTGTTTTGTCGTTATTTATGTTAAACAGATGTAAACACAAATATCTCCTTGCTTATTGTGTAAGCCTACTGTAAGATATTACTATTATTAGAAAATACGATCACCTAAATTAGGAATAAGTGCCTTCTTAAGGCCGAATAACTGAAATAAAATAAATACCTGGAGTCCTGAGTGAAGCGTGGGATTCAAGCCGCCAAAGACTAAGGCAGTCTTTGAGGGTAATACTTTACTTTACACATCTATTGCGAGATTAAAAAAAACTACTTCTTAAATTATGTGGTCTATTTAAATAAAGCTTCTAAACTCACAAATAGTAATGCGAATTTTTTAAGTTAAAGTTTAAGTAGCTCTCAAACTTTGAGTAGCGTTTCAGCATTCGGCCGACCCGTTTTGAGAAAACGATACCTACTCGTTCTCCATAGAAACTTTACAAACGTTGTCGACTGTTTCCTCCTTGTATAAAGTTAAAGACAGAGAAAATATGTTTACTTTTTCAGTTTCTAATAAATAGGAATAGAAAAATAATTTTTAGAAAAAAATAAATATAAAAAACACAAAACGTAGGTGCATATATGACTGATACAAGTTTTGCTTTACCATATTTTCTCTAATGTCTTTTTTGAGGGAGGAAACAGTCGACTATCCCTCTTACTTATCTACGATGACTAACTTTATGTAACGTTTGTCTTTTACTGTGACATGAAGTTTCAAAGTTAACAGACAGTGACAAACGTTACATAAACTTCGACATCGTTTATAGGTAATGGGGTACGTGTGTAAGATTTCTTTGGAGAAAAGAGTGGGTATCAATTCCTCTTAATAACTTATTTATTTAACATAAATCCTAATAGTAAAAACTGCTTATTTACTGTATACGATAGGTAAGGTGGAAGGTAGACATACCTATATTAATTCTATTCCATTCTACTAATTCGAGATCAAGTACCTGCATGCTTGTAAGTACCTGTAGCTAGCTTTGAGAGTCATAAAAACAAATGACATCTAATGCGTTCAAATTATACACGCCAGGTTCCATTATTACTGTATGAAGTTATTATTTACAATTTTCGAGGTGGCGTTAAGTCGATAACTCGAAAATGACTGACATTTGGTTGGAACCTACAAAACCGTGTGATTACCGAATCATGCAAAGTTTCTTTAGTTGGAAATATTGTATTTACACGAGACGGTTTGCACAACTGAGTTGGATTGCTTGTAATATACAGGGTGTTGGAGTTTATGGACAGCTGCTTATATACATTGTTCGACACGTCCACACGTCCAGGCGAACTACTTTTTACATTTTTTTTGAAAAAAATGTTTTTGTTTTACTGAAAATCAGCTGTTGTTGAAAATAAAGGCAAATAATGTTTAGCTTGTAGTACACTTCAAATAACACTTTTTCTATTTAACCGGACTCGATAAGTAAGATGTAAGTAGAAATTACACTATTTTTGGATAACCGGATATCCAAAAATAGTGTAATTTCTACTTATTGATTTCAATGTTTAATCGAAGAAGTATGTCGTGTGGTTACATATCATTTCCGGATATCCGGATATCGTAAAATATAAGGAAGTCCAACCGTATATCCGGATATTCCGAAAAATCCAGATATTGCATCGGTCATACAGAAATTCTTAATGACTATTTAATATTTCCGAGTACGACTTGGGTTACAATTTACAACAAAAAAGTGCAAAAATCCACACTTAAACGGCGACCATGGAAGTACTGACGTAGTACCTGTGCTTCAATTATTATTAAAAACCACTAAATACCGTTATTTATAGATAGTAAAAGTCATTTATACCATATTCCGCATTCGTCGTAATCGGATTTGTTTATAATAGATACTGCTTAAGTAAAAGAGCTTTTGAGTAGTGCCTATAATTATTTTTTGATCTCTTACATTTTAATTCAATTCACCTTTGTTAGGCATTAGTAATTTGTCACAGAAATCTTCGAGTGTAATGTAGTCAGGCATATTGGTGACATCACGCGAGTCGGTCGTCAACAGTGTTGCCATATTACAGCTCACTTGGGGCATGACAAGTTGTGGGGAAAATTTATAACCGTTGTTGTCGTTACTTTCGAAATTGACTTATCACAATTTTTAATATGTTATACTCGATGAATATGAACCCCCCCTATTCTCTAACTAAAGAATGACTAACAATTCCCCATTCTTGGTGAGTGAATATTTGATGCGACATGGGATTGACAGCTTTTACATTTTGCCATATTTTATTCAAAACCGGTTTCACACATAACAGTTACGTTAAGAATACTTAAACGGAAAACGTAAAAAGTGGAAATGTAACACGAAAAACTACTTTAGGTATCGTGAATATACGACCCGTGTATGTGAGTTACTATGTTGTGTATTTCCTAAGATAAGGTAGGGAGGAGATACAACAGTTCCACGGTTGACGATTTTACTTATTAGGAATTTTGGTTTGTAGGAGACACACAAAACCAAGCAAAACATATAAAAAACGTACATTGTTATGGGGTAGTGTACACAATAAGTAGGCATAAACATATTATGACGTGAGAGTTCACGTTTTCCCCTGTTTTCCGAGCAGTGTGGAAATATGTAGGGTTGCGAGTGAAAGCAGGATGCACGAACGGCACGTTGCCGCCGCGGCGGTTTCGTACATCGCCACCCGTCCGCGCCCGTAAGCTCGTAATTTGCCTTTCTATTAGAGCGAGGGCGTGAAAAAAGGAAAGCGTTTACGGCGTGTTTAATGGGAGCGAGCGGGAAGAAATATGGCCACCCGTCGGGAGAAGGGAAAATTTTGGTTTTCAGAGAGTTTTTGCGGAGATGTGCATCGGCTCGCAGAGTGGGAGTGGGATGGCGATGTTTGCGGAGCCGCTCCACCGAATAATTAGCGGAAATCGTGGCTTAGTTCACCCCTAGGGCGAGGGTTGCGGGAAGGGAGTCCGTCTATTTGTCGTTTAAGAGTTAATCGGACGAGCGATTCGTCACCCTCGGGAGAGCACGCCGACGGCGATATTATTATATCTTTATTATGATTCCGTTGTTGGGAGACCCGACACTCCCGACACCCGCCCTGGGCGTTTAGCGCGATATCGTGATTATTATTGATAACTTTGTTTTGAGAGTATCTAATACCGTTTAGATCGGCCCTGATCAAACAACAGAACATTATGTCAATACCATATATAATGTTTTGACAATTTCTTTACCTACTCAAAATATTTAGATTTGAACGTAATGAATGAAGTTAATTTTTAATTGCACTGTCTGGGCCTGTAATTATATAGTAGGACACGCGGAGTTTTACATAAATATAACAGTATTTTTGTAATTGTTGATTATTTTACGTTTCCTTCGGGTATAGGAGTGTATCATTAGTCGAGGGGAAGTGACAAATACTGTTGTAAACACAGCTCGTGTGCGGACTGTCAATTAGCCGTAATAGCACACTCCTCGGGCTGCGACATATGCTCGACGACCAACTTTTATATTTGTTACCCTTTTTACGATACAAAATTATACACGAGGTAGAAACCGCTCTCTTTCTATATATGTATATATACCTACCCATCATCACGTTGCATTCTCAGCAATTACAACCTATTAGTTATTATCTCATATAATATTAACTATGTTTCATAATCTGCACAGTCTTATAGTGAGATGAAAAACACAATCTGCAGGTAGCTAAGCAAGGGGTTAAACGTCTACGTAGCTCTTAGAGTAACTTTAGATTGCGTGTTGCGTCAACTGACAACCTGCAACTAGCTGTTTACATATAATACTAATCGTGTACCGCGGTTTCACCTCCGTAAATCCCGATACAGTAAGAATTTTGAAAAAAAATTTTTAGTTGATACTATTTCGATTTTCACACCTTTGGAGCGTGTGTTCTATGATTTGACACATCTTCATGAAGAAAGAAGGTCAAATACAAAGAACCAAAACGTCAGATCATAGTCTGTTGGTAGCTTAGTAAGCTTCTGTTCCAAATTGAAATTCCAAATTCATCAAATCTCAAGTTAGAAAAACGGATGGATTAGTGTTTTAATTGCAATTTCGCGTCGTAAAAGAAACCTAGGCGAACAGAGAAGGTAGCAGCACCAATCAGCGGTAAATGAGCGCGTTGTTAATTAAAACCGATCGCCTTACCGAATCAATAAAGGCACGATAAGGCAATTAATTGCACATGCGGTCGAACGTTCCCTGAGGTCAGCTATGACCAATTTCGTATTCCATTTGCTGTACAGAATTCAATATATGTATCTTGCACCTACAAGTGTTACAAATGCGTTAACTTTACAGTTTTTCTCTCTCGTCTTATTGATTAGAAGAAAATTGAATAAATAATTGTAGGTATCGGATATACCCACTGATATCGTTGCAACACCTACCATATTGTAAAGTACCTATACCTACCTAGTAGGTACCTACTGTAGGTGAAAATCTGCCTACTCTTTTCTACATAGAAATTTTACAAACGTAGTCGACTGTTTCTTCCCTGGATAAAGACATTAGAGAAAATATGTTTATGCCATAAATCCTATAGCAGCCATGGTCGTGCCTTTACGATTTGATTTTTTTCGTAGGTACTCTTTTCTTTCTAAATTTTATTTCTATTCTCAGTAGAAAATGAAAAATTCCAAAACGTAGGCATGGTCATGGCAAATATAGGTTAGGTTTACTAGGGGAGGAAACAGTCGAAACAGTTGTATGGAAAAAGAGAAGATAGACTTTCCTCTCAAAACTGTTGCGTACACTTCAGTAGATTACGAGATTTATAATCCTCCATCAAACTTATAAAATGTATGATTACAATCCGTTACACACAGCGCAACATATCAAAGTAAGCAACTAGGCATGTACTATGGGTACTAGACAGCGGATATACTACATACCTAAAACCGCAATATAAATCTAATAAAATTATTCAGAAAAATGTTGGCGCTAACATTTATTTCACCATATTATATTCTTTCTTACTTAAAAAACTAAATAGCTACAAAAAACGCAAAAAATCATACCAATTGTAAATTTTTCAACGTGAGAGGTAAACACCTAATAAACAAATGGACTATTTACATTTCAGCGCGTAGTGTCACGCCACGGGAGGCTTTCTAGGAAGGACTTCCTGGCGTAAGGTTACCATTAATTACCCACACTGGTATTGTACAGGTCGATGAAAAACCAGTGTCAATACGTTCCATGACAATATGCGTTTCAATTGTTTATTTTTAGAGATCCGCTACGCTCGCTTGAATGACAACAATAAAACAGTATTGATGTTGTATTTTTTTTTAAAGAAGAGGTTTTTTTTATACCACCTCAGAATAAAAATTTTGCTAATATAAGCTTAAAATACACGGTGACATTTGCACTTTACCTAAAGCAGACGACACCTACAACACACATGCGCGAATTTGTCTGCATTTGTGTTGTATACTTCGTTTTTTTTTCAGACTACAATCTAACGTTTTAATTATTTGTATTTGAGATTTTTTCTTTAGGAGGATGTGTCAAATCATAGTCTATAATTAAAAACAAAGTATAGGTGTGATGTGTTTTAGGTAAAGTGTCAGTGTAAGTGTCATCGTGTATTCTGAGTTTAACGATACGAGATTTTCTATTATTGATTCAGCCGTAATAAGTTGAAAACCAACCGCTAATATAAAAATTTGATAGATAAAATGTTTGTTTGTTTGATTGTGTGTCAATCATACAAAACGGAACGGAAATTTGACACACACACAAACTTAGGGTAAACCCGTACAGCGGAAAAGCTAGTAAATCATAAACAGTAAAATAAACGGTATTTTGAAAAAGTGGAAGACTTTCCCAAAACCGCTAACTCCAAAGCATCGTGTTCTAGAACGTTTACTTCTATCTGGATCTGGATTATTTGCCACTAGCTGCGACCTGTGGTTTCACAGTCGATATTTTCACGGGATCGGGATGAAACCGCCCGATGCAGCTAGTAAATTAGTAATACCACTAACATCTAACAAAAGTTTGCTAAAAAATATGCAGAACCCAGTAGTATGATGCATGTAAGAAATGTCACCATCGCGGTACTGTGAGCTGCGAGCAGGTTAGCTGAGTGGGTGGCTCGCACGGTCACAATGGTGTTTGGCTTGGCATTCGTCACGGGGCGCCGCGCGCCTCCGACCCGCCAGTGATTGATGACCAGACCTGCCATCTATGTCAGTCTCATAGTTTCTATAGTACGAGCACAAATGCTAGAACTTGTTTCTTGCCGGACGCATGTTTTGCTGTGCTATGAGTTAGTGTCTGCAGTGTAAATAAAGTGCTTGTTCATCGATTGTAAAATAAAGTACCTATAAGTACTTACATAAAAAAACTTTATCAAGTATTTCTTAAAATAGTTGCCATACTTATGAAATACTGCTTGGGCTCGAACCCACGACTAGGTACTGGTATTTTGTTCGTTCATACAGTGTTCAAAGGTTGTTGTTCAAAACGTCTAGGTGAACAAATTTTGTTCTACGACATTCGTTTTGCTCTACGACTTTAAGACATTCAAACTTTTTCCTGTACATTTTAAGTTTTTGTTTGACTAGATAATCAGCTGTTTTTTAAAGTAAAGGTAATTAATTAATTAAGTTTAGATAACGAACGAAGCGAACGAAAGATTGATATTAAAAAAATAAAAAATAAATCGACTTTCGAAATTTAATATTTGTTTGAAACCGTAGGTAAAGAAAATTATCGATCGTTTGTTCGTTCGAAAAAAGCTATCTTCGTTTTTAAATTGTAGACTATGATTTGACACATCTTCCTGAAGAATACAAATAGATACACGTCAAATACAATGGAAAAAAAACGTCAGATCGTAGACTGAAATTAAAAAAAATTAATATAGTAACTCCCAGAACAGTAAACGTGATAACTTTAGTGCATGTCTGTCGATTTGTGTTAAACTTTTATTATCTTAATGAAGTCTTTATTTCGAAGTCTTTATTTTTTTTATCGGAGTTAATTATAAAATTAAGTTCGTAATAAAATGACTGTTGATTGGCAAACTTATTCATCAAATAATCCTAAGCTCTTCATTGAAAGAAACAAGGTTGATAATTGTTTTCCACGTCTTTATAAGTTGCAGAATTTATAACTATGTTAAGATACGTATAAGAAATTATAAGTTGCAATAAATTATGAAGTACAAGCGCCTGTGATGATAACGGTCGCTTAACTTGAAATACACTCATAAATAATACAAGTTTGATGGGAAATACTATGTTACCAACCTTTTATAGACCTACTAGCAGTGTCCCGTGGTTTCACACGCGTAATAAAGTCCCGATCTCGTGGGAATTAAAAAAAATCCTTAACTGCACTACATCATAATATAAAGAACACACGCTCCAAACTTCAGCTCTCTACTATCAGCGGTTTGGGCTGTGCATAGATTTATCAGTCAGTCAGGACAAACCTTGATATAGATTTAATTAATGTCACCGAAATACCTTTTTATTATATAAAACATTGAGATTTTCAGTTTGAATTCAAATTCTATACCTAAGCTTATGACGAATATTTTAATGTCTTTGAATAACAGCGATAACTAGTAGGTTTCTATAGATGTTACTACCTACCACTAACAAAGACATTATATTTTTTTATAAACCATTGCTCAGTGCCCGCTCATGGTAATATTAGATGAGTTTCGATATCCAATGCGATAACACATTGAAATATTCATAATCTGAGGGGTCTGATACATAAAAATTGTTTCATATCGAGACAGGTGCAGAGTCGGGTTACTGTTGGCTGTGTTAACTGTGGCTCGCTCGAGCCCAACGCTCATTAACATTCGACGAATTAGAACGTCCGATACAGGTGCAACTTGTCTCATCAAACTACTTACAACCTCCTGACACTATCTCAACACTAATCACTACGTTTAGTAGCCTAATAACCGCCACAAACATTTGTAATACTTATTGATAAACTCACTATCCATCTAATTACTAATAGATAACTAAACACTGTTTTAGATGGTTATTAATCAGTAACAAGTTACCAACGAAACGTCTTTCGTGTACTCTTCTACGTTAGGTGCTTATCTCAGTAATAAACAGCGATTAGTGTAATAATATTCCTAATTGCTATTATAAGATGTTTGATAAGTTTTTATGTCTCAATGTGGCGTGACTGTTGTTAATTTGTGAGAAAATCGGGCGGTGTCCTTTATGACTACAAGTGTAAGGTATGCGCGTTATGGAGACGGACACGCGCGTCGCGTAATTTGTGAATAAACTAGGCGCGGGTTCCACCCGAGGCGACTCGGTCTCCGGTGAATACGTAACTCGAAATATTCTGACAACAAAACAAATACTACCCCGCTATGACCCTCTGCTAACCCAACTGGAACTTTTCCTTTATTGGGGGTTACATAACAGACTTACCGTGGCTACATATAGGTACCTACACGAAGAACGCCCATATAATTTTATTTTACCTTTCATTTTCTTCATTCTCTACTTTTTTATGGCAGAGTATAACTGTAAACAGCGGCATTAAAACAAAAGATTCATCATAATAATTTTTATTTTCAACTTCCGACATTCGTTCTGAAATATTAACTGGTGTCATAAAGCAATTAGCCTCGTAAGTGGAAATGTTAAATATTAATTTCGGTTCATACAATTGACAGAAATATTTTAATGTTGGATTACGAGTTGATTGTACAAGTGACTTGTCACCAGACGGGGCTAGAGTGCTTTATCGGTGACAGATCAGTGTCCTCCGAAATCGTTTGGAATTTAAACTGTTCTTTAATATCACTAATCTTAAGTTTGTATTGGTGCGATAATGTACCTTATTTCTTTGAAGTTGGTGGATTATTTGACGAGGTTCGTTGTTTGGTGTGCCCCGCGGCTGCGAGTCACCCGTTTTGTACTCGTCGCTTGATCCCGCGCTTAGCTAACCGTTTTGACAAGATTTTAGATGAGAAGACGAGATAATTTTGGATAGTTCTCGTTTGTTTTTATTAGGGTTCCGTTCGTAAAAATTTTGGAGCTAGGAACCTGGTGAAATTTAATTGGATTATGACTTAAAATTATTAGGTACCTACCTGATTTAAATAGAATTTTACTGTTAAAAGTGAAATGCTTTAACAGTAGTACCAAACTATTAGGTAGGTAAACTATGATTCTATAGTATTAAAGTATTTATCCCGCACGTAGGGAATTATTATTGTTCTATGGCGTGCGTGGGTTAGCATCTTTTAGATTCTAAATGTAGAATCGAAAATATGCTTATTCAAAATTTAAATGCCCACCAATTTTACTTTTGTTACCTGGAAAAGGAATTGTTAAAAAGTATCATCGATTTGTCGATGTCAGATTAAGTTGTTTTGAGATTCCTTCAGAGTTGTTTCGTGGTAGTCCTGAGCCGCGAGGTGAGATAATATCGACGGGGATTCAACAACGGGCAAAGGGCTCCGGCTGTACCGTGACAGCTCATCACAATACAGCCGTTTAACACGCTCATTGCATTCGGATGATATCTTGACAGCTCACGTAGACCGACGTGGATTGAGTTCTGATTCGTTTCGGTGTTGTGTAGAGAGAGGCTGAGGTCAATCGAAGCAGTCGGTGGAGGGTAGAGCGGGGTGAATCAACAATGAGCGGTATGTGGTGCGCGAGGCGTGTCCGCGCTTCATCGATCGCAGCCTCCGAGTCCTCGACGACGTCTGTGGTGCCACTCTCCCCGCTCTCCCCGCTCACGTTAGCACCCCGACCGACTGCATTTACCACCCGCCCGCCGCGCGAAACCTCCACCCCTTCATACAACTTAACTTACCTACCTGTCTGTCTGTTCACCTCGCATCTCCTCTTACATATTTTGGCACGATGCAGCCTCCGACATTTATAAAGTTTATACCGTATAAAAGACCAAAATAAAATCGTTGCTCTCGTTTACAGCTCCGAGTTTATGATCCAATTTAAAGGCGAGGTGTTGATTAGACTAGTAGCGCGGAATGCCCTTTCGCTAATGGTTCAATTAAAGCAGTTTATATAGCTTCGTAAGCGACCTGCAAAAGTTATTTGTGCTCAAAAATGTATAATGTAGTTAATTCGGTTTTAATGAGCAGCTTTATTAAAACGGAATTACATTATAAACTTTATGTGAGGAAGTACGCTGGAGCCATGTTAATGTGCTCGAATAATTATTGAAACATTGTATTGTGTTATTACTGAATGTTGTAGGAGATGATGATTGTAGCTTGTCGATTACATTACCCTACATTGTTGCCGTTTACTTATAACATTAATTACGAAATTACGTTTTTACGAGTATTAAATACCTTATATTTTACTTTTCAATACGGATTATTATAGAGGTTTTTAAATAGGTACAGGAGACAAAAAAGTGGATATCCATCCATCCATAGTATGATTCTAAAATTGCTGTTACTAGATTAGTTCTTTTCATCGTTTGAGAAAATTTTCACGCTCGAAAAAACTTTGTTACCGTAGAAAATGTAGGGCCTTCACTTTCAACATTATCTGTCAAGCAATTCGAAAATAGTTTTGACAAAAAAAGGCATTCTAGAAAAGCTCATTTTATCAGCAATACCAAAGAACATTAGCAGTTTAAACTAGAGTGTAGCGAGATAGTGCGGCGGGCGCTCGCTGGCTGGTTGGTGGGCGGCCAATGGCCATTCATCATCGGTAATGGTGCGGCCGCACTAACGACCGTGCCCTCTGTCGTGCTCCAATATGGTGTCATGACTTCACTCTCACTCACTTCACCTCGCCTCACATATTCACTCTCTATAGTGCAACATAGATTGACAGTTGTATATTGCTATCATAAACCAGAATACAACTTATATTATTTAAATGGTTGTAGGATTTTTAAGTAACATCGTTATTTTCACTACTAAAACTGTTTCTAATGGTGGTTTATAGGATATACTTTGTTTTTTAATTGTGGACTATGATTTGACACATCTTATTGTAGGAAAAATGTTAAATACAAAGAACTAAAACATCAGATCGTAGCCTAAAATTAAAAAACGAAGTATACGTACCTACCTTTTTTTCTCTATAAGGACGTAATAATTTTGTATCTATGTTTTCGGTGTATAGGTACTACCATTATTGACTTGTGAATAGATTTTATGTACCTACATATTTTAGCCTCGTAACTTATAAACACGACATGTAATTTCTTAAATGAGAAACGCACGCATATTCAAAGTAATGCGAAGATTACGACCTTTTTCCGCCAATTATATCGTGAACCTGTATTTTGTAAAGCAGAACCACGTTCCCATGTGCCAGACTTAAGATTGATATCGGCACTTAACAGAACTCAGCTGCTGATGTAATTAACAATTCAACTGAAGTCACACGATGAATTTATCTTACAGGTAGTCTTGATGACTTGGTTACTGATAATTGAAAATAGTGAAAAATTGCTACCACATACTGCGCAATTTAATATCACTGCCTCGGGAGTCGGGTCCCAGTTACTCAGGCTATGTTTACTTTTTAATCATTAAATGTCACGCGTAATGTTTATAGTGTATGCTTGAGTCTTTAAAAGGACATTAATACAGTTGAGTGTATGTTCCTGCGGATTGTATTTGAGTGGAGGTCATTTGTTTTGAATCCTCGGAGGTAAATCGAATGGGAAAAGGTTGATAAATAACCGTCTCTTTTTTGCTTTTGGCAAGTAAGTTTTTGCAAATGTTTTCCTTTTTAATTAGGTACTCGGTAGGTAGAGTTTAAAAGAGAAACAAATAAGTAAAGTGAAAGTAAACATTATTTCTTAGTGTTAATCCACACTTAGGAATACTGCTTTTTGAAAAAATGCTTTCAAAAACTTTAGTGCCCGGCGGGATTCGAACCCGCGACTATTGGTAATTGGTAATCAGAACCAACGCGTCGAACCGCTTCGCCACGGGTAGCACGGGTTCAACGCGTTGGTTCTGATTACCAACAGTCGCGGGTTCGAATCCCGCCGGGTACTAAAGTTTTTGAAAGCATTTTTTCAAAAAGCAAAGTGAAAGTATTTATGGGGAGACAGGCGAATGTTTAACTAACTGCCAAATACTGTAACGCTGCTCTGACACTTCAATAAACTTAATAATTCGAACCTTAAATTACCCTAGAACTATGGCAGGTCTCTAGAGACTCCTAGTTCTATAAATCCGAAGACTAATTAAGAAACTGCTTAATTATTTTAGTAGCCCTCAAAACTTAGATTACCTAGATGGTGGGTATCATAACAACGACGTTCGAATTTTGAGTGTGTCATCAAAAGTGTGTGCGAAATTTTCCGAAAAGTCTGACTTTGTAACTGGTGAAGCTTGTCCGTCAGAGATGAATTTGAAATGGATCACTCTTATAGAGACCAGTGCAGTTCTATGCCTCAAAATTTAAATGCCTAGCTAGGTATTCAATAAGCCTAGTTAATTGATAGATTTGTAATAGATTAAATACGATAGTAATTTAAAATGATTCATCGCTATCTTGCAAAAGAGTTTATAAAGTGCAGGCTGATTTAACTGTACGTAGGTACTTATTTAAATTACATATAGGTGCGACCTTAGCTACATCTAGGTGCGTAATCCGACCACAGATTAATGAAGCATATCTTTATTATCTATTAAAACTAATATAGCGTGACGCAGGTGTAGGCACCACAACCTACTGGTATATTTAAACTTAACGAGCGATCTGACTCTAGTTGTAACTTGTGTAAGATCAATAAAATAAAACTTTAACCTTGTTTAGTAAACTAACTTTATGTGTTCTGAGCTTTAGCTTAGTACAGACAATCTAACACCAAAAGTTCATGACCACTGTAGAACTATAAAATTGGTATTTAGAACAATCACAAAATATTTATTCAAATAAATAATTTGTGATTTGTTTTTGTGTGTACCGTCACAAATCGTGTGATTTGTAAGAATAATTTTGTAAATAAATACTAATTTATATTTGCAAAACCTCCAGAATTCATTTAAAAAAAATCCCTTTGAAAGATACTTACTTACTACCTACCTTTTAATTTTGCGGTATAGGTTAATGATGTCAACTAGGATTTAGTAAATATCAAGATCAATTATTTTTTAGATGAGTTTGTACAGGCACAATGCTTTTATAAGGATGTAGTGCCCGGGACATTAGGTATTAGGTAAATCAGGCCCAGAGAGTTAATACGTGTGGAGCTAAGTTAAAAGACATTGGTGCCCGGTCAATTCGAACGCTCATCGAACGGACCTCAAACTTCGGAATAAAAGTTGAACTATCGACCACTAAGCCAACACCGCTTATAGTGATGTCCACTATCGTTGCTATACTACGTGAACATCAACGGATGTTGGTTGTGGTGATGTGAATTAGTAGGTACGAGTTACGTGGCGGCGTTTTGTCTGGTTGTGAGTGTAGGAAATTGCTCTCCGATGATAATTCGGATGAAACGGTTCAATCAATTTCTTAGTGATTAATCTGTTTTTGTGTTTCGGAGTTAAGTTTAAGGCTTTATTAAGGTGTTACGTGCATTGATAAGTCGTGGCGCCGGGGGCGGGGAGGCGGGGAGGCGTGAAGCTAAATTATTTTGTGACTATGGCTTATTCTTGATGGCCTCTGTGGCGCATCGGGAGAAGACCCTACTGCAATACAGAAGGTTGCGGGTTCGATTCCCGCCGGGTGCAGGTATTTATGCTTAAAAACAAATATTTGTTTCAGTCTGGGTGTTTTCTATGTCCGTTGTTTAGTATCCATAGTACGAGCCTAGTGCTTAGTTTGGGGCTAGATTGTGCTGTATGTGTGTAACGTTGTGTTTTTTTTATTTTTCTGGCCGGCACGTTGGGCCTTATTGTTGATGAAAGTATGTAGTATTTTTTGGGAAAATCATAATATTTTTAAATAATTTCCATTTAAACTTTCTTTTTTAATACTTACCTAAGTAAAAACGAAAGTCATCAACTTATTTCACTGATAATATATCATAATTGTGTTATAATATTAAAAGTCAAAATTATATTACATCTATTTCAAAATTTTATGACGCCATAAAAGCGTACAGGGTCATTGAATGTTTAATAATTTTGTTGAGCACCCCGTTTTTTGAATTTCGAACATGACTACTGTAA
Source organism: Idaea biselata (assembly GCA_958496205.1). Classification (NCBI taxonomy): domain Eukaryota; kingdom Metazoa; phylum Arthropoda; class Insecta; order Lepidoptera; family Geometridae; genus Idaea; species Idaea biselata. The sequence goes on from OY292397.1 coordinate 20,660,915, forward strand.
TTTACGAGGGCGAATGCTGCATTCACCAATTCGGTGCAGTTAAAGTTTATGACGAGGCAGTGGTTCCGGCGGAAGTGTCGTAAACCGACCTGCTACAGATTCTGATGATAATCGTTAAAGGGCACCTCGTTAGTGTTAACTAAGAGATAATTGCCTTGTATTAGTTTATTGGCAGACGATATTAATAGGTGCATACAATAAAAATGTGTTTGCGGGGATAAAATGAATGATTTTCAAATAATAGTAAAACCTAAAAAAAAGGATTATTTTTGTACTCGGCTTGTACCAGACGATTTTAATATCACATCTTAGCACAAAATTTTACCTTTTTTTCATTATAGTTATATGAAGAAATAGGTAGGTACAATTTTTTACGACAAATTTCCAAGATTATTTTAAGAAGTCACTGGAACTTCAAGCTTCGACGGCATCTTACTATCCACACTTTATAAACTTGCACGATTTCCGTCTATCATTTTATAAGAAACACGAGTCTAGATCGCGTTGTAGATAATTTTTGTTAGTAATTACCTCGACGTTTCGGCAAACGGGTCACATCGGCCGTGGTCGCGAGAAGACTCAACTGGTCTGTTCTTACTATTCCTTCGAGAATATTTAGAAATGAAACGAATAAGGTGAAAGTCACTTTTTAGGGTTCCGTAGCCAAATGGCAAAAAACGAAACCCTTATAGATTCGTCATGTCTGTCTGTTACATTCTTCAATTATTGAGGAAATAGCTAAGAAATTAATTATGGAAGTAGGTAGATATGCACATTTTAAAGGTATTATGTATTATGACTTCTTCAATTGCAAACATCTCCTTAATAAAACTGTGTGAAAACGTTATAAATAAAAATGATTTACTTAGATAAAGCTAGCTACGCCCCGTGGTTTCTCGATGCGATCCAGTGGATATAAAATTATTTTCAAATACCGTTTCATTGCAATCGTTTGAAATATTTCTTAAATATAAAACATTGCGCAACCTGTCACAGCTGTGTATATAATACGAGAAGAGCTTTAGAAAACTTGGATTTCTGCAGATTTAGGCTTTATTTTTGAAAAACGAACCTGCCTTTTTGTATCCTTCTTTGGGTTAAAGGTTCCCTTGTATATACAACTTGAAACAGATTATCATGATTCAATAATAGTAAAACTTTGAACAAATCACAAGATTGTTTATAAATAAAAAACTAAAATTAAGACATGTAATTGTGATTAATAAGAACGTTGGGAACGTTGGGGGACGGTTTATTTGGCTGAGATTTTCTAGTTTTTATTTTTCGTTTAGTTTAGTTAGTTTTAGTGTTTTTAATTTAACATTGTTTTTTTAGCATTATTTATGTATGAAATTGTTTTTACTTTAATTATTGTAGTGATGTATTAAAATACATGAGTGTTTGACTAATAAGATTAGTTATGATTAGAACCAATATTTCACTATCATATCATTTATTCAATCAAAAACAACATACAAATAAAAAAAAACAATAAAAAAGGTAAAAAACAAACAAACAAAAAAAAATTAAAACTTAAATCTAAAATGAAAAAAGCCCGTCGTCGATGGCACCCTCCCGAGACATGGTCCCCAAGATGCTGGCGGCATTCCCCCTCTGAATAGCGAGGCTAACTCGCTGAGACAGAAAACCACCAGCTCTGGGATCACCGGTCGCCTCGATCAGACGCCCCGACAACTCCTTTAAATTCACTATTATTATAAATTTGAAAGTTTAGATGTTGGTTCCTATATTAAGGGTAAACGAATTGAGACGAAAATTCCAGGTAGTTTAAAACCTGGATTATAGGCTACTTTTTATCCCAGTAACCGAAAACAAACCTACGAGGCATAGATAGTAACTAACAAAACTAAGTACATCTTTAATTTAAAGCCCGTTCATAAAAGTTGTGATCATGATAAATAAGATCAACAAGAAAGGTGTTCGTTAGATACAGCAGGTGTGTTAACTGTTTTCGCCATAACTTTGTAAAATATATTTATGATAGTATTTGATTTAAATAATACGGTATGATGACGGTGACTGAATATTATTATTTATTAAATAAAACCTGTTTAATGTAACGCCAATATAAGTGTTAACAAAGAAACGCAGCGTGAACTGATTTACTGTTCCGGTTTGGTAAAGAATTTCACGCTTCAATTTTATGTTGTGTTAGTTTTTTTTTATAAACTATCGTGTGTTACACCTACGTTTACGACTCAATATGGCAAAGAATTATACGTAAGTAGGTATTTGGAAAAAATAAAAAAAAAGTTCTCTAAAATTTTGCACCCGACAGAACACTGAGTGAGGAGTGTAGTGTTTTACACTGTAAAATAAAAATCAAAGAATGATTGATAAATCAAGAATTATTAATAATAGTACCTAATAATAACTTTCCAACTAAAAACGAGCCTTAGTCAGTCTGTCTGTTTGTTTGACTACTTATTTGTACCAATAGAAATCTGGTTTCCGCTTTGCAGTAGCAAAATTTGCAGTAAGTTGACAATAATGACTACAATCACGTTCCAATGAATGCACGGTGTAGCAATGCACGGTGTAGCAATGCGCGGCTACTTACTTTACTTGTCCTGATTCGATGACGACTTCGGCGAAAACGTCGAGCAACACTTAACAACAACCACTGCAACTACAAATCTCCAACAATCAACAAATCAAATATATATGTTATAGCGTCCCCAACTGTATCCAACGTTTAGGCATAAATGAAGGGGTCCGCTGTACCGTCAGGCCACTCCCAGGAGCTACCATCAGTTATAGACAAATCGTGTTTCCAAACGCTAGTGTATTCGGTTCTCTATAAAGGAGAGCAGCCTCGGGCCTAAGTGACACTACCTGTTGTCCAGAAGTTACCTACGAGAGCAATGAAGCCGCTCACCACTCGCACCTCAATCAATCAATCATTTATCAACCATTAAACAGAGTAAAATAGAGTTGTTACAAATTAATACATGATATCCTTCTATTTAGCCTCAGAAAGGAGCTGAGAAGCCACTATTTAACAATAAAAAAGTCGCACAAGTATCAACAATCTGACAAAAACAAAGAAGAATATTTAATTAGCAAATCGTTTCCCTGTAGAGACCCGCGGACACCCCGCCGCGTGGCTACTTACTTTACACACGTTGTGTTGTGCTCGTTAACATAACGTCACTTTTCACAATATTTATGTCTCCATTATTTTTCATGTAAAACATCATCGAATTAAAAAGTTCGACAGTGAAGAAGTCCCTGATTTAACAAATTGTTAAGATAAATATCGTTGTCACGAATAATGAAAACGATTTTTCATTTTCATCGATTGTCAAGTTTTGCGTTGTGAATATTGTGCAAACAGCAGACGCGACGGTATTAAAGTTAACTTATTTTGATTGGTTCCCTCACTGTTTTGTTTATTTTGTTTGTTTGTAAGGAAGATCATTACTACCTACGCGTGGCGATTGAAGATTTTCAAAAGTGACTAGGGTCTGGATTCCCGTATTAAAATATTGACCTATTTTTTTAACGTCATTATAATTGCAAACATTTTGAATGTATCAAATTGAGACTATAACTTGCAATTAAACTGGAATCGAAACTTTATTGACTTAAAATTGTATGGAAAATGGTATTCTCTAAAGAAAATTGTATCGAAAAATTTCGACTGTTTTTGAGACAAACGTCAACTTTGAAAGACTAAAAAGACTGTTAGACTAGTGGTAGACTAAAATGACTGACTGACAGATTTAAGACTTTTAAAAATTTAGAAAATATTTATAATACATTAACAACTTATCAAATTAAATTCATCGTTGCTTTTATCATTTAAATGTTGTCTTTTATTTGCTAAATTTAAACCGTATTATCACTTGCTATCTTGTGAAATAGTGGTTAAAACCCACCTATGTTGTAAAATAAGTGTCATAAGCATAAGTCATAATGTCATTTCTAGTGTTGGTCCAATCATTTATGATTTAACAAATCGTTGAGATAAATATCGATTCTTCGATTGTTATGTTTGACTTTGTTAAATGTGCAAACAGCTACGTCTTTACGAATAAAAGTAACCTTATTTTGTTTGGCATTCACTTACTTTCGCTTCATAATCGTCTTTCATTTTAAAATATTAACAACAATACGACAAGATAGCGATTTGAATTCAGAAAAGTAATAAAATGAGAGTTCCATTTCGCACGATTACCCGAGAGACGACAAAACATGTCAACTGTCAATTTGTGTAATTTACACAAGAATTAAAATGGCGGCCTGACATGACAGTTTGCGTGGTATTCGGCTTCTGTCTTTTCTTTGGTGATGAAGCTTTTCACGTTTTCGGGTTTTTATTATTGCAAGGGTCTCCGTTTAATATTTTATTGCTTTTTTATTACACAATGTTAAAAGAATAAGATATTGAGTAAGTAACTGGATATTTTGTTTTGAATGGAGGAATTAGGGGCAGTGCAATGGCGCGTGGCGACATAACAAGACGCGTGAGTGACAGCCAACTGACACTTGACACGTGGCACATCACTGCTGATGTTGACACACTCAGCTCTACGAACTCCTACTGTGATCGCACTAATGTACTATTCAAAGGGATCAGCCAGGTCAGTTAGCTAATGCAAAATGTCTGCGAATCTGATAGGCTAGTAAGCAAATAAGTTCACATGATGTTTTTACTGGCTTCGTGTACTACTGGCTTGGAAATCGACACAACGTCAATGGTCCATTCGACGAACACAACAGGTGCTGGGTGTGTCAACATGGAATCGCTCATAAGGAGGTAAACAATAGACCTTGTTAAAACCTACCCATCGGTTTAAACCTTAAAATAAGTTAATCAAAACATTCTAGGAGTACCTAGTGAAACATTTAGCCTTCGTCGGATACAAAGTAATATAGGTACTTACATTATATTTAGACCGTTAAAAGTTCCAATAACATAGCATGTTTATTACTGGATGACATTTCATGAAAACCAGTCATGTTTGCTCATAAACTTACACGATACAATAGCGAAACTAATACAACGTAACTGTTTTACGATCATAAAATATAATTCTTCGCCGTGTATTTACCGTAGTCAATGCTTTATTACCGGATACCTATCTATTAGTTAGACGTCTTTGTGTCCACGATTGATTGTACGATCGATTGAAAATGACAGTCATAAATGATCTGGGTGGTAACAGCAAATTCTCAAATATCAAGCCAACTGCGAATGTAAATTGTGTTTAGTTTGAGTATTAATATACTTAGGTTTATCGTCGTTTAATCTTAGTGGATATTGACAGGCTTAGCCGTTTAGTTTGTTGTTCATTTTATTTGGGAAGTAATAGTACCTATGCTTTGTATACTCAGTGATTAAATAAATTATCCACTTATAGATCGTAATTCTATTTTTAATGTTCTACGGACAAATAACGTACTTTATGAAAGTGGTATTCTTTCATGAGTAGGTACGTAGGTACTCATGATAGAATACCACTAGTCTTTCGTAGGTACGTAGGTACTCATGATAGAATACCACTATTCTTTCGTAGGTACGTAGGTACTCATGAGAGAATACCACTATTCTTTCGTAGGTACGTAGGTACTCATGATAGAATACCACTATTCTTTCGTAGGTACGTAGGTACTCATGAGAGAATACCACTATTCTTTCGTAGGTACGTAGGTACTCATGAGAGAATACCACTATTCTTTCGTAGGTACGTAGGTACTCATGATAGAATACCACTATTCTTTCGTAGGTACGTAGGTACTCATTATAGAATACCACTATTCTTTCGTAGGTACGTAGGTACTCATGAGAGAATACCACTATTTTTTCATGAGTCAGTAAGTACGTACCTATCTATCGGTAGTACATATAATTACCTACGTATTTTATTGGATGTGTAGCACATGGCCAATAGCCATATGTGCCAAGTGTTCTTTCACTGAGTTAGAGCATAGTTACCAAGTTTGCGTACATGGTTAGACCTATTGGATAGGTACATATATTTGGGTTGGTAATATTGAAAATTAGATTTAGCTTTCGCATTAAATTTAGCGAATCAAAATATCTTGATTATAGCTCGACTTCAATAGATAAAATCCTGTTTACAATACCAAGAACAAATACCCTCGGTTTACTATGAAACAAGTTATGATTATTTCTTAATAAAGCGAAGCTAGAATAATCGATCATAGTTCATTGTAAATGGTAATATGAGAATATGCCAACAATCTTGTTAAAGACTTAACGCATTTATAATAACGCAAAAAGTACAAAAAGTACCTACAATATTTCTTGAACGTCCATATCTAAGTCGGTATAAACAGTTATTGATTACGTTTGTTCTGTTTTGATGAGCTTGTTCTCTTCAATTTCTATCCAATTAACTGAAAGGTCAGGCAGAAAATTGCTTATTAATCAGTTAATCACATTACATTCGTTGATACTCGATTAATTTTGTTTTTACAATTATGCTTGGAATGACTTCGTCCGGATGAATCGTTAGGGATACTAATCGTCTTGTAACAATTTTAATATATCGTGTAAACCAACCATTCCAACGATATGTAGGTACAGTTGGCAACAAAGTGGATGTCGTTGGTTGAGTAAAACTGTCTGCATATTTTATTTTACGAGATTTACGCGATGTTCACTTAAATTTAGGTTTTTTTTTGGTTTTAAATTGCTTTTAATTTCAGCATATTCAAAACCCGATGTCAATTAGTACAGCCTGTTTTGTTTTTTAATCTGTTAGTAAATTAGAAGTTAACCCCCTTACTTACATATAAACGATGACTAACTTTATGTAACGTTTGTCTCGTAATGTGACATGAAGTTTCAAAGTTAATAGATAGTGACAAACGTACATAATCTCAGTCATTGTTTATAAGTAAGGGGATAAGGGTTTAAAGTCTACTTAAGCATAACTAAAGTTATTTCTTTCGATTAGACTTAAACGAAGTGCTTAAATAGTGTTTAAGAGGGCAGTCTACCTAGTCTTTTCTCCATACAAACTTTACAAACGTAGTCGACTTTTTTTTTTTTTTTTTTTTTTTTTTTTTTTTTTTTTTTAAATTGGAGAATCGCCTTAAGACCTTCAGGCCGCTCCCGGGGGAGAGCGGCCCGGTGTGTGGGGGTCCCCCTGGCCGAAGATGGTAGATGGCCAGGGTATACCCACTAAACTCCACGGTGTCCAGCACTCCGCCATTGCCAGAGCTCGCCGGAAAGACCTTTCGGATGAACATCGACGAGCTCTAGCGGCGGTCGGCCCCGTCGGGCCCCTTCTCCGAAAAAACCCCTAACGCGGAAAACCCTCTCGAGAAGCGGCGCGGACACGCCGCTACCATCTCGGGGCTCAGTGTTTGGCGACGGACTCCCCCGAGTCCGCCGCCAAGAGCCGTTTAGACCGACGGGTGAGGTCTGCGGCCCCGTCGCCGACCACTTTTCGGCTGCAGGGGATAGGGCGAGCGGCAACGACACACCGACACTCCTCTTCCCCTGCAGCCCCACCGCGTCCGCCATCAACGGTGGCGGCCCCGCCGAGGCCGCGGCAGATAGGGAGAGCGGCAACGCAACACCGACACTCCTCTCCTGCCGCGGCCCCGAGACCTCCAGCCGCGAGCCGAAGCTCGAGCGGCCCCTCCTCGGGTGGGTTCCTCTTGGTTCACCGTGAGTGACCAAGCCACGGCTACTAAGCCCCCCCGCCACGACAAGGCGGGAACCCTTCGGGGGGGGACTGTTTCCACCCTAGATATATAGATTAGAAAAAAATAATTTATGCCATAAGTCCTATATCAGCAATGACCAATGACCATGCCCCTACGTTTTTTTTTTTTGTACCTACTAATTTTTCTAAATTTAATTTTTGATCCTAATTAGAAAATGAAAAAAAAAAACGTAGGGGCATGGTCATGACAGATATAGGTTTCATGGCATAAACATCTTTATCCAGGGAGGAAACAGTCGACTACGGTTGTATGGAGAAAGAGTAGATAGACTGTCTACTCTTTCTCCATTCTCTTAAGTTAGACGGATGCCCCCCTAATTAAAACACTAAGAAAATACAGATAGAAATAAGTTTATTCATTTATTTATTCACAAATAAAATAATTCAATTCTGATATAAGCAAAAAAGTTTTTATTACTGATAGATAATATAATATTAATTTTTGTGTTGACTCTACTAACTACGTACCTACAATAATATAAAAAGGCACGAAAGAGGACAAATTTCGCGCCTCACGACGGATGTGGTAGTCCATAATTGATGCACCCGTTCAAGTGAAATTAGGTCTTTTCATGCGTCCTCTTTTTCAATGTGGTTTCTTGACGTAATTATTTTATGTATTTAAGGCATTATTACTGCAATATGTTTTTTGTTGAGAATGGTTTTGTCGTACCGCATAATAATTATTAGGTTGATTTATCTACTTAAAGAAATGAAAGTATTCATAACAAATGTTCATTGGGTAGTATAACTAACGTTTTGGTTATTTGTGTCTGAATTTTTTTCTTTAGGAAGATGTGTCAAGTCGTAGGTTGTGTATACAATTAAAAATAGAAGTATGGATATGGAATTTTCATATAACTATAAAAAAGTTATACCTTTATCTAAATAGTAGATATAGCAATATTTTGATTTCCTTGTTTCTATTTCTCCTCCCAATGTTTCTGAGCTGCGCACTAGATTTTTACTATTCATTAGGTGAATTTACTTGGTAGAGTTAATTATTTATTTCTGAAACACCATAGCTGCCATTCGTAAATAACGTAAATTAATTGGCCTTTTCATCTAATTTTAGATAATTTATACAGCGCAAGCAATTTTTAATCTATTCATATAAGGCGCTGTAGTGCCCGGGACATTGTTAGGTGAAGTAGGCTTGCTTGAGTAAATTATACATTTTTACCCATGTTCATTCATTCACAGAAACAATAATAAAAAGGTAAAACATCTTATGAAAAATGAACAGCAATAATTGTTCTGAAAGTTCAAGTGGTTGTCGTTGAGATACGTTCATGCAACTAAGTATTTGTTAACCTTATCTTAACGTATCGCGACTTTTATTAATACTTTAACTGTGTAGATTTTACGTACGAAAATGTTTAGAAGCTTTTTACTAACTTAAATAACGTGGAAATCTAGAGGTTAGGTTACCCAAGCACGTAATAAAAGAAGTTATTTTATACGCGAGATAGGCTTGTATTTGATCTCACCTCATCTGACGGGAAGCGATGACGGACGAGGTTAAAGATGTAGGTAGGTACTAAGCAATCAGTCCGTTGATTACAAATAAATCAATGAGAAACCGCGGGGCACAGCTTGTAGGACATATTTTTTATTTATTTAGGATCCCTTTTTATTACAAAAAAAACCATCAAATTCGGTTTAGCCATAACAGAGAAAAGTAACGATAGACACACACACGTTACACGTACACGTACATGGGCTGCAGTCATTGTCGGCTAATCTCTAATATCGACCTATGACGCCAAGAAAGGGGATTTGGGAAATTGTACGGGTTGGGACACTTGAGACTTATGTGGGTAAAATCACGGGACATAACTGAGAATGAAAAGGTAACGTTAACTAAGCGAATTGTTGACGCATATTTCAATTATCGTCAAAGCGGTGGCAAGTGACGTAATTCGTGATCACGATCGATTGTTATCCATGATGGATGTTGCTCATTACGTGTCGCGTTGGGTGGCACGATGCTGCGACATCGCGCGACTCTCGCCCTAACGACATGCTCATAAACGCAGGTGACAGCGACTTATTGTCGCACTCGACGAGAGATCCCGCGCAACCGATATTGGGACCATTGAAACACACCTTAATACGATTTATTTATGGCCCCTGCTTAGCGCTCGACAGAGTAGTAACACACTTCGATACTTGGTGCTTTATCGTCAACACCCTCGAGCTATTTTATAAGCTTATTTTGTTTGCTACTCAGGCCTTTGCATAGATAAGTACCTACTCCGCATAATTGACATTGGTAACACTAGTATAATTTGGATAATCTTTATCCAAAATAGGTTCCAAAGAACTATTAAGTTTTTCTCGTCCGTCATGGTCGCTATAACCTTACCTACTTATTTATATGGAGCGTTTTTTCCGCAACTAGCCCTATAACTGGACTTTTATGCGTGACTTTAAGCCGTCTGTTTCCTTCCTCACAATGTTCTTCTTCAGCTAAAGAGCAACACATTATTATTAATAAAAAAAAATATTTTTCCCACCTACTTATCATTTCTATGTAGTGAAAGATTAAATAAGTTGCTACCATAGTGTGCCTGATCCAGACATGGGATATGTGTCTATTTCCAAAATATATGTTACTATTTATGTATCTACTGATTGAATCAGACACCAAGTAAGTCGTATAAAAACGTAATGAACGTTGTTTAGTCAATCGAACCGATAATAAGGACAAGTTGTTTTATTAGCCAGCTATCTAATCAAAAACGTTTTGACCACTTGTTTGGGGCTCCAAATTACAAAAGGATCGTTTATGAAGGAAAAAATGGATATATTAAGAAAGACTACGTCATAAATAAGCTAAGGTGAGATGGTATCGCAGATTGCCGGCAGGAAGCGCTTCAGCCCATTTAAGGGTGCATTAAAATCGAATACATCATATTTTGTTTGATTTCCTAGTTCGCGTTTCACCCTGTAATTATACAAGTCACCGTGCGTGGCCGAATCCTTGGCAGTTTTTTGTGAAGATGCATTAATCATCTTTTTTTATCGTGAGCATGTGTTTGGTTGGTCTCGTAAAACACTTTTGTGGATTATAAGCTTTTCGGGCCGTAATGTCTAATTTAGATTCGGCCAGTTCTTATGGGGTCATTAGTGCAGTGTTGACTTCAAAATGTATAGTTTAAAATTGCTTTACGTAGGAATTATATACTCGCAGTAAAATTGAGGATAATTTAATTTTTTACGATTGTCGTTATGTTTTTAAATGTTGGTAGGTAATTAACTAATTTTAGCTTGTAGGGTGCATTTTAAAGGCAATCGATCAATATTTTGTTGAAAATTATTTAGCAATTGTTGTTGTTTTTTTGTATTTTACTGTGAGTAAATAATAACCCTTACGAAAGATTCCCCTAAAACCATCATTTTATTAGATTTTTGGCCATACTACGCAAATCAAGAATGACTCAGGGGAAGATCTTACACTAAGGAATATGTACTATGGAATATAGATTTTCCTACTGTTTTCGCGATGTTGGATAGAAATAAAACTAATTATTCTGTTAATCGACACCACGCGATTATTATTACTTTTAACATCGTTACAATGGTCAACGTTTCGAAACCTTTACAGGTCCCCAGATCCCGTCAATCCTGATGCTGGAACCAGTAAAGGTCTCGATGAAATATCTACAATACGTATGTAATTGGCAGTATAAATAAACCCCATATTTACGTAAATCTGTTATTGTTACAGACGTATGTTTCCGACGGTGCGGGTGTCGTTCGCGGGATGCCGCGCGGAGGCGCGGTACGCGGTGCTGCTGGACGTGGTCCCGGTGGACGGCAAGCGGTACCGCTACGCGTACCACCGCTCCTCGTGGCTGGTGGCAGGCAAGGCGGACCCTCCCGCGCCGGCGAGGCTCTACCCGCACCCCGACTCGCCCTTCACCGGCGACCAGCTGCGCAAGCAGGTCGTCTCCTTCGAGAAGGTCAAACTCACCAACAACGAGATGGACAAAAATGGACAGGTATGTCATATATTCCAAATAGACAATAAGTACTTACTCATTCATCAAAATTGCATTTTGCATGTGTGTGTTTTACTGCTCTTTTAACGCAGAGCCTTTACCACTGGTCGTAGAGACTTGAAAATACGATCGTAAAGTTTCGGTCATCTGCGGTGCGCATGATTCTAAACATCGAAACTAATCTTCTACACTGACAAAGTTGCAGGTAAAAGCTTATGTATAAGTCTATTAAACGCCATTACTGGTGAAGGTATCGGATCATAACACCTACGTATAAGTGGTTCTGCTCCAAATATTCAAGTGCCTATAAAATGATTACTAACGTACCCATCTACCTTATGTATTTATTCATAGACGGACAAACAACGGTGCGTGCTCAACAAATAGAGGTTTATTAATTATCTGTCATAAAATTAATTATTATTTATCCACTGTAATGTCAAGTGTTGAAGATAAGCGCCGTGAATCAGTTTATCAAGCAAATAACTTTATCGATACAATAATCATTATTGTATCACGGAATAACACCTATCTAGTACCTATTTAAATTTTAACATTAATTACTTACATTATTGACGGTATACATAGATTCATGAAATAGTTACTTCTAGATTTTAATTGTCCTCTAATAAAACAATAAATTAACATTAATTCATTTCATTCTAGTAATAACAACGTATAAACAAGATCAATTTGTCACAAGTCTCTATTAAGCGTAAACCGTTCACTTATTTATGAACTCAATAAAAATTCCTACACGTCCTTCAAAACGTACTAGTCACGTGTTTACATAATAGCACTTCCTTATGCGTGTGGCAATTTATAGAATTACGGATGAAATTGCCGGTGTGGGCGACACCTCGAGCGCTTACGGTGAGAGTGGAATGAGTTCGTCCGCAACAAATGAGTAGCACATGTCGTGCGGGCGACGTCAGCCGGCTACTTACCTCCCCGCTGGCTGCCGGTCTACTGTGCAGGTGCTCAAATGTCATACTACCACGCCCTGAGTACGTAGACCTCGGTGCAACAGACACACAACAAATCGTATATCTAAGCGAATATGTATGTGTATCTAAGCTAGGGTTACCAGATCTCCGGATTTGTCCTGAGATCTCAGAATTTTTGGACATTTCTCAGGATTGCGGGCGGATTTCGTAAATCTCTTAAAATCTCAGGATTTTTAGAAATTTCCACAAAATATCAACTTAATTAAAGATTTTTTTAGTAAAAAGTAAACAAACTAAAAATAATCATTCATTATTTATAGTACTTCAATAAATGGTGCTGCTAAGAGATACCTGCTTAATCAGTTTTACCATACCTAATATTTAGTAGCTTATCCTTTGGTACATACAATTGGTCAGAATTTATTTATAACGCTGCCAACCCCCCCCCCCCCCCCCCCCATTACGAGTAGGTATTAAAATTGTAAATAAGTATGGGACAAAAACAAAGTGTGAAAATCTCAGGATTTTTTGGTGGAAATCAGGACTTTTCTCAGGACTTTTGGTTTTTTCATCTGGTAACCCTAATCTAAGCGAGTTTTACGATTTGTTCTTGGATACGTTTTGATAGGTGTCAGCATTATCTAGCTACCAGCAAAAAATGCGATAACTATGACTAGTTTTTGAAAAATTAAAGTCATCATTTATTATTTTTAGCATATTTCTAGGCCCAAGCGACGTTTTGAGGAGTTCACAGTACCATCTGAGTTTGGGTAGTCTGGACTATGAGGTAGGTACTTTTAGTTTAAAAGTCAACGCGATTAAAATGGTAGTTATAAAGTCAGCGCGATTAAAATCGGAAAATGAGTTAAATTTTCACAAAAACCGAAGCAAAACTGTAAAAATTATAATATTTTGAGATAACTTAATATTGATTTCGTTTGGGTTTGATACGATTTCAACTTCAAAACTGGATTTTCCCATTTTCCTTCAGTTCCAATGTCAATATTGAATTGGTTATGTATGGCATTGTTCCCAAGTCTATGTCAAGATTAGTCTACCTGTTGGAAAGATTATTGCGGATTGGGAAATACGATATAACCTAGATTCAGAATTTGTTTTAAGGGTCCATATAACCCTAATTGCGTGACAGGGATAACGCTAGCGAATATCACATGCGTTAATGAAGGACGTAAGATGCTACTACGCAAAATTTTAGAGCGTAAAATCAAACAATAGGTAATAACACGATAATAAAACATGAATTTTGAAATTCAAATCATGACTGCACTGTATTGAGCTAAGTTCAGTTCTTATACAAAGTTTTATTAGTTTACGTAAAATATTGACTGAGTAAAATCACTTATTTGTACAATTAAGAGGGAAGTTTGGGATTTTTTTCTATCGAGAAAATTTTTAGGAATCGTGTTTTCACGTCATAACAGACTTAGTAAGTATCCTCGACTTTAATAAATATGGTTTCAAAAACTTTCGTTTCTAATAACTTTTGTAGTAATTCATCCTAGAAACATCAGTTCTGACCTACTACGAGGCCTTAAGAATAATCGAAAGGAAAGTAAGCTTAAGGAACTAAATACTACACGATACTGATAAGTAATGTAACTGAGATAGTGTGCTACGACTGAAAACAAACAATACCTACCACTCGATGTTATCGCATTTTGAAATTGATTTCCATCCTTAACATGTATACCCACCAATAGGTAGGTAAGTAGGTAGGTACATGTTAACTACTACACACCGTTCTTACTTAGCCAGATATACATTTTTCTGACTTTTAATTAATAGACGCTGTTGAATTTCGGGTAAACCTTTCCACTAAATTTGTAGAAAGCCAACGGAATGGAACGAACGGGGCGGAGTTGGTGTGATGGATGATTCCAGCTCCACTAAAAACATACCTACCTACCTAATTGGATTTGTGGTAGGTAATCCTAACACTGACGTATGATGGTTATCAAACTATGGAGTATAACTTTGATGAATTTTCTCAGTGTAACATAAGTAATGATTTCATACAAATTAAACTTCTAACGAGCAGTTTATTCATCGTAAGTAAACGTCAGAATAACAGTTAAATGAAAGTGACATCATTAGGGAAATTTTGCTGACTAGCATTACAGCACGAGAAACAATATGTCAAGTACGGACGTGGAGACGGGAGTACGGGTGTGTCATAACGGTCTCGTCTCTTTCTCTCAAACGACGAGGAAAAGTGAGAAATCTTCATGTCGATTCGACAAAATGTATCACGTGCTGTCATGCTAGCCTAGCAGAACACTTTACTTCACTATGGTGCCGCAAACATGCCTAAGTTGTGTTAGATGGTGAGATACTGATGCAAAGATTCGGCGTATGAGTCACCAACGCCGGTGATTGGTAAAGTCATTGCTCCCGGATTGAGTAAAGATGAGTTGTTGGTTCGAATCCCACCCTGCGTCAATCGTGCGTTGTGTTTTTGCAGAAGTATTTTTCCTTTAAAAATATTTCTATGGTTGTAAATTTGACTTTTACTATATATTTATTACGAAACTGGCTATAAGTAGTAGTTGCTAATTAACAATAAATGATCGAGAACGGAAGCGAGTTTCTTACTCGTTATTTATAAATAAGAATAGGTATTCGCCACGAAAGTTGCGTGTGTCGTTTACAGTTCCCGCCTAATTGTACAACAAAAACTCCATGAAACCGACGAATTAATCATCAGCTCGCTACTTACCTACCTCATTGTAAACGAATAATAACAATATAAATACGGTCTTTCGAGAACCATATTTTTTTTTAACCTAGAAACTGCTGTAGGTACTTCTTCATTCAGTTTTATAGGCAGATGTTTTTGTTTACATGTAGGTGTTTACATTTAGGTTTGTAAATGTATTTTTAGTTATGATTTTCTGTATTAATGTCTTGAATTTATCAAATTTATAATAACAAAGTTTAAAAAATAGTTTCTTTTAAGGTATTGCATAGCTTTTATTACGGGCTTTGAGCGCGGCGATCGAATCAAGAAATTCAGTAACGAAAATAAAACCTAACACCCCCACCCCGCCTAGCTATGCAATAGCTTTACCGCGGCAGTCCCCGAGTGCCACACGTTTTTAATCAAGTTTCATTCATAAGGTTCTATAATAGGATTGAAAAATGTCTTCCCAAAATTTCAAGTAGGTTACAGATGCCTTCATTAAAAGAAGAGAAGTTAGAGACCTACCTGAAACTATACTCTTTTTTCGGTTGTAGTCGCGTTGCTTTTATTAATTTTAGTATCTAAATTAGTTTAAAGTTTAATTTTATATCAGCATCGCGAAAACCGAAGAAAGTCTATAAAAAGAAAGGTACCTATTAATAAAAGGTATTCTTTAACTTCCCACTTACCCATCTATCACGTTTTTTTAACTCGACTTTAAAAAGGTAGAGTAAAATGTTTGTTTTAAAATTTGCGATAAAAACTTTGTAAGAAAAAAAACCCAGAAATTATTCAGTAAGTGTGATTTATTATTTAAATTGTAGAAAAATCAAGTTAGTACCTAGCTAATTACGGAAATATGTAAATATAACCAAATAACGGTGTAACAAACCTTTCGAGCGAACACAAACGCTGTTGATGATTAATGGATGCCATTTTGGGAGTTTACATTAATAATACAACCAATTTTATAAGGGTCTGGTTATAAAAACATGTATATGTAGTCAATGTCAATAAAAGTTTTATTGAAACAAGCAATTTAGTAGGTACACAAGTATGTGGCCGCAATTATTCAAAATTCGAGTATAAAATCGAACGTTCACCACCGACTTAATCAAGTTAGTTTAGCTTAGCTCGCGGGCTAAACTGATTTAGTTAAGTCGGCAGTTCACAGTAGACAGACGGCTTTAACATCTAAAGATTTAGAGCAATATTCGAAAATTGTTGATTATTTAATGACGTATGAATATTTTTTTTGCATCGATAGTAGGTGAGTTTGTTTACTTACATTTAAATGTAGTTCCAGGCAATTATGTCGAAGCGGCGTTGAAGCCTATCCACATTTTCCACACTCACAAAAACAGTCATTTTTGTGGCTAGGGAACGTTTTTTTGGGCTTGTTATAGAAGCAGTAACTGAGCGATACTAGTGAAAGCTACCTATTTTCGCTAAAATTATTATATTAGGTAATTTAGGTCTGCATATTTGCTTTAAAAAAATCTTATTGCAATTCCTTTATGATTAATTGCGAATCAGTACACCCGCTCCCTTTTTATTTATACTATAGTATTACCCAATGATAGTGTCAATTGGCATGAGATGGTTTATGTATAAATAAAACTTCTGGCATGTATTTTATCCATTAAACATCACAAATTATGTCGTTAGAAGCGCTATTATAGCATATCTTATGTAAAGTTCAACTCAAGTGGGACGAGCAATTATAATGCGCTTACGATTTGTTCACGAGAGAATTTATCTTGTTTAATAATCTGCTTTTTTCACGTGAAACGAGGTGATTAAGCATCACGGACATCGGCAGTAGTTAACGATATTTAACATTTCTACATACTACATACACACCTCAAAAGATGAGTTTTAACTGATAATCATCTCAGTTGATACGTCCACTGCTGGGCATAGGCCTCGATGACTTCTATGACGCGTTGTAGAGGTCAGGTCACGATGACCGGTCATGTGCCATCAGCATCCAACGGGATTACAACATCCTTCCCCAGTTCGTTGATCCACCTTGTATAAGGCCTATATACCTCTTCTACGTCTGCCAGTACGAGGCTCGCGTGAAACTATTCACTTGATGGTATTCCGTGAAAAATTAAATGTGATTTTTCAAGCTAACCGTCACCCGCATGTAGGAGTGGTCAGTTCGCACGGACATCGGTCGAAAATCGAAGCCAATTGCCAATAATATCTCTAATTCAATTTACGGCGAGGGCCGTGGTGTATTCAGACATCGCCATGATCGAATGTAAAAATAATTATTGCTTGTTTACTCCTTTACCAATTCAACTTGCGATGATTCTTGGGCCCACCAAGAATCATCGCAAGTTAGGCACCTATGTATGTACTTACATAGAAAGGTTAAATCTTAGATTAACACAATGACATGCGTGTTACTAGTTTACACATTTTTTGTGTAAACTAGTAACCTTATTATTAAAAAAAATATTACCTACATTTTATTAAGATTTACCTGTACAGGCCTGCCGCTCGTTCTTGCCGTCGGACACTCCAATCTTCCTGAATTACTAGCTTAATTACGGCAAACGTTGTTTTGCCTTATAAATTAAAGATAGTAGCCGATTCTCAGACCTACTGAATACGCATATAAAATTTGGTAAAAATCGGTCAAGCCGTTTCGGAGGAGTACGGTAACTAACATTGTGACATGGAAATTTTATATATTAGAAAGATTTAAAATGACCCGATTTTGGTTACAACGGTTAGGGTAACTAAAGTAGGATACTTTACTCTACGGTAACTAATGCAGGTGCCCAGTGCAAAGCGTAAACGTGCAGAAATCTCATGCGTATAGAACGAATGGAATGAATGACAACATAATTTAAATTTCTATTAATTTTTGTATGTAGCTCAAGGCTATTTTATTTAGAAAATTTATTTTCAAGGAAAAATAGCATTCAAAAATTTTCACTTGCCTCACTTGCCGCAAGTGAAAATTTTTGAATGCCATTTTTCCTTGAAAATAAATTTTCTAAACATAATTTAAATTCCGCGGCCGATCATTATTTTTTTTTCAAATTATTTTATTGATATTTTCACATCGTTAACGTATTTAAAAAAAAACGGTGATTGTAAAACAAACATTCTAGACAGGTGAGCGGAGTGTATAGTAAAGTTTAAAGTTAAGTGTAATATAAATTAATAAGTTATAGGTGGCCGGTAGGTCTCCCGCGGTGAGGCATGCGCGTTCCTCGGTGTTTCCTTACAAATGTAATTATTGTCTACTTCGACACCGCTAAAAGTATCCAAGCTGTGGCACTCTGTGGCAGCTTCATTCTTAAATATTGAAATGAGTACGTAGGAAAATTAAAACGTTTTGTTTTATATTCCTTTGACACTTAGAACTTTAGATATTTCTATTTATTGTTTTAATTTCTACGTGCATACTTCTTCAATATAAATAATCGCTTGTAACGAGTGATTCAGACATTCATAGTCTTATTAATAAACGTGGCGAAATGTCGGTGTAGTGAGAACATGCTTTGTCTTTTAACCGACTTAAAAAAAAAGGAGGAGGTTCTCAATTCGACTGTACAAAGTTGACCGGCAGAAACAAAAAGAGATAATATTATTCCGACCTTAATCCACGTTTATTAATAAGGCTCTGATCAGTGTTTTGTATTTTTCACATCGATTAGCTTAACTTAGGTACTCATACTTGAGTGAGTTTCATTTATTTTAAGAATCAACTTTATGGAATGTAGGTAGTTAACAAAACATTAAACAAATCAAACGTCATAGAGAGTATTTGACAAATATATACCTTCAAAGATATCGATCAAATATCTCTATCAGTTCAATCTGATATCCTTTTTATGACACGTATCGATGTCATTCCACATCACAGGGAAATGGATGACTTTTGTACGACGACTGGATGGTAATTCATTTAATTTCTTGTACTTGGTTGATTTATCAACAAAGTGAACTATATAGCTACTAACTGAGGCCCGCGATTTCAACCCCGTAGGTATTTTCAAAATCCCTTTTTTATCGGATGGCTACATCATATAAAAGACACAATCTCCAAATTTTTAGCGCTCTACTATCAGCTGTTTAGGCTGTACGTTAATAGACCAATCAGTCAGTCATTCAGTACAAAGTATTTTATACATATAGATTTCTTAAAAACTAAGATCAAAAATGTAAACAAATAACTGTCAATTTTAAAACAAGGGGGTTTTTGTTTACATTTTAGATCTAAGTTTCTGAAATAGAGTTATAGGTGTATACGTGTATTAACATACATAAGTACCTATACGTAAATATTCTATATTTATACCTTCTGGTGATATTTAAACTTCTTGTCCGAGCTGTAGTGTAGCATTAAAAAATAAATATGTCACTAATTCGGATACAAAGCATAAAAATGGAATGACCGTTTGCTCCACGAATAAAGTTGTTTTACGAGACTTAAAATCATTTCATTTATTTTCGTAATTTTTTAATTTTATTAATGATTTGGTAGTTTACTTAGATAAAGAAAATATGAACTTATATCTTAAAAACGCATAGTAGGTAACTGCTTAAACCTTTTGTAGACGGTCACCTATAGTCTCAGATTCGATTGGAAATTGGCTTGTTATTACGTATAGTCAAAGCGCTAGTTTCCAATTGTTTAATTACTCCGATAAATTTGATGTTAATTCTAAAACAAGCAATGTTTAATGATTTACTTCAATAATAGTGAAACCAACTATTATTAAAATATTACCATTAAATTCTAAAACTTTACTTACCTACTAAACAATTTTAAGGTCTAAAAGCAAACTGTAAACGTAACTTTATGTTTTTTTCATTTATGATCTAACAACACAAACTACAGCACCTATACGTTACTTGCTAAAGTCAATTTCCTTGAGACCATAACAAAATTACCACCAACAGTGCACTTTTGAAATTCCTATACCCATGTTTATTTCCGTCGTCGTCGGTGTCATAACGCTCGTCGTCAAATGCGACGGTTTATGAAGGCGCAATCTTAGTTAACGTTTCTGGCTTTCTATTAGAAATGGAGGCTTAACTATTAGGTATTTTCTACAATAGCATGTAATTTTTAAACATAGAACACTATTAGAGATTTGTTAATAGTCTAGCATTCATTGTCAAACCACAGTCCACTTAGTTGTGCACCTCGGCGCTTTTTAAAACGGTGTTCGGTTCGTAAACGTTTTAACGTCTATGTAGTATTGGAATGCTGTCAGTTGAGAACAGGGTCATTGTATGCAAATATTTACGACTTGGGCGCCACTGTGAGGACTTGATCTCGTATTTGGTTAAGAGGACAGTCTCCATACTCTTTCTCCATACAAACGTAGTCGACTGTTTCCTCCTTGGATAAAGACATTAGAGCAAAAATGTTTATGCCATAAAACCTATATCTGTCATGACTATGCCCCTACCTTTTGATTTTTTTCATATTCTAATTAGAATAGTAATAAAAAAATTAAAAAAAACAGAAGGTAGATCAAAAGACAGATATAGGTTTTATGGCATAAACATATTTGCTCTAATGTCTTTATCCAGGGAGGAAACAGTCGACTACGTTTACAATATACAACAATACAATATTTATTTATTATTATGAAACTTATTAAACATTTCCCAAATTACATTATAAATCAGTTCCACACTAAGCACAGCTTGTATCGCAGTAACCGAGATACCAATATAAAAATGAAGATGACATTTAATAATTTTTCATATAAATATATACCTTATAGACTAACATACATACAGATAATATAAACTAAAATTAGAGTTTAGGGTTTTCTAAAATCGGACGCGCTTCCCTAAAGCGGCGGTATACAATGCCAGCCGGCCAGAAGTCGGCAGAAAACAAAACATCTTTCACCGACGCTGGGAACCGGAGCACGAAGGATTTAAAGTTGGTTTTCCTTTGCGATTCCAGTACTTCTAGCTCAAAAACACCCGAGACCGGAGCAAGCTTGTTGTTGGTCTTGATATAATCTTGAACATCCTTGCTAGATGTGTTCTTGCAGAACCGCGACAGATACATCGATATCACTGGTTCTGCAGCCTTCAGTGTGGACGAAGTAGCGGTGCCTCGATGATTTCGAAGTATCGAACGCCGTTTCTTTTTCTCCACGAGAGTGAAGCCGTTATCGTCTACCGCCTGATGTACAGGAGCTTGCTTCGGAACGTTAACGACCTGGGCAAAGGTTTTCTTCGGAACCGAGCTTGTCTCCTTAGGTATTGACTTTTGCGGCACATCTAAGGGTCGGTCAATAACCTGTTTGTCAGCTGGTGTGTCGGTACGCGTAATTCGACGCCTGGCGACACGGCCGCCTCGTCGCTGTGTGTTTACATTTTGGGCTGACGTCGGCGAAACCTCGATGCACGGAGCGGGCGCGGTAGCAACTGCATTATTGCGAAACGCTAACTCAGCTCGTAGATCGGTGACGGTACATTCTGTCAACTCCAACTTGGCACGAATGTCGTTGACCTCAATCTTCAAAGACCTGATTTCCTGAAGCAGCTGGGAAACATCTTGATTGTCCGAAATTGTCGAGGTAACGGGCGTCATAGAAACCTTCGAAATCTTCGCCATCTCATTGTTTAAATTCCACATCGTAATTTACAACAATTAAAAATTAGTGTTATAAAATTTCTAGGTCACGTTTCCGATGCATGTCGATGCGACTGCACTCGGTGACAGCGAACAGCCGAATCCTACAGCCGAAGCCTATAGCCGTTTGTATGGAGAAAGAGTATGGAGACTGTCCTCTTAAGTTATGGCCATCTTGGTGATAGGGTTCTTCATATTAATCAAATTACTGCAACGGTAACAAGAGGGAACCACGACCACGGACCTGCCCACGGGGGGTGTCCAAACGGACATAACATTTCTCACTTCAATTTGTACCTACTTTGTTTATTTTTCTCTACATCGTCTCCCTTCATTTCAATCGAAGGTAGTTTAAAATTCTTTTATTCGTTTTTTCATTCCGAGGTGACGTTTATCGTGGCTCCCTGGGTGACATTCGCCTCTCTAGTTAAATGACGATTTACCATTTCGACTCCCGATGTAGCGTCGTCTTTACGATCGAGTATTTTATTTGTATATATTTTATCGCCATCAATATTATGATGAACGTTTACGTTTCTCTGAGTTATTTTAATGTTTCATATGAATTTGTGAATGCGATAACCGAGGCGCTTCGACCTATAAACATGAAATTGATTATCGTATAAAATTTAAAGATAAGTGTTTTGGGTGTAGGGTAATGATTTGATTCCTAAATAATTGCTTTATCGTTGAAAAACAAATTTTATGAGACTTTTTAACCATTAATCATAGTTTTTGTTGAATTATTTTATTACTATAAGTAACTGATTATAAAATAAACTAAACTTTGTATCCACTAAATGTATTTCCAACTATACTATAATCTTTATTCATAAATACAATATTATCACGCATTATTGAAATATACTTTGTGTAGTTAACACACAATTTCGCATATATATCTTGTCAAGGTTATTTATATGTTTATTTGCTTATTTCTTTTTATCTGTTGATATGTCATTTTTTTATCCATTCCGGTCTCGATGATTTTGACGGCCCCTGTGGCGCGTCGGGCGAATGCCCGACTGCAATCCAGAAGATTGCTGGTTTTGTTTCCGCCGGGTGCAAGTATTTATGCTTAAAAATAAATATTTGTTTCTGGTCTGGGAGTCTTCTATGTATCACATGTATCTATGTATTTACATAAAAAAATATTATATGGAGTAGGTACCTATATCCGTTGTCTAGAATCTATAGTACAAGCCTAGTGCTTAGTTTGGGGCTAAATTGAGCTGTGTATAAAGTTGTGCAATATTTATTTATATATAACTACTAGCTGACCCGACAGACGTTGTCCTGTCGTTTAGTATAAAAAAATAAAATTCATCAAAATCGATTTAGCATTTTTTCTTTCATAAGAACCTTCTCCTGACAATAGCAAACACAACAAAAAAAGAATAATCGAAATCGGTCCAGCCGTTCACGCGTGATGTCGTGACAACGGAACGGGTTTCATTTTTATATATATAGATATGCCGGTAGCACAGCGCGGTCAGCGATGTAAGCGTCAAGGGCCTTTATTCTTAATTCTATGGTCTAAGCTAAATCTATCTATACCTACCTACCTATTTATGTTTTCATTTAGTACCTACCAATATCTAAGTTGTGAGTGTATTGACGTTGTCGCTTGTCGGTAGTGTGTGTAAAGTATAAACGGGCCAATTTGTCGCGGCAGAGTGCTGAGGCGAAAATCCCGGCGTAATCCGACAACTCGCACGCTAATCGAAATATCGACGCGACGCTTATCGACGCCCGAACCGTTCGTTCGTTACACCTACATATTTGGGTCATACGGTTTAGAAACACAGAACTAGGGTTTTCGATATAGGACAATATATTTTCTGATTTTCCAATTTTCCTGATTGGTATTTAGTGTCAAAATTAGATCTGTTGATGGTATGCCTTGGTGAGTAGACATTATTGGGCTTTATGTGTCACAAATAACATTAGGTAAGAAGATTTCCTTACTTAGGTACAACAAAAACCAACTAGGTTAAAAACATAACCCTTCTTGAGCAGTCGAGTAAAAAAGGTGGCCTTCTCGCCAAATAGTTCTCTCTTTATACCTACTTATGAAATTTCTGGAAAAAAAATCATCACAACTTTTATTAGTATCAGAATTAGGTGTTAGATTAGAAATATTTATATTGCAGTAGATAAGTGCTAAAATCATTTTGTCATCTTTTAAGGTAACCCTACACCAAACGCAATTATATTATGTTTTATATCCCTTTACCAAAATCACATTTGAAACCGAATAAAAAAAACAATACTATAATATTATAATATCTAAAAGTATCACTGATTATCAGCATTACCTAACCTAAGCTTTAAAATTAACACAAACTTAAGATAATGTTGTTTTGATAACGCTAGCGCAGATAAAGTGAACACGACCATCTACCGCGGCGGTCGGCTGCCATCTGTCCCCCTCCGTCGGCCATGTTCCGCTCCTCCCAAAGCCCACCCAACGCCCCCACCGCAATTACAACTACCCACCTCCCCTTCTGCCGAGCCACATGTTATCTTACCACGCAGATAATAAAGATTAATATCAAACAGCACTCCTGAGTGGGTGGTACTCGGTACCTACCATGCTGTGTCGTCGCCTACGAGATCCGAGATACAATCGACTTGCTAATATAACTAGTACAATTATGTTTTCCTATCTCGTGCAAAGGTTTTATGGATGATAATTAAAAGCACATCGTTTCAGCTCTTGAGAATCTGGTGTGATAATTATCATGATGGTCATATCATAAACGATTGTCTAGTTACCTTTTATTACGTAGGCTTTCTTATTGGAATTCGGACGATGGGAGAATAATAAAAGCTGTTACACATCTACAGCCCTACTAAATTACTTTATTTGACCAGAAAAGTCGAAGTAATGAAAGTCTTTATAGTGAATTGAGTCTTCAGACGTTTTGGTGTAAACTGTAAGTCTGAAAGCATCTGTTTAAAATAAATAATAAATAAGTCTTTAGCCACGTAGCCCCGATATAGAATAGGGTTAACTCATCTCTTCTCGTGGGGGTCGTAAAAGGCGACTAATGGATCTGAGGGAGAATAGCAAACATTATGGTGTCCCCGCCTGGTGGCGGATAAACTGTTTGATCTCTAGAAGAGTAAAAAAATATTGCCAAATCTATAAAGTCAATAACGAAAATGAGATTCTCAAGGATGAGAAGAAAACCTATAATTTGGTACATACATTTCCCTAGATAAGTGGTTAAAGCTCACCTAATAAAACCTTCTACATTATCAACATTATTCTTTATTAAATAAAAATCTTTAATTTATGAATAATGTTTCATAATGACTAAACATTATTTTAAAATATTTTTTTTTTTGAATAATTATGTTTATATACCCATTCGTAATAATTCAGCTCTTATGTAAATGAACAATCATCACGTTCCCCATGATAACTAAAGAAATCCGAGCTGCTACGTTATATTCTTTGACTATCAAATTCGTATGTAGTATGCAGATTCCCCTAATTATAAAAGAGTACGTACCTTTTGATGGCGTTGAAATTGTAGTTAAGTATTTGGTAAGTTTTCTCTATTTCAGAAATTTAAATCAAAAATGTAAACAAAGAACTGTCAATTTTAAAGGAAAAAGTAAATAAAGAGCTGTCACTTTAAAATAAACGTATGGGATTTTTGTTTCAATTTTTGATCTGAGTTTCTGAAGTAGAGTATTTATATAGGTACCTAATACCTATGTTATTCTGTCGTCTTATGTTTTCGTATCGATCGTCCTATGTTTTAGACGCAATCGACATGTTTCATATAGTGCGTTTCATCTTTAATTACCTATGCCGTCATGTTGGTAGCAAAACAAAAAAGTCTTGCCTTAATATCTTGAATGTGCTAAACCCTAAACCTTGAATACAGGAAGATTCGTTCATTCATTCTTTATATACAAATCCCCCTAAATTCAAGCTAGCACATTATTTTTTTTGTATTTTGCACTTTTTTGTTTTGCTACCAACATGACGGCATAGGAATTTAAAGGTGAAACGCACTCTAGGTACAAAAGTGAGCCTATGAAATTTAAAAAAAAACTGACTCACGCAGGAAGAGTTCCGTACCATTATTACAAAAAGATCAGATTTGTTGTATGAAATATTTGTTTTATTTTGTTGTCTTGTATTTGCTGTTATAGCGGCAACAGAAATACATCATCTGTGAAAATGTCAATCACTATACGGACAGACAGATAGCGGAGTCTCAGTAATTGGGTTCCGTTTTTACTCTTTGGGTAAGGAACCCACATGTATTGCACTTAGATGCAAAACTGAACCTAGTTTTGCATCTAGGTGCAATACAGGTGCACAATTGAAACTGCTCGCTCATATTAATTTTAGGCAAGTCACTAGCTGGCAGAAATAGACTTTCGTGAGCGTTTAAGTTTAGTCTGGAAGTCAACTTGTACAATTTGTATAAGTAGGTATGTATAACTTGACCTAAATAAGACAAGAGACATAGATTACCTAGATGGTGGGTATTCTAACAACGACGTTCAAATTTTAGATACATATTTTTTAAATGTGGGTGAATAATTTCCCTGACAGTTTGACTTTGGAACTGGAGAAGCTCTTCCGTCAGACGCTAGTTTGAAATGGATCTATCAGGCGATCTTTCTTCTTCTAGTCACTAATAGAGACCAGTCCAGTTCTATGGCTAGAGATAGATATACCTAAGTTAAAGAAATGGAAAGCCAGAATGAAAACACCTAGTCATCTAGCGAACCTCATTGAGACTTAAAAAATATTCATAACAACAGTGAATTCCATTAATGAGTGAGTAAAGTTTAACGTGCTGTGAAGAGCGCGCGCTGAAGCGTTGATTATAATAAAAATAAAGCTGCCAAGCGGTATAGTCGATAACCTCTGTCTAGATGTCGGTGCTTTTGCGTTCACAATTAACACGATTCCGTAATAAAAATAACTAGCCGGTCATATTAATTAATTTACGGAGTTTAATTATCTCATCGAGGCCGTAAAGTTGGGAACAGTTTGGTGGCGCGGTGGCCTTATCGGCTCGTCACATCGCGCGCTGTCGTGCCTCCCGCTGTCCGTACTACAATACAATGTACCACGATACAACACGGTTTTCTTAACTGTACACTTCAGTGTCAAAATCATTAGTTTGCAGATTACTTAACGTAATCGTAAAATTAAGTTGCATAATCCTGTAGGTATATAGATACCTAAGTGGCCATCAACAATTTAAAAAACTTTTTTTATTTATATTTTTATAGTAAGAATCCATTAATATAGTAAGAACCTATAGCTGCAACTTTTTGTATTGTATCATCTCGTCAAATTCGCATTTCGTCCTATTTTTATCTCGTCCCATTCGCAATTTGGGAAACACCTACTACGGGTTAATAATTAATATTATTATTATCATATTACCATAGACAAGGACATATTTATTACTTTTCAATCGTCAGTACACGGATCGCGAATGCACAGCTTATTAGGCCAAATTAACCTTTTATTTATTGGGATTTTTCCATAACCTAGTGCAATTGAAATTACAAATTGCTGCCAGCCTTAACTAAACATATCCAATACTTTAAGTCAGTCCTACTTAAATAATAATTTGAAAAAAAATACAATATTAAAAGAAACAACAACATTGTGAAATTGAATATTTTAACTGCATGCTAATAAAAACCAGTGAAATTACTACTTACTGTCCTCTAATTAATTGCCTACACTGAATGTTAAATTATGAGAAATCACCGACATCACTTACTAAATTATGTTGTAAGAGATAGCTAGGACTCTTACATATGGTAATTATTTAATTAAACAACGACATCGTCGAGGAACGCAGTGAATTACGTATTTTATTAATATTACAAACTACTTCTTACTTTATGGCTTTTTAAATAATTTGTTGATGTCCGTCCGTTACTGACGGTGTCTTTTCTTTTGTAGTTAGTTATTGAAAGTTGGTTGCAAATTTTAATGAGTATAAATTATTAAGACGCTACTTTATTTTATATTAAACCAACCACCATTCTCTTTCTCTTTCCTTCTTTCCCTTGCTACAATAAGTATTTTTTAACTTACATGATTTAGCGTAAAATTAAACCACTAACATAACGAGGGTTTTAATTCGTCGCCATTAACTAATTTTAAATGCGTCTGCTCTAAAATTACAAATTACCATATTCGTTGAGGTGTGCGATGTGGTGTGGGCATCATTTCAAACATCTGTCTTCTAATGTGAATTAGTTATTTTGCATAATTTAGACGGTTTCTCAATTTTTTAAAACGCAATATGCTCTGTAAAATACATCCGAATTTAAAAACTTCTCTTTTTTTAGGCGATTATAAATATCTGCTCAATTTGTTATGTTAGCAATTGAATTATTTGGCAATTTGTCGTTTTAACAACAGTAAATTTCAGTATAAATTGGACATTTTAAAAACTTGGTACGTATATTATATCCTGAAAATTTTTGCACCTAGGTATTCTGACCTTTAGACCAATGTACCCAGGCACTGTCAATGTAGGTAGATGAAATTTGACCTGCGAATACTACATGAAACAATAAAATAATATGCCCGGTATGCCATATGTATGTTTGTATATGTAGGTTAAATACTACCATATTGTATCATGGCTTACTACAACCAACTTCAAGTTTAAAAGAGGAGCTACCCTAGTATCCAAGTAAAGCCGTGTTTCGATCTCCAATGACTCCTTCGCCTCTTTTGCGATTTTTAAAAACATAAACGATAGTTTTTATGGCGAGAAAGAGTCATATGGCTATGAAAACAATCGATGTAGGTTTGAAAGAGACTCTTTGGCGTTAGGAACGCAGCTTCGCAAGTTTGCTAACCTACAAGGGGAATAATATATCTCTCTACAAACTATATAGCTTTATTGTCATTGTTAATTTTTGTTTTATAATTTGACATGTGCAATGTTTTACACCAATAAAAAGAATCAATATTTATCTTCGTCAGATCGTTTTGAACTCGATGCACCGGTACCAGCCTCGGATCCACCTAGTGAAGGTCCGGGAAGGCAGCGGCCCCATCACGGACCTCTCCCGGGAACAGCACCGGACCTTCGTGTTTCCGGAGACAGTGTTCACGGCAGTCACCGCCTACCAGAACCAGCTCATCACCAAACTCAAGATCGACTCTAATCCATTCGCTAAGGGGTTCCGGGATTCTTCGAGATTGACCGATTTTGATAGGTGAGGTTCAGTTTTTTTTACTATTTTTTGTCCGAATTATAAAATAGAAATACATCAATCAGAGACTATCAGGAATTTTATATTAGGTTTAATTTTAAGCTAACTGGGTTCCGTGGTTACCCGCGTAAGTCCCGCTCCCGCGGGAATTTAAAAAATCCTATCTTATCGGATGCCACATCAGCATGTTTTTAATACTCTCTAACCAACCATTTAGTAACCAACAGTATAGGATTTGCCATCCATCAGTCAGTCAGGACTCAGGAAACAGCATTTATTGTTCGCATGACAGACTGTTGGTTTTTTTTTTCTAAATTTTAGTAATTCTCAATAACAATTAGAAAATAATCAAAACAGTAATATCATGCGCAGCGTACAGCGATACTTTATAAAATTTGTAAAAAAATAACCGGTCTGGAGGCAATAGTCATTAAGAAAATAACAGAATACGTTTTTGTAAAGCCTCCTAACTAAATATATCTATATAACTTAAAATAACTCTTTAAATTAAAAAAAAATAACGTTTGACGTAATATTCCATAAAAAAACCATTAATGTTTAGGTGCCCACTCGCTTACAGTAGAGATGTTAAACTCCAGGAACCTTTTAAACCGCGAACCACATTAAATGTGCAGCTACAAAAAGTATCCAAAGTAACGTGCGCAGAACGTATCAAAGACGCCACGATATTTTAGTTTATGTTCCCCAAAGTGGTCTAAAATCGGTGTGCAGGGCAGCGGCGCTCGAGGCGATTTTGATTAATTGGCAGGTTATTAGCAACAGTTGAAAGGCATTAGCTTTACCGCTCTGCAATTTTCGGAGAGCTCTACACGAATTTAAGATTAAAAACGCACCTTCGTTGATTGCCCCGATACGTGCTAAAATGCTGATCAAAACACAGATTCCGATGGCGCTGTGAGTCGTGCCCTGTAATCATATAAATTAATAATCAGAATCACAGGTGTTTCAAACATTATGACGAATATTTATTAGAATGTTATTGCATGTTTATGAACAGACTGTTTAGCCAATCGTCCGCTGCCAACCAAACTAAGTTAGATTAGCTTAGACCGCCAATTTTTTTAACAAGCGACTATGGCTAAGTTTGCGGTGAACGAAATGTATGAGAAATTGCCTCGACAATGCGAAGCTAAGGCATAATTACCTTAGCTCCGAGCCAAACTAAGGTAAACTAACTTAGTTTAGTCAACGGTAAATAGTCGGCTGTTTACTGGTGTAATAAGAGTTTCTGTTTGAGTTGAGTTTTGTTAACCTGTTTGAGTTAACATAAATAAAAAATATTGCAGGAATATGGAACGCATATAGTGCAAGTCTGGTCTTCAACTATGTAGCTAGGCGTGTACTATGAGTACGCAACGCATATACAACAATTCTTTATTTTGTAAATGCATACATCCACTCTAATATTATAAAGAGGAAAGATTTGTATTTGTGTGTGTGTGTGTGTGTTTGTGTCGTATGTTTGTAATAAATAAACTAAAAAAATACTGGACCGTTTTAATTTTTTTTTTCACCAATTTATGTAAGTATGACAGAAAACACCGACAACCAGAAACAAACATTATATTCAGCATAAATACGTGTCCCGGCGGAATTGAACCCGCAACCTTATGCGACGCGTCGCAGCTTAGTTGCGGGAGTTGCAGTAACTTGACAATGCAAGTACTGCAACGCATAGGTTTCGCGCAGTTTCGCCATATCTGTTCTATTAAACTTATGTCTCTCTAAGTAATTACTTAGTGATCGTTAACTTTATGTATCTAGATATAAATGTCAGTAGTATAATAGATACTATTACGATTAGTTACACAAGTGTGAAGTCGTTTATCTTGTTATATATGGCAACAGGACCTTTACAATTAGCGTGCGATTTTGAAACAATGTTGTTACTTTTATGTAGAGTCTAAATGAACATATTAATATGAAGTATTACATATACCTACCTCATAATTATCTATTGTCGACCTCGGTGGCGCGTCGTGCGAAAGCGCGACTGCAATGCAGGAGGTTGCGGGTTCGATTCCCGCCGGGTGCAAGTATTTATGCTTAAAAAATAAATATTTGTGTCTGGTCTGGGTGTCCCTCTATGTATAATATGTATGTATTTACAAAAGAAAAATAAATATAAGTATTATATCCGTTGTCTAGTCACCGTAACACAAGCTTAGTCGCTTACCACGAGGCTAGATGGCGCTGTGTGTTGTTCGGAGAAATTATTTATTATTTATTTATTTATTGTCTTTCTATCTATATATCTATAAAATGCGTTGTTCTGGTCGTGACTGATTGATCTATCAACGCACAGCCTAAAACTGATATCTGAAATTTGGAGAGATCCTAACGGTATCATTGCCCCTATGTCTAGAGATCTAGAAACGTAGACCATTGATAAAAGGCTAAAAATATGTAATAAAAGCAACTTGATTCATCATCATCATTTCAGCTGTAAGAAGTCCACTGCTGGACATAAGCCTCCCTCATAGATTTCCAGATGCTTCGGTCATAAGTGGCCTGCATCCATCGTGAACCCGCGGCCTTAACTAAGTCGTCCGTCCATCTCGTTGGTGGACGTCCAACGTTGCGCTTTCCGATCCGCGGTCTCCATTCGAGAACTTTTCGGCCCCAACGACCATCTGTTCTCCGTGCTATATGTCCTGCCCACTGCCACTTCAAAGAGCTAATCCGTTTGGCTATGTCGGTGACCCTCGTTCTTCTACGTATCTCCTCATTTCTGATTCGATCCCGTAGAGAAACCCCGAGCATAGCTCTCTCCATAGCTCTTTGAGCAACTCTAAGCTTATTCATAAGACCTATAGTGAAGCACCACGTTTCGGATCCGTATGTCATCACTGGCAACACACACTGATTGAAGACTTTCGTCTTAAGGCACTGAGGTATTTTAGACGAAAAGACGTTGCGGAGCTTCCCGAACGCTGCCCATCCGAGCTGGATTCGACGATTGACCTCTTTCTCGAAGTTGAACCTACCTAACTGGACTGTCTGTCCTAGGTATACGTACGCGTCAACAACTTCGAGAGCCGAATTCTCAACCATAACAGGGGTAGGTACAACATGGGCATTAGACATGACTTTCGTCTTGTCCATGTTCATCTTAAGACCTACCCGCTGGGAGACTTGATTGAGGCCTTCGAGCATCGTACTGAGTTCCTCCATCGACTTTGCCATGACTACAATATCGTCGGCAAACCGAAGGTGAGTGATGTATTCGCCGTTAATATTGATACCCAGTCCTTTCCATTCCAGAAGCTTGAAGGCGTCTTCCAAAGCGGCCGTAAAGAGTTTCGGAGATATCACGTCTCCCTGTCTTACGCCTCTCTTCAATAGAATCGCCCTCGAACTCTGTTCCTGTACTCGGACCGACATAGTGGCGTTTTTATACAAACACTTCAACACTTCGATATACCGATAGTCAATATGGCATCGTTGGAGAGACTCGAGTACCGCCCACGTTTCGATCGAATCAAAGGCTTTCTCGTAGTCCACAAACGCTAGACAGAGCGGCAAGTTATACTCTTCGGTCTTCTGTATAACCTGTCGTAGCGTATGTATGTGGTCTACGGTACTATAACCTTTTCGGAACCCGGCTTGTTCGGGAGGTTGAAAGTCATCAAGCCTGCGTTCGAGACGATTTGCAATGACCCTAGAAAAAAGCTTATAAACATGGCTCAAAAGCGAGATGGGTCTATAGTTCTTTAATAAGGTGTTATCACCCTTCTTAAAGAACAACACCACCACGCTTTCGTTCCATGCCTGGGGCGTGGTACCTTCGAGCAAAACGGAATTGAAGAGCCTCTGAAGGACTTTAAGTACCGGTGATCCACCCGCTTTCAGAAGCTCAGAAGTAATTCCGTCCTCACCAGGCGCCTTGTTGTTCTTAAGCTGTTTCAGGGCCATCCTAATCTCATACAGACTGATGTCCGGGATATCTTCGGTAAAGTGTCGGGTCAGTTTGGCTCTTTGGTCTGAGGTCACACTTGTAACAGGCTCAGCCACTGAATCGTAGAGCCGTCCATAGAACTTTTCGACTTCTCTCAACACTTCCGCTTTCGTCGACGCTACACTGCCATCATCCCGCTTCAGCTTTGTCATTCGGCTTTGCCCAATAGACATATCTCTTGCGAACACTTTGGAGCCTTTATTCCGCTCTATCGTATCTTTGATACGAGCAGTATTAAAGATACGAATATCGTGTCGCAAGGATTTCCAGATACGTCTATTAAGCTGCCTGTGTGACTCAACATCATCGGGGGTCTGCAGTCTCAGCGAGCGTCGTTCAGCCATAAGGTTAAGAGTATAGTCGGAGAGCTTCTGAGTTTTACTATTACGGCGAGTCTTAAAGAACTGAGACCCGACCGCATGGACAGTTTCCACGAACCTGTTATTAATCTCGTCCACCGACGCGTGATCTTCTAGACAATCAAAGCGATTTGAAAGCTCGAGTTGAAAGCTCTCGGGGTTTTCGATCTGAGCGCGAGTAGGTCGGAGCGTGGACTTCATTAAACCAGACCGTTCTAGTTTAACGTTTATATTCAATGTGCCTCTCACAATTAGGTGATCACTACCGGTTTTCACCCTATGAATCACTGAGACGTCATTGAATATTCGTCTCTTGTCGGTCATAATGAAGTCAATCTCGTTTCTCGTGGAACCATCGGGGCTCATCCAGGTCCATTTCCTGTGAGGCGGCTTCCGAAAGAAAGAATTCATCATAAAGAGTCCTTCTTTCTCCAGAAAATCGGCCAGCCTCTGTCCCCTAGGGTTCCGTTGCCCATACCCGAAGTTCCCCACCTTCAACTCATTATCGCTTCTCTTGCCCAGCCTCGCATTAAAGTCCCCCATAACAACATTGAAGTGAGTTTTGTTAGTATGTATGGCCCTACTAATGTCCTCATACATAGACTCTACCTCCTCATCTGGGTGTGACGAAGTCGGCGCATAAACCTGAACGACCTTCAGCGAGTACCTTTTAGATATTTTGAGTGTTAGGTATGCGACCCTGCTCGACACACT
Organism: Idaea biselata; assembly: GCA_958496205.1. Lineage (NCBI taxonomy): Eukaryota > Metazoa > Arthropoda > Insecta > Lepidoptera > Geometridae > Idaea > Idaea biselata. The sequence continues at coordinate 20,695,210 of OY292397.1, forward strand.
GTCGATGGTAATGATGTTGCTAATGAGGGACTTGTGAACGAGAAATCCGACACCACCTTGGGACTGTTGGTCGCCCTCCCGGTAGAAAAGCAGGTTACCAGATTTCAGAGTTATCGTGTCCTGGCCCTCTCTACGGACTTCAGACAACCCTAAAATATCCCACCGTAACTTGCTCAGTTCTTCTTCCAGCTCAACAATCTTCTCGTCAGTCCTCAAAGTGCGTATGTTGTGTGTTGCCAGGGCCAGTTGTCTTTTGGATTGGTAGCCAGGCGACTGCCGGGGATTCTTAGCACCCCTAGCCCCGCCGTTACCGAGACCGCTACCGTAGTCCGGGCTAGCGGGGCTGCCGGGGACTCGGGGCCGTTTGTTGCACTTTCTGTCCATAAAGGGATTTGCCAATACTCGCCACGCTTGGCAGGCGGGTTGGCGAGCGCAGTATAATTTGTATTTGAACAAGAAGGTGCTGCTGCCCATCTTCTGCTATATTTCCCTTAGTCGGTTTTTACGACACCCACGGGAAGAAAGGGGACAGTGCTATTCGTAACCGACACTGCACGGAACTTTAATTTCAATGAGATATTTTTCCTTGTAAAATTTGTAATCGCGTCAATCAAAAAGATTAAACTTAAATTATAAAAATAAATGTCTTTGGCTTGAAAACGGCGTTATTTTTGCATTTAAGTTGAGCACGAAATCTAGAGGTATTCAATAACGACCAATATAATTTAAAAACAATTCGGTTGAAAACTGTAATATCGTGTGTAAAACTGTGTTTTACGTTGATTATAAGTGCGAGGTGTTGCGAGGGAATAATCAGGCAAGAGGCGAGAGTTCGCCGGAGGCTTAGCCGGTCGTAGCGGGCGTTACCATCACACGAGATCGTACCACTACCTCTGTACTCCGGGCGATGATGGAACGGTATTGCGGGACGAACGATCGAGTGACAATCGGAACATAATTGCTATGTGCTGAAGTAATCCCCTGCAACAACTAAACTACATTTAAATATGTTACTAGCTGCGTCCCGCGATTTCACCCTCGTAAGTCCCGATCCCGTGAGAATATAGGGATTAAAAGTAGCCTATGGGTCTCAGGCCCGGGTGAATGTAGCTTTCTAATGTTGATAGAACTTTTGAAATCGGCCCAGTAGTTTTGGAGTTTATTCATTACAACAATACAAAACAATACAATTCATTTATTCTCTTTAAGTGTTGGTACAATTATAAACATATACACACAAACACACACTCACAAAAATACAAATATTTCCTTTTATAATATTAGTGTAAAAAACTATGGGCAAAATTTAGACATAAATGGTGGAGTCGGCTGTACCGTCAGGCCACTTCCAGGAGGGTTACTGCGAACCGAAGTAACCCTCCAGGAGCTACTATCCGGGATCAGTTATAGACAGATCGTGTCCCCGAACGTTAGTGACTTCGGTACAGCGGTATGTGCTGAGGTACTGCCTACCTCCTTCAGTGGCTGCGCTGGCCTACGTATAGAATACGAACTAGTTAATTTGACAAAGACACTTTTGAAAGTCATTTCAATATTCAATTTAAAAATAAACCTATGAACGAAACGCGAACCGTGGAGTACACGAAAAGGTTTCGTGTTAACACATCGAGGTTGCATGGTTGGGAAGTAGGCGGTGGAAGATGGCACGTCAGCGGGCCGCCCGGCCGCGGCCGGCGGCGGCGTCGGCGATGTAATCACAGGGCTCGAGCTCATTATGCCCTAAACGACAAATTAAAGCGCATTTCTATTATCTCGGCATCCATCGGTGTGATGCACGCGGACCGGTTCCCCTCAGGCGGCCGGCGACCATCATCGTTCGCATCTCAGGTGTTTCTCTTGATACGTATTCTGCCAATTTACTCGATTGCCTATGCATAAAAATAATGCACACTCAAATCTAAATACTAATAGGTAGGTCGAAACATTTCGTATGTAATAAATAGCAAATATCTTGAAAAACACTGCCGTAAAATCCTGCCGGTTTGATTTGCGCCATGTTGTGCTGTTGTCGCGCGTTTTCTATTGAAAGTGATGGTGACCGTCCATGGAACTAACATACCAAATGTTTCACAGAAAATACTTAGACGGACCCGTAAACGATAACGGTCTCAAAAAATGCAGTTTAACCATTTATTAATAACGAGTTAATAATAAAAGTTACCCGACCATTTGTCCCATCGGTGTGACAAGATTTAACGAAACAAATAGGAACTACCCAAATATGCCTGCAAACTGGACAGATAATAGGTTATTGTTGAAATAATATGAAACGAGGTTTTATCGAAGTCGTTTCGAAATAAAAATTAATCATTATACCTATGCGTGTTCAATAATTGGCTTCCTTTAACTCAAAAGACATTCAATGCAATAATTAGGTAACCTAGGTACAAAAGTACAAACAATAAAAGGCATCGATCGGTTCGATAAGCGCTACTTACAATAAAAATAACCGATATAGGTAACCATTAAAGTGTCTTAATGCATCCACCTACGCGCACAATTGCAAATGTATACTTACCGACAATTACGCTATAATCATTGGACAAGTGATGCATTAAGAAGTAGTCGATATGATTGACAGAATTACTAAAGCTATTAATAACGGAATGTTCAGTAGCAGCCGATATTAATTGATAGAGTAGGTATCTGACGCGATGATAGTTCACTGGTAGTGATTGACGCCTAATTCGAGATGTTATCGATGCAATTACCGAGCTTCCTCTTAGCTGCGGCGCGCTCGACACTCGCTGCTACTGTGAGCTACACTTCAAATGAATGCTACGCTTAATTATGACTTTGAATTTCTTTATGACGATGAGCTTTTCGGGAACACTAGTTTCATTATGATGCAATAGATGGCGCTGCTCAGGAAGCTGAACTGTTTATGTCTTGTATGCTATTTTATTATGTATCATAGACACTGAAATGAAACTATACAAGTATGCTCGAATTGACTTGACGACCTCTGTGGCGCGTCGTGCGAAAGCGCGACTGCAATGCAGGAGGTTGCGGGTTCGATTCCCGCCGGGTGCAAGTATTTATGCTTATAGAATAAATATTTGTGTCTGGTCTGGGTGTCCCTCTATGTATTATATGTATGTATTTACAAAAGAAAAATAAATATAAGTATTATATCCGTTGTCTAGTCACCGTAACACAAGCTTAGTCGCTTACCACGGGGCTAGATGGCGCTGTGTGTTGTTCACAGAATTTATTTATTATTTATTTATTTAATTGCCGTACAAAATGACATTAGATATTTGTGCCGATTTGATTTGCGCCATGTTGCGCTGTTAACGCGCGTTTTCTATTGAAAAAAAAAAAAAAAAAATATAGAACGTGCGACAACAGCGCAACATGGCGCAGATCAAATAGGCACAAAATTCAGTGCGAGACCTCCTGTCCATATAATTCAGGTCAGTAATCGTACATAATATGTTATGGCGTTTCCGAAGAGAATTCCTTTGATAGGTGATAGTCATTGGAATTCCGATGCTACGACGACGCGCATACGCCTCAAATTATCAGTGCATGTATACCTAGTGCCTAGTAAATGAACTGATTATGAGTATGCGTCCAGTACAAATCTGTATTCAGTTTTCTTAAGAATATATCGGAAAAATCAATACCGTAATCGGATAATGATATTCGGCGGAAAAATGGTTTCTCTTTTCACATTTTTGTATGGAGAAACAGGCATCCACTCGCCGGTCAAAAGGTCATCTTAATAAAAATATCACTTTGCATTGTTGGTCGTCAAAATGGAATCGAAACAAGTCTCAAATTACAGCCAAATAATTATTTGAAGCTCTTTATACCACAAAGACACTCATAAAGGTTTGATAAAATCTTAATGCAAATAAGTTTTAACTGCCTGTCATAAATGTAGATACTTATAATATATTTTATGCGATTGACGAAGAGGTATCAAATACATCCGTCCGTGTGAAAACGAATCATACTTAATCTAAGATTTTATTTTGATTCACACCTCAATAAACGAATACAAATGCTTGAAACAACGGTGAAACAGCTCAGCCTAATGACTTCCTACGCTGACGTCCGAAATCGTCAGACAATAAGTATGATGAATTGGCATTGTGTGAGAAACAGGCGGCAAGTTATTTGGCGTGGTGGTCGAGGCGGCTTTTCATCCATTAATTAATAAGATACGCCCCTCGCTCAATCAGAGCCGATATTTAGCCGGCGAGTTATATTTATGCTCAGACGCACCTCTTTGTTAATTGCATGCGATTCACTTACGAGCTAGAAATAACTTTAACGACAAGTGCGTGTTGGCCGCGGGCGTGGATACTTTAGCACTCAAGCATATTTAAATGCTATTTGCTCTAAATTACATAAATCAGTTTGATCTGGCAAATTAAAATAAAACAATGGTTTTACGGGGTGGTAGAACGTTTCCGACGCTGAAATACATTACAGGATATGTGCAAGCTACGAAAGGAAATCATATTTCAAAATTATCAGATAAATAGTTACCTACGTTATGCATTCGCAAGCAAATGTATCGATAAGAAAGCCGCAGCGAGATATCGATAAGGGCGTTTGCGAGCGTGGCTCGTTCCTATCGGCCGCGGCGGCCGCGGCGGTGCGCGGCGGGCTCTAAGAACCGCCGCCCTGTAATTTGCTGTCGGAAAGTGTTGGCTATTACTTCTGATACCGAGATCATAATAAATACGCCATTAACGCCCCAACACCACCCGAAACGACATAACTGCGCGGTTTAACTTTCACACATTAAATACAATCTCAAATTGACTTTCGTTAGGTATTAAACTGTCGTTAATAAAGTGGGCTATTTTACATTACGTTACCTATACTTACTCTGAAAATTAACTGTCATTTAATTTTGATTTAATTATAAATTTAATAAATAATGATAATATTTATTTATCTACTTTAACCTCATTTATAAATTATGACCTACCTACTACTCAATCCTGATAAATCGTTTCCCAAATGGAAATGTGAGTTTAACACATCTATATGTATAAAATTGAATGTCCTGACTAATTGACTCAACTTTATACGCAGAGCCCAAATCGCTGGTCCTAGGGACATGAATTTTAGAGACTGTGTTCTTTGTGGTGTGTAGGGATCCACTAAAAAAGGGTTTTGGAAAATCCTGAGGGATCAGGACTGACGCGCGTAATACCGCGGGACGCTGCTAGCTTAAAATAAAATCGCTATATAATTTAATATTGCTACGTGCTTTTCAATTTAAATTCATTTCCATGGTTCTTTTTTGCAATTTGAAGGTTGACTTTATTATAATAACACCCTAATATTATAAGGTTTGCGTTAATCTATAATTTCTATAAAAACGTCTATAGCTAGCATGTGTGGGCACTACCTGTTTTAATTCCGTGGCGGCGCCCGAGGCCCGGGTCCGGTGATAGATTACATTCGACACGGCATCTCGTGATGTCACGCCAATTTCGACGCTCAAATCCCGACGTCACGCCGCTTAGCTCAAGTCCGTGCTGTTACCGTAGCTTATACTGCCGATTTTTATTTATAAATGTAGTAATTTATACATTTACACTGCAGGAGGTTTATCGTTATGGTTAAAGGCATTGTTTTATTTTAAAACAATAACGAGGTGTGTCGATGTTCGCATTCGTCAAGATCCGATAGCTATTATATTGGGATATTAAATTCTATTGCATCTAGTCGGGAAACTGTTATCATAAAGTCAGTAATCGGTATCCCAACGACTTCAATTTGAGTGGTGTTAGCGGGTACAAAATAAGAGCACGTCGAGGATATCGAGCAGGCGTGAACGATGCATTATGGCACGGTGGATACGGTAGTGAGTGGTACGGCGATGGCGAATAGCTTCGTAGAGAGGCGAAAATAGCTAGTTAACGGGAAACTGGTGCGGGAGTCCACAATCTCCTGGAACCGATAAAGGACCACTCGCCATAAACCCGAGACCTGCCTCGTTAACTACAACTACGATCGTAAATCCACTTCACCGAAACAATCGACAACGATACGCTCTCTAGCAATTGACTTTCTTTCAAAGAACGACCAACATTTTTCGTCGAGCTTTGCATACCAAGTCCGTGTTACAAGGGCATCACACCTTCCTATTTATACAATTTAGTATCCAATTAAGTAGAAAATATTAAGTCGATATTTAAACAAAGGATCAGTCATAAGCAAAGTTCGTGTTAAGTTATAAAAATATCACGTCACAGATTCCTCGAACAGTTTTATAGAGCATGGCCCACTGAAAACTAGCGATCACAGAAACGCCAGCACTTTCGCAGAATCGCGCACTTGCGTTTTCTACGCTTTCGTCAAAACAGATGTTTTCGCAGCCAGTTAATCTTTTCTCACGACTATTAGCCATTAAACACTTCCCAGTAGGGTAACTTGTTTCGCAGCTAAATATTGCATTATGCTTTTAAATTCTTATATGGAAATAGAATTTCATTACTAGTTTCATTGGCCTTTTTGTGTCTTTGCGTTTAAATATTTAGTTAGGGTTTTGAATGTACATAGGTATACATGTATTTGGAAATTACTCCTCCTTTAGTTACTGTATATACATACCTTTGCAGCATAACTGATGAGAATACTTTTTTGAATCGACAGAGATCCAATGGAGTTGATGCTGATGGAGCAGCAGTTGCTTCGGTCACCGCTGCGGCTGTACGCTGGGAGTGGACCGACAGGGGGAGACGAAGAGGCGGAGAAGCGTGCGGCGTGGGCGCGGACACCGCCGGCGTTGCAGTTGCTGGCATTGGGAGGCCGAGGGTGGCCTGCCGCCTGGCCGCAGCCGCTGCAGTTACCGCCGGATCTCTGGCTGCAGAAGCCGCCAGCGCCCCCACCGGTCCGCTACTGCCCGTACCCACCACCGGCGCATCCACACGCCGGCAACAATGCGCGCGATCACGCGCACTCACCCAGGCATCCGCTATGAACGAACGAACATTCCACTATATAGAGACAGTGCTGTGAAGATTAACTTGAAAGGAACTTATTAAAGACACGTTTGCTGACACTATATTAGCTCTATTAGAGCCGATGAATTTAAATTGCTTTAAGACTAATGTCATAAAACCTTACAATGAGTGTTTGATGGTGTTGTCTGCGACAAGTCGAGACAGAGTTAGGTACCTTATTAAGTATTGTAGTAAATTGAAATTAACTGACTTTTTTAACTTAGATGTTAAGAGTATTGTCAATAGATGTAATTTCATGGTTCCTACCCGAAAATAATATTATAAATCTGTCACTTGTATTTTGTAAGATATAACGTAGAATCAAATTAATAATCTATATAGTTACCTACACACATTTATAATATTAATGATAAAATCTAAGGTCTAGCTAGAATGTATTGGCTGTATTCATTTTATCTTAAAAATATATATGAAACTTATTGAACCAAAGAATTAACAGTTGTTGCTGTAGATTTATTTGCAACTATTTGTCAAAAAAACCTAATCATCAAAAATACGAACGTGACGGGATTTGAATCTGAAGGATCGAATTTACAGATTGGAAACTGAATTCGATCCTTCAGGTTCGAGAGTATTGTTTTGATGATGCATTTCTCCCTGAAAACATTTCAGGTACAATGCCTTGAGCAATAAAAATAAGGATTATTATGTTTCTACTTATAAATCATAATCTTATTAAGTAACATTCCAATAGTATCTATTTGTTTATGATGGTCTAGCCATATTGAATTTAGTTTCCACTGCTGTGTTTAATGTAACTGCAATTTGAATTGAAAAGAAACGCTCGTGATTTCAATTTTGGATGTCTACGTTGCAAATTCAGAATATAGATGCAATTGTATTTGTAGATACAGTCAGCAGCACAGTCATAACAAGCTTCCAATATCTCGGCACCTGATACGATGACGACACATAGTTGGTGTCTGGGATATTATGTCGACCAACAGGGCAAAGTGCGAGAGATTGTGAGGGGTGTGTTGGGAAGGGTAACCACAATCCAACGAGGGGCCGAGATATTTGACCGAGTAATAGTTAAAACAATTCACCAATTCATTACACATTTATTGCGCTTTTTTTAATTATTGACTCAATAATTTAAAAAATGCAGTTCAAAATATTTCAGTTCATTTACCAGCTTCTTTTGAACACCTATTGTTATAGCTTAGATACGAATTTTATGTGACTTAGACCAGCTTTTTTTTGTTCGAATTGTCAGTAAAAATTGCTGCTGACTGTTTTCTTTTATAAAAAAGATTTGTTGACAGATAAGTATTCAGTTATACTAAATTAGACATCTGATGATATTGTAGAAATAGTTTATATTTTAGTATAATTGAAATAAGATGCGACAACTTTAAGGGAATTTAATTGAAATAGAGTTGATGATTTACATTTTTGGCACATTAAGACTAAAATAAACTAGATTCTTCTTCTGTTTTCGCGATGTTGTATTGAAAGAAGAGAAGAAACCTATCCTGAAGAAGAGACCTGGAAAGGTCTCGAAACGTTGAGCGTTGTAACAATGCTAAAAGTAATAAAAACCACGCGATTCAAACCGAAAAATGTCTTTGATTGTAAAATAAAGTATCTATCTATTAAATACTACTCAGAATAAACTGATAATATTCGCTACATATTTGGATGGTTGTACCAAACTTTATACTCATATTACAAGCCTGTTTGGTTAGTTTTGATTGAAATGGCGCAGTTTACAATGCGGTAATTACTTACTACATTTATAATTTGCTCAGTTTAGCATAATAATATGGACAACAACCCTTTTTCATATTAAAATTCTTTTAGAAATTTATAAACAGTGATACAATTTATTTATTGTTTTATGTACCTAACGTTATTTTAGGCCTTTTACCCGACTGCGAGAGGGTTATGTATTAATGTAATGTTTAGTACTACACTCATGTGTTTATAACTGTCAATTAACGGCAAATTTAATGAGTTTGCTCATGTTTTAGATTACGCAAAACGTCAATCGCATGAGCAAGACTATTTTAAGAGATTTGTCATTAATTCACGTTGTAAATATGTAGGTAACGGGGTAGGCTTTTAGTTACTCAAAGCCTATACTGTATGTAAGTCGAACATTAACCTGTACTATATTATTAAATGTAAGTAACATTGTATGTATTGTATAGTGGTTGATTAAATTATTATTTTTAGGTTAAGCACTGTAAATAATGGGTCACCTAGATGTTTATATTAAGAGGTATTAATTATTCGGTAGAAATCGCAGTTGCTCACATTTTACTATTTGCACTTTTCTGTTAACTCTACGACCACGCTAATTTCTATTGATGTGATACAAAGAGTTCCTTATAAAAATGTTTAAAGGTTAATTTTTGATCCTGTTCCAAAAAAAAATGTTAGATTTTCTTCTTCACTGATATGACATAACCATAACATATTAGAATTTCTTAGCGGGGTCGTGTAGGTATTTTAACTTTCTTTTTGCATAGTCTGATGATTGATAATGATGATATGTAAAAATGTCATCTATAAAATATTATAAAAAGTTTTGTATTTGTCATGTACCTACACTGTAAGTTTGCATCGTAATCTCCGAAACTGGTGATCGATTTTGATCAAACTTACATTGAATCCTTGTAGACATTTTTGTTATATTTTTTCAAATGTTCCTTAACTGATAAAGATATTTATAAAATCGATATTAAAATGCAGCAAACAAGAAATAAGGTTAAAGATAAGTTGAGGCTTTAAAGACCTTCTTCAATAGAAACAAAAAGTAGGAAAAACCACCAAAATGTAAAAATATTACGCAAACACCTACTCACATAATTCTATATAACAGAAAAGCTTTTTCATTCAATAAAACCTGAAATTAAAAATAAACTGATCGACAAAACATTAATAATGTGAAAGTGATAGTAACGTAATAATAAGTTTGAATCATTCGATTTAAACTGTATCGTAACAATTTGTTCCCATGCCATGATATCCATTATTACATTCCATTTGGGGGAGCGTCGGTCGAACTGTCTCAGTAATTGCTTATCGACTGGCCGATGCCGATACCCGCCTCTCCTGACCGTGTCACTGTGATATTTCTGAAAAAAAAATCGTTCAGACGCACAGTACCAGAAACGCAAAATATCTTTTACGCGGATGACCATAATTTCATACGTAAAATACCTGATACGTGGATGACCTGAATTCCATTACGCAAATTACCAGGATTTAAAAATTACGCATAGTACCAGACATGCAAATTACCTTATACGCGGATGACCTGAATTCCATGAAAACTGCTGTTTTGGATGTGGTGTAAAAGGGGTGTTATAACTCATACAGTTAATATTCTTAATTACATTTATGGTTATAACTAGACCCCGTTGTTATCCTCGATGTACTTGACGTCATGAAAAAGTAAGTTGGGGACTAAGTGGCACACTATATATTTTTTTTCAATAATGAAAGTGTTTTTATTTGACGACCTCCGTGGCAGAATGGTATAGCAACCGGAATGTCAAACCGGAGGTTGGAGACTAAGTTTGAAAGAGTTTAAGACTTGTTGAAACACTTGATGCTAAGTGAGAGATTAAACACTCCTTAGTAAAAGTAGGTGGTACTGGCCAGTAATTATTCCATTTATGGACTGATGTATTATTGACGTAAGCTTTCACACGAAAACATGTCGGAGGCATTAACAATTACTAAAAACCAATTTGGGAATAATTTATTAATTCACGATGGTTTTCGTTACAATTTTAACGTGCGAAATAAGAATTCCAATAATTGGCGATGTGTAAATAAAAGATCAGAGAACTGTAATGCATCCATAACACTCGATTTGACAAATAAAACCATCTTACGATGTAGTCAACATTTCTGCCAAAGAAACGTTGATAAGTGCAAGGTAATTATTGCCATGAATCAATGCAAACAAGAAGTGTGTGATGATCTAGGCTCTGTATCAATAATCGTAGAGAAAAAATTAGAAGCTCTTGGTAATGATGGAGTCCGTGGTTTGCCTACCGTAAAAGAAGTACAGGATTCCATGTATAGAGCCAGAAAGAAATTTCTGAACAGTGACAAGCTGACTTATCGACGGTTAGAAGACGTTGAGGTTCCTGATGTGTTAGCGAATAAATTTTTGTTATGCAGCGATGGAGACACGGAAAAAATTTTAATATTTTGTTCCCCGACAGCCAGAAAATTTATAAAAATTTTTGGATCAGACATGTATTTCGGTGACGGTACGTTCAAAAGTGCTCCACCCCCTTTCGCACAGTTATATACTATAAACATGGATCTGAATTCTACCGACACTGTCACTCACGTGATTCCAGTGATCTTCGCATTACTGCCTAACAAAAAATATGAAACTTATATGCGGATGTTTGATCTTTTAAAAAATAAATTAAGCCTGACCATGAATGTATTTAAAACAGACTATGAAGCAGCAGCTATCAAAGCCATAAAGACAGTATACCCACAAATTACTGTATCCGGCTGCTATTACCACATGAGCAAAGCTGTGTGGAGAAACGCAAAGAGATTGAATTGTATTGAGACAAAAGATGACCGAAGAATGGTTAGACTAGCGGCAAACTTGCCGTTATTACCAGCAAAATTTATTATACCCTGCTGGCAAAATATATTAGATATATCCCCAACTACGGTGAGTTGTCAAACATTCAAAAAATATTTCGAAAGAGAATGGCTTACACAAGATTTTTTAAACGTGATAAGTGTATCAGAAATACGCCACCGAACAAATAATGCATTAGAGGGATGGAATCACAGAATAAATACAAGAATAATTAAAAATCCGGCACTTTTTGACTTTGTTCACAAAATAAAAAGAGAAAGCAAGAAATGGGACACGACGGTTAAAGACTTTATATGGAAAATTTCAAAAAAAAGTAACCGAAGAAATGCAGATATAGGATTTGATCGGGCATACATTAAAATGTTAAAGAAATTAAGGGCCAAAAAAATAACTGCCTTGAATTTTCTTAAAAAACTAATAATTTTAAAGCTCTTAAAGAGTAAGACAAAGAAGTAAAGAAGCAGAAAAAAATAGTTTTACGTTAAGTTTAAGCATGAAGAATGTGCGAGTAACTATTAATTTCAATAGAATTTTTAAGTAGTCTTTGTTTTTGTGTGTTTTTTTAATGTAAACTACTAATACTTTGTTTAAAGTATAAATAAAACATAAAATGTTGTGAAGATATCAAATGTTTTAATTCGTTTGAAAAATTGTTGAACATCGTAACATAATTTAAAACAAATTAACTAGAAACTAAAAAATATTAACTAGAATGTACTAATTCCAGTACGTAATGTACTTACCTACCTACCATGTGGTAATTTGCGAAACTAAATCTGGTAATATGCGTATCTGGTAATTTGCGAAACTAAATCTGGTAATATGCGTATCTGGTAATTTGCGAAACTAAATCTGGTAATATGCGTATCTGGTAATTTGCGAAACTAAATCTGGTAATATGCGTATCTGGTAATTTGCGAAACTAAATCTGGTAATATGCGTATCTGGTAATTTGCGAAACTAAATCTGGTAATATGCGTATCTGGTCATCTGCGTGTCTGGTAATTCGCGAAATGTGCATCTGGTCATCCGCGTAAAAGATATTTTGCGTTTCTGGTACTGTGCGTCTGAACGAAAAAAATAAATATAATTTTCTCAATTTACTTGTCAATTATAATCGTACTAGCTACGCCACGCAGTTTCACTCGCGTAGTACCTATACCCCGGATTTCTATAGTTTACGAGATTATGTTTGTAATTGCAGTATTTGTTTAGAGGGTACTACGTGAAAGAGTAATAAAATAACATATATCCCTTACTTATAAACTGTATTGTATAATGATACTATGTATCATTTGTCTTTTATTGTGACATGAAGTTTCAAAGTTGACAGAGAGAGACTAACGCATAAACTTAGTCATTGTCTAGAAGTCAGTTTAACTTTAACATTTAATTAAGATATCAAATAGGTACATACACACAAATTAGTTTGTCAAATTGAGTTTGTAATAATTTTTGTTTTTGTAGTAATTTAAGTTACCTAATTATTAATAACCGATATTTATTTCATTTAGAAAATGAAGAGAAAAATAAACTTATAATTAGTTTAAACACCAATGTGTAAATCTAATAATTTTCCAATGGCAAATACTTCTTTCGATATCTGTGATGCTTTACTTTCATTAATTTTATAGTTATTGTAAAAAATAACCTTGTGTTCGATACCTAATACATTTCCCATTGTTTCTTTTTTTTTTAATGTGAGCACTGTGCAAAAGTAGAAACACATATCAGGGTTATCCCTAAGTGTTAATAAACTGAATTTCAAGTAATTGTTGTTTTATTGTTTTTTATCTCTTAAAATTTTTTTTAACTCTTTAATTTTACAAGGAAAAATACATCTTTAAAAATTCGCTTACGGCGAGGTTCGAACTCGCGAATCTCTCGGATTCCGTCCAAGGGTCCATACACCTGATGCTCCTGGACCATACAAGCTCCTAATTTTAATTTATGTCCATCTAATATATGAAGGATGTATATTTTTCCTTGAATATATTTCTGATAAATAGAAGAGCATTAAAACTAAAACTATAATATACTTTATTTTTTACTGGGCCAGGCCACATCTGACCAGCATCCCGCGGAACACCGAACTTAGTACCTAAGTAGGCGCCTGCAGCATGAAGTAACGTCAGTTATCTACTTGACATCATTTAATATTAAGTAATATGAATATAGCTGTGGAATACAGAGTGGCCAGGCCCTTTACTTGGTACTCAATATTGACTAAATTGCATCAGTTACTAGGCAGCCCCATAGTAATTCCAAATTAGAGATTTAATTTGAGATTTCCGTATACCTACTAATACATAAAAAGCGGACCCCGGGCTCTCAAGCGCACCCCGGGCTGTCGAGAGGAATGCAACCAGGAACATCGCTCTGATGATGATGATGACCTAAATATAGATATTACCCAGTATCTAGCCTAACCTAACCTACCAATGCAGTGCTAATTTTAAGGAGGAAATCCGAAATAATGAAGATGCAGTATCAGGAAACATCAAATATTTTTTGTTTGTTTCTTGTTTCTGGTCTGGGTGTCGCTCTATACTCTCTATTTATGATAGGTATAATATTTACAAAAGTAAAATAATTATAAGTATTATATCCGTCGTCTGGTTGCCGTAACACAAAATTAGTAGCTTACCACGGGGCTATATGGCGCTGTGTGATGTTCATAGAATTTATTTATTATTTACTTAAGGAAAAAATTTGATGTTTCTCTGTATCTTTTCTCTTTATCTTCTAATGTTTCGGAATCCCTTAATGTCACCTTCACTTAACAATAAACTGGGTAGGTAGGTATATCTAATAAATATTTTTAAAACTTAGTAGCAACTTAGTAGCGTTACATACACAAATAGGCATTTAAAGAAAAGTAAACCGGACGCAAGATGATTGATAGTTTTTTAAAAGTTTATTTTACAAGAAACATCGTACCTTATAATCGTCTCAGAATACCGTTACCATTCGAGACACGGTCAATAAATAATCGTCACACTTTTATTTTCCGTCTTTATTAAGTGTCATTAGGCATTATTAAGCGGGTATATATCGCCGATGATCGGCCTTCCGTCCGTCCATCGTAATTGCCGACGATGTAGCTGGCTACAAATTGAAAGCGGCCCGCGGCCTCAGGCGTATATTGATGGATCTCCTGCCATCGGAAAATTATAGTTGGCCCTTGCGACAGCTTCGCAAATTGTGCGTATAATGCTAGTAAATAATACACTATTCGCTATAAATTCATAACGTGCTAGGATGTAATAATAAGCGCGTCTTCCATACGTGCGGACGAGTAAGTTTTTATGTCTTGTCCTTGCCCGACTGAAAGGCCCATATATACTCACGTGTAGTATTGATATATAGACAACAAATATTAATATTTTCCGACTGAGAATAATGATTTTGTCTTACCTATACAATGGGGCGTTAGGACCAAACCTATCTAGAATATTAAATTTTGTTAAAATATTGTACAGATTCATTATGCCTTCACTTTGAAGCACCATTACGGTCCGTTTGTTATCGGGAAGCGTATTTTCGTTGTCGATTGTGTGAGAGACACTTCACATCTGAAAGGATTCACAAGGGCCGGCCATTCGACGCTGACCGATGCATAAATTAACGCAAATGTACTCCGCAGACAGCGTCTGATTGACTCCTTTCATTACAGCACCGCATTGTTCGCCCTTCGAGAAAAATTGCATATTATCCTTTCTAAATCACAACACATTTCACAATTATGGACTATTGTGGAGTGTCCGGGTTAATTTCTCGGAGACTCGAGCGCTCTCTTCGCCTGAAGAACTTTGAAGATATATAGTCGTCCGTAAAGACGTGCTCTGATCTTGCAATGGCTGCCGTTGATTAGTTTTCAAAGAAAACACTAGTTCAAAGAAATGTTCTGAATTTATTGGTCAGCCGAAGCTCTTTTTAAAAGCTTTTACATAAAAGATATGCACTTAAAGTTATGAATGGGCTTATTATCTATTGAACGACATTAACTAAAGAAACTTAAATACTAGATACCTAATTAAGTAAGTTAGTTAAAGTTAACTTTAGTAATGAATTACCCCCCCTCACTTATATACGATGATAGCAGTATTTCGCTGGGTAACCCGTCTGATATGTATAGATTAAAAGAGATAACTAAGTAAACGTTTGTTTCTGTCTGTTAACTTTGAACCTTTATATCACAGTTAAAGACGAACGATACATAATGTATCATTCATTCTTTTAAGTAATTAAGGGTATATTCATAGTTTACCATCGGTCATAATAAGTAAGGAGGTTAGCTGAGAGTCATCTACAATCAAAATAGTTATTTACACAAGCTCTAAACAGTAGGCAGTCCGTACCCAAAGATCTTATTTCTGATTCAAAATATTTCCAAGTAGGAGTCTACCTAATACACATTTAAGTATCTAATACACATCTTTAAGCAATAGTGGTAATGTTTGGGTTAGTTCGATTAAATGGCAACCTTTGGAGCAATACCGGGCGGAGGATCATTCTGAATTATTGGCATTAATTGCGCTCATTTGTCGAGAGTTGGGCGGTATTGTTCTTACGCCGGCAGATTATTTATCAGTGATTAAGGTCGATAGGCGCCTTCTGCTCAGCTCATGTGAGAGCCCTATGCCCCGCGTGCCCTGGCACAGATCGCGCGATTTGCCCGTATTGCGCCGATGGGAACAGATATACATGCAAATAAAATAATAATGCGGAAAGTTAAAAGACATCGAACGTGACTCGAGATCGTTCACATTGAATTTATAAGTCTCTGAACTGTAATCATGAATTACTTACGGGAAATCAGGTGAGATTTTGTTTTCCAACAGTCAAAGGTTCCGATCGACAAATCGATGGAAACGGATAAACGTCCCGTCCGCGTCAGCTTTTCTAGGTGAAACAACAGGCACGGATGGGTGTCCGAAGCAAACGTTTTTCTAAGTCAACGTTGTAACGGTGTCCGTCTGTCGGATGCGTCCGGCGTCAGGTGCCAACTCGGGCAATCGGATAGACAAGTAAATAGAGGTGGGCTAATCGTCGCGTCCAGAGAGGGAAACGACGAATTACTCCGTCACGGGATTTCCAACAATTGCTTTGTTATCGGCAATAGATGTCTGTACGATTGATTGGTAATTGCAAGCTAAAATAACTTAGTAATTCTAATTCGAAACTCGTATCAAAACACGTCGTTGTTCCTCGTAGCATTTTGTAAATCGTTTAGCTTGGAGGAAGCGTGTAGTGTAAGTTGAAGGTAATAGTTCGGTGCGTTGAGTGACAGGGTAGTTGTTGCATAGCAGAGCTTGATTACAGCATGGTGATGTGAGAGATGGGGCGCGGAGAGCAGCCGTCGTTACTTGTGCCGTGATCGACAGGAGACAGCCTAACAGCCTACCCATCTGATACTTAATACACACTATGCAGTATGCACTAACATAGGCTGTAAAGTAACCTACCTATGTGTGATGGGGTTAAGGTGGCGTCTGATATGGGTGTATACTTTGTTTTATCGAACGATAAAGTAAAGTGGTCTAAGTGACAATTATTGTGGTTATAGAAAAAAGTTACTAATTATCTGAAACAGCCTTGCATGTGTCCTCCTATATGTAATCGAGCTGCCCTCCAGGAGGTTCACCTAGGACGAATGGTAAACCTGCTTTGTCCTAGGTCCTGACACCGTACCCTGTAGCACCGGCATAGAATAGGGTTACCCAATCTCTTCCCGTGGGTGTCGTAAAAGGCGACTTTGAGATCTGAGGGAGACTAGCAAACCTTGGGTTCTCCCCGCACGGTGGCGGGTAAACTGCTTGGTCCCTAGGAGGGTTGGTATCAGGCAGGCCGGCCGCAAAAATATTGCCAAAACTATTTGGAGGTATGGGTATGGCTAATTAAGACTTATCTACTGTGTACTACCAACCCCAAATAGCAATGGGCTCCCGAAAGGGATGCAACTGGGAACATCGCTCAGATGAGAAGAAGAACGATACACGCGACAACACGAGTATCAAATAGTTGTGGTATATGATTGCCCTATGTTGTCGCGTGAATCTGTGAATCAAAAGTACCTATTGCCGAGCTGGGCGCCGCATTATTTTGCGTCGTGTTGCTAATGTCGTTCTCCATTGTTCACCTAGGATAACGGGGTATTCCGTTGGATAAAAATACAAGCTTAAGCTTTAATGAACATAACATACCTAAGTTTTTTTTATAATTAGGCATAATTCTGTATATCTGTAAATATAAGCTACTTACCTACCAGTGTTTATCGATTCGCATCGATTACATTGTTATTTTATCGCTTTTCTAAATATAGTACTTTTTACGACGTATTCAATGCCTATAGTGGCATACAGAAAATCGATATCTTGTTAATAGTTCTTGAGCGATTATGATTATTTTTCTGTTTTGTGTGTTTTTTATATCTACTATGAGCCTGTAGGTAATTAATTAGTTAACAATTAATTAATTAACAATAGCTACAGTTTAATATTATTATTGCGAAAACAGAATGACAAAACACTGAAAAAGTACGCAGGAATTGCATTTACGTATATACAATTTGACAAATATTATTGTGCCGATTTGAAGCGCTCCGATATCAAGCGTCCTTAAAACAACCTAGAACAACTTAGACCCTTGGCCCAGCTCGAGAATAAGTTTTTGCCACACATACACCCATCTAAAACGCCAGGCGCCACAAATAGACAGGTACAGCTGGGGAACTTCTAGGCTGCGACTGTTCTTTGTGTATCCAATCTGTTATACTCGAACGCTAAGTTCTGTGCTAGGTGTATCGTATCGCAGTACCCATGGAAATAATATTGATAACTAGCTAAACGAAGTCATGTGCCTGATATCAGGAGTATAATAAAATCAAGGGGTTGATTTTGAATGGCTTCCAGTACTTTCTAACATCCCACAGCCTGAGCTTCGAGAGCAGCCACCAACGAATGTTACATCAACTCTAATAACATCAACGATCCAAACTAGGTACATTAATTTCAGTACTTTATTGGTACCTGTCTAATAAAACCGATTTCAGTGTGATTCGAGAGCGAAGTGCGCGTTCTTCAGTCAGTTTGGCAAAAGCACGTAGAGGCTCTGGCGCGAGGTGATCCTTCAGGTGCGCCCTCGGACTCCGCCCCCTTGTTTATTGCTTATTAGCGGCGGCACGTTTGAACTGGCGTTCTTTGTTCTTGCCGACAGCCCCCTGCACCCCTCGCACAGTCACGAGCGCCCGCGCAACTTGTAACGTACGCGAATCATAAATTCTTGCTATTTGACGTTCCACTGCGCAGTGGTGATATCGATCTTAGAGCAATGATATCGGGTGGAAGGAAATGTATTGTAAATTAGGTACCTTCATGTTGTTAAGGATGTTTTAGATAAGATGTTGTGATGGTGCTAAATCCAACTGTTTCGCATAATTTAAGAACTGTTCAGGAATAAATAATGATGAGTAGGAAATAAGGGACGATATTTATTAATTACAAGCAGAGTCCCGCGGTTTCACCCGCGTAAGTCCCGATCCCGTAAGAATATCGGGATTTAAAGTAGCCCATGTTACTTCTCGATAATGTAGCTTTCTATTGGTGAAAGAATTTTTAAAATCGGTTTATTGTCATAAATGTTACCAACGTTACCTCTTTATAATATTAGTAGGGGCAAGTGTTGTACCTATGGACGGTTGTACCTGTGGACACAATCGATTCCTACTAAACGAATAATCCTTAAATTGTAATTTGCGCACGACTGTAAAACTTTGCCTATGGTTGACAATTTTAACGTGTCGCAATCGTTGTTTTCTATGTTATTGTTAAAGTGCCGGCTGTGAAAGATTTTTGCGCCAAAAAGTTAATAATTTTACCAAAAAAAAATAAAGATTTGTATCAAATTCTGGAAAGTGTCCACATGTTCTACACTTGCCCCTAAAGAAGTATAGATTACGTCGTAGTAGCTGCGACCCGCAATTTCACCCACTGAAGTTTTAATACCCCTGTGTTTT
This sequence comes from Idaea biselata, assembly GCA_958496205.1. Classification (NCBI taxonomy): domain Eukaryota; kingdom Metazoa; phylum Arthropoda; class Insecta; order Lepidoptera; family Geometridae; genus Idaea; species Idaea biselata. The sequence continues at coordinate 20,714,831 of OY292397.1, forward strand.
GTAGTTTTTGAATAGAACCGATATTACAAACGTATTTGATAATGAATAACCTAATGAAAGCATTGTACCTATCTATAAAATTGGACCCAACCTGCTTTGCATAACCCATTACTACCTAAATTCAAAATCGGAATTTAGGTAGTAATGGGTTATGCAAAGCATTAAAAATTTACAAAATAAGTTCATAATAATATTGACAGGCTAACTAAATGATATTTTCATAATTGTGTAGCTACCTTACGAGCGATTATCGATAATTGTGCGCAGTTTTTTTTAATAAATTACATGTAGGAAACATGTTCTTTGGTAAAACGATAACTGCGACTAAGTGCAGATGTTTTGGTTATGGCGACAATTAACACGCTTGCTTGAAACTTGTAGCCTACCGCTCACGTAAATACATAGTAGCTTAATAGTAGCCATAAATTTAACTAGCTGCGTCCCGCGGTTTCACCCGCGTAAGTCCCGATCCCGTGGGTATATCGGGGTCAAAAGTAGCCTATGTTACTCAGGGTGAAAGTAGCTTTCTAATTTATGGTGAAAGAATTTTTAAATCGGGTCCAGTAGTTTTTGATCTATTTATAACGAACATACAAACGCACACTCACACACAAAAATACAAATCTTTACACATATAGGTACAGCAAGACAATAAAAAAAATGATGTGAAACTTCAAAATATATAGCGTGATGCTGCGTCGCCACGGCCTTTATCGCCATTCCGACAATTAGATTTACCCTCGCCTATAGATGTTTCACATCAAAAGCTACAAAATTAAGCATTTAATTAAGAAAATCTATTATATAAAAATCAATCCCTATTTCCCTTGGTCACACTTAAACTTTTACACATATTTCGATAATTCTTTTTTTGTTGTGAGCGCTATTGTCAGGAGAAGGTTCTTATGAAAGAAAAAATGCTAAACCGATTTTGATGAATTTTATTTTTTTATACTAAACGACAGGACAACGTCTGTCGGGTCAGCTAGTAATCAATAAAATAAAAATATAAACCGTGAGGTTTTATATCAACTAAAATTTTTTGCCTTACCCTTTCGTCAAAATTAAAAGCGAAGTAAAATAACCGAATTTTTATTTTTTTGTGTTATGTCTAGGTAGCCAGTACGAAATGGCCGTATGGTGCCACAGCTTTCATGAATTTTTAAATTACTTAAAGCCCTAGGGCTCAAACGTTTAAAGCCATCATATAACGTGGCGATGCTTCGCCACGTCGCGTCGCCACGTCAACAAGGTTTACCCTCACCTATAGATGTTTCACATCAAAACTTAAATGAATAAAAATATAGCGATAAATTGAGAACTTACGTTTTTTTAAGGTTGGTTAAAACTGATTTCATTGCAACGTCAGTTGTGAGTTGTGACTGATTAATAAAAAGTTAAAGTGCACCATAACATATAAGTTTTTATAAGAAAGTTCTTAGAAAGAGATGTGTATCACAGACAAGCTCAATACCAAACGCATTAGGAACCAAAGCGTCTGTGTCGAGCGAGGGTGAAGCGAAACATTCTTCGAATATCTAAACCACATCTAAAAACATTTAACAAGAGAATGACATTGATTGTCGAATGCCGACGATTCTCAGCTATCATCATCAAAATCCCTCAGGGTGACAACGACAACTTCCTAAAATGACAACTTCCGAAAACGACAACTTCCGAGAACGTCTAATCTAAAATCGACAACTTCCGAAAATGACAACTTCCGAAAATGACAACTCCCGAAAATGACAACTTCCGAAAATGACAAATTCCGAAAAATTACAATAGTGTCTAATTTATACTATACTATATTATTATTATTTATACTAGAATTAGTTATTATAGCTAAGTTTTAGTTGTATTACGTAGGCACTTAATTAAAAGATGTTCAGTAACAGGGCAAAAGTTATTTTATTTATTTAAACGTATCAGCTCATAATGCCAACTTCTCAAAATGCCAACCGCTCGCAAATAGCCAACTTCTCAGAATGCCAATTTCTCGCAATGCCAACTTCTCGAAATGCCAATTTCTCGCAATGTCAACTTCTCGAAACTTTTAATAATGACAACAATTTGTTGATAATGACAATTTGATAATAATGTCAAATTAGTTTGGCATTGACAGCTCAAGACGAACGGTTGTTGTAGGGTCAGAATGTCGAAAGTTTGCAATGTTTGCAATGTATCTCGAGAACGGGACTTACGCGAGTGAAACCTCAATATTAACAAAGATTTTTTGTTTGAGAATTATTGTCATTATGAGAAGTTGTCATTTCGAGAAGTTGACATTGCGAGACATTGGCATTTCGAGAAGTTGGCATTGCGAGAAATTGGCATTCTGAGAAGTTGGCTATTTGCGAGCGGTTGGCATTTTGAGAAGTTGGCATTATGAGCTGATACGGCATGAAATTTGGCATACAGATAGCTATTTTATGACGTAGGCGACTGCTAAGAAAGGATTTTGGAAAATAACCACGGGATCGGGAGTTACGCGGGAGAAACCGCGGGTTGCAGCTAGTAACGTATAAAGTAGACACTATTGTAATTTTTCGGAATTTGTCATTTTCGGAAGTTGTCATTTTCGGAAGTTGTCGTTTTAGGAAGTTGTCATTTTAGGAAGTTGTCGTTTTCGGATGTTGACATTTTAAAAATTTGTCGTTCTCGGAAGTTGTCATTTTAGGAAGTTGTCGTTGTCAGCCTGAGGGATCAAAATGGCTGCATCACGCAAATTACAGTAAAGATAAAGATCTCGCGATTGAATCCAAATTATTCAAACGTGTGAAAATATTAGAAAAAATAAATAGGTCAAGTAAGTGTCTGACTATGCAGTGAGAGGGTTCCGTAGGTGGATACCACGAACATTTTCTTTTTTAACTTCGGTGACTGTTACTGAAAGACCAAGCCCTTCGGCAGATAGATTTTTGTGCTGTAAAGTAGATGCCCTTTTCATCATTTTTGTCAAATGGCAACTTTAAGTAAATACAGGTGCCAGCAAACATCTTGAAAAGTACTGACGTGGAAGTGGTAAGTTTGCGCGGTCCATTTACGCGCAACTTCTATGAAAAATCGACTTCTGCGCATCCGTCATTTTTTCAAGATGTTTGCCGGCACATGTTATTGTAATTCATTTTTAAGCATAGAGGTACAGTATTGTAGTCTTTGTTTTAAAACTTAGCCACGAGAAGAACAGGCAGGACAAAACTATACGGGTTTCTTGTCAACAACAGAACCCTAAAAACTGAGGTGAGTTACAACCTGCATCTCTGTGAGAAAGACGTTTGAATGTAAGCCGTAAGCTGAGGATGTAAGGGAACGTTTCGTCTGTCGTCGATGGTGACGGTCGATAGTATTACAAGTGTCGTGATGCGGCCGATGCGGCTGATAGTGGCTGGGCGAGGCGACCGCTAATGCGTGTGATACCATCGCGTAACCACGCCTCGCGATATCCACTCCATACCACTCCGGATTTATCATATTACCTTCAATCTTCGATAATTCGATCTTACCTTAAGGCGCGATCGATAGATAGTGATTTACTGAAGACTTCAAAGTTTTAGCTGCATGTGTAGACCTAACTTATAATAATTGTATCTCTTTGATTCTAGTTGCTTATTCCCAATCGCGTTTTTTTGTTAAAGTATACGTACCTATAGGTACCTATTTTTTTTAAACAAACTGAAATTGAAAAGTTCCAAACGAAATTATTGTAGACACAAAAATATGGCAGAAAGGAAAACAAATAATCAGACTTAAATCGAACAACCAATACTTATGAAGTGCGTAAGATCACATATTTGTTTAATTCAACGAGCGTAAGGCGAAAATAGTACACCAGGAAAACATACATATTCTTAAATTTAACGCACGGGGTGGGAACTCGCGTGGTCTAGTTCGTTAAGACGCTGGGATACAGACCCAGAGACGTGAATTCGGGGTTTGCCGCGAGTGAATTTTAGAAGGTGAATACTAGTACTAACTAGTACACTAGTGGTATTATATACTAATACTAAAACACTTATTATATTTGTTTGGCAAATTCAATTTTCAGAGGTCATAAGTATATAGAGTTTTCCTGTAGAGAGTCCTAACATCCTGTACGCGTTGATGATGCAAAAACACCAATGCTTAACTCGACAACAATGTTGCTAATTACTCAATGCCCTCTGTTTAATAAAATTTATGAACCGTGAAGAGAAAAAATAATTTATTCTCATCATAAAATACCTATAAAGACTGACTAACAGAGTTGTTGGACTAGGGAAATAGAGGTTACAATAATTATTATGTAAGATTTCCGTGAAACATTACGAATTCTCTTGTTTGTGTTTACTATTTCGCAAAACTAAATAAAGTAGGTAGGTAAGCATTATCTACTTTTTTAACTAGACGATGTTTTCAGCAGGTATGCCAATGATCGTGCGAAGTGGATACGTAAAAGTAGGAAAGTGGACCCCGGGCTCTCGAGAGGGATGCAACCGGGAACATCGCTCGGATGATGATGATGTTTTCAGCAGGTACCTGTTTGTTTGTTACTCCTACACACCATAACTACTGAACCTATTATTACCTAACCGACATACATAATAATGATACATATTAGGTTTTTTTTTGTAAATACAAACTAATTTGTATTTACAAAAAAATATAATAATATGTAGTGAATCCATTGTCTAGTACTAATAGTACAAGCCTAGTGCTTAGTGTGGGGCTAGATTGCGTTGTGTTTAACGTCTTGCAAACTAAAAGTACAAGGCCATAAGAATTGAAACATGGTTAACTTAAACATTTTTCCAGTTAGATAGTCGCACTTAAAAGAGATAGGTAGGTAGGTACAGCAAAGTTTTAGAGGACGAAAAAAAAACTATGAATAAAAAGCTTAATGAGGTTTGAAATGTAATTCCAGGCAAAAGTGTAAAAACCTATCACTGAGATTCACAATGATTCCTATAAAGATTTAACACTTATCTAGGTTCCACTGTATGATATATTTCAGGAATATATTAACCATACACTTAATGTAGTTAAAACTTTAAAACTATGGCGTTAAAAACAAAGGTTCAAAATAGTTCATATTTTGCAAACTTTTATATATATTCATGATAGTTTTGAAACATCTTGTTATTCTAGGAGTTATGATGATGTGTGATTTCGGAAAACGCACTCCGATATTAAAAAAACCACAAAAACCCATGGGGCTTACTTTTACACGTAAATATATTTTTTAAAGTGTTTCCTACACTTAGATGAATGATTATTTGAAGAAACGCTTTTCAAAAATTTGCACCCGACAGGACTTGAACCAGCAACCTTGACATTCCGTGTCATGTGCTAGCCAATTGCGTCACATGTGCCCGTTCTGTCGTGATGATATTAGATTAGATGAACTGCATCTCTTCCTCGCTTACGACTAGGGCTTGCAATATCGGAAGGTTTTCAATCCCGGGGCGATATCGATATTAAAAGCTCAATCCCGGGATCCCGGGATTGATACTGGGATTTTAGATATCAGTAAAAAAGCGAATTGAATACAATAAAAATGTGTTAAATATAAAATATTTAATATATTTAAGACTCTAGTGGTTTCATTACGTAAATAAGTTACCCTGAGGGCCGTCCACCCCATCATTTTGGAAATATGGCGGACAAATAGCCTAAACCCGAAAGTGTCTAAACTTTCCCGCCAAATTCTAGGCGCACCACTAAAATGATGTTAGCAGAAAAATTTTGCATGCGAGCTTGTATAAGAAATACTTGTCTTAAAAATTGCAATGAATCACGTTACTTTTATTGTTTTAAACATTTTACCAATTCCCTACGCTTCTAAATCTTTACAGATCTCTTCCTCATGGGTAGACTAATTTGGGTTTAATTTTAATAGTTCCATTCAATCATTCCATGAGGAAAAATATAGTTAAAAACCTTAATTTATACCCAAATAGTAAATTGATCAAATCTCGATATCGGATCACTCAATCCCGGGATTATAATATCGAACTTTTGCGTCCGGGTCCCGGGATTACGATATCCCGGGATCCCGGGATTCATGCCCTACTTACGACTGAGGCACGAAGCGATATCTACCGGCTTCTTTGCAGATTACAGTTATATGTATTTATTTATTTATTTACACGAAACATATACGTATTTAGGTACCTACTCATGTAGCTATTAAGCGACTGTGTTATATTTATAAACCGTTACAATATTACCAATGATCTATTATTTACATTTGATAGGGCGAACAGTAATAAAATAATGAAATTATGATAGTTTAATAGTCACATCCGGACCACAGCTCTTCGTGCCCTTTGAAGCGACCGATCTCTTATTATAACAGCACACCTTAATACTTGGACGAGTTTCATACACTATTATTAATGACCCGTAACGTGCATGTTTCGACAATAATCATTAGTGTTAATATGCAGTTTAACATTAGTAGGTATCTATATAATTTAAGCATACTTTATTCTCATATTTTCATAGCGGTGTGACTTATTAACTAACAACCTATTTTCAGATAAAACAACCGAGACCAACTACTTACCCTGCCTTCCGAACCACGAAGGAACCCCAGAACATGTTTTAGTGAAAAATTAAATTAAAAACCGGCCAAGTGCGAATGGGTTCCGAACCATATCTACCCATACAAAGAATCCTTGACAATGTTACGCAACGTTAACATTTATTTTGGCGCCTCTAGATAGCACCAATGGTAAATAAATAGCGATATGAAAAAAAAATTCATGATTCAGAAAAATAGACCTATTTATTTGAACTTCTTAGATAATTCCTTCCAGAAAGGAGACTTGATTTCTCCGCACTTTGAAAACTTTGTGATTATTTTATTTACAAAACTTAAATTAAAGTGATGAGTAGAATAACTATTCTAAAACAGTAAAATTTTAACTTTTAGACTTCTATTACCCACAGATTAGGCGCTTTATCTGCTACATTGATGGTGCCCCTTGACTGGAACCACCTTTTTAAAAAACAGCCTCACCTCACTTAAAAATATCCTGTTTTATTGCAGGTGGTTATGTATAGATCTACGTAGGTCCTTCTAATAAACTGCTTCCGAGGTGAACTGCTCGCAGATTCGTTTGTAATTGTAGATATGCTCTTAAGTCCGCAATGAAACTCAAGTTACCCATTACCCATCAAGTACATTTTTATAGTCGAGAAAATAGTTGTAGCATTACACAAGTACCTATCAATCCAATTAACTACTTACGTAAACAGAAAAGCAATAAAACTACGTAAGTAGATATTTTAAAGGCTGGTTATTTGTAATCTCGTAAAACGTTACAATGTTAGTTCGGTTGGTATTGAGTTTTCCGTTATATTATTATAATTTATGTTTAGTGAATCAACAGGCTGTTTACGTAAGTCTGTTGCTAACAAATCTCGATTGAAACAATTGAAATTGTTGATTTTTGCGTTTACGGATATACAATTTGACAGTTACAGTCGCTACTTTTAATTGCAATGGCAATTTGTTAACGTAATCAACAATTTCAGCTATTTTAATCAAGATTTGTTAGCAACAGAGGTATGTAATTAGCTATCAGATCTCTAAGGGCCCTAACTCACTAGTAGGTACATCAGTGGTGGCGCAATGAGGCATTAACAAAATATCCGTGGAACCCAACATGGGTTCCGTAAACCACTCGGGATGGCAACTAACCTAAACCCTATGGTATTTGGGCTAGCATCTAATAATCGTTATCGAAATCTCAACTTATTCGTCACTGTTCGTGTGAGTTTTGCCGAAAGCTATCATTGTGACGATCAGTGCGCCTAATGCCGGAGCGGTTGCATTGTATTGTCCCAGAGGACATCTCCAACTCCGATCCATCATCTTAATAAATCCTACAAACGTACCGCTTTTAACTCGAATCACTCTGAATTTGTTTAAATTTAATTTATTTGGGGTGTTTTTTTTATTTTTTTCTCGTTTATTAGGTACCTACCTATAGTTCTAAGTTATGTTAAAGTTCATCATTTTAGATCAAACTCTTGCAAGGCTCGCTAGTATGAAAATCTTGTTTTTTTTTTAATTTCAAGAATCTTCTATTACATACGTCTTAGCTGGTAGTTTGGTAATGGGGTTTACAATAACCAAAAATACTTCGGTACGATTTTCATACTTCATGATTTTTAAGTATTCAAAAGGCATTGAATAAGCTAGAAATAAATAATAATTATGCGACGAAGTAAAAAAAAAACATCGATGACATTCGAAATCCTGACCCATGGGTAAAATGGTCTGCAATGGTTACCATTCTGGGACTTGGTATAGGTAAGTACCTACCTGATGATTGGTATTTCTTTAGAAACCTATTAGGTAGGTACTGGTCGTGATTGACGATGCATGACGGAGCGCTCGTAAAATTCGATCTCACAGGTATGCAAGCAGAAATACTACGTTCAAACTCGCGTTAGAATAACATTTTTATTTTATAGCGTTCCAGTAAACAAGTATTGGAAACTTAACACTACCTACTTTACACACTGTAATTTTACAATCTCTTAAATTCAAGTCCGAGTTAAAGTCTACGGCGACATAAACGATGCTACAAAATGATGATAATAATGTTACAGAAGGTATTAAGCGAAGACTAGGAGTGGATAAAATTTAGATATAATCTTAAACATTCTGCAGTCCAAAGCTGCACTATAAAATAAGATTCTCTGGGTGTCATTGTCTATAGGTAAGACGAATACTTACCTACTTCTAGCACGTAGAAAACAAATTCGGCCTAAATAGAACCAACAATTTATAACGCCCATCTTAATGCGTGGGCAAACCTTTTTTTGTAATTAAATTATTTTTTCTCTTACAAAAAGCATAATATGGTATAGTGAAATGAATTCACATTCTTATCAAACTATTAAGCTCAAATTCACTATGACACTTACACTTTACCTAAAACAGACCACACCTACAGCACACATGCACTTATTTCTTTATATGTGTGATGTGTGCTGTAGGTGTGGTCTGTTCAGTGTAAGTGTCATCGTGTATTTTAAGGTTTACGCTATTTATAAGTACTACCTTGTTATTTAATTACTTGAAAAGGGTTATAATTAGCAATAAGGTCACGATATTATAAAGATACAATTACATCTTAATTGCTATTTTAAATTTTATATTTTTGCGCAATTAATTTATATTTTTCTCCAACTTACTACGACGTCTAAATTAACAGAGTATCGACCTTAATTTGGTAAAAATAAAATATACTTATCAGATTCCTGCAAAATACCTACCTCCCTACCTATCAAAGTGTACGGTTTTCGTACCCTGTAGCCCTGGTCCTAAAGAATATGGCTACGGTATACCCAGCCATTCGTAAAAGGCGACTGAAAAAGGTTTCTTGGTGGCTTCGGCCGTGGCTTGTTACCTCCCACCGACCTAAGTCGAAGCAGCCAGCGGACACGTCCGTTTTCATATACTTGGACCGGTGCCGACTTCTGTCTTCTAGATGATGAGCATGCTACTTTTATCTTAGATCATATCATCACTTACCATCAGGATAGTGGCCAAACGCTCTTCTATTGTTATAAAAAATACATCTAAATCCTTTAGATTAGAAGTACTTTATCCTTCTTAACTGCAAAAACATCGCAATTTAGGATAGATATTTAGAATACCTATTGGATTTGGAAAAGTAATTGGCAACTATACGTTTCGATCTAGAGTTTGAAATTGTAATCCTCTATTTCCTCTATGACGACCTCTGTAGCGCGTCGTGCGAAAGCGCGACTGCAATGCAGAAGGTTGCGGGTTCGATTCCCGCCGGGTGCATGTATTTATGCTTAAAAAATAAATATTTGTGTCTGGTCTGGGTGTCCCTCTATGTATAATAATATGTATGTATTTACAAAAGAAAAATAAATATAAGTATTATCCGTTGTCTAGTCACCGTAACACAAGTTTAGTAGCTTACCACGGGGCTAGATGGCGCTGTGTGTTGTTCACAGAATTTATTTATTTATTTAAAAATATACCAAACCCATCAATTTTATACTAAACAAGAAAGCGATATTTTTTTAGCAAAAAAATACAAGATTAAGTTTTAATTCCCGCCAATATATGGTCATTATCCTCCTAAAGTCTTCGATTCATTAAGAAAAGTACGGCGGTCTTCGTTCCTTAAATTACTTTTTCTCAGGAGAAGAGGTGTGGCTCGGATGTGTTCACGCCACAGACCTCACGGAACAAAACTAATTACTTTTATAATTAAGCGAATGTCACTGTGTTAATTGGACTTTCGCAATGAATAAGTGGGTGCTAGCGTGATGATAAATTTAATGCAAATATAACATTAATATCCGTCGCTGATGTTTTTAAATTTAGTTGTAAAATAATATTACGAGCTTTCGCAGATCTTGATGGGGGTTTTTATTAAGTAAATTTTAATTATATTTCAGATCTATTAAATAGTTCATTAGTTATCATTGCGTGGGTATGTACAGATACAACATAAACATTCAGTAGGTAAAGCTGCTTGATTATGATCTAGTATACTACTATACTACAGGTATCTCGCTATATGCGACTACTCCGCTTGGGTGGGAACCATTGGGGAACAAATCTTTTTTCCTGCTTTTGCTTACTTTGCACATAGTATGAAATCGTTCGTTATGAATTAACCTAGATTTATAGCAAAATAAAAACTTATTGTTAAAAATGGAATCCAAATATTTTCATTAAGTTCATCCGAGTCAGGGTGTAGCAGCCAACTAACTTAATTCGCCTTTTAATGAACAGCCTAGCTTATTTACTAAGCGGCTATATTGAATACCTAGTTCACTAGCGATATCTCTGTAGTTTTTGCAGCTATTACCTACGTGTTAAGACGGAAATTAAATTCTCAATTGGAGTTTTTCTATGCATACAATAATTGCAAAGGTTAACCCCCAAGTGAAACCTTTGTTGCCAAAAATCATCATAATTATCTTTTTATTACGTACTATCCGTTTCTCCATCATGCGATAAATGCAGTACTTAAACTACCACGTCAAAATTATCATCATTTACTTAGGTACATGATATCTTACTAATAAAGTCGTTACCAAACAGTGTTGCTTTATTTGTGGTAACCCTGCTCGACTGATAAATATCAGGGCGTGTGTAATCTGAAATGAACACTATCGCGTAAAGTTTTGGGTACAATTTTGTGTGTATTACTTGTAGTGTATGAAGTCTACGCAAATCAGAGGGGTAGTGAATTAGTGATTGGGGTATCATAAGTTTGTAAGTGTAGTTTGAAATAGATAGCAATGCTTGCTTATGCTGTAACGTCAGGGGTCAGATGTGACTGTATTAATTCCTTAGGACTTGGTTACATAAATACACTTCGACCGTGATATCTGTGCAGAGCAGTGGCACCATGCATCGCCAGTTTGCTACAAAACTACGAATTTCTTTAAGTGCTGACTTTATCCGCTAGATGGTACTGTACAGAAGAAAATAACATTTGACTGATGAGAAGTGACGATGCGGTGGCACGCTCACCTACATGATTTATTAGTGGCTGCACCGGCCTGCATTATATCCCGCAGATACTCGAAACCAAACAATCGATGATTGGATACCTGGTAGCTAAAGCTTTTACAGTTTGAATCACGAAGTTGGCGGCCGATCTAAGCTATTACCTTCTTTTCTCTTTTTACCCGACTGCAAGGAAATGGTTATATTTTTCGCGCCTCTTTGGTATATAATATAAAATTCTTAATTCCCTTATATCTTCCAAATCACTCGATGGATTTTTTAAATTAAGGTATCTTTTGATTCGACTCATCATTATTATTTAACTTTTAAGTTTCCTAGATATGTACGAAACATATGTTTTCTTTTAGATATTCTAGATATGTACGAAACATATGTAAAACTTAAAGGTTACGTAAACAGTGCGAAATGCTCTGTTATATACAACGCTACGCAATATGTATACGTTCCTAGAGTAGTCACATTTCTGAACTAGTTAACAAGTGTGATTGTTAGGGCGGCGCGGCGGATGCTTGTAATTGATTTATTCCGTGCTCGCACTCACTGTGTCTTTGGTTTTGGCAAATTACTTGTTCTGTTCTTTACAGGTCGAATGTACAGATTTTGCACAGCTATAAAAGTGCAACCACTTTCATAAGTGTGCAATATCTTTACTTTTGACTTCTAGGGACCAGGAGTTGCAGAGTAGGTATCTACCAAAAGTATAGATAAGAATGCCATTTTTTAAAGATGACAATGATGAATGACTGCATTTTTTGCTCAGCATGGCATCACTAAGAGTACCTACCTAAATAAGTACCTACCTAATCAATTTATACCGTCGAGTAGAGTTCTAGTTCTAACTAGAGCAGAACTTTTTGCATAATTTATCAACAACAATTTTAGCGGTATGGTGGACAAACCTACGGTACCTACGTATTAGACTAAGAGCAGGCCGTATGCAACTCCTCAAATCGAGTATTAAGATGCGACCTTGTAAATTACCTCATTTTAGTTAGTAGGTACCTAGCATAAATTTATAATATAAACATCTATAAACAGTTGAGTGACATTCCCTTTTTAATAGGTTACATAAGGCACCAAATAACTACAACCGTGTTCTACCTATATACATAATTTAACAACACAAACGCCATAACATTCTCAAAAAACAATAAAAAATATATTAACATTACACTTCAATAAATTACAAACGTAATAATTTTCAGCTTTATAGATAAAAACAGTAAAAAGTACGGTAACGTAACACATTACATTCTCCCGTTCAAGTAGGCAATATTCGATATAGCTCATAAATATTTAATAGATATGTTTCCACAATGGGGTGGCCATTCGCACCCGTTAACCCACAAGAGCGCTGTAAAACCTATTGGTATAACATAAATTTTGTTTAGCGAACCCTTACTGCTAACTAAGCAGAGTTGCTCCCGATTATTGTTCACTTTCCACGGTTCACTGCCGAATTGGAACGTAAAATAATGGGAAATTGCCATTTGGACAAATGGGTTAACTATATTAGACAGTAATGAAAGGGGTCCATCATTAAAGAAATGCTTAACGGCTCTTTTTACCCGACTGCAAAGGTTGTGTTCTTTAAAAATCAATTGAAGGGCCTACACGCTAAACAATCGGATCAATGAAATTATGTGAATCCGACGAATTCTATCCATGTAGGTACCTACATGGATAGAATTCATCGGATTCACACATCAGTTATAGTACTTCTATAACTGATATGTTAAAAACGTTAAACCTTAACATTAAACTTTCTAGCAGGATTAGAACCTTTTTAAAGAGGGGCAGGCAAACTAAAAACTGGATATAAAAAATCTACCTTCGAGACGGTAAATGGTCTAAGCATAGGTACGTAGGTACTAACTATCCAATGTCTTAGATTTTTCCCTATTTTGCGAATATTAAACATATTTTTAAAATCTTTATGCATTTCTAAACTTTGATAATAACAATTTATATGTCGCTGATAGTTTAGGTAGTACCTACTTAATATGTTTCCGCCGATTATATACAGCGTTACCGTCGACAGTTTACAAAAGCTTGGTTTAAAATGCTCCTAGACACAACACACAACAGATACAGAACATAAGTTGCAAAACAGTGAATAAAAGCAATTAAAACAAAATGACACCTGTCAAATAAACGTTAGTAAAGTCGGCAGGCAGTCAAGGGTAGGTATTGTCAATATCAGACGTAGTTGTCAATTTGTTTATTTCTAAAATAATAGTTACTGCGCCTTATTTGCTGGTTAATTGCCTCCTACGCATGGAGGGGCAATTTCGTCAATATATTTTTTGTATTACTTAACTTACCTAAGCTCTTACGTATACGTATTTTCGTGATATAGGTAAGTATGCAACAAATGGTAAGCGGTAAATATAATATACGACCAAAACCATCGCCTAATAGCTGATCTAAATCTATAGATTTGTTGAAAATTCCTATTGTGTACCTACTCACAATGGATACAATAGAAAAACAATATCATATTTGAAATTTGTGAATTTCAATATATCTCCAATATTAAACAACGTATCCATTCACGCCTCCAACTATACTATCGATGCGCCAACTTTGATAGAAACGCCGTTCTAACTTCAGTGGTCATTTGAAATTCAACTCTACATAATCTTAACTGGGTACAGTTTCCTCTGTGTCTGTCTTTCTTTTCAATTTTCCTCAAATCGAATTTGGCTGTAACATCAATCGAGTTCCCACATTTTCCGGGTGCACTTACACAATATCAATCAGGTTTTATTGGTGTTGTCGGGGCGAAGGGGGGGTTGGGAGATGCGGGCGCGGGGCGGGGCCCTGACTATTTGTATCAATAACCTGTCAATGGGCTCGCGCCCGCGGGGACCTCTGCCCCATACCACGACATACTCGCCTCTGTCTACTTACGTACGTACTGTATAGAGTACCCACAACCGCACGGATTTGATTAGAAATGCATTACGATACGCGTGTGAAATATATGGGATGGTATTGGAATTGCGAGGTTATTGTGAGAAGTTCTCGGTACGGTCACAATGCATCGGCCTGATTTATAATTACTGTCATGGGAGTAACAATCAATAGAATACACAAAGTTTAAATTGAAGTGTTTGATTGTAAATCTTATTACTTAATTGGTTTACAATAAATCAATAAACCATACAGATAATTTTATTGACTCCTAGAAAAAAAACAGATCACAACCTAGCCTATTACCGCCCGCCCACTGAAACAAGCGACACAGTTTCAGACACCGCACAAGCACTGTCTACATAGACGGCAACGACACTTGATATCGAGCGACACACCTGACACATCTGCAACTAGTTATTGCGGCGAGGAACACACTTTGACAGTTGATATATACATCGAGTCTTGTGTCAAGCAAGACACATCATGTATCCGTAGCTTAACGACCTGTATAATTAACAAAATATAAAGGTCGTTATAGGTACCTGTATATATACCTACCTACTAGAGATGGGCCGACAAAATTGCCGACTAGTCGGCAATGCAGATCATTATAATTCCGAGATATTTGGGTTAATCATGATCACTCGGCGATTGTTGCTATTTTTGGACAAGTTTGCACTTCGAAAGCTGTAGCGAAACTTCAAAAAAATGGTTGAAATAAAAATAAAAGTTGGAAAAAAAAATGGAGCTGAGGCATTTTAGATGTTTAGATGATGTATGTAAGATATGACGTGTTTTGTTTACGATTTTCTGACTACTCACCTTCTAAACTGTACTACTAATTGAATATATATTGGTTTTATTGTATAATTGTTAGTTGCCGACTAGTCGGCGACTAGTCGGCCCATCTCTACTACCTACCTATATATTTAACAAAATATATAGGTCGTTATGCTAGGGCTACATCAACGTAAATATATCTCTTACTAATTTCCACGTTCGTTGCTATCTAACAAAAAAATAGGCATACCTAGATAACCAAAAATAAAAAGATTATCTTGTTTTACCTTCGCTTGTAAAAAAGGTTCTCTCTGTTTATATCTATTTATTTCATATCTAACAAAAAATACGCCAATATATCTTCTCATGGCTTACTTTTATCATTTTCTATCAGCAAAGGTACGACAATAAAAACTTCGGTTATACCTATACGCTGTATAGATATTTCTGGGAAAATTACCACGATATTATTCGTACAAAACATAACGAAAAGGTTCAATTTGCAAAGTTTCCTCGTAACACTACATTATCTGCTATCAGTGGCGGTCGACAAAGTAAAATTGGGGACACCTTATTTCCTCGGCTGGTTTGCAAAACACGTTCACGCTTCCCACCTATCCCCACATCTCAACGCTTATAGATACTATCTGTTACACCTATTAGGGACCGTACAGTTAGACGAAACTTTCGTTTTCAGGTATACAAAGCGGGTCGAGTAGGTAGGTGGTTTAGAAATCAAATATATCGCGAGCAATGGTTCGTTCACAATTCATAGTGAACGCCATAGAAGCTGTCGTTTGCAAAGGTGTAATGGCGGATCAGGTGGGTGCCTTCTTCACGCCGCCGCCGCCGATAACAAGCTAATGCCCTCAACTTTGCACCGCAAGGGAGGTCAGAGGGTGGCAGGAGTTTGTACATAAGGGAGGGAAAGCCATTCGCAAAGGAAAAATGAGGAAAGTCAGATCATTCGAGTTATAGAACGCGAATAACTTTGTCGACTTGCAATATGCGTTTGTAACTTTTGTCTGGTTACAGGTTTTAAATACTTACGTTTATTTACTGGCTATGGATGTAATTTAATGGTAAATATACTTAGCATTATGTTTTTTGTCCTTACATAAAGCAAATCCATTTTGACGTTCATTATTAAAATCTAATACTTAGGATGTAGGGCTTTGAAGGTTTTGAAGCGCGTGTGATGGAAATGGAACACGGTTGGGACTCTTCCACAGTATGCAGCAGGCCTAATAATGCAATAATTAAGTAGGCATTACTGAAATTATAAATTCGTAAGTACCTACAAACTTGCTTACTTACGACTCGAATGGGAACGAATCAATTAATACCTAAATACACGGTACATTAACGGCTCACGTCAGTGATGAAGGTATCCCTCACACTCTTTAACCGCTGTTTTCAGCATAACATACACGTTTTCTTTAATATTTCATAACGCACGTTCATCGTGTTTCGCGTAAATGTCGGACTTACGATTTGTTCCGGTAGCGAGTGCTATGGCAAGTACATAACATTACCGGTAATAAACGTGAATTTATTACAACGTTATGTTACGTTTGCTGTTTTAGGTATGAAAGTAGGTTAGTACCTACTGAAATGTGGACCTGCGAATATGGGCGACATTATCGTCGCAGTTGGCGCCCGCTGCGAGTCGCTTCGGTTGCATCTTCTTATCATTAAACAGTCCAGACTCTACGAGTATAGGTAGGTAAGTACATTTATTAGTACTGTACCTACTGTAGTGGGGTTTTTCCAATCTGGTAGTGCCATTTTGGGCACGAGGTAGCTCTCCTTTAAGAGAACCGAATCTAGCATTTAGGGACACGATCTGTCTATAACAGATCCCTGACGGTTGCCCCTAGGGGTGGCCTGGCGGTACTGCGGACCCCTCTCTTTATACCCTTGCTGGTCATAGCTGGGGACGCTATAACATACATACGTAGGTATCAGAGAACTGGCTTTGCTTGTAGTGGGGTTTTTATCATAGGTACAACTCGATTATTATAAAGTTCTCTGTCAAGTTACCCGTCCAAATTCGTCTGTACATAATACCTACTTTACTACTTCTCCCTTGGAGAAAACAGAGAAATAGTTAGTGCTAAAGCATTCCTCTTGGGGTTCATAAGCATAGAGTCTATGTAGGTACCTATACATATTAAGTAAGTAAAGAAATCCTATATACCATTTTAATAGCATTTCAGTTTATGAAAATAAGTAGGTGGGTACGTTTATACGTAATTTAGGGTAAAACCAGTTTCCATTAAATATTACTTAACTCTACTGATACATAATTATTTTTACCACCCGCCTCCTTAAATTCTCATCGATATTCCCTTTAAGCTCCATTGAGCATGTGCCTTCAACCAATGTGTTGACACAGCTTTAATTTACCCTGTAATATTTTAAAACATTCGTACGGCACACAAAATAAAACGTTGCAACATTACATAATACCTATAAAAACCTCTACCCCTTTTCAGAATAGGGTTGTTTGGGTGTTCGCCGTCCTCGGAGTGCGAATGTTCACAAACAGAAGAAACAAGACATGAGCATTCGGAGCACGTCCGCGACTCCAGCGCGCATTAAAAGGGGATTATGAGCAGAGTGACCAATAACATCGCATTACGTGCCCTAGCCTGGCGAAGATCGCAACCGATAATCTAGTAGAGAAAAACTAGATTTATTTTAAAGCAAAATACAAATAATGAAAATACCAAATCCAAAATTTAAATCTAAATTAAATAACAATATAAAAATTAAAATAAAATACATTTAGAAAAATTAATAAATATGAGTACAAATTAAAAAAAACACATAAAACAAATTTAACAAACTAAAAACCAACCAGAAAAAGAAACAAACGATCGGGTTAGTGACTCTCCAGATGCTGGCTCGGGCCAACATTTAAAAAGACGCTAGTCGAACAACCCGCTCCGGATCGTCCCCGACGCAAAAGAGCACATCACACTAGCGGCATTACCCCGCTGGATGTCTATGGCCAACCTTTGCAACCTTAAACATTAATTATAGTGTCTGTTTTAAAGCAACTTTCTCAAATTGTTCTTCTTATATTTAACAAAAGTTAAACATAATTCAATCACAGCAATAAAGACACCACCCGATAAAAATTCAATTATCGCAACAACATTACCACCGCCTCGCCACTAAAATCAAATGAAATATTCAGTCACACGTTAAATTCAATCAGACCTCGTAACTGGTGCGTCATCCCAACAATATCTACGATTGGAAACAGTTTTACAAGCAATAAATTGTTGCGGGCGTCGGCGTCGTACAACATTTATTAGCTACAATCCAGATTAGATTAGCGTTGCATCCCGGTCCCTCTGGCCAGGCTGATTCCCGAGGGACGCGAAATTTGTCGTTGTAATGTGGGCACGCTCCGAGCTAATTCGATGCCCGTCGACCCTTCGTCTATGTGACTCGAATCTCTCACTCGACTCGGCATCATTTTAATTGAATAGTTGTCGTGGGGTGCCGCTGTTGTTTTCCTAGAGATAACTCTATCCCGTTTTGCATAATTGCCGGCCGTGTTGCACTAATTTGTAACAATTTCGCAATCTGTCACAGTTTGTTGATATCATTGATTTAGTACAGGAAAAGTTTAACGTAGGTACTTATTGTTCGTGATTGTTTTAGGTCTTCCTAAGGTTTTCCTTAAGTATTTAATCACCTTGGTGTAAGTAGGTAGATACCTACAGCGGAGATTATGATTATTATCATCCTTACAACAAGACTATAAAAGCAATATTACCCCTTGTGAATATTTAGAGAGGGAGAGGATGTAAATAGTGGTTTTATAATTTTCAACGAAATTATAGTCATTCATTACTTTACTTTTTGATAATTAGCTTTTCAAATAGAATATTTTCGGATTTACTACAACGGTATTATTTTTACAATTTACAACAACATAACGACATTTATACGAATCGTAAATATAATGCTTCCCGATCAGAAAATCTAAGTAACAAAACGTCAAATAAAGCGAAAAGTCTATTGAGCAAAATAATGGTGTGAATCCGAAAACGTATTTAAAAAGCCAATTATGAGAGCCGTGCCCGTGTATCACTCTAATACTATACCTATTTTTTTTATTTTCATTTTATGTTTTAAAACATTTATATGAAAGTGACAACTCTTTCAATACTTTTTTCATTGATATTGGCAGTTTTTCTTTACATTTTTGATCTAACATTCTGAAATAGAGTAGAGATATACTGCACAACTAAACGCCAAACTGCTCCAAACTACGCTACTCTTAGTGCCATCTAGCGAATAAGTTTATAACAAAAAACAGGCTGCGTACAGAGCCGCGCTCTGCGAAAATCGTCAACATAAAATAAATGTTGGCCACTTGTGATTGTTTACTGCTTTTAACATCCGCTCAAGATGATTAAATCGAAGCTTTTGTTGCTACGTAGATATGATAGGTACTAAAAGTAATTATGTGGTTAGAGGCTGGTAAGGTACGACTGACCAACTACTACCACGACCTACTTACTACTTAGAACCTCGCAGCTTTAGCGATGGCAGTCCGGAACTTAGATTAAAACAAAAAACTAAAGATACGGTACCTAGTCTCGGAAAATGAGACGATAAAACTGCGTCTAGCTGACGCACTAGCCTCAGTCGTATGTCGAACCGTTGCCGCGTGAGGACGTGCTATCACACTGCGATTGTCTTTTTGAAATCCATAAGAATGCCTTTTTGTTAATTTTACAATTGCCTGAATCATTCTTACAGATAAATGTTTTTAAATACAATAATTTTATGAAAATACATGTAGGTGTTTCTAGCTCATTTTTCGAATACGCCATGTTAGAATGTACCGTATCTACTATTTTTGTTTTCATCTAAGGTCCGGAATCGAAACAAAACGTCGTAATTTTTATTATGTAAGTATATCTTTTGACATTACCTACCAAAATTCATCAAAATTCGTTCGCCGGTTTAGGCGTGAAGTCTTTACAAATATGCATGCTGATAGAGAGACATATTATACCTACTTTAGAATGTTTTATAATGGTCAAGATTTTTTGACACACCAACAAAAGATATAAACGCTACAGCAGGCGCTATATGAGCTGTAACAATCACGTTACCTCTGGCTTTGTTACAAAACGTTCTACATGCAACTCTGTAGCTCCTATAAACAAGTTCCTTCTTATTGAAAATTGTCTAAAATATTGGGCCTGGTTGTATTTAAGTGTTTATATTCTTATCTCATTATTTTCATTTTTCATGCGATTGTTCTATTTTTTAGGGTTACCTACTCAGACTACTTACTTCGGAAAACTTGTATTTAAAAAAATAAAAATAAAATAAAAAATAAATTCTGTGAACAACACACAGCGCCATCTAGCCCCGTGGTAAGCGACTAAGCTTGTGTTACGGTGACTAGACAACGTATATAATACTTATATTTATTTTTCTTTTGTAAATACATACATATTATACATAGAGGGACACCCAGACCAGACACAAATATTTATTTAATAAGCATAAATACTTGCACCCGGCGGGAATCGAACCCGCAACCTCCTGCATTGCAGTCGCGCTTTCGCACGACGCGCCACAGAGGTCGTCATTCATTCGTTTTCAAAAACAAAATCTTTAAGCCACTTTAAATTGAAGAAGATTTTTATGTAGCTTTACCTTACTTATCCTTACAGTAAGTGTCATCAATATCAGTTCAGTAGTTGGCAGTAAGCCACTGGGGTGTTAGGATTAGTCGCCTTACTCTACCATCCTTTATTTATTTATTTATTTCAAATGACGCCCATACTTACAGTTTAGACACTAAAACGTCTGGACAGCTAAATTGCATATACATAGGAACTTTCTAATTATAACTAAAATTAAAAGGACATCAAGTTTATATTATATCGCTGCTATAGCTTAGCCAGGGGCTTATTTGCACATTCCTTTGAGGAGACCTTGAAGTGAAGTTTCCAATATTTTCACCGCTCGGAGAGGCTCCTTAGGTAGGTATATAATATACTAGCTGCGTCCCGCGGTTTCACCCGCGTTAGCCCCGATCCCGTGAGAATATCGGGATCAAAAGTAGCCAATTACTCAGAGTGAATGTAGCTTTCTGATGGAGAATTGATTGAAAAGATTCGAAATTGGTCCAGTAGTTTTTGAGTTTATTCCTAAAAAACATACAGACAAACACACACATAACAATACAAATCTTTCCTCTTTATAATATTAGTGTAGATATACTTCCCGACGAGACGTAAATGTTGCCATCGCTATAGCACAGTTTGGCCAGATACAATATAGTTCGGTGACCGCTGACACGCAAACAAGTAGAAGTTCAGTAGTTTGTGAGATTAGCCAATACAAATATGGGTATGTAGATAGTTATCTGCAGTTTTGTAGTATGTAGGTAGATACTTACATTTGCATATTGGACCACAATCCTCTCATACGATAGTGGGATTTTTGTAATTTTGCCAATTACAATAAAACTTCACAGGAAAAGCTATAGGTATAGATAGCGACGGGAAAATAAATTAATCTGTTGGTATATTAACAAACATTTAATTTTTGTATTCTTTAGCAATATATTATTTGTGTATTTAAAATTTAACTACCATGTAACTATTAACATTTAATCTCGTACCTCTATGTGTCATCTAAGTGTAGGAGTCAGCAGACAATGTGATACTACTCTAGCTGTAGGTACTTCCTATTTATATTCTATTATACATTTATGTTTTCTAACTTCTCATATTGCACTTTTACCAAAACTGATATATATTTTTACCATCAAGTATAATTTACAATTTACGTTTATAATGATCAAACTGTAACCATTTGTATATCAACTACAGTACTAAGAAAAACGACAAAATATCTACCAAAATGCAAACTTTCACAGTAGGTCACTTTCCCTACAAAGATCTATACAATTAGTTTAGAGAAACCAATACTACCAGACGAAACTATTAGGAACATAATAACAATAATTACATAATTTTACTTATTAAATTAGATTACATTAGGTACTTTATACATATTTTACACTTTCACTGCGTTTGTACCAGTAACGAAAAAGGTACATTGTCTTCTAAATGTCTTTTATCGTCCCACCCAAAACTAGAGTTCGAGTTCCTCCACGGTCACTGTAATGTACAATGTACTCCATCAAGGTCAACTGAATGATATAAGTATTATTAGCTTTACTTAAATAAATCATACATTAAATTAGCATCATGTTACTCGCTTATCGAAAGAGATCTTCAATTAAGTGGATATTACTAAGTAGGGCTGTGCGGAGGATGCGGCGCGTGCGGAGTGTGAGGCGGGAGCGGGTGCGGGTGCGGGCTGGCAGCGCGGACCGAGTCCGGCGAGGAGCCGGGTGAAGCGCGGCGAGATGGGTACGGCGAGAAACGGTGGTGAGCCAGCGCGGCGGCCGGGAGCGGTCCCGCCGCACCGCCCGCGCCCGCCCCGCCCGCGTACACCGGCCGCGGCAACTGCAACCCCGACCCCGAAGCCAAGTGCTGCTGTGCTAGAAGCTGCGGCGCCAGGCACGCCCACTGGCCCCACAGCGCCGCCGCCGGCACGCCATAAAGCGGATACGCTGCACGCAGAAACAGCTGCGACCGCGCCGCTAATATCGCCTTTTCCTCCAAGGTCAAGTTATTATTATGTTGGTCCAAATCGAACGGCCGCAAAGGCGACCGCAGGTAGTGCTGTTCTGCCAACATCGACTCCATGGTCTCTCTGAAATAGGACAAAGTTTTATTAAGCGATTACGACTTCGAAGAAGAATTTGAACATGATGAAAAGTTATCTACCTATGGTAGCCGGCGCCGAGGCGCCTTTCATCGGGGAAGAATGCTCTTTCGTGCTCGCCCGTGATATAGGATCTCAACAAACAGAAAATTTCCAATGTAAAAAAATGATGGCACTGACTATGGATAAGAAAATTACTGGGAAATTGTACAAGGTATAAAATAATGAATGACAGGAAAAGGTCAGAAAGGATTGGCAAATAGAAGAAAACAGAAACGTTATGTCGGCTTGCGTGTATAATTAAATAATCGATTGAGTAGACGTAATAAAGGTGAAGACATAATTGTAGAGGCAAAGGTATAATACAAATGAATCGATCATCGATTAGTACCTTTATATTTTTGTTCCTTTGAGCGTGACTACCAATGACACAACAATACGAAATAACGTTCCTTCCTTCTACAATGTTGCCTGCTCAGGCCTAATTAAAGGTAGGTAGGTATAACACACAATTAAATTATGCAATAGGTATCTACATAAAACAAAATAGATGGTCTTAGGAGAAAGTTGAAAAGACTAACTAAATGTTGTTACCTACCTATTAGACAAAATCAATATTAGACAATTACCTCTCGAATTCAGTGAGACGTGAAGAGTCGCGGAACCCTTTCGCAAATGGATTGCTGTCAATTTTGAGCTTCGTGATCTGAAACAAAAGATATTTTACAAATTATTTACGTATCAGTTACTCAGAGTTCAAACGACAATATATACCTCGTGTCAAGGAAGGACCAATGCTAATACTTGTTATAGAAATCTCTACTTTTACATAATAAACTAACAAGCAATGCAATAAAAATGAAACGCCCGTCCAGCATCCCATTAAATCCTTAGTAGAATAATTAACCTGCCTATAAAAAGAGTTAATACACTAGTAGGTAGTTTACCTTTTACTAATGACGACATTGACAACTCGTTACTTTGTTCAATCTCATCCTACAATGTTACTGAAAATTGTTAATTATACGGAGCAAGGTGCGACCGTGTGAACTACATTGTTTTGCACAATGCGACTGTTATCACCATAATTGAAAATGTATTGGGCTCACTTGCTTTTTTATGATTAACCACTTTAATCTTAGCAAGAAAACAATTTGATAGAGATAAAAATATAAACCTAAATTATCGCTGAGTCAAAAATAATAACTTTTCATTATTTCCACATAACCTGACGTCCTACGTTCGTGCAAAGCAAATAAATTGAGTAAATTGTTACTAAAGAAATCGTTAAAACGATCCTTCGTAGTCATAAAATAAATATTTGATTTAAAGCAAGGACGAGGTGTTAAAAATTGTGTTTGGCAGAGCAGAGGCAGCGTGTTGATGAAAAATCGCCCCCTCGCTGAGTGGCGGCGCTCCCGCTGTGGCTGAACACAATTTGTAAACAATATTTACGATAAGGCCTTTCATGGAACCAGACACCATTAAATAGCGCCTGTTTTCCTAATATCAGAACGGGATTAAACCAATAATGTTGCTAATTTTAGCATACGCAGTTGGCAGTTTTATGAAGAGACGAGTTGAGACAAAAATAAAGCACATTTGAATGGTTCGCAATAAACAAGTCATCAGGAAAGCGCAGGCTAGCTAGTGTCAATCTTTCACCAGGTCCAGTCCGCGTCGGTAATTAACTGGCGATTGAGTTCTTCTAGCACACTGCGCGACACTATATCTCGGCTAATTGCACATTGTACTGACAACATAGCACGCCACCTACTAAATTACTGCAATAGTATTTTGGTACAAAGAACTTAAGCTGTCGTCGATCTAAACAACGATATTAAAATACACGAAATATACATATTTATTTTGTAGTAAAGAAAGAAATTCTCCACACATTAATTAGTGTGTGGGTATTGGACGATTTTGAATAAATGAATGAATGTGAATGTCATTTATTGCACGAAATACAACAGGAAATAAACAGTAAATGTTGTTATAAAATGTTAAAGTTCTACATATTTCACCAGTAGGCAGTACCTAAGACTTAGCATGCAAATATTAATTAGAAATGAATTTAATTAAAGTATGAAATGAATAATAAATGTCAAGTTAATGAAAATTAATTAGATAACATCACTTGATTTCAAAGTAAACAATGTCAACAGGAGAATTAATTTAATTTGATTTAATCAATGTCGATAGATTAAAACAATGTCGAAGGTTATATATAACACACACTTTTCAAACTTACCTACACGATTTCCGTCCAAATTAATTTTAAAATTAATATAGAAGGTCGAAAATCGTTAAAGAGTCAAAAGGCAGATAAAGTTGAGAACATTAAAATAAAATCTAAGATATTTTAGATAATTAATTACTCACTATTACGTAGTAGGTATAGAAAACCTCATTAAAATCCGACATTCCTTCGCGGCGACAATTAACTTTTTAACCTCTGTTTCAGATATAAACGTTTGTTTGAAGCTGACAATAAGAAACGCGTTAATCTACAAGAAACTTCCCGATAAACGTCTTAGCTAGCATTGTCACGGATCAAAGGAACACAATAAAGATGTTAAATTATTTAAAGTTCCAACGTCTCAAATATTCTGTTTGCGGTGAGTAATGTCACGAACAACGTCACAATAGAAATAGGTACGACGGAGTTGGAGAAAGAATATTAGCATCTACTTAGTTATACTAGCACAGGCACTGTTTATAAGTTTACTTTACTATGTCACCCTAACCATCTAGACATTTGCAATACTCAGTTACCGACGGCACCGGCCCAGGTCAAGATTTTAATTTAGTTTATATTTTTAATTCAAAATACATAGGAATATTGTTCCTATGTATATAGAAGAAGACTGCGTGAGTCTATTGACTCTCAGTAGGCTAATAAAGATATTTAGTACACAAATACACATTTAGTAGGAATCAATTAGAAGCCTAGCGTGATTATGGCTCTCGGTTGAACTTCTGGATATATTCAGCGCAGCGTCTCATCCACCGCAGATGATAAAAGATGCATGAATCAAAGTATTGTTTATCTTTTAATTAAAATACATGAACTGACATATTTAACATATTTTGTCGATATTAGGATACCGTAGCACGGGACAGGACATGGCTGACATAGCCCCAAATTCTAACCCAAGCCGAGGATCTTAAGGTCAAGCACGGCAGCTACTTACACTTGCACACCCACCTGGCGAACGTCATTGACTACAATGGGTAGGCACTCTCGACGCGCCCGCTCCACGCAATAACTACATCTACAATACGAGTAGTAGCTGACAATATTGACGGATTATACATAATGTATGTCTACCGTCACTGTCGTATCGTACCGCCCGTAATTGTCTTCTAGTCCCCGTACCTTGTTTAGTGAATTGCTTTTACGCGAACACAGTTTACCTGACAATAGTACAGAATACAATTATACGGAAGCACTTAAAATATATTATCGCCAGAGAAAACGCTGGAATAATGAATGAGACGTTCTCTGACTACTGACGTTTATTAGATTTAGTACAAACATAAGAACGAGGCGTGTCAAAACAACCTAATTTAAGTATCAACAAACATTCGCCTTGGGCGGTGGCGGCACACTGCCGCCCGCTCACTGACAACATTAAAGGCGCCTTAATGACATTATTCTCAGCCGGGAAACAAAAAAAAACTGACAAAAAGGCGTCAAGGAGAGTGATGAGATGAGCGTCACGTTACTTTGCATCTGACTATTGCAAGTTGTGTACATTCTTTAATTTAGTAACTAAAGAACTAGCTGCTCCCTGCGGTATTACTGAATCTCGGAATAAAAAGTTAAAAAAAATGGCGATTTCAACGGTTAATCTAGCACGTACAATCCTATCTACATACCCAGTTAAAAGCAATCCCTAAAAAGGTAATTTGTGATTTAAAAAAATCTTAGTAGGTACTTTCGCTATTTAAATTCATAATAAAACTATGTTAACCGATCTAATCTGTCTTACTAAAAAGTAAAAAAGAAGTAACAAAATAAACACGATTCGATACGTAATATATTCGTAGAATATAAGTAATTTCTCATTTCTATCAAAAGCTCAACAGTGATCTTTACAACTGTACTAAATAAATACGTACAAAACGGCACAATTAGGTAATTAACTAGTCATAAAAAGATGAAACAGAGCGGCACGTCACATAAAGTCGTGTAAACTAAGAATCAAGTGACGACGACGAACGGGACACGACAGGAACATCGAGAGGAATAAATAAATGTCACGTTAACATGCGCCCGCGCTCCTTTTGCCTACATATCTCATTGATTGATGCAGCGCTGCGACGAACGACGACTCACCCATCTTCCACTGATATATTAGCTACAACCACTACTGTACCTAATCTTACAAACTGCTGGCGTTATTTAAAATTGTTTTGTTTAATTACCAAAGCTACACGCATGTAATTTCAAAACTGTTTTTTTGAAATGTGTTGTTTTAAATATAAAAAAAAACTTTCACACACAAAAGTATACTTAAGATTTCCAGAACTTAGGTATAAAGCTTACCATCACCTTACCTTACCTTTTATTGTGCACTGATCAATCCTACCAACCAAGTCAATGCACCTTGACATAGTAATTATGTCATTCTCTAAGATCAAAATTCTACAGCGAAACTTCTACGGCAAATTTTGATCAAGCTAAGGAGAAAAGTTTTAAAATGTCAAGTCTTTAAAACTCAGCAGTCTGTTTTTGCGATTTTGTAAAAAACTTAATTTTGAGACACTTGCTAAGCTTACATATTTCATAACCGTAGGTAGGTACTGAGCGTTAGTGGCCACTATTTTGTTAAATGAGTTACCGTTCCCTACTCCAACTAACACTTTATGAAGTAGGCATTTAACGTCCAGACGAGATATTTTATGATAATTCGTACTCATTGTGTGGACGCGATAAACTTCATCGCAATAGATGCAGCCGTTGTGCAAACGCAAGTATCTGTTAGCAGACACTAACATTGGCACAGAATATCACGCAGACCTTAGATAAAAACAAAAATAGTAGATACGGTATATTCTAACATTGCGTATTCGAAAAATGAGCTAGAAACACCTACAAGCATTTTCATAAAATTATGGTATTTAAAAACATTTGTCTTTAAGAATGATGCAGGCATTTGTAAATAAGCAAAAAGGCATTCTTATGGATTTCAAAAAAATAATCGCAGTGTGACAGCACGTGCTCACGCGGCAACGGTTCGACATACGACTGAGGCTCGTGAGTCAGCTAGACGCAGTTTTATCGTCTCATTTTCCGAGACTAGGTACCGTATCTGCTGTTTTTTGTTTTCATCTAAGACGCAGACAACCATCGGGAACGACCTACAGCTGCGAGCTGTAACGACGTTTTCGAGAAAACCCGATGCTTTATTGTCAATAATTCGTAAACTCTTAAAATAATGAACTCTGCATGTGGCATCGACGTACACAACCGGCCTCAAGTGTGATAATTTTCTGGGAAATAATGCCAGTTCACAGCAAGTTGTTGTTCTGTAATCTTGTTTAGTGCATATTCCGACGTAAACATCTCAAACATAGGGAAATGTTGGTTAATTTGAAAGGGATACCGTATTATCTTCATTGAATAACGGATTATTAAAACCATATAATATCATAGAAATATTGTAAAGAAACCATACTTCTGCAAAAATACAACGCACGATGGACGCAAAACATGCCTAAGTTGTAATAGATGAAGCAATACTTGCGAAAATACAGAGTCACCGACCCCGGTAGACGTTCAAGTCGTGCTCCCGGTTTGAGAAAGATGCGGGTTCTAATCCAGCCCTGCGTCTATCGTACGTTGTGTTTTTGCAGAAGTATTGTTTCTTAAAAATATTTCTATGAAAGCCCAGAGCAGGCTTAAGCACTTAAAAATAGAATATTTATATAATATCATATTCTTTATTTTAATTAAAATAAATTCGCAAATCTTTCAAATGCCCTCATCTTCATCTAGTATTTCAATTAGCTGTAGGCTTTCTCTGATTGTTCCCACTGAAACTATTAAAGAAACCAAATGAAGGTTGTATATCCCTTCGGTCACTTCCGCTATAACTTTTATTAACATCCGGCACATCCACATCGCAAGAAGTACTCGTACTAATCTCTGTAGTTTCAGTTCTTCTATGCTCGCGTTTTTTCATTTCGGTATCTTAGTCTTAGTAGCCAGTACGTAAGGATGTCTCCCTTTTCAACTTATTCAAAAAATCTTTCACAGTTCCTACAGTAAGTACAAGATCGACTTTACATTCGTGTGCTGTATTTGTATTCTGTACTTGGAATATTATAAAATAGGCAATTTGCCACATTGTAAAATAGATATAAAATTCATTAATTTACGTACTACTGTCGTTTTTGTCAATAAACAACGAGACAGAGTGTCACTTTTGTCAAGTAGGCAGTGCAAGTAGGTTAAACCATAAAGGTCCTTATAATTACTTTAAAGGGGTTAGTATCAGACGGTCTAAAACGCAAGTCGTCGTATGCGGCAACTTGTCTTAAAATCATGTGGACTAATTTGCAACTAGTCTTTAATGTAAAGTCGTCTATGAAGCAACTCTACATAAATCATGCGGACAACTTAGCATTTTGTCCGAAAAGTAAACTGTCGCCATAGCTAATCGCCTTAACATGACCTGGACATATTCGCATCTTGTTAACATAGCACCTAGTCTTTGTTGCAACTCGTCACCCTTGGTGATAAAAAAGGGACCCAACTAGAGAGGTCTAATGGGGTGCCACGCGCAAAGCTGTTTGCAGAGGCGCTGGCATCGGATGATCTTTTTTTTTTTCGATGATGGTCCTCCACCAATGGAAACGCCGAGTTTTTGGTCCTCCACCAATGGCCAATTTGGCGCCGAGAGTTGTAAAAAACACATGTTTGACAGTTCTTAATTCAAACCTAAGATTAATCGACTCGCGCTCTCTGCCGGGATAAAAAGTTAGTGTTCCTCCTAATTGCGGAAAACAGCCCGTAGACAAGTAGTACACAAAAGAGGTTTGTTATCTGAAAGATACTGGCCACTTATGTTATGAAATGGACGTCATTTGAATAACATCACAATTTTTGTCAATTATTCCTTAGGTGTACTGTGATATGAATAATGACGAGTTGATATTTTGTCACTTTGATATGTAGGCAAATTATAACATAGACGAGCTGCTTCATAGGCGACCTATCTTTTTAGGCAAATTGCATTTATGTTGTATTGATAACAGAGCAGTAGACAAAAGACAATTATGTCGAGTTGCTTCATAGACGACTTTACATTAAAGACTAGTTGCAAATTAGTCCACATAATTTTAAGACAAGTTGCCGCATACGACGACTTGCGTTTTAGACCGTCTGATACTAACCCCTTTAAAGGACCTTTTAGAAACTATAAAATTACAAGAAGTGTTATTTTAAGTTGAATTTTCTTCTTCTGGCCCATAAATTAAATGCCTAAGTAAAGAAAAGTTAATAGAAAATTTGGTGATAATTATTTAGTTTTTAACATAGAATCTTGGTGCGCAGACGCAATAAATTCACTGAGGCCGCACACGACGGCTCTGCGTGACGTCACACCTCGAGTGATCGATGGCGCGAGCAACCGAGATCGAACTACTATATCCACAATATTAAGTATCGAGAGAAAACGAGAGGGATACTCAATAAATTATTTTAAATCCACTATTTAAGCTAGTACGTTGACTTCTTGTATTTTTTACTTATGTGGGTTCTGTATTATTGAATATTATTCACTTTATTGTGTATTGACTTGATAAATAACATGGCTAATTTTATAACTGCCTTATATTATCGTTATCTGCATTCCTACTAAATTGCTCTTCTAATACCTACAAAATAATCTGTCAGCGGTAATTAACCAAAAACATGATGTGTCTATTTATACTTTTGGCAATCACTACAGTGCATTTGAAAACTCAACTATTATGTAAGTATGAGGAAGCATCAATTATTTATCAGCAAAAATATACAGTTATGTATATAAACTGTGATAAATACAGCTTTCACTGGCTGATTGACGCAAAAGAAAATAGACAATTTGCCACATTACCACAAAAGCACTTGTGGTAATGTGGCAAATTGTCTTTTTCATCTTTATGCCACTCAATCTAGTCAGCACGCTAGGTCTAAAAACCTTTTGCACAGAGGTTTCTTATTAGTCAATATGATAAGATAGCCCATACGAACAAAATCTAAATAAAACACAATATATCTAACCAGCAGTATTTAAGTACTTAAAAATGAGAATAGAGTTGACATCTCGAAAGAAGCATAAATTGATGATATAGGTACATTTACTGCCCATCAAACAACAAAATGCTCATCAAGTTTAAATGACTTATAAATGGCAAATAAGTATAAAAGACTACATTGAAAACGATTATGAAAGAAGAAAAAGAGCGGAGCTGTAAGGTGCGCGGGAGGAGTCCCCGTGACACCTGACCGGAGCCATTTTGGCCCGTGAAATATGTTTATTTGTCATGGCTGCCCTTTGTTATTGAAATTGTGTTTGCCTTTACTCCTTCATTATATTGTCCGATTATACTCGTGAAGAACTCGTTTGTGGATGCTCAATGTGAGAATGGTTTTGGAGATTTGAATATTGATAGTTGATACTGAGAAATGAGATATAAATTTCAATTAAGCATCTATTGAAAGTGTTTGCATCGATGTGAGCCGGCTGATCAGCCGCAGTTATTTTTGTGATTATCTCCTCAAGCCCGTAATAGTCGGATGTGGTGCAGCCAACACGTCTACTGACACGGTTTCTATTATCGTTTTATTCTACTAGAATTATTTATTACGACGAGTTGTGTGTGTATCATTCTTGTTTGTTCATAGTTTTACTATGGTTGGTAGATGTGTTTGATTGAAAATGGGAGGTAAATTGATTCGAACAGCACCGTTCCCATTAAAATCCTAAGCAGATTTCTTTACTCAAGTTTTTCAACAAAATCGTCCCTGACGGACTAATCGATCATAACAAATTCACAAGTCATCGACTTATAAAAAATACATTGTGTGCATTGAAGATGCGTAAACGTTAACAAACATTGTCACCTCGGAGCAAGTCAAATTCCAGACAAAGGATTGTATAGAGATCAAGAACCGTGACAATGCCCAATGTGGGTGTAAAAATGTTAAATATTAAAGCAGGTTCTATTCGGTCCGCTTTCCCGGGAAACCGCCCCGCGGCGCGCGCGCCGGCCGGCGACGCACCGTCTCACACCGCGATACACACAAAAAACACAATTCATTTTTGTAGGTAAATGTTTATCTCATCTCAAATCAACGTTTCCATATGATAAAGTACCAATAATGATGTTTCATTTCGAACCGATTTAACAAACGTCGCGGACGCATAAAAATTTAGTGACACCTTTTTTGTCAAAAACAATAAGGCTTTTTATTCGATACTGTCGAGGGAAGGCAAGAGTATGGAATGGATTCTAGTTTTTTTTATTATCGCAATCTAAAGTTATAACTTATAAGTTATAAGTATGAGCTGAGCCGGCCGCAGCCCGCAGGTGCAAACATGCTAAGTGTATTCTTATTGTTAGTAAGGGATTGAGTTATCAGTGACACTATCTCTGTGGTGTTCGACAAATGTTATAGCTGTCAGAGGTGTGACGTCAGCCAAATCGTAGCAAGAACAACTCTTGCGTCGGCCGTCCGCTTTACTTTGTGATTGTTATACCGATATGATTTGAAATATATGTTCAGTTTTAACACTGCTGTGTGGTTTAACTTTTTTAATAAAGCAGTAGAAATGACATACGTTTTCGCATCAAAATTTTAAGGATTTGTGATAGGTCATTTTATTTTCCAATGTTAGGTACATAAATAATAGAAATCAATAAGACATTTATTATAAATCATAAATAGTTGGATGTCGATGTAGTAACTTATATTTATTACCGCTTCATATTTAATTTAAACGCTATCACATATCAGACAGCTTAGGAAATGCCATAGATTGCAGTGTCGTTAGGTAGAAGCCGTAAATCTAGAAACACGTTAGAATCAATGGGAATCAATAACCGTGAACCCTGGGGAGTCGTTTACAGCCGGCTGTAAACTTACGGACAACCATAGCCTAGCTCTACTGTGACGACTACTAATAATACTTAATTTATATAGCTATGATGTTTGACTATAGATTGTAAGATATAAAAGTCAATTGATGAAAAACAACAGATCTTATCTACTAAATTATGTAGTACTAGCTAGTAACTTTCTTCAAACCCAAAAAAGAACATCAAAACAGCTAAACTATCAACAATAGTTTTAACTAAACCTCTAATATTACTAAACAGAAACTTGAAACAGTTAATTAACGAACGTATGGAGATTTATGTACCGCGTTGTCGATATAAAGTATCTCGCTTCCTTTACGAACCTCGAAACGTCCTAATTATTTTACTACGGGCGGGAAGAAACAAAACGATGTATAAGGAGACGCCCAAACGGTTTTGTGACAGAGAATTAATTGCGCATGGCGACATATGCAGCGGTAGACGCGGGCACGAAACTAGCGTCAGCGAGAGCGGTAATACACGCTTAAACAATGCTGAAGACCACTTTTCAACTTTGAAATACTGACCAGTTCATTAAAATAGTCATTTTCAACGTGTCAATACTGTAGGCCAGTAATGTTTCAAGAATTCTAGGTAGCTCTGCTGTAGGCGGAGACCTGGCCTGGTGTAAACATTTCGAGGAAACAGAAGTGAGTTGTTGTTGAACACTGTTTCAACAGTGGAATGTTTGCTAACGAATGTTTTGTCATCAACATGATCGAAATTGGCACGTGCTTTCGAATGATTAAAATACACGTCAAGTCGTAACTCAGTGTAAAACGTTTTTGAGACTTTAATTATTCGTTAGATCTAAGTGTATAAATCACACAACTCATCCACAATAAATATTAAAAATCGTAGACGTTAAACGCGGAGAGAAAACTGACAAAGAGCTATTTTCATTTTCAAACACATAATGAGTTAGTGAAGTTAGCGATTTATTAATAGCTTCTTTCAAAGGTAACGGTTGTCTGATGGTGGTCAGACATACCGACAGACAGAGATCTTCGGCAATAGCTTTAAATTTAGCTCGGATGAAAACCGCAATCGTCAGTGTCGAACTGGCATCAGAGACACTGGACGTCTGTCGTCGGAGACGGGCTACGCCCGCGTGTGGCCGCCTAATACACGAAAATTACGTGTCACCTCCCTTTGTTCACAGTGGACATACCTTTCAGCGAGATACAATTAGTGCTACTGAAATAGCCATCGTCGATAGTAGGACGACGACTGTAGGTATGCCATCTAAAACGTTTATCGTAGTGATCTATTTCGGAAATCAAATGATAGAAACAAGAACGAGGCTACTGACGCCAAATAAAGAAGTGTTGCCATAATTCCTACTGCCAGAAATGTCTTTGTACTCACAAGTTGATTCTGGTACGCTGTCACCGCTGTAAACACGCACTCCGGAAATATGAACGTCTTAAATTCTTCTTGTTCTAGATCGGTAATTGGTGCATTAATGGCTCCTTCTCTTCGCAGCACAAGATGGATGCGGGGTTGATATTTATGCATAGAATTGAGCACCAACTGGAAGAAATATTTTGTTTTCAATACTTCTTTCTTTTTAAACGTACATATGGTATCTACTTGTAGATTACAGTCCATGTGTAAAATATTGACCTGTCCGTTTTTGTCCATCTCGTTGTTGGTGAGTTTGACCTTCTCGAAGGAGACGACCTGCTTGCGCAGCTGGTCGCCGGTGAAGGGCGAGTCGGGGTGCGGGTAGAGCCTCGCCGGCGCGGGAGGGTCCGCCTTGCCTGCCACCAGCCACGAGGAGCGGTGGTACGCGTAGCGGTACCGCTTGCCGTCCACCGGGACCACGTCCAGCAGCACCGCGTACCGCGCCTCCGCGCGGCATCCCGCGAACGACACCCTCACCGTCGGAAACATACGTCTGTAACAATAACAAAAAGGTAAGAACTTTCGAGTTGTTTATGTTTTCTTTCAATATGTCTTTAAAATAATTGCTATTGTATTTCGTTATTAAGGTTTGTCTATAATAATAACATTGACTGGAATGAAAATGAAATAGATTCCGTGCAGCTGTGATTTCAAACAACACGTGCAATTATATGCGATTTTCCATGAAACGCGTAAAGTTTATTATGAATTAAATTTCTTCATTGTCGACTTCCTTGTTCGATTGTTGTGTTAAAGCGTATATTTTCACATTAGTGTAATTATTCGACGATCACTTGGTTGAAGTAAAATATAATTGTTCACTGAAAGCGTTACGAATTTCTGCCAGTCATTAGCGGCCGCAGTTATTTGATACTTTACACACTCATTATTGCGTAATAATATTTTTAAAGCTTTACGCAAAATAAGCTGATAGATTTTTAATACGCCGCTAAAAAGTCAGTAGGTAAGTGTATAGCAATAGGTAGGTAAATATACATTATATATTCAGTTTTCGTTATGGTTCCCCTCTCGTGAAATACTTCTAGCATTAACATTTATATAGAACAAAAATAATAAAAATCGTAATGGTAAAAACGATTGAGTCGAAAATCGTATTCCGCAAATAAGTGTGTAAGTAAATATTGAAAGGAACATCGCGAGTCGTAACACGCGACTTTGAGTCTAAGCTGACGTCTCATGTCCCCTTCCCCTTCTTAACAGAGACATTCTTTAATGTCTCCCGTTGGAGAAAGATGAATGGGTACACATTTTTGTAAAGGTGTATGTTTTTATTCAGTGAGTGAAATTGCTTGTGGTTGGTCGACATAATAGCTCCTATTACAGGTCTGTGTGGATATGCGGTTTCCTGTTGTCGTACGCAATTTATAAAAACAGAATACTGATAGGAAAACAGGTACTAAAAACAAAATATTCTCCAGAAATTGTAAAAGAACAAAGATTCTATTCAAGTAGAAATCACGAAACAACTGCCAGAAAGTGTTCAGCGATAATAAACTCGTTGTGGGTAGAGCCGTGTCACAAAAAGTGGTGTCGGTAGCGGGCGCGTGAAACACTATCTCCTAATCGACATAAAATGGTAGTCATTGAGGCGGCCGGAACGGAAACAACAAATCTTTGGTGTAAGGCGAGACGTGGCGCGAGCGCGGGTTCGTCTATCAGCCTCTCACTTTTTTCTCTACGCCCTGCGGCATTGATGGCTGGAGATGACGCTTGACGATTTGCCATCGTAGCATTACGCACTCTGGAATCGGAATGCGACTTCTGACCCGCGAACTATCTAAGAAAACATAACAGATGACGTGCGACCACCCAAGCTGGTTTACTATTGTTAAATCTAATTGTGATATTCACTATCGTTTTATTGATCTGACTGTACTTACACAATTTTATGCCTCAATACGCATAAATTTATGTTGGTAGGTAAATGTTTTTAACAATAAAACGATACACAGCGTGTCGTAGTCGTTTCTAATGATTTTACAAGATGGAAAGAAGACGAAAATAAGAGGAGCATTAATAAGATTTATCTGTGTTCGGTGCCTATGGTCGTGCGCGCCGATTTGTGAGTTGGCTGATTATAGCAGTACTGGTGGATGTAATGCTCTAGCACGAGCAATTGCATGCGTGCGTTAATGGCGACACTCGCCGCACCGACCGAACGATATATTACCGCAATGATATATTGCCAGCGACGTCGTTCATCATCCTACCACCCAAAAGTTAGCGGAAAACCGTCTGGAAGCAAAAGAACATCTCGCGTAGGTACTTCATGCAGTCACTTTAATGAGCAGATACCGAAGACAGAAATAAGGGCCGCTGTTTATAACGCCACTTTATTGTTATGACATTGTTAAAATGCATATCTACAGCTGAAATCTAGACGTAGCTCATAAATTAATGCCAACCGAAGCTCCGGTATTTGTACGGATGAATGAAAGGTTAGTAACATAATTAATGTTGGAAAAGACATACGACGAATATGTGGGAATGTTTGCGTTTGAGGAATCTCGTGATCATGAGGAAATACAATGATGAAACTGTTACTTTTTGAAACAGATGTAAAAGGTAGTTATTATTAGTTTACCGAAGGATTTATTAAATTAACTTAAAATTGGTTATTTAGTCATATCAGCAATTTGAGTTGAGTTTTTTACAGTAATTTGTAATATAGGTATTATATAGCAGATTATAATAATTGAGAAGCACGTGTAAAATTAGTACGGATGAGAGTTAAGCGAGCGAGTCGCATCAATGCGCAGACGCATGTCGTCTTAATTAGAAACGCATGAGGCGAGGTGCGAACTCGTCAATCATTGTTTTCCTCGACGTTTCACTTGATAAATCTACTGTACGGACTATTGGCATTTTGTCGACCACGCATCCTCGCACACAATCCTTTTTTCTCTTAAAATTAAGATGTAGGGCGCCATTACCAAGTAAATAATAATCACGAAAGTTAAAAATATGACACTTCTAAGTGAGTATCTGAAAAATATTATCAAAAAATATAGAATTTGAAGTTAAAGTGTCAGAATGAAACAAAGTTCTACCTAATAAAAGCAAAATCACAGATTTTGTCTGTCAGTTTCTCAGTTAATATTTAAAGCACGCAACTTGATTTTGATGTGACTTTTAATACACAACTCAGGTTAACGTGCGAAACCAGGGTGGGTCACTAGTTCAATTATAAATTGACGCAGATTTATTTATTCTGAATTAATAATATTTGGAACGTACGTTAACGGCCCTGATTATGCAATAGAAAGCAATGCACGCCATTAGCGCAATGTTATCACGTCGTGATTAGGGCACGTCGCCGTGGCGCAGCCAATCCGCGCACGCGGCCGTCTAATTATACAGGAGAGCGCTTTATTAATAGCAATTACACCCTGCCGCCATATTGCCAACGCGATTTAATTAACTCGATTCGTTGATTAGAGACAGATGGCGCGAGATTGCAAATTCCAACAGAGGCACTCATTAGCGCACTTTGATGATTACTACGTCGCTAGATGAAGTTTCAAAATGATTGTGGGTACAAATAGTTGTCAAATATTAGTTCTGTCTAATATATAGGTGTACGATAATGAATCAAATTACTCTTTGACCCACTAGATCCATATTGAAATTTAGGTTCAACGTAAAATATAATCCTAAGCGTCGGTGTCGCTTTATTGAAGCTAGAGGTTTTCCTCTGCTAAATAAAAAAAACTGCTACTTTTTTATCATTTGGCTTTTTGTTCTTACAATCTTATAACAAATAAATTTAATCAGAATCCTATGGTATCTAAATTTCATATTAGATTCTTACTTAACTAAAAAGATACAACAGGCCGATCGCGATCGGGTGGTGTGCATGAAATTGCTTGTGCGCTATTGCATAAACATGACCAGCGCTTAAAGCAATGATTATGGCGAATTAGTGGTAATAGTGGCCTTATTGAAAACCTTAAGTGATTTCAAATGCATAATTCTAGTGACAACAATCCATGTAAGTACCTCGGTGGCCGATGAATATTTCATGACGGATATTAAAATCGTTTAGGAGTTGTATATCTTGATTTAATCATTTAATCAGTCCAATTTCACGCATAATAAAGTAAAGTAGAAATAGTATTTCCGGGTATTTTCATACGTTTACTTAATCGATAGATCATGTGAAAGTTTTTGTATGCACCCAAATGATAGGAAACAGATCAAGGGATGAAAAAGTCTAGAATACAAATCGAGAAAACTGCACGATTGAATAAATTTATAAAATTTTCTTTTAACTCGGTCCAATATTACCTACTACTATGTACCTACTATAGGTAATTTAGTATATTAATAAATCAACAAAAATATTAATAGTAAGTAGGTAGGTACTGCTAACTTTATATCTGTATAGCTAAATAAACGTAAATTTCATACAAAAATATCCATTTTCTCTAATAATTTCTAATAATTTAGTCATAATTTGTAATTATACCTTCGAGAAATAGTAAATTGTGAACGGCACAAGTAAAACAGATAGCCTAAGCCCATTTTTTTAACAGAATTTTCATAAAATTTAATTAGATTACGGAAGGTATCAATCACGTAGAACACTAGATTTGCCACTATTCTCTGCAATTTTTTGTCGAAATTTATAGGTAAGCACTTAGATAATATTTTTTTACGTAGTTTCAGTTTGAGACATGCTTCTGTGGAAAACTCAGTCGTGTCATTTCCGTCTCGGTATCGTGAACATGACGGATTGTCGCGTCGTTGTCTTGCCGGTGTCGTATGGATATCGCGGAATGTGTCGCAAGTCGCAACGGTCACGAATCGTCGCTTTTATGAAAAGGACAGGACCGTTTGAAATTATACACTGACATGCTAGGGAAATAATAGCAATAATAGATGTTTATTTTTATCTTCTCTGACGAAGAAATCAAGAGATTTAATAATGACATTGTTTTCCAAAGCTGTTGACATATCATGAGTGGCATCATGATTACTGACGCGTTGACTCATTAGTCAATTATTGGATCGAGTTACATATAATAATAATACAGAATCATTATTCTGTATTATTATTATATGTAACTCGATCCAATAATAACCTTCTTCATAAATACCTACTGTATCTCTAACTAATATGAAGCGTAAATAGATAGAAAGTCTGTCTTACAAAATGCAGTTAGAACAAGTAACAACAGATTTTTAAGTTCATGTAATTTAACTTTGTTTCTTTGGTAGGTATGCAATTAAATCAATGGAAATTCTATATGAAAAATTAACGTCACGCATGTAACAAACTTAGTAAAATTCCGATGAATTTATCTGTATGAACTTATGAAATAAAAATAAATAAAAAGAGAGTGGTTTAGTCCCACTCTCTTTTTCATATGAATCCAGTAATTAGACTAAACCAACTATAGATAGTAGCGAGGGTATAAGAGATTGATGTGAATTAGAGGTACCTAATGAGCAGTAGGGCGTGGCTGGGCGGTGAAGCTGAACCGAATGATATATCGCCCATCCTGGGAGGTCCCCGACGGAGCCGCGTCAAATTTTCGACACTCTCACGATTTTGTTGATCTTATTGATTAATATCTCAGTCGGATGCGGTCGAAGCAGCCGCAGATTGATCTGATAGCCGCAGTTGACAAGATACGGTTGCGAGATAATACGCGAGTTGAAACGTGAAGGTTTTTTGTGCTAGTCGGACTAGATACATTTATAACTTAAAAACGGCAAGACCGATTGCGATAAAACTCGACATGAAGATAGCCAGAGACTCGGATTAACACTATGATAGTTTTTACAGAAGTTATAGAAGTAAATGTTAGAATATACCAAAATAGATTTTTCTTCTGTTTTCTCGATATTGTATTGAAATCCTAGTCAATCCTGAAGAAGGGACCTGGAAAGGTCTCGAAACACCACGCGATTCAAACCGAAAAATGTATTTAATTTCATATACCATAATAATTAGTCTAATGAACAACTACATACGTTTTTACATAATGAACCGTGTTCACACGAACAGAAAATTATAAGGTGTACGACAAACGCACGCCGCGACGCGAGACGTGGTCCGACGCGCGTATCAAATAAAATGTGTTCTAAGTACAATAAGCATTGTAGTAAGCGTTAGTGCGCGGCTACGCACAGATGTTGCGTATAAACATTTATTAGCGGCAAGGTAATTAATGAATTCAGGCAAATACTTATGCGTACAATTTTAATTGCTAGGTGTAGAAGTAATGACACCCTCGCGAAACTATACTCACTTTTTGTTACATGTAGGTTTGCCTGCCTAGGCCTGCGGTAACGTGTCGCGTTCACCGGAAATGTACTCAGGTAAATATAAAGGATATAAAACAAATAATTACTGCCTAATTTAATTACTGTAGTGTAATTCTGTCTTTTTAACCGACTTCCAAAAGAGGAGGAGGTTCTCAATTCCTTGCGTATACCTATATGTTTTTTAGGGATATTGGCTGATTAGACACCGGCTTGACCGATCCCAGTAGTTGCCATAAACATTTGGTAAGTATCTAATGTGGATTATCGTAGTGATGGACGTGATTCCTAATTTTTTTTAAATTCGATCAACATCTATAGTAAAACGTAGAAAATGCACTAAAACTGATGAAATGAAAAAATAATAAAACATCGACTTCAAAAACTGCCTACATTAACTATCATTGTCACACTAGGACTTTGGTGAATACTGTAGGTACCAAAAAACAAATAACACTATACTTAATGTAAGTGTCTTTGAAACACCCTGAATGAACCGGAAACTAGTTTCACGGCGGAAATCGAACCCGCAAGTAATTGTGCGTCGCGTCGTGTGTTCGCCACAGAGGTCGTCAAAAAAGTAAGTATTTACTAAAGTAATCGCGTAATATTTATTGAGAGAACAACGGTACCGTATAATTTAGCAGATGACAGCAGAGTGTAAAGTGGGCCAGCCAGCCAGCCGTCGCGTTCGCTACAATACCAACACTTCGTTTTGTCTATTGTTCGGGAGACTCGCAACGATAATCGTGTCACATGGTAAACCGAAAATTTCATTATTTTCTCGATAATTTAAGTCTTCTTGGATATTTAACACGCAGTTAAATAAGGTTATTTGTGGTAGCCATTGTCGTTGGTATAACAGCTTTAAATGATCTATGTAGATGGACGTAAGAGTAGTCTTTGTTTGGTATAAGATAGAATCTAGATTGGACAAATTTACTACTCTACAGATTCGTGAAAGGAGTAGTTAAATGTTTTTTTGGTCGACAGTTTAACTACGTATGCCTACGCTACGGCAGAAAGTCTAGTTTTTTTAGACACGATAGAAGAGCGTTTGACCATTATCTCACCTGATGGCAATTGATGATATTATGGTCTAAGATGTAAAACGCTCTTCTAGAAGAAGGAAGATAGTTATAATATGGAATATCTATTATCATCTATGAGATGTAATTTTTGTGTGATAGTAAATAGTCGCTAAGTAATGCTTTTTTTACAAATTACGTAAGGTTTTGGTATAACTTTTACCTACAATGTTTCTCTTAATTTATTTTATCCTTTCGTTTAGATGTTTCATATTCTATGCTTAAATTTAAAGCTCGCTCGAGTTATTCCTTGCAAATCCGCCGCTAATTCCCGCGAAGCCCACAATTTCGAGTCACGTACATTAAGCTGGCATACACCTACATAAATACCGTACGTACACACCACACCTGAATTTGCTAACGTAACACGGTGAGTTTCGCAAGTCGACACCAAAATTGGGAACTTTAGCGACAATATTGCGAAAACTGTCGCTTTGTCTTACACCACCCTCCTTCTACCCGAATTTCATTACACATTTGCGTCTTTGTTCAAATTTCCTTTGGTTTAAATACTTGCTACTCTGGAAATACATATGTTATGTACTTAGAAAAGATGAGGTAAACTATTTAAGAGTCGCTGCAACTCTTTGGAATAATTTGGAAGACAAATGTTTGAATATTTATTTTAAGTGCTTAAGCCTGCACTGGGCTTTCATAGAAATATTTTAAAGAGACGCAGGCTGGATCTAGCCCTGCGTCTATCGTGCGTTGTGTTTTTGCAGAAGTATTGTTTCTTTAAATATTTCTGAATGTTTGAATGTCTTCGATTTTTGTTAAAATTATTAGGTGTAATAATTTTGCTTAGCCATTATTCTGCTTTACATTATGATCGTTTTGTTACATCGTTTTGTAGATAAAAAATCATCTGCAATTTAATGGTTTTGTTTATTCTTCTACCGTATCTTACTGACAGAGAGACAGATGGATGTTATAAAAAGGACGGGTAGAATATCTTTATAACATTTTTACATAACCGAATACATTATTCTATCAACGTCTAAATAAAACTATAATGTTTAGGTGTAGCGTATGTCAACGTCTGGCCGGAACGTGCCTCAGAGGCCGTCAGCGGGGCGGTGGTGGAGACCGGAGACTCCTCTCACGTACTCACTGTTAAAACGGTACATGTCAACGGGGGAAGGCGCCCAGATGAAGTCCTGATAGTGTCGTGACCTTATATCATATCAGATACAATTAAACTAATTGAAGATTGTTAGTGACTACTCTAACTTTGCGAATGTTAAAACGTTTGTAAACTTTGCTTATTAGACGTTAGGCACGACACGATAAGACCTACTTGATTATTATAGGGTTGCTTTTTGAAAAAATGCTTTCAAAAACTTTAGTACCCGGCGGGATTCGAACCCGCGACTATTGGTAATCCGAACCAAAGCGTTAACCGCTTCGCCACGGGTAGCCCTCCAGCCAGGTCGAATTTAAGAAAGCACCTCTTCGTGTGTTCTTGCGAGTAAGGCCTCGTAGGCCGTTGCGAGTATTATAGGGTTTATTTCAAAGTAGCTTTACGATTTACTGAATCGTATTCATCCATCTGTAGCTGACTTACAAACTGTTGCTAACTGTAGGCAGCAGTCAACAGGGTACCATATAATTTACAAATAACTAAGTCATTGGGGAAAATCGGTTTCATAAAACAGTAAAGAGAGGTGAAGTCTAGCATTAGCATTCGCATCGACAACGTTACGATACCTGCCCTTAGATGAAAACAAAAATAGTA
Source organism: Idaea biselata (assembly GCA_958496205.1). Lineage (NCBI taxonomy): Eukaryota > Metazoa > Arthropoda > Insecta > Lepidoptera > Geometridae > Idaea > Idaea biselata. The sequence goes on from OY292397.1 coordinate 20,758,494, forward strand.
GATACCTACGGTATATTCTAACATTGCGTATTCGAAAAATGAGCTAGAAACATCTACATGCATTTTCATAATATTATTGTATTTAAAAACATTTGTCTTTAAGAATGATTCAGGCATTTTTAAATAAGCAAAAAGGCATTCTTATGGATGTCAAAAAGATAATCGTAGTGTAACAGCACGTGGTCACGCGGCAACGGTTCGACATACGACTGAGGCTAGTCAGCTAGACGTCAGCTAGACGCAGTTTTATCGTCTCATTTTCCGAGACTAGGTACCGTATCTTTAGTTTTTTGTTTTAATCTAAGTACCTGCCTACTTATTTATACATAATGCGTGAGGTTTGGTATCACATAATTTCTCATCCAGTGACTGCGAGCTCGCATCATAAGCGTATAGGGAGGGTGGGAGGCACCGGATGTCAACAACGTTGGGAGGGGGCTCTGGTACCCACATAAACATTTTCCGAGTACTTACTTCCATAAATTAGTTCGAGCGAAGGCGCGGTATAAATACCCGCGAAACTCCGCAACATTCGCTCATTACCTACTAATAGTTTTACTTATCGGTTTCCTGCACAGTTCACAACAACCGGCCATGTTGTGCCAACTACACATTAATTTACGGTTTACAAATATCACTTTCTAAACTCTTTTCAAACTTAATCTATGGTTATCAAATATTCACACAATAAACCTCGTTATTACGACGACAGGCGTTCGTAATAACCACCCACGGATACTAGACAGCGCGTCCCAGTGAAAATTCTAAATTATACCTCACTGAGTTTCCCAAACATTTAGCCGAATAAAAAAAGTCCTTCGACAATCACCTATCATTAAGGGAGGCGTCAACCTATCCTGCACACAAAGGGTGGTGGCTCGGGAAGAAAACGACAAAAATTAAAAGTTTCCTACAAACAAAACAACAGCTGTCATATTAAACCTTCAAAATAAAGATTACGAATGAAATATTCACGGTGAAAGCGGGGTTTAGCCCGTGGTTATGTAAATAAGTGGCTACGAAAATGTACATAATTAGTTTACACGTTTTCTCGAGGACCCCGCACCCCTCCCCGCGGGGCATATTGCTTGAGAGGGGGCACGACGCTTCAGGGCCGGGTCGGGGGAGATTACCCCGCGATACACTTGCTAAGGGTACATTTACATGAATCACACATCTATTACACGCTGTATTCAAATACGCTGCATGTGTTTACTTCACATAACCTAAATAAAGACAAAAAGGGGTAGGAGAATGAATTAATAATGATTACATGTTTGTATAGTTACATAGACGTAGACGAAAACATACAACTAAAATCGAAACAGGTATGTAATTGTGATAGTGCCCATTAGTTTAAAATTATTATTCGACCTGTAGAGATAATTATACGAAAATATCTTAATATGAATTACCCATATTACAAGGGAAGACCCTTTAGACTCCTTAAATTATCTAAATTACAAAATTACTTTCTTCAATCGTGGTTTGTTTGAGTGACAGCTAAGTGTTTAATAAGACACAAAGCAAAGTGAATTGGCAGTATGATGGGGCACAAAGACCGCGTCAACGTCGTAGCTGTCGCATTCTCTCTTCAATTCTTTAGTCGTTTTCAGCCCCGTCAAATATCGTGTTTCCCGTTTGCATACATTTTCACTGGCACGAACACCCCACACCCCCGAGACGCCTCCGACATCGTCTTTCACAAATAAAATTAGTGTCGGCAACATGACACCAACCGAATTTAAGCTTAATAAGATATTTATAAAGAAATTTCCGATTCAGCGGCAAAGTTCAAAATTTTACTTCAACTCCGCAAAGAGTTTGGTGGCGTTTTCAATTTAAACTTGGAACAAGTTAAATAATGTGCGACCTCAGACCAACTCGATTCATTTAAGGTTTTAGCGAAATTAGCTTTTGAATTGGAATGACACTGAAATATCCACGGCATCAGTTGGTGAAGTTTAAGCTGTATTAAGGTTACATTAATTCAGCTTTTTAATGTAAAATAATGCCAGCAAGTTTCTTGGCTAAAGTTAATATAACTTTGTGTGTCCCTAATTAAGGGCAAGTTGTATCTACGTCGTATCGAATTAACTTTATGAAAACAGTACCTGCTGGTAAGAATTGTTTACTCCGAAACGTTACCTATAGCACAGTACCGTGCCGATAGTTACCTATACTTGCCTATTAATTACTACTAAATAATTACTCTAACGACAAATAACCGTTTGTGGCGAAATTGCTTATATCCACCCATACATGCATGCATGTTACCCCAATCTACATAACATGATCGTTAAAAATGAAAATCATTTGTGGAAATTACAAAAGGGTTGATGCACATACCTATCAATAAATTATACGAGTAGGAGGGAGGGTAGACTAGATAGGCTAGTGAGTGGCAATGGGTCTCGCGTCGCGTGTGCATTTCGCGCATTTGCCCACCTCGCGTCTAATGTAGACCATAAATCAGAGGTAACGGGTCTCTGCCTTCCCCGCACCACCACTGTTCCTGGCACCTTACCTACCTCGCCACCGATAAAATTCTAAATTGTTTTCTCGCCCCCGGTGGGCGCCCGCCCTCGGTTCGCTCTTAAACGCCGCTTCAAGTTGCACTTGTGAATCGCACTTTTTACTGTTTTCGAAATTGGCGTTGCGAATTGCTTTTCGACTTCGCTCACTCGATTCGTTAACTTTTATGGCGGGTTATGTTCGAATTTTAGATTATTTTTTTTGTTCGCATGAAACTATCGATACGATAGCCGATGCGGCACGCTGGCATTGGTAAATGCGCGCCAATTAGAAGATTAAGCGTTGACAATTACAGTGCTGGATCGCGATCGTATATCAACAATTATCGCGCGAGTGCGACAAATGGCCGACTGGCAGCGTGCACGTGTAAACGCGGTGTTGCCTAACTCTACCTGGGCATACAAATAAAATAACTTCAATTATTTATATTTGTTTGAAATGTTTATTTTTCGTTAGCAATAAGAAAAGCACATTTAAGTAAAGTTATGAAACGTAAACTTGCAGAAAGTTGTACAAATAACCTGCTTTAAATTATCCCCCTAGCAGTTAGACAAACTTCTCTATTTACTAAATGAGTAATTTCTCCGGAACTTAAATAAATAAAATAATACCGTACAATTCAATACCAACCGTCTTTTGATATTAGTTGATATTTATGAGATCAGATGCTGTTGAGATGTAATATCGAAGAACTAGCCAAGACTGAGCGATCAAAAGGCTTGGCAACCGAACTCAACAAAAACATATAGAAACAACACGCGCTGCCATGATCTTCGACGAAAGATTATATTAAGATCACTGTGTAATCTAATAAATTATAATGATTTTCTGTTATGATATGACGCTGTTAATTATAAGCTAGCATTGAATCAGTAATTTTATAGCTCATAATCAGCAGACATTAAATTCAGTTGTTTGAACGCAACTGTTGATGTTGAACTTTTAACATTAAAAACAACAATTTATCTAATTTAATTACCGCAATGTTCAAAGGTAAACGAAATAAAGCAGTCACACTAATTTGACAAAGTTTATCAATGTCACAGAGTATATAAACATCGGCATCAGATGGACTCGGCAATAATAGCTGTCGCGTACAAAAGCCGACAAACATCAAAATATTTGCACAGCGAATGAAAAATGGGTCCCCGTTGAATAAACTAAAAGTAGCGCTGTACACTGTACAAAGAGTCAGGTTTTAAAATGGAGCTTACTGTGTTAGCTGCGGTGCGATTAGCATGCCAACTAACAGCTGACAGACTAATATTTTATACTGCATTATTCTATTACGCGTGTTATGATAATCTTCATGGGGTGAATCTAAGCGAAGCAAGGGGCTAATGTGGACAGATTAAATATTGATTCATTTTTGCCATCTCATTATTTAAACAATTTGATTTTAATTACGAGTAAATCAATTATTTTATAAATTGGCTTAACAAGAAAACATTATCTCTGCAAATTATAGTGTTTAAAAAGACACGTCAAAAACTAAAATCCATCGTGTTAAATTAAAATTTTGAATTGTAGGTACATGCAATTTCGGTTTTGTGTTTACCTGCTCGTATTAAAACCTACCTTCTACTGTTTTTATTACCAGCTGTCTGTTTTCTATAATCGTACCTACTCGGTAATGTTCCTCACTAGCTCTTTATTTTCAACATTAGATGTATAAAACACAGTGGTTTCGGTCTAAACATCTAGGTCAAAAAAATCACTTAGTCTGAAGATAGCCGAGGCAGCTGATTTGCCGTGACATTGTCGTCACAAATTGTGATATTACCCGACAACTCGGCCGATCTCTGCGGGGCAATTCAATTATAGTGAAAGAATCCCTCATAAGCGAATCGTTTTTCCGAGTCATTAATTTTTTCGAACGACACGGGACTACGCGTGATATGGCGGGGTGGGTCCAGGCGCGCGGCTATCTCGCGAGATAATGCTGATTTATGTCGCCAAGCGACGGTCGCGATTCGTCGCGCATAGTCCGCCGCGACATGCAACTGTCGCACGACATCGCATCGTCGCGTCGCTTGCGTCAGTTTGTTTAGCTGCTAGCCGCACCCTCCCCTCATTTGTGACGGTTAGTTGGTGAGATTTATGCTAATCGACGGGGCCGACTCGGATAAGCTCGCGTGACGGAGCGTGTGGCAAATTGTCTCCCATTGCGACTTCCCAAAGCTCTTTGTAACTGTGACTATCGCATATCATTTTTAACTACTTTTACATGACCGTAACTGAAGGCATTGATAACAAAGGCTGTGAATTTGAATTTATTTTACTACCAAAATCGTTAAATTTCGCGACTCATAGTGTTAAGTTTTCAAATAAGAATCGAAGTGTATTTTCAGATGTCGTACTTTATGGTGCGTAAGTACGACAAAAACTGAATGCCCAAGGCGTCGTTAACTTGAGAACACTCTAAGGAATAAATAAGGTATTAATACAGATTTATAGTCCGTGAAAAAACCACCATTGTTTTGCCTTAAACATGAGGCTTTTGTTCACTGTAATTATCAGGAGACGTCGTACTTAGAATGAAATATTTTTAACAATGGTATTGAACAATAACTTTGAATTCTTTAATTGGGCACGGGATTTAATAATTTTATTATTCCTTCTGTATAACAATCGAAGTTCTATTATTTATATCTTATTTAATAAATAGGCATAGGTTCCTCAAACATTATACAATTTTCGCTGACAAACTTTCATATTGTATTAACATGTCAGTTACATATGCAGTAAATTTTATTATATTTTCATTCTATCACAGTAGAATTCAAACTTTTCTATGTTTCGAACATTGAAACTAAGCTTGCTTAGCAATTTTGTAACTTTTTAAAATGTGTATCTAATATAATTAAATATTAGTAAATACATGTAGCGATTAGCCATTGTATAATTTCTAATACAATATGAATTTACGTTTTGTCACTAATTAAGTCTTACTACATAGTATAAAATAAAGTCACTTCCCGCTGTCTGTCAGTCTGTCGGTCTCTAATGTATGCTTAGGTCTTTAAAACTACGCAACGGATTTAGATGCAGTTTTGATGTGAAACATCTATAGGCGTGGGTCAATCTAAAAATCCGCGTGGCGATACAGGCCATGGCGACGCCTCGCCACGCTATAAGTACCTACCTACATATATATACCTACCTATATGATGAATTATAATATGTATTTAATAGTTAGAGTGATTCAAGAGGGAGGTTTCTATGTATAATATATTGCACCTGTGCGAAGTCGGAGCTGGTCGCTAGTATAACAGAATAAAGTACAATTATTCTTCAGTTCCTGATGTGAAAACGAATCAAAAACAACATCAACTTTAAGTCGTAGCGAGTAGGTTCCGTTATCAAAAGATTAGTCTGCGAATTTGTCACGATCGGTTGACTGTCAGCCGATGAATTACGGCGGCGTCGATAAACGGTGGCTCGAAGGCGTTTTAACGCGAGATATCGCCTTTTGTTTGTGCCAAATAGATTGACTTAATATTGCTGAAGGGCATTTTGCTACTCTACAATTTAGTTAAATGTTCTTTGATAAGTTTAATGAAGGATAAGGTTATCTATATCTAAACTCTTAGTTAATATAAGGTAGGTAGGTATATCTTAAAATAAATCAAAGACTCTTTTTAAGCGTCTTAGAAAAAAAATGTGCTTAATTCGGTTGTGGTTGTTTTGTTTTATGGATGTTTGCCGAGTATTTGAAGGTGTATGTAGGTACAATTATTATATTTGCCTTTTTTTTGAAGTCGGTTTTGAATTTCTTTATGTTTTTCATTGTTTTTATATCTATTTATATCTATCTATTTATATCTACTGATATCTAGCAAATAACACCCAAAACGTTGGTTGCATTGCCTCTTTGGATAGCAATACCTAGGTATTCGTTGGCCAAACGAGCAGCAAACCCATTGGTCAGCAGATGCTAGTAATAATTTTGAAATAATTCGATAAAAGTTGATTTGAGTATATTGAATTTTACAAAGTACCTAGGTATTATAACAAAAAGCTTTATGTCGATATACTACTATTTCCTACGTAATTTCTAGATCGAGATATAATCAATGCCGGTGTAGGTAAACTCGTGTCACGTGCCACAATATAAAACCTTCAAGCCTGTCCTTTCAGCCCTAATAGCAGTGCCTGCAAAAGGCAACCTTATCTGATCTAAAATTATCAACAGATCATTGTGTCATCAAAAAAGAACGTATAATTTCGCTTCAATCAAGTTAATACTCTTCCAAATTTATGAATTTGCTACAATAGTTCAGAAGCAATAGTTAATTCTTCGTCGGTGGCCGATTGCCCATTGTTCGACATCGCGGCGCGACCGTCACGCCTCGCGCCACCAACCATACCACCACGATACAACCTACCTTATCGCCAATGAACGCGCCGTCAATATTGCCTTGATCTCGTTAAAAACTAACAATCAAATCGATTGCCGATTGCTTACCTACATCAGCGATTTTTTGCCCGTAATGACTTACCTATATGATGTGTGTGTATAGCAATGAATTCGTTCAGACGCACAGTACCAGAAACGCAAAATATCTTTTACGCGGATGACCAGATGCACATTTCGCGAATTACCAGACACGCAGATGACCAGATACGCATATTACCAGATTTAGTTTCGCAAATTACCAGATACGCATATTACCAGATTTAGTTTCGCAAATTACCAGATACGCATATTACCAGATTTAGTTTCGCAAATTACCAGATACGCATATTACCAGATTTAGTTTCGCAAATTACCACATGGTAGGTAGGTAAGTACATTACGTACTGGAATTAGTACATTCTAGTTAATATTTTTTAGTTTCTAGTTAATTTGTTTTAAATTATGTTACGATGTTCAACAATTTTTCAAACGAATTAAAACATTTGATATCTTCACAACATTTTATGTTTTATTTATACTTTAAACAAAGTATTAGTAGTTTACATTAAAAAAACACACAAAAACAAAGACTACTTAAAAATTCTATTGAAATTAATAGTTACTCGCACATTCTTCATGCTTAAACTTAACGTAAAACTATTTTTTTCTGCTTCTTTACTTCTTTGTCTTACTCTTTAAGAGCTTTAAAATTATTAGTTTTTTAAGAAAATTCAAGGCAGTTATTTTTTTGGCCCTTAATTTCTTTAACATTTTAATGTATGCCCGATCAAATCCTATATCTGCATTTCTTCGGTTACTTTTTTTTGAAATTTTCCATATAAAGTCTTTAACCGTCGTGTCCCATTTCTTGCTTTCTCTTTTTATTTTGTGAACAAAGTCAAAAAGTGCCGGATTTTTAATTATTCTTGTATTTATTCTGTGATTCCATCCCTCTAATGCATTATTTGTTCGGTGGCGTATTTCTGATACACTTATCACGTTTAAAAAATCTTGTGTAAGCCATTCTCTTTCGAAATATTTTTTGAATGTTTGACAACTCACCGTAGTTGGGGATATATCTAATATATTTTGCCAGCAGGGTATAATAAATTTTGCTGGTAATAACGGCAAGTTTGCCGCTAGTCTAACCATTCTTCGGTCATCTTTTGTCTCAATACAATTCAATCTCTTTGCGTTTCTCCACACAGCTTTGCTCATGTGGTAATAGCAGCCGGATACAGTAATTTGTGGGTATACTGTCTTTATGGCTTTGATAGCTGCTGCTTCATAGTCTGTTTTAAATACATTCATGGTCAGGCTTAATTTATTTTTTAAAAGATCAAACATCCGCATATAAGTTTCATATTTTTTGTTAGGCAGTAATGCGAAGATCACTGGAATCACGTGAGTGACAGTGTCGGTAGAATTCAGATCCATGTTTATAGTATATAACTGTGCGAAAGGGGGTGGAGCACTTTTGAACGTACCGTCACCGAAATACATGTCTGATCCAAAAATTTTTATAAATTTTCTGGCTGTCGGGGAACAAAATATTAAAATTTTTTCCGTGTCTCCATCGCTGCATAACAAAAATTTATTCGCTAACACATCAGGAACCTCAACGTCTTCTAACCGTCGATAAGTCAGCTTGTCACTGTTCAGAAATTTCTTTCTGGCTCTATACATGGAATCCTGTACTTCTTTTACGGTAGGCAAACCACGGACTCCATCATTACCAAGAGCTTCTAATTTTTTCTCTACGATTATTGATACAGAGCCTAGATCATCACACACTTCTTGTTTGCATTGATTCATGGCAATAATTACCTTGCACTTATCAACGTTTCTTTGGCAGAAATGTTGACTACATCGTAAGATGGTTTTATTTGTCAAATCGAGTGTTATGGATGCATTACAGTTCTCTGATCTTTTATTTACACATCGCCAATTATTGGAATTCTTATTTCGCACGTTAAAATTGTAACGAAAACCATCGTGAATTAATAAATTATTCCCAAATTGGTTTTTAGTAATTGTTAATGCCTCCGACATGTTTTCGTGTGAAAGCTTACGTCAATAATACATCAGTCCATAAATGGAATAATTACTGGCCAGTACCACCTACTTTTACTAAGGAGTGTTTAATCTCTCACTTAGCATCAAGTGTTTCAACAAGTCTTAAACTCTTTCAAACTTAGTCTCCAACCTCCGGTTTGACATTCCGGTTGCTATACCATTCTGCCACGGAGGTCGTCAAATAAAAACACTTTCATTATTGAAAAAAAATATATAGTGTGCCACTTAGTCCCCAACTTACTTTTTCATGACGTCAAGTACATCGAGGATAACAACGGGGTCTAGTTATAACCATAAATGTAATTAAGAATATTAACTGTATGAGTTATAACACCCCTTTTACACCACATCCAAAACAGCAGTTTTCATGGAATTCAGGTCATCCGCGTATAAGGTAATTTGCATGTCTGGTACTATGCGTAATTTTTAAATCCTGGTAATTTGCGTAATGGAATTCAGGTCATCCACGTATCAGGTATTTTACGTATGAAATTATGGTCATCCGCGTAAAAGATATTTTGCGTTTCTGGTACTGTGCGTCTGAACGAATGAATTGAGTAGTGAATTTGAATTTTGAATTGACATGTCAAAGAGATATCTTGCTAATATCCGAATGAATAAACGTACTTTGATTTTTTGATTTTTTTTTAAAGTTTAACGCTGTATACCTGCCTATACAGAACGTGAATCTGAATTTAATATTTGACTAGAAGCGCCCCGCGGTTTCACGCGCGTAAGTTCCGATCGCGCGGGAATATTGGGATAGGAGTAATGTCTTATTCTAGATCTCCAGCTTTCTATAGCTATTCCAAGCTCCATATAGCTATTTCATCGAAATGGGTTCAGTAGTTTTAGCGTGAAGGAGTAACAAATTCACATACAGACATATACATTACATACTTGACAACTTTCGCGTTAATAATTTAGGATGTTAGAACCACTGTCGACGATATCGGTTTTAACCCTATATTTATCTGCTCTGTGGTTACCTTAAACTTTATTATAGTTTTTACACAGTTAGGCGTATCAGTACTGAAGACAAAATAAAATGACTCACCGTCCCGTCTTAGTGATGATCATTTCTGTGCCTAGTTCGTTGAACTTGTCCCAAAGCTCTTTGGTCTCGAGATGGCACTGTATATGCCTCATCTCTTCGCTGGACCACCGCTCCGCCAGCTGCGGGTTCCGAGGGGGAGGCGACAGGGCCCGGGAACCGCAGGCGACGCCGCTCGCTGACCCTGCTTCGGACGTCGAGGATACATCCACGGGGGAATCTCGCTCGTACTCCGCTAGCGGTGGAGAAGGTGACCCTGACGCTGATGCTGCCGCATCAACGAACTTTTCTGTAACAATGTTTCATAAGCTTTATACTGGATCGACGATCACGTAAATCCGTGCAACCTAAAGCGTATTTTTATTGATTAGGAGTACTTTCTTTCTTTAAGTAGTGTATCCGTTGTCTAGTACCCATAGTACAAGCCCAGTGCTTAGTTTGGGTCTAGATTTCGTTGTGTGGAACGTCGTGCAATATTTAATTATTTTATTTTATCTAAAGGTATAATTAACAGATCTCAATTTATACTTCAATATTGTTAGAACATTTAAATATTTTTATGAGGACATTCTACCAATTGTTTCTCCATACAAACGTAGTCGACTGGTTCCTCCCTGGATAAAGACAATAGAGCAAATATGTTTATGCCATAAAACCTATATCTGCCATGACAATATTGACTATGCCACATTTGTATTTTTTTTTTCATTTTCTAACTAGAATAGAAATAAAATTCAGAAAAATGGTAAAGAACTTATGGCATAAACATATTTTTTTCTAATTTTATCTATTTTATCCAGGGAGGAAACAGTCGACTACGTTTGTAAAGTTTGTATGGAGAAAAGAGTAGGTAGACTGTACCCTTAAATGTTCATTTCAATTAGAAATGCATCATCAAAAATTCTCCCGTGGCAGGATTGGGCCTATGCCCCTCGCTCTCTGAATCCTGTCACATATTTCTAGTAAGATGCCTTGAGTGAAAATCTTAATTCCCCATAGAAATAAGATAAATCAAAAATACAAGTGGAACGAAGTAGATAATTAAGAAGCAGTAAATAAATAAGTGGTAATTTAACTTATTCTAGATAAAAATAACTATTACTAGATAATTTAATTACGTTGTCTCATCAAATGCATCTAAATAATTTGCCGAGCCAGCGAAGCGTCTCTGCTTCAGGTCTGTGAAATTTGCTTTCGTCTGTCAGTATGTTCTCCAATACAAGTCGTATTTCTTAACCGATCTTGATGAAAACACAAGCTCTAGGAAAATATATAGAATTTTCATTTCATTGTTGGAGTATTTCTCCCACAAAGGGGACTAATAGATATCTCCGCCATTTAAGAATCGATTTCAATCATTCATTTTTTTTATTGGAAAGATATGTCTATCTAATTGATTTAATAAACTTTTAGATTTTATCAGTAGGTAGGTATATCTTCGAGTGACGAAGAGACTACTCATCAAAACTTCTAGAACTCTACCAATAGGGCACTTAACTACTTATCGACAGATTGATGGCGCCCCAGGCACCAGCTTTTCATCACAAACTCTTCAAAGGGTGACAGTAAAAGTTGTAGTCGTTTAAATACTGAGACGGCCTCTGTGGCGCGTCGGCGAAAGTTCGATTACAATTCAGAAGGTTGCGGGTTCGATTCCCGTCGGGGCCAAGTATTTATGCTTTAAAATAAATATTTGGTCTGGGTGCTTTCTATGTATCATATGTATACTACATACATATCCGTTGTCTACCACCCATAGTACAGTCAGATTACCAATTAAGTATCCAGCACGCAAAAATATTATTCGTGCTGTTATAGTTCATTGTTAAACTTATTAAACTTAGCCATCATTTATATAAGGGGGTAAATGTAGGTTACTTAAATTATTAAGTTACCAATTAAGTATCCAGCATGAAAAAAATATTATCGTGATCTGACTGTACAAGCATAGTGCTTAGTTTAGGGTCAGATTGCGCTGTGTGTAACGTCATGCATGTTTTTTTTCTCATTTTCATACTTATATCAGTTACTTAAAAGCTAATGTATAGCTAAGCTATAATTCTCAAGTTATTGACATGCGCCTTGTTTAGGCATTGCAGTGACAAAATGCCCACTTAGTAATAAAGTTTGTGCTCGCGAGGTCTACCGTTCGCGGAACTACTAGTTATAAATTCATTAATAACCGACATGAAGACTTAAAAAATAACTTGGTTATCCAATTAGAAGCAGTAAGATATTTATTTTTCAATAAGTTAGCAGCAACGAGTTATGACTTGAAAAACAAGGAATTTTCATTAATAAATTTTAATTGTGACATTTAAGTGTTAATTAGATTATTATTTCTATTTCACATGATACGAAATAAGAAAGAATTACCTACGTACGTAAGAAAAGTGGGAAAGATTATTATTAAATCGAATCAATTGTTTTGATTTGCAACGACGCAACTTTTCCCATGATTATTGAAAACTAGCTGGCAATTCGTATCGCCATCGTCGGTCGTATGGAAGAACAAAACTTGACACTCGCATTACTACAATGCCCTCGTTAAGCTCAAAATACACGGGCGACACTGACACTGCAACTTCGCCTATAGAGCCCACACCTACAGCACACATTAGAAATAAATTCATACATGTGTGCTGTAGGTGTAGGCTCTATAGGCAAAGTTGCAGTGTGTCGGTGTCGCCAGTGTATTTTTAGCTTTTGGTACGTACTGAATTTCTTGGTTTCAGTTATTTTTAAGTTTGACTTGCCGTGCCCTGCAGTTTTACCCGCGTAAGTCCCGATCCCGAGGGAGTATCGGGATAAAAAGCAGCCTATGTGTTATTCCAGGTCTCCAGCTAGCTACATACCGAGTTTCATAAATTACAGCGGTTTTTACGTGAGAGAGAACTATAGAGCTTTTTTATTAGTAGGTTAATACAATTCCTTGGTTACCCTTTGGTTTTCTACGAAATAAGTGAAAGTTTTTTATAATGTTGGTATCTTATTTGTTTATTTTTCCGTTACATTTTTCTATTATTTAATTAATTTTATACCTACTCTTTTCTCCATACAAACTTTACAAATGCAGTCGACTGTTTCCTCACTGGATAAAATACATTAGAGAAAATATGATTAAAATGCCATAAAACCTTTAACAACCAATGCCCCTGCGTTTTGATTATTTACATATTAATAATTTTACGAAATTATATATTATTCTAATTAGAAAAACAAATACAAAGTAGGTCGGCTTAATTTTGGCGTCCTTTTATGAAATGTTAATTCTAACGTTAGAAGCTTACATCTCAATGCTGAAAAGCCACTTAAAATTGAAGGACTACTTAGTTTATTAAGCAGCTTCTAAATTCAAAAATATAGTATTTTTTTTAGTTTTGGAACAGCTAAAGGGGACAGTCTACCAACTCTTTCTCCATACAAACGTGAGTCGACTGTTTCCTCCCGGGATAAAGACATTAGAGCAAATATGTTTATGCCATAAAACCTATATCTGCCATGACCATGCCCCACGTTTTGTTCTTTTTTTATTTTGCAATTAGAATAGAAATAAAATGCAGAAAAATAAGAAAATGAAAAAAAAAAACAAAACGTAGGGACATGGTCATGGCTGATATAGGACTTATTGCATAAACATATTTTATCGAATGTATTTATCTAGGGAGGAAACAGTCGACTACGTTTGTAAAGTTTGTATGGAGAAAAGAGTAGGTAGACTCTTAATTAAATTTTGAGCAGCGTTACAGTATGCGTCCGTAAGTCATTTATTCAACGCTATACTCGCTACATCACACATTAAAGCGTCACAGCAGCAGCGGTAATAGCCGGATTACCGCTCGTGCTGCTTTGTTGCCTACTTGCTTGAGAGGAAAGTCTACCTACTCTTACTCTTTGGAACAGCTAAAGGGGACAGTCTACCAACTCTTTCTCCATACAATCATAGTCGACTGTTTCCTGTATGGATAAATTTATTAGAGCAAATAATGTTTATGCCATTAAACCTATATCTGCCATGACCATTCCCCTATTTTTCTTTTCATTTTCTAATTAGAATAGAAATAAAACTTATAAAATGTAAAAATCAAAACGTAGGAGCATAGTCATGGCTGTAGTAGGTTTTATGGCATAAATATATTTTCTCTAATGGCTTTATGCAGGAAGGAAACAGTCGACTACGTTTGTAAAGTTTGTATGGAGAAAAGGGTAGTTAGACTTTCTCCTTAAAGTGCAACATAGCACCTGTAATCTAAAACGCAACTACTGTAGCGCCTTTCAAGCGCTTTAAGTTCTATATAGGCTTTTATTAACACCAAATACTATAGAACTAAGGAAGACGAGTCTGATATTGTACCTTCTTTTAGATGCACTACATCTCAGACTATTATTATCACTAACCGTCTGGTGAGATATTGGTGTTATAAAAATCATTAACTGAGCGTCTTAGGTCTATTATTTTAACATTTTGTAAAGCCGATTTCGATGTTAATTTATTTAGGTGATACAACTTACCTCCTTTAGCATACATTATCATTCTTTTTGTCCTACATGTTGAAAAGTATTAGAGCTCAAAGTTTGTCAAGCAACTTGGTTTTACAATGTTCTTGTATAGAAATATAGATATATATTTTTGTAGCAAGAGAGCAGACGGGCGCGCGCTTCTCCATACAAACGTATTCGACTATTTTCTTCCTTAATATTGCCTCTAGGACTTTTTTATATTAAATTTTGCTGTAACTATGACGGACTGTTTTTTTTAATTTGGAAAATGGGCCATTCTGTTTGGCTTATCTTTTTAATTTTTGTAAAAAAGCAAATAGTTTTTTATAAAATTAGTTTGCTGAAGTATCTACCTAAATGCTATTTAGGTAAATGGGTTTTATATATATGTTAGTGCTCCTATTATGGACTTGTCTTTACTTATTATTCTTTAAATGTAATACATTTAAAAAAAAAAAGTTTACCGGGAAACTACAAAGCATTTAAATAATTTTCAACGTTAAAATTAAATTTAATTCGGTAAGTGTTTATTTTACCTGCTTTTACCAATTGGCAATTAGGTACATAGGTACTTAACTTTAATAACTACTATTGGTTACTTACAACTAGGAATTGGTTAGATGTTATTAACTGTAAGTAATCAATTAATTAATAATCTCGTTAGTACATAGGTACTTACATTTACATACAGTAGTTAGGTAAATATAATCGATTTTCAGATAGATCCAAATACCTACTATTTTATTCAACTACCTATTAATAGGGTAAATCTAAATAAAAGATGGCGGTTTCAAAAGCTGTAAGATATTTACCTATTTTGTTCCTTCCATTTATAGAGAAATATGTGCAGGTTTTTTTCTTTTCTATTAAATAGGTGCTATAATTACTCTCTTAGGATCTATTATTTGCGATTCAAACTCATTTCATACGTTTCAGGGCCTGGCAAGTTTTCATGTCCACAGTTGATTGTATTAAAAAAATAAGGATAGATGTACAAACCTAGAGGTGTGAGAGTGTCTTCTCTGGGGTCCCTGTGTCTCCTGCGCTCGCGTCGCTCCTGTCTGTCTCGGGCCATGATGGCAGCGATGGAGAAGTCAGTGGCGCAGGGCCGCGCTGAGCACTCCTCCTCCATGGCCGGCCGCTCCCGGCTCTCTCCCTGCAGCAGCATCAAGTTCACCGCCTCGGATCCCAGCTCCACGATGCCCGCTGGTCGCGACCACACCGCGTCACCGTCTGTACATCCCATCGATCTCACAGAACATGATCTTTCCAAATTTAAATATAGAAATCTCCCCCTTGACACTCGCCGTGTCTTCTACCTTCGCTGGTCCTTCTCTTATCGGTTTATTCGTAGACTAAATAAAAAATATAACATCGGCAGAATCTGAACCTATAGCCAAAAATCGGAATTTATTTAGTTTCGAGATCTAAACAATCACAGATTACTTTTGACGATTGCAGCACAAATTTTACGTCAATACTTAAAAAGTTGAACTCGTAAGCGTGGTCGTTTAGTGGAATAGTCCTGAGTTGTGAATACTTGTGAAGTTTGTTGGTATCGTGTAAACTTTTTACGCGGAGTGGTATATGATGCGCGGACGAGCGGACCGGTGCGGCTCGGCGCGCTGTCGACTCGACTGAGGCGGTCGAGGGCAGGCGGCGCGCCACAGGGAGGGGCCTGCATCTACCGCCCTATACCTCCACACTCCGACCACGCACACACTACCACTTTTTTATTACTTCTTTCTTATAAACTCTGTCTCGCTCTAGCCGGTTCCTCCGGTCGTACTGTCCCTGTCTCCGAGAGTTTTTCTCCACGCGATAACTATTGAAATTCGCTAAACGGCTCACCGCGGCGCGGAAAAGGTTCTCTCGTTAAACGGTGTACCGATAGTATCGGGGTATTTATTAGCATTACACACTGCACCGACGTTTTGCATCTCCGTTTCGTTTTTATGTGACGAGATAGCTTGCCGGGGAGAGCAGTGATATGCATTTATCGGAAGTTTATTGAGACATGGCTACTTTACAGAAAATTGAGTATACCTAGTTAAGATCAGGTGGGACATAGGTAGGCGTGGGCAGTAGACACATTAACTTGATTAATAGGTTTTTTATTAATTAAGAATAATGTTTTATTAAAATACCTAAAAAACCTTGGCAGGATACGTTCAATACGCGAACATAGGTAGTAATTAGAATAATAAAAAAAATGCTGGACCCATAGGAGTTTTTTTTAAATTACCTAGATAACCGGAAAAAACGAAATAATACCCGTACCTAATACTTTATTAATTACGTAAAAGTGTCAATAATTAAATTTTAAAGATGGGCCGACTAGGGGTTCTGCCGACTAGCAGACTAGCCGACTTGTCGGTTCCAAAATTCATAATTATGCATCATTATAATTTCGAGATATTTGGGTTAATCATGATCACTAGGCGATTGTTGGTATTTTTGGAAAAATGTTCGAAAGCTGTAGCGAAACTTCCAAAAAATGGATGAAATAAAAATAAATCGGATTTTTTTTTTAATGGAGCTGAGACCCACATTTTAGATGTATGATGTTTAAATGATGTATGCAGGATATGACGTGTTTTGTTTACGTTTTTCTGACTACTTATTCAATAAATATAGGGTAAACCTGGGAGAGTTGCCTATAGTTTTTAAAAAGCTTCATAATTTCATACTTACCGAAAGTAGATGAAAAAAATAATAATTACAATAGTTAAATCATATATTTGTTAAAGAGGTAACATAGCAAATTATAACAATTTAGCCTTAAATTTTGACAATACAGCCTTTTATTTTTAGTCTGTCGATTAGGCATCATACCTATGGGTGAGACGCCCATTAGGTATCAGGGAGAGATGCTTACGTAGTCATTAAAAGGAAAATGAGGTTTTATTTGTCACAAGTCAAACATTTCGCAGGATCTCCACTGCAATCTTCATGGAACCATTTCTGGCATTGTATACATTGCAGCAAGTCATAGCTTTTCTTTGTCGCACTCTCCACATGCAACGCAGATATCTCCTAAGATACTGCGTTCTATATTTTCTGTGGACGAATCGTCATGCTCGGAATAATCAGAATCCCCATCACTCGACTCATTTGATGTTTTTATTTTAATGATTTTGGGTTTTTTGGAATAATTCCTTTCAGAACGTTAAAGGCGTCTTACTCCCAAAATCAATTAGGCGTCTCTCCCACATGACTGGGTGAGAAGTCTAGAGTATTTAAAATCAGTAAAATGGAACGCACTTTAAAAATGGCGTCTTTGCCGTGACAACCATCATCAATTCCATCAGTAAAAATCAGAAAAAACAAAAGTCATTAAAATGTGTTGAAATTTTTAGATTAAAATGTTTCTTAGAAAAAAAATCATGGGTCTGACCGGTAGTTTGACTCGAAATAAACACAAAAATCACACTTATTTTCGGAAGCCACTTGCACAAAAACTTGCTTTTAGGTATTCGAAATGCAACTGACCCGGTTGGATGCGTTTAGAAATTACTATTATTTATTTATTTAATATTATATTTTTGTAGACATCTCTCCTCTATAGGCATCTCTCCCAGGTTTACCCTAGGTTTTATTGCATAATTGTTAGTTGACGACTAGTCGGCATAATTTGTAGTTAAACTGCCGACTAGTCGGCTTTCCCGACTAGTCGGCGAATAGTCGGCCCATCTCTATTAAATATTAATAATCGCCATCAATAATTATTTTTTATTGTTTCCTAGTTTACTTCTATTCGTTCGTTCGTTTTACCTTGCCCATAATTATACTTATTTATTTATTTTATTCTATGCCCTTATTATTACAAAATAATTCTCTTTTTATGACTTTTTATAAAAAGAGTAAGATATCTTACCCTTTTATACCATTTTTAACAATATTGCTAAAAAAACATAGTTGCAATATCTAGATAGGTTTTTCTGAAAATATTTTTTGCCACCACGGCCACGGAGACTGAGGCAATTTTAATAGTTTTATTGTCTAATTTTGGCCCTGTTCTAAGCTAAGTTTTAATTTGAAATCTATTTATTTAAAAAACTTTATCGATTAAATTCATTATTCAATCGGAAAAGTGAAAGAAACCATAATTTCATTCTGAAGGATTTCTAGAGGTTGCAGGGTCACATCCTTACAGGTGCATAATTAGGTATGAAAAGCTTCTTATCCAAGAGAAAATGAAAAGAGTGAAAGAGAAAATAAGAAGAATGAAAAGCTTTTTTTTCTAAGTGTAGGAGATGTTTTTGAACAATTTTATCTTTTTACCCGACTGTCAAGAAAGGGTTGATTTTCACATTTTTATCAAGTTATAAAGCCCTAGCTGCGTCTCGCGGTTTCACCCGCGTAAGTGAGATGGTGATAATGGTGTTAGATTTTTTGAAATCGGTCCAGTAGTTTTTGCGTTTATTCATAACAAACATACAGACAAACACACACACACACACAC
The DNA here is from genome assembly GCA_958496205.1 of Idaea biselata. Lineage (NCBI taxonomy): Eukaryota > Metazoa > Arthropoda > Insecta > Lepidoptera > Geometridae > Idaea > Idaea biselata. The sequence goes on from OY292397.1 coordinate 20,777,523, forward strand.
AAATACAAATCTTTCCTCTTTATAATATTAGTGTAGACTACAACTTAATTCCTTACCGAGGTACTTAATTATTTTTTTTTATATTTTTTGAGTTTCAGATTGCAAAATAAACCTTTTGTTTGACGAGTTCGAACCGAATAAAAAAAATCTTACCAAGCAATTAAAAAACACCAATTATACTTTTCAAAGATACAGCTAGTTTCTCTAGCTACTGGAATACAACTGATCAATAAAATCTCAACAGTTATTGCGTCAAATCAAATTTGCGGAAAATTAAACTCCAACGACTTTCTACCACTTTTGAAAATATAATAATTGTAGAAGTGGCAGTGGTTCAAACTAACCATGTCATATGGCAGTTAAACTTATCGCCGATAAGCCGGTAATGGCTACATAAATAGCCTTCGATAGAGTCCATATCACAAAAGTAGTCCCGCGAAGCAGCGCTGAAGACGCCAAACAATTTCCTAAATACAATGTTATCGATGTCCTCCTTTTTTTTTTAAATAATAAACTAGGGATAGCCAAGGATACCTGTATAGGGCATAATATTTTAAAGAACTAACTTTACAATCTTACATGGTTGTATCCAAATACAAATACCTCGTAAATACCTCGTTATTAAATAATATTTGTAAATTTACAAATATTTTAAAGGAAAAATAGATCTACAAAACACACAAGGCCTCATAATCGATATCAGAGCGATGCTGGTTCGAGTCCCACCTTGCGTAGCCTTGTGTTATGTTTTTCCAGATATATTCTTTCTTTTATTTTTTCAACGATAGCCAAGCATACGCTTGACCATTTATAAATAAATAGAACGGACTTTAGTCTAGGACACGCAAACCGTTCAAACGACCGACTGGCCATAAGTGGCACATGATAGACTGATAGCAATGGTGTCTCTTGGTGTTGGACGCCAAGATCCACTAAGGATACGTTTGATCAAACTGGAGTTTACTCCCCAGTTACTATCTATTCTTTGCATATCAATACGAATATACGAGTCAAACGGCAAAAAATAATGAGGTGTATCTCGTTATGTAACTTTTAAGAGGAATTAATTTAAAATCATTCCTAATATTTTTTGGGTAATATTTTGGCAGGCATTCTCACTTATCACTATCTTTTTCTTATATTATTTATATTTATAACCGACTTCAAAAAAAAGGAGGAGGTTCTCAATTTGAATGCGGATAACTTCGTCGTTTATAAACCGATTTTAATAATTCTTTTTTTATTTGAATGGTGAGAATTTCAAGTTAGTCCTATAGGAATTTAATGAGGATCTGACGAGGATCTTCGGATTGATGAGCAGAATAGTTCCTCAGAAAGTAGTAAATTGCTTACTTTTGGACTTTTACCGATAGAATCAGACCTTATACTACTGGTTCGGGATTTATAAAGCCCCTGGAACCACCTTCTCATCATAAAACTCCTCAATGAATTAAGGTTACAATTTTGATGATTTTTAGTGGTAGGTAGCTGAAAGAAACACTAAAAAGCATTAAAAAGTCGGGCTCCATACTACAATCTGGATCTACCCGGTAAAACTGCCCGACTTCAGATTACATAACAGATACGTCGGTGGCACTGTATGTACGTAATACTTTTTGAAGTCGGTTTTTTTATGTGCAAATCTTTGACCTTCGTCCGCCATAAGCGAAACTAAAGTAAGTAATTTTGATTCCGTTTTTTACCTAACACGGTAATTCTTTCGTGAAAAGGACTCTACTGCGAATTGTGACGAATCGTTATAATTATATTTAGTTTTAGTATAACACAATTTATATTTTAACGTTAATTAATCTCAGTTATAATTTCCAATGTAATTGCTAATTAGTGATAAGGTTCTCGATAAAATAACCGCAGATTTCTTGAAAGCTACGTTATTTAATTTTATAAGCAACCTTCCATCTTACTGACCTGTTGTTTTATGATCTTATTTACAATTGATTTAAAAATAAATAATAATACAGAACACGAGTTATACAAATATTTAGGTTTTCAGCAGGCACTACAAATAAATTACAAACAAACAAAGGCTAACATTACAGCAAAATACAAACATAGACTAAACAGTATCCTCCGATCCAAACTTAACTCACGAAATCTTATCAAAGCTGTCAACACTTTTGCTATACCTACCTATTTTGACTTATTCATTTGGAATAATCAGCTGGACCCAAACCGACCTTATTAAATTACAGACAACCATCAACACAAAAATGACAGCTCACCGAAAGCATCATCCTAGATCATGTATCCAAAGGCTAACCTTGTCAAGGAAGGAGGGCGGACGAGGTATAATTGATATATGCAACTTACACAGCAAACAAATAACAACTCTTAGAACATATTTTCATAACCGCTCTCAAAACTCTACACTACATAAGTTGGTTTCCCTAGCAGACAAACGTTTCACACCACTTAACTTGCGCGACACTAATCCACAGCGAAACGAAAAAATCAAAGATACTAACCATAAGATTGAAGAATGGAAGCAAAAAAGCCTCCATGGGAGACACTGGCAAGACCTCCAGCAGTCACATGTCGACAGAGAAGCGTCGAACGCATGGCTGCAGAGAGGAGAGTTGTTCCCCGAAACAGAGGGTTTCATGCTAGCCATTCAAGATCAAATAATAGAAACTCGAAACTACCAGAAACATATCATCCGTCTACCAAACTTACCCACAGATTCCTGCCGTCGATGTCATACTAGCTCTGAGACCATACAACATATAACTGGCGCGTGTAGATCCATAGTCCAAACAGACTACAAACACCGACACGATCAGGTTGCATCAATTATACACCAACACCTTGCCTACAAATATAAATTCATCCAAGAAAAAGTTCCCTATTATAAATATACACCCAACGCCGTTTTTGAAAATAGTGAATATAAATTATACTGGGACCGAACTATCATCACAGACAAAACAATTCATTTTAATCGCCCTGACATCACAATTTTCCATAAACCTTCTAAATCGGCATATTTAATAGATATTGCTGTGTGCAATACACACAATATCCAAACCACTCATACTGAAAAGATTGCAAAGTACTCAGACTTATCTATAGAGCTAAGAACACAATGGAATGCCGCAAACTTAAAAACCATACCAATTATAATATCCTCTACCGGAGTCATCCCCAAGTCCCTACACACAATTCTAACTGCACTTGATTTGCCGAAATCTACATATATATTGTTACAGAAAGCAGTTATACTTAACACATGCCGAATAGTTCGAAAGTTTTTATCCCTTCCACCCTGAATCACGTTAAACGAATTCAACAGAACGCCCTTGGCTTCGGCCCGTGTAAAATCCACCTCTTTAAAAAGAGAGACAAAAACATATAAAACGAAAAATAATAATAATATATCTTTATTTCTCCACAATAACATACATAATTATTATCAAACTAACCTAATATAGTATAATATAGCATCTAAGACAAGTTAGTGATTAGATATCACTGTTTTATGTTATTGCGAAGACTGGAGTCTGCACTTAGGTTTTCTTATTGCTAAATATTGAGCTCTGCATAATTTTATGATCAGATAGGGTAAGTGAAACAAAGGGACAAGTGAAACACTAATTATTAAACCTTATGAGATATACTCTTAAGGGCCCTATTCTGAAAAACTGAAAATCCATGTCGGGCGCATCGAAAATTGTTGATTATTTCATGACGGAATGTCGTAGAACTTTTTTTATGTACAGATTGTAGGCAACATTGTTTCCGATATTTTAGTGCAGTTTCCATACAAATATGTCGAAACGTATTGAAGCCTATCGACATTTTAGCCAAATCAGACATTTTTTGTCTAAAATTTGGATAGGCTTTGCACTAATAGGAGGTTATAATGTAGGAAATACTGTCACCTACAATCTGTGCACAAAAAAAGTTCTACGACATTCCGTCATGAAATAATCAACAATTTTCGATGAGCCCGACAGGGATTTTCAGTTTCAAGGTCGTTGACGTTGATACTCCTCTTAAGGTAATTCCTTGGTAAGATAAGAATGACGAACTAATTTCAACACTTTACATATACTACGCTACGATCCTGATTACGTAACTCTGTTGCTAACAAATCTCGATTGAAACTATTGAAATCTTTGGTTTTATCGTTTAGGGATACGGATTTAACAGTTACAGTCGCTTGTTTTAATTGCGACTGAATAATGTGAAAAATGACGTGTAATCAACAATTTCAATTGTTTTAATCAAGATTTGTTAGCAACAAAGTTACAAAATAAGTTGCTCACCTTTGAAGGTCTATCAGTACAATCAAACAAAAGATTAATGGATCACCTTTTCATCACAAAAGTTCTCAATTGGTAACGTAATGGGTTATCTTTTGGACAATTTGGTAAGTACCTATACTTTGGATCAGTATATTCAAACACTTAAAATTATGAATTATAAAAACCGAACCAAATACCTACTATGAAACTAGGTAGCTGGGCTTCTATGGAGGTTTATTCCACTTTGATCACCTGGGTAAAAGATGTGGAAATTTTAGGGTCCTCAAATCACATTGGAATCATATCACCCAGGTGAAATCAGTTGACATAAGTGGTGTCCTATGTTTACCTTGGAATTAATTCACCTAGGTGAACAAAGGCGACTTTATTTTTTCGTGTAGTGGACTTTTATCACCCACTAAACCATGCTAATAAAAACATCCGAAGAACAGTGTATAAATTATCATCACTTCTTTCACCCAGGTGATCAAAGTGGAATAAACCTCTATGGAATCTAGGTTTCACCTTGTTGTTTTCTAGTGATTTAAAAGGCTTCAAGACAATAATATAAACCAAATAAGAAAAACAATGGATCATTTTAATTGTAATTATTTTTATGATCTATAGATATTGTACTTAGTATAATTTACTTTACGACTTTTTTTTATTATATACGACTATTTATATAGCCGCAGTTTCACCTGCGTAAGTCACGATCTCGTAGGAACATAGATATAGATAAAGAGTAGCTACCTGCATACCAATTTTTATCGCAATCGGTTCAGTTTTTGCGTGAAAGACTAGCAAACATATTCGTTTACTTACACACTTACTTTCACAGTAGGATATGACCTAGTAGCGGTTACATTAGCATAAATCCCAATTCTTTGCGAATTTTGGAATTAATAGTCATATGTGATCTAGTTTCTTCTTTAACCCATGTAGCTCCGTAGAGTAGGGCTACGCCATCTCTGCCGTGGTCTCGTATAAGGCGATAAGGAGTATAGGGCAGAAAAGCAAATCTAAAGTTCTCCCCGCGCGGTGACGAGTAGGTAGACTAGATTCTGCTTAGTCACAATGTGTCATACAGGTAGCATATAAAAATACACACGATATATTAAGCGTTTGACCACTATCTCACCTGATGGTAAGATCATAAAACGTAATTAGGTCCTACTGTGCTCACCCCAATGGATTTGGGGTTTTAGGGGTTCCAGATAGAAATGAAACCGGGAGCATCACTTGGATGAGGATGATGAGGAGGATCTAATCAATTCCTAGTCTACATAGGTATATCTGCTATCTAGAAAAATGGGAAAACGTAAGAAACATAACCTCTTTAATCTAAACATTATCCCTCCCCCTTTCCCCCACTTAATCCAATCTCCCCATCCCCCTTTTAAATTAATATTAATAATAGAGAAAATCACTCACTGACTTCCAATATCACTGCCTCACTCATCACGAAATCTCAGAAACTACACGTGTAAGAATATTTGAATAAAAATGATTAGGTACTTACTTACTCTGAACCTTTTTTACTCTAATTCACAAAACCATTCCAGTTATGGATTTTGTATTAATTGACTACTTAAGAAATAAAATTAAGAATTAGGTCAGTAAGATCCGATACTAATCAATTATACACCATCGTAAGATGGAAACTTTCATATTGCATTGTTACCTGGCAGATTCTAATATCTTTTTCATAATCTGTCAACATCAGCAACATATAAATCCGGTTCCCGCCGGGTGCAAGTATTTATGCTTAAAAAATAAATATTTGTGTCTGGTCTGGGTGTCCCTCTATGTATAATACGTATGTATGTATTTACAAAAGAAAATTAAATATATGTAGTATATCCGTTATCTAGTCACCGTAACACAAGCTTAGTCGCTTATCACGGGGCTAGATGGCGCTGTGTGTTGTTCACAGAATTTATTTATTTATAAAATCTGGGGCACTCCGAAAAAATCCTCAGCAAAACTAAAATTAAGGAGCTCTTTGTCACATTTTCGTTGTCGTTGAATGTTCCATAGAGAGGGTGTTATCTCTCTTAAGAATTAAGTCATTTTCTTATTAATGATTTTTTTAGGAAAATGAGCATTCGGAAAATTATAATTGGTTATTTTAAGACTTTTCATAAATGTAAATTACGTCTGGAAATTCTTTCAGATATTAATCTGCATTTCACACGTGAATTATTTAAGTTATGAAACTAAGCTTTCATATTTATTGAGTAGATACGCATGGTTATTATTAAAAATATTAAATTTTAGTTATTTAAAAAAACAAAAATATTCCTTATAAAAAAATTGCACGCAACTTATGCTCCTTCGTAAACAAACTACAAGCTACAATTTGCGATAGGTATTATTGGTATCTCCGAACCTTAGTTGTCACAGAACCCTTCCATTACACTTTTTTCCCAAATCAACGTACAAGTTCTGATTAAAATTTAAAAGTAGTACACCGTGTGAACCGGCCACCGAGCAGAGGGGGAACGCCGCCCCAAGTAGGCGGGCCGGCCATTTGACAAACGAAAATAAACTTAAAGTTAACCCACTACGGTTCATTTCAAGTCTTTGCCGAAGGATGCATTTAATGCAACTCATTGTGGGAGTGAAGCTATTCCCTGCTAAGTATTGTCCGAGTCGCGTAACTCCTAAGTTTTAATTCACATTTTCTTAGTGGAAAGTTGAGGTTATTTCAGTAACTTGACTAGGCTAAATTTTTGTTTTTAAAGTTAATTTAACCTAAGTTAATTTAATTTAAGTAAATTAACCAATAAATACCAATAATACTAGTAAAAATACCAATAAATGCTATTATTGTTTTCCATAAATACTTTTGTTTATTTTTGAAGGTGGATACTGAAAATAAGTTATATCTAATGGGAATGTTTTAAAAATTCATGATACAAACTTGCGACCTGATTAGTGTAGGAGCTTCTGCCCGCAGCTTCGCGAGTGTCCTATAGGAAACATCAAAAAAAGTTCAAAGTAAAATTGGACCCCCTTCACGATTTCCCCTTAGGGGTGGATTTACGAAAAACCATTAATTAGTGCATACCTACACACCACAAAGAACATACCCTCCAAATTTAATGTCTCTAGAACCAGCGGTTTGAGCTCTGCGTTGATATTTATAGTCCATTGTGTCATTCAGTCAATCAATCATTACTTGGAATTTTATAGGTATAGATTACTTAGACAAAGTAATTACTTAATTAGATCAGTCTATAAAAATGGCAACAAGGAAATGTTAGTATACTTTATAATAACATGTTAAACTCACGAATAGTACCTATAGGTGACAGCAGAGTCCCGCGGTTTCACCCGCGTAAGACCCGATCCCAAGGGATTTTTCAAAAACCCTTTCTCAGTGGATTCCTACAAGGCACACAGAACACACTCTCCTAATTGAATGTCTCTAGGACCAGCGGTTTCGGCTCTGTGTTACTAAACAGATCAGGCAGGACACTGGATTTTATATGTATAGATTGTAGAAAAGGTAGTCGATATGCCGAGGAGCATACACCTACTAATAAAATACCAACTTCACAAAATACGACCAAAATCGTAGTAGGTTATCCGTAGGAGTTCTCCGCAACACATGCTCAAAACTGCGGTTTCACTAAGACAATAAAATTTTAGCACCAACGGTATTGAAACAGCTAAATCACAACGTACAGATAATTCAATACAATATCAAGTCAGTATCTAGGAGATACAACCATATTTAGCTACCATTTTATTTGGTTATAACTTTTAGCTACAGCTAGAAAGAATATTGAGGGGAATGGATGCATTCTACTTTCTTGTCTATACAAACTTTACAAACCTAGTCGTCTGTTTTCTCCCTGGACAAAGACATTAGAGCAAATATGGTTTTGCCATAAAACCTATATCAGCCCCCACGTTTTGTCTTTTTTTCATATTCTATTTTTTCTAAATTATATTTCTATTCTGATTAGAAAATGAATAAAAAAACATGGTAATGGCAGATATAGGTTTTATGGCACAAACATAATACTTACCCTAAAGTCTTTATCCATGGAGGGATCCTACTCATACCTAATTGTTCTCCATACAAAAGTAGGTCGACTACTTTTGTATGGAGAACGAGTTACAGTAGGTACCTAACCTTTCCTCTCAAGGATCATTATTGTTGTGCATTGATGAAAGGATGTTCATATTCATTCACAAATATTACTGTGACCACGCAATTGGTCCAAAAATAATAGTTTAGCAACTCTGCGAGCAATATTGTTTTTGACAGGTTCACAATAACTGTGCACTATTTGATGTTAACTTACAAAATAATGATTGCGACTATTCTAGCAAACTAGTCTGGCTAACGGGATACTTGTGTTACGGGATACCAATGTCAGAAATTTTTAAAGGTTTCGTAGTCAACAAGAAACCCTCATTATAGTGTCGTTATGCGTTGGACGTCCACCAACGAGATGGACGGACGACTTGGTTAAGGCCGCGGGTTCACGGTGGATGCAGGCCGCTTATGACCGAAGCATCGGGAGATCTATGAGGGAGGCTTATGTCCAGCAGTGGACTTCTTACTGCTGAAATGATGATGATGATGATGCCCGTTTGTCTGTCCACGACTTAAAGCGACGCTAAGTAGGTAGGTAAGTACTATAAGAAGCTGTTACTTTGCAATAAATTACATAATAGATAACGCCTTCAAAATCGTACAATAAAAAACCTTGTAGTGTCTTCTTCTTTTCCTATGATGGTTCCTAACATAAGGTGAGCTACACTAACCTTGTGTTGGAATTTTCAGGTCGCCCTAAAGTAACTTGACCTAACAATTGCTTTCAGTAATAACAACCGGGACCAATTGCTTTTAACGTACCTTCCGAAGCATAGAGCTCGAGAAAATGACTCCAAACAGACAGACAAACTTCCACAGTAGGCTATAATATCGCCTATAAAGGAAATCTCTTACAAACAAAAAATATTGAGCACTACTTAAGATAGGGATGGGGATGTGGTAATTTTTGACATATTAGGTAGGATGGAAATTCTGTAAAAGCTCACGGAAAAAATCGTTACATTCTGAAGTATTTATTTGAAACTCTTTTACGCCAGCTTATTCGTAACATTAAAGTACAAAAAACAAGATAGAACCTGCGAGGCTGCGACCGCTAGATACCTTGGCGGTGAAGTAACAATCCATCTTCTTCGGTTGGTTCTTTTTACGTTGTGGCACCCCCGGGAATAGTGGATTAACGTGTACACGGAAAATACAGTTTGGGAGTAAGTGCCATTTTACTGAAACGCTTTTTAAATATATTGTTATAGGCTTAATACAAGATTATTTGAAGTATTTCCTACTTTATGTGTGAAAATATAACACTTAAGAAAATTGGTTTATTAAAAATTACTAAGAGAGAAAAAGTAGCTAAAAACTGATTTGTTATGTTTAGGTACTTGGTGGAATTCAAGTCTGTTCCGAAATGTAGGTCAGTCTAGCCTAAGGAAAAAAGATCAGACAATCGTTTCACTTTATTTTCATCTAACCAATTCACTTGTTTGTGACACTTACATCTTCTTCGTTAGAGAACTATACCTTACACCACATGATACCATGAATTTGTGATGGGTAAGTGATGATCGTGGTCATCTCTTTACTATCAATCAAGTTTAAGACACACTTTCACATTTTCAATATCTATTAGTACCTAAAAATAAATATTAGACCGCTTAATTGTCCCCACTGTACGGCAAGGGCTTCCACTTATAGGAGTTAGGCAGTTCCCCGGATAGACAAATGTTTTATGACTGATTATTTGAAGAAATGCTTGTGCCAAAAATTTGGAAAGTATCTCCCTGGATAAAGACATTATAGCAAATATGTTTATGCTATAAAACCTATATTGGCTATGACCATGCCCCGCTACCTTTTGTTTTTTTTTCTAAGTAGAATACGAATTAAAAATGAGAATACGAAAAAATCAAAACGTAGGGCAAGGTCGGTCATGCATGGCCCATGCCTGATATAAGTTTAATGGCATAGCTAAACATATTTTCTCTAATGTCTTTACCCAGGGAGAAAACAGTCGACTACGTTTATATAGAGACACGATCCTGCCACTAGACCAACAACAACCGTATGACACTAAAATTCTATTAAATAAAGTTTACTAGGTAGTACTTTCCATTTTCGTAAAGTCATACTTGCAATCCATTTACGGTATTCTACTTTGGGACAGTGTCCGTTGTCCGAACGACGTGTAGTGTAGGTACCGGTGGCGGGCGAGTCGCGACGACCTGCGACACAACACCGACAAAATGTCGCACCAATGTGGCTTCCACGTCACATGAATAAATTAGGACGGTCCGATCTTAATTAATGTGCGACAGATTAAACTTCTACTTTTATCGTGATTAAGAGCTTTATGTATGGGAGTAACTCGATTTTCGAGGCGAATCAACTTGTTAAACATTTACCTACCTACCTATACGTGGTTTAGAAAGAAAAAAAATCTACTTAGGTTGGATACTCAATACATCTTAATACATGCCAAAAAAACTTTTACAAGTATTCTTTTAGGAATCATTACTATCTTACTCATGAATAGCATAGCTTACTTCGATCAGCATATTTTTTTTCATAAAGATAGTAAATAGGTTTATTTCATTTTGCAGGTAAGTAAAGTAAATATTACAGGACGTTGTACACAGCGCCATCTAGCCCCAAAGTAATCCCTTGTATTAGTAGGTTACGGATATACTAGAAATAATACTTTCTTTGTAAATACATACCCAAGATAACGTAGATATCACCCAGAACCAGAAGCAAATATTAATCATAAAAGCCTATCCCTGGCGGGAATCGATGCCGCCACCTTCTGGGTCAGGGTGTCGCCCAACGCGCCACAGAGGCTGTCAAAGTATCACTGCATTAGACAAGTATCTAACAACAGCCCTACTTTGTTACAAGTAACAAAATAAAAAGTGAATAATATTTTTGAGCGCAAACCTCTGAAAAGATAAATATGAATGATATAGAGTAACCTCCACATAGTCATAATGTGCAAACGCCAAGCTCTCCGCTCCGCGTTTTGGCTGACACTGTTCCAAGTCGAGGGGGTGACGCGGAGCCATATTGCTAGCGAGAATTGGTATCCAGTTTTATGTAACAAATTCATCGTCTTGTTACCTAGTCTTATGATTTTTCTTGCATGAATATCTACAATAGTGATTTGAAACAGTAGTTTAGGAAATAATACTTTTGAAAATACTTGGTACTTGTACATTTTTGGACTTTTAAAAACCCGACGTTTCAAGGACTTTCCACTGCCTCATGGTCGTGGTCGGTCTTTAACTGATCCCTAACGGTTGCCCCTGGGGGTGGCCTGACGGTACAGCGAACCCCTCTCTTTATACCCTTGCTGGTCATAGCTAGGGACGCTATAACATATATGCGTAGGTATTAGAGAACTGGGTTTGCTTGCCTTATGGTCACGAACCCCAACTATGCCCAAAGTGGCCATAGTCGGGGACGCTATAACATATATAAATAGGTTTTAGTGATGTTCGGGGTTCCGTTGCCTCTTGGTCACGCTGGGGTCTAGGTCTTGGAAAGTCATCGAAAAGCCGGGTGCTAATAATGTATAAAATAAAACGATATTACAAACCGAAAAAAAGTATTTAACCACAAAAGATCCTTACGATAAAGCAGAGAGTGAGGGTGAAGATCCCACTAAAAACATTGAACTTAGGAGAAACATTATTTGATATGCTATGAAAAACGCTTTCAGTACAACTCCAACCAGAGGCTGTGGAGCAAAGCGAGGCGCGAGCTTGCTTTATCTGCGCTGGCTTTGCGCGAAACAATATATTTATTGGACAGTGGTGTGCTCCCGACTCCCGAGGCTCGTTAGATGATCTATTCACTACACTTACGTGGCCACAGAATGACAACACAAACTTAAACATTGTTTTCTCATAACTGCTTTTTTATAATCTAAAGTTTCTTCGATGCTTGACCAAAGCAAGTTTCTTTCAAGTCACCTGATCTGATTTTCAAAATAAGGAAAAGTTTTTATCTTTTTTTTTCAAAACCGATACCTACCTGCTAAGCATTGTTTCCATGCAGATGCATAAACTATGTATCGTTTGTCTTCTACTGCAACATGAAGTTTTATAGTTGACAGACAGAGACAAACATTACAGAATTTAGTAATCTGGTAATCATCGTTTATAAGTCAGGGGGATGTTTAAGAAATGCTTTGTAGAGAGGGTTGGTGCACTAAAGTCAGTGAAGTAAAGTCTACGACGATGAATCCGATTGCAACGGCGAGCACACCCGTTGTTCCAGCGCAGCTGCTATATTACGGACACACCGCTAGTATTGTTTTCAAGATTAACCCGAAGTAAACTGCTGGCATTCCCTACCTACTCTGGATTATTTACAGTTTCGAGGAACGTATTTTCGTGATAGGAAAACGTTGCAAATAAAAGTCTCAATCACGGTTCTATTTGTTCAGTAGCGAGTGTGTCCCACGGGAGAGGAACAAGATGGATCGCGGTGTCAACACGAATTTGCATCCGTTGTTTGTCTCCTGCGAGGTCGGCATCGGCGGTAAACAACACCGCAATCTTATTGGGTTGTGTGCACCGGTTCGCATCAGTTATTCGCCGGTGCGGCCGGCTAACGCGATTATCTGTCGTTTCGAACGAGACGCTCTTTTTTCCCGCTCCCTTGTTTTCCAACTCTACGTCTGCTCTGTTTTTTCTGAATAGAAAATGGGATACGTCAGACGAAAAATTGACAAAAATATGGCCGATGGAAAATAGTGAGTTTTGTGATAGGATCTGTCGGTTTCCGAGCTCGCATATACAATTTTATTGTTTTTTGCAAGACTAGGTATATTTTATTTTCTTGATATTCTTTCGTATCGTATTCTTGTCTTCTCGCTTAGTTTTCTTATGTAAGATATAGTTTAAGTGTATTGTAGTGTCGTCATATCTGTACATGTTAATGCTTTTTCCTGTTTTTTCGACATTATTCGTTTTTCATTATAATTAGACACTGGTCTAGATCGAGTTAAAGATAATCATTGTTTTTAATCACCTCGACGTTTCGGCAAACGGGTTATACCGGCCGTGGTCCCGAGAAGACACAGGAGTCTTCTCGGGACCACGGCCGGTATAACCGACGGAAATCGTATTTGTTTAGAAAATAGATTATTCGTTTTTCTTAGGTACCTATATTCAGGTAGTAACGTAGTAACAATATAAAGAAGATAAGTTATCCAATTTACAAAAGTATTTAAAGGTTTATTTCATAACACCATTAAGACCTCTCATTAGCGCCAGCAGTAGCAGCCACTATAAAAAGAGTGAACAAAAAATCCCAGTTGACAGATGGGACTTCAAATATTTCGGCAATGCGTCGTTTCCTTGAAACAAGATGCACTCCTGTGATTTATTAACTTCATAAAGCGTTACAAATTATCTTTCAGTTTATGTTGTTCCAATTTATTTCATACTTTTATATCTCAACGAATGGGTAAGTGTTGCCAACTCTGCCATTCTGACATAACAGAATATGTATAAGTTGGTATGTACACACGAACTACGAAGCGATTGTTTGTCATAAATTGCGGATATAAGCAATGATTGCAACACGAATTACATCGAAATTTACACGCAAGAGGTCGTAAAGATGTCTATGATGTCTTCATACGGCATTTCCGACACGATGCTCCGACGTATGAGTAGATTCTACAAAGTAATAATTCCCCTGCAGCGTGGTGAGCCAGCATCGAGTAGCTCACACGCTCTAGCCAAACCGCTGATTACGACTTGATTACACCCCACAAAAACTTTCATAACCCGGAACTTCAATTGCCATTAGTGGCTAAAAAAACAATTATTGACGCCTCATGATAGCAATTAACACCCATCTGTTATTATACCCAAATCTTTGCTTTCGGTCTGTAGAACTATGATCATGTTTAATGTAGAGCCCCGACAATTTTGATACAGAACTATATTATCTTTACTGCTCGTAATTTTGTACCTTCTTTCTTTTTAATAAGAACTATTTCGAATAGTACGTAATGTTTCATAATGCAAAGACGTGTGAAGCTGACGCCTCCTACAGGCAACGGTGGCGGCGCGCGCGCAGACCACCCGCACTCGACCACCGGCCGACAGAGGGCGTGTGCGCGTCACACGTAGACGTTCACAAATAGTTTGTTGATGTTTGCAAAAAACAGATTGTACTATTTGATAAAAACGAAGATAGTTGTAATGTTGTAAAAACGACAATTGACAACAAAGACAATTGTAATAAAATGTCGAGGTTTGAAAGACATTAAGTTTGACGTTTGTTGTATCGATAACGATCTCTTCATTTAAATACATGTCAACAATGCTGACCTACAAAAGCAGTTCGGTTTCTCCCACGAGTCGAATCGTGGTATTTCAGTGTGGTCCATCGTGGTAGATGCTGTCGGCGCATGGGCTCCGGCACGCGCGCTATGCGCCCGCGCCGTCACACATAACCACTTTATAAATGACCAGGGCCCGGCATTAGGCGGATCGCATATATCATTTATGTAAATTGTGACGAAGACATATCTAGCTCCGCTTGTTGGTGCCCCCACTCCACACGACGTACATTCCAGTTCATTTAGTCGTTTCTCGGAGCAAATAAATCCGCCAATGAATGCCTCGCTCCTCAAAAATGTGTGTGGATTGTAAAAATATTGTTGGTAGGTAATCGTCAATTTTGGTTTTACAACTTCATTATTCCCAAATATCTCAGCATGATTTCTTAAAAATAAACATCCAGGTGTATAGCTAAATTACGTTTCTTAGGAACCTCTTGAGTTGCATCGCATTGTGTTTTGATTTGACTTTAAATATATAGAGTGCAATGCATTATCCTATTCAATCTAGGGTAATTCTGGACAAAAGGGAACCACTATTGTTGCGATGTTGTGACAACTGTTGGTAACAATTGATAATGCTTTTGTAAGCATGATTGATTACATAGTACCAATATTAATTGAATTTAAATGATGTAGATCAATCAGTTTAAAACTATATGGTTTAGAAAGACATAATAATAACGAAATTAAGAAAAATCTAATATTTTTAAGCTATGCGAAATGCCCGCGAAGTTCTCGACCGCATCTGACGAGTCGCACAAGTAAATGCAAAAAATATATTTTTGTTCCGCATCTTGCCTGAATTAATTTTTAAACCTACACATGCTTGTGAGATTCAGTAGGTACAGTTAGCAATGAAATGGTTCACACTTTTTATTACATTCTATTTTCTTTCAATGGTAATCTTTCTCGCTTACACACACCTAATTAAAGGCTGTGTTGGCTTGTACTTGCTAGTTTGACACTTCTTGAGACAAAATTAGGTATAACTTATTATATCTACTTAGCTGAAGATCTGAATTCACACAAAGACCTGTTTATTTTTCCGATACTTCCACAAGATTGGTCTAAATGCAAAGGAGTAGTCCATTTGAGCGTTGTAGACTGTAGTAAAAATCACAGTTACTGTAAGTTACATCACAGAAAAGGTAAACATCAAGAGTTAAGTCATAAATAATCCCTTACTCCGGATCCCAACCACAAGTTCTCGAAACGTCTGCCCGCGTCATACATCCCTCGTTAGCTCCTACTGTGCCATTCATCACCGCAACTCGCTTGCAGCTCACTCGCGACACTATTGAGACGTTTTCAGTCTTGCCCCATTCTCTCGTGAATTATTGTGGGGCGTCTCCTAGTAAACTAAATGTTGGTTGCCCACAATGAAAACTACATTTGCGGTTACTCGCCGTGTGGTCTCGTGACTTGTGAAAAATTGCTCACCTTTTAAGTTCAAGGACTGATGTTTCTTGTGTTGCGAAGTTTAATGAAGTTTTAGTTCTGCATTTCAAACTTGATTATTGTCAGTTTGAAATGCAGATATATCAGCAGTACCCATTAAGCACGCAATAATTAGGCAGTATTATGTATACACTCGAAACAAAAACTGCATATCATTTTTTGATGAAATAAACTATTTATTTATTTATTTATCAACTTCACGGCTTACGTTAACTCAAACAGAATTTCAAATCGTTCCTCAGCAGAAAATACTCCAATTTGAAAACCGTACCGTAGATATGGACCTAATATTGCTGTGTGTCATTTACATGATAGGTACCTACCGTGTGTTCATTAAATTAGGAAACCTGATTTTTAAAGCTAATAAGGAAAACACATAGAAAACATTTGTCCTATTTTTATGAACATTCTGTATATATTTGTCCTGCTTACCCAAGCTTAGACACTTTTTCTTTCAGTTTAGAAAGTACCTAATTAATTTTAAACTATATCAATCAATCAACTCTGTTTCATATAGCACCACGCCTTAACAAATAATTCCTAAGGGAACACGTGGTCACCTAGTGAGATCTGTGTTTGGACATCTCTCCGACCCCTGTGGTTTCGCAAAAGTACCCATTTTTTCTCCCGTATATGGGCAATATTGGGCTTGTCAAGTGACACATTAACCAAGGTGTTTTCAGGCAGGGTGGTCTTTTTTGTCACTAGCTGTTAATTGGTGACAATTGTGATCACCAACTGGTTGGTGAAGAGTGATGTATCCACCAGATGTGTTAATAATGTTTGATTTTTTATTGGTACTTGGTGAAACTTCCTTGAACCTACTTAATGTTTTGTTTTTTTTTTCTTATAGATTTTATTGATAGAATACAAATTCTAACACTTAGTTCACTTTATATACGTCTAACATTTTTATGTACGTCGTACTTACTAGACTGGCCATTTGAGACTACTCAATATTTTATGACGTTTACATAGGCCTTATACGAGGCATGCCTTTTAAGTTCTGTCGTTTGAAGAAAAAAAAACTATATAACCTTATAGTACCTTTTATTGTTTTTCAAAGTATTCACCACGAAGTTTAATACACTTTTCCATTCGCTCGAACCAGTTATTATAACATTTATTCCACTCCAAAGTGGGGGTGTTCAAAATGGCTGACTTGAAAGCGTCGACCGCTTCTTCACTGCACTGGAACCTTTGACCACGAAGAGTTTTCTTAATTTTAGGAAATGTAAAGAAATCGTTAGGGCTTAGGTCAGGACTGTATGGAGGATGGTCAAGAATTTCTACGTTTTCCTGCTTGAAATACTCAATCGTTTGACGAGCGGTGTGTGAGCTTGCGTTGTCATGGTGCAGGATGATGCGTCGCTTTGGGCTAGATTTCCGAAGTTCGGCGATGACTTGTGGTAAACAAACTGTGGTATACCACTCCGCATTAACCGTTCTACGATCTTCAAGTGCAATCGTCGCAACATGACCGGTTTTCGCCACGAACGTA
Organism: Idaea biselata; assembly: GCA_958496205.1. Lineage (NCBI taxonomy): Eukaryota > Metazoa > Arthropoda > Insecta > Lepidoptera > Geometridae > Idaea > Idaea biselata. The sequence goes on from OY292397.1 coordinate 20,795,177, forward strand.
GCCACCATCTTCTTTGAAGTGCTTCGAGAGCGAACAACTTTAGTCGGCTTTAGCTCGTTTTGGAAAACCCAGACTGTAGATTGTTGTTTGGAATCAGGATCGTAGGCATAGATCCAAGATTCGTCACCACTGATGATGTCGTAGACGTGATTTGACTCTCCTCGGTTGAACCTCTGAAGAGTTTTCTTACACCATCTGACGCGGTCTGACGCGGCGGAATGATCTGCCGCCTTATGATCGTCGGAAAGCAAATGCGGGATCCAACGGCAAACTAACATCGTTGCTGTGAGACAATTAATCGTCGAAGATCGTCATGTGACATATCGAGAGATAGAGGCGTTATTAGGCATCTGAGGGACAACCATTCAAAAGATATTGCATGAGGCGCTTGGTGTGGCATGGGCCTAGATATTTTGTGGCCTAGGTATATACGAGTATATCTATCTAGCTTTTCATTAACAGAGATGTTATTCTTCCGGAAGGATTAATGGATACGTAGGTAAGCGTTAATTATAATTGTTTATTATTTTTTAATAATAGGTATTTGCAAATCCTTTTGTCGATTTATGACCACTTCTACAAATGGCCTCTTTTTACATTGAACCACTTCTACATTGGACTATTTCTACATTTGACTACTTCTATATTGGACCACTGAATTACAAGATGAGTACACGGAAAGTAAAGGTTGCAGGTTCAAATCCTGTCGCGTGCAAATTTTTGGAAAGTATTTCTTCACAAAACCAGTCATCCAGGTATAGGAAAGAGTTTAGAACATCAAAGACGATCGAAATTCACTCCGAAAACGGACGCTTCACAGATTACCAATATAATATCTAATGACAAAGTCGAGGACGTTATTAGAATAGACCACCATCTGACAATGGCGGTGGGCGATCGGAACAAATGGACGTGGCTAGACTAACAGCTTTAAGTTCCCAACGGCTACCGTAGAAAAGCAGGCGGTGGCAGTTAGGAAAATACGACTAAAGGTGATCGCACATGTATCAGCACCGTACGCGCAGCACGCGCCGTTCTCGCCGCATTTTAGAATTCATTGTATGTAATGATGTCAAACCTCACACGTTTCACCCGCACCGTACGTGCCGCATTTCGTAAAGTGCGATGCGCGATCACCTTAATAAGTAATAGTACGAGACGTAACAGTGTCTAACAGTAGCGACATAAATGCGATCCATTAAGCCGATACCACTTACTTTCATCTCGGTGAAGATAACCGGCCATATGCAGTTTTTCTCTAAATCTATTTCTGGCGATGAACCCGGCGCTTTCTGTAGATATTTACCAAGTTAAAGACGTTGCCGGCATGTTAAAAAACCGACGCAGGCGCCAGACAAACGATACACCTATCTTCTATGAGTAGCTCTTAAGAGAGGAACTGTTAACGATTCTTTGTCTGAAACACGTAGGAGAATATTATTTTTTAAATCATTATTTTAAAATATTTTTACGAACTATACCAATACTTCGTTTTTTTTTTAATTTCAGATTACGATCTGACGTTAAGGTTCTTTGTATTTGACATTTTTTCATTAGGAAGATGTGTCAAATCAATCATAGTCTTCAATTAAAAAACGAAGTAGGTATGGTCCATTTTGACTAAACCCTGAATAGAAAGTTTTTTTTGAAGTTCGGAAAAATCTGTCTTTAATAGTCTTTATATATGTCTTTAGAATAATAAATACATCGTGTATTAATAAATACATCATGGACCTAGTCAGGGAAACTGTTATAAAAAATCGGTTGTGGCTTCATAGGGTTCCGTACCTTAAAAGGTGAAAAGGAACCCGTAAAGATCACTTTCTTGTGTATCACCACAGATTATTTTATCTAAAGTTGATACCTAGAAATATTTTAAAGGAAAAATACATCAACAAAAACACAACGCATGATCGACGATGAGTGGGATTCGAACCAACAACGCATCTTTACTCAATTAGTAACGACTTAAACAATTAGTCCACCGGCGTCTTGGTGACATTGCACCCATTACCTACTTTGTAAAAATTGTTGTGTAGAAGTCTTTAAAACCATATCATTTGGCTGTAAAAATTGTTCTTTGATCACGTTTGAGTGGACCGCAACAACGTCTTAGTTCGTAAGGCTGAAACGTTTTATTGAATCATTTTTTATGAAAATGAAGGTGATTGATTATTGAAGAATATTCCGCAGTTCGATTATGTTTGAAAGCAGTTTAAGCACCTGTAACCTCTTTGTTCTACCCGCTTTTGTATGGTCAGCAAAACAATGTCAAACATTTTATAATAAACTTCCTATACCTATATCGTACTAATATTATAAAAGGGAAAGTTTGTGTGTATATTTGTAACTCCTTCACGCAATACTAATAAATTTTAGTAGGTATGCCTATAGTTAGAGATCTAGTTTATCACATATGCTACTATTCATCCCGATAAATCGGGATTTACTATATATTAAATAAATACAGAATTGTTTCCATTAGGTGAAGCAATTAAGTCTAGGTAGTTGTACCAAGTATTTAAACCAAGTAAAATAATTTAGATTTTTTAATTTGCAATTGGAAAACACCACACATTTTCACAGACAAGGGCTCTACAAACTTTTTGTTTGTCAAATTTTTGCTACTACGCTAAATTCAACATTTTCTATAATACGTTTTAGCTAACGGTACAAGGTGAGGAGTGTTGAAGATCATTTTTTGCAAATTCGGTGGAGATCTGATCGATATCGCCTATTACCTCGTATCATAAACCCGTAACGATATTATTTTACTACCGACACAATTTTATGCCGTATGTAACCAAGTGTGTACTCAAAAAATCTACATACCACTTTAGCTTAAACGATTCCCGAAAGAGAAAATCCACTAAGAACTATGAAAAAATATACCTATGTCCAAAATAGTTGATCTCTTCTTTTCTTCTTCTTTTCGTGTAGTGGTGTGGCTCACCTAGTGTTAGAGTTTAGTGTTAGAGTTTAAGACCTCTAACTTGACTTAACTGAACCTTAACTCTATCTTTTCTCTAACACACTTTTAATGCAGATCTTTCTTCTGTTGTTTTTGGATTGAAATTAAACTCATTCCGTTTAATCCTGAAGAAGAGAACTAAGAGTCTCGAAGCGTTGAGCATTGAAACAATGCTAAAAGTGATAAATACCACACAATTAAAAATCGAAAAATTGGTTTAATTTTAACACTTTTAATGTTCATAGTATTTGGTAACCATACCTAAAACAACGGGACAAGACCAACAACAAAATACTTTTTCTTTTGTTGCTAGTGACAGTCGTAACGTAGTAGATTAAGTCCAAATTTTACTATTTTTTTATTATTTATATGGTCTTCTTAATTGAAATTATCCTAACCATTGTTCATTTTTGCATAAACCGGTCCCAGTGCCAGAGGGGGCTAATTACCTCCAGTCCAGGATGGTGTTGATGATGCAATGTTTTTGCTACAGGCTCACGAGATCGGTAGGCGCATTACAGCACGTAAACGGTGCGCTTTATATTGCTACGGTCCCACTTGCAGCGATTTCGTTTATATTTTACTATATGCAAGAACTGGGTTTGTAAGCTTTCCCATATTTTCTAGCATCTCTCTATTTGATGAGAATAGACGCGATTAATTTTCATAAAAATAGTTCAATAGGTGGGTTAAGTTACCTGTTGAATAACAGAAAATGAAAGAAAAACTCCAATTTAGCTTTTTTCCTCTCTTATTCACTTTAAATTGAAAACTTTGACTTTAAAGCGACCTCTGTGGCGCGTCGTGGGAAGGCCTGAGTGCAATGTAGAAGGTTCCGGGTTCGATTTCCGCCGGGTTCAAGTATTTATGCTTAAAAACAAAGACACCCAGACCCGAAATAAAACAAACATTTATTTCGGGTCTGGGTGTTTTCTATGTATCATATGTATGTAAAAAGTATAATATGTAGTACCTATATCCGTTGTCTAGTACCCAAAATACAAGCCTAGTGCTTAGTTTGGGGCTAGATTGTGCTGTAGTAATGTCGTGCAATATTTATTTATTTAAGGATAACAATTCTATTTAAGAGGGTTCATTCCATTCTCTTTCTCCATACAAACGTAGTTTACGTTTTCCTTCCTGGATATAGACATTAGAGCAAATATGTTTATGCCATAAAACCTATTTCTGTCATGTCTTGTCAATGTACGAACCTTTTTTTTTTCTAATTAAAATAGTAATAAAAAATAAAAAAAAATAATTCGGAAGATGATTAGTCATGCCAGATATAAGTTTTATGGCATAAACATATTTGCTCTATTGTCTTTATCCAGGGAGGAAAACGTAAACTACGTTTGTATGGAGAAAGAGAATGGAATAAACGCCCTTAAGTACTTTTCGATTACGAATCAAACGCTAAAAATAAAAGTACTTACCTATTTATGAGAGTTCTAACTAGAACCCGTTTTGTTATTCATGTCGCGACTAATTTTATATTTATATTTCGCGCAAACCCATTTCCATCGAAGTCTTTAAACCACCATTACCCGCTTGTTGTAAAACCACACGTTACTCACGCTAAATATATTGCTTGTGAGAATCGCACCGCTCTTGTACGGCGTGCCGTCGTCGATACCTTAATTGTTTTAAATGCTTACGACGAGCGACGGGACGTTCATTACTAGAATGCTAACATGACAACACCTCGGGCGGCGGCGACACACTTTCTATGGAAACACTTTATTGTATTGGAAACATGTTAAGATAAAGGCTGATTTTTACACCCTTAGTCGAGTAACTAATTACTTTGCATTTGGTTCGCTCTTGTCGTAAACGTGACATAGACTTTTCTTAGGCAGAGCAAAATAATTACTGAACTCGACTTTAAGTGCGGCTATTAGTAGTATATAGTTACCTATTGATAGAAATGCAATAAACCAGTTTTTTTTTCTACAGCGCCATCTAGCCCTAAACTAGGCTTGTACTATGGATGCAAACAGCGCTTTTAACTACATTTTTTTTTATACAGTAATAAACATTTTTAAATGGTCAGTTACTAGTCTATTGATCTTTTCAGGTAACGATATCTAGGAAAATACGCACACAGACATTTCTCACCGGTCTACTTATGCATGCATCTAACGTGTGTTATGTGTGCTAGATTATTGAATATATTTACACTCATGAATAATGAACTTGTGACCTGAATTAGTTTAAGCCCAATAAATCATTCACAAACATGAATATCAAAGGAAACTCAATTAGTCGTGGATAATTCCGCTGCAAGTCTACCAGAGACGCAGGCTGATTAACGATCATTTGCGCTTATTGATTGAAGCCGTAGAGAGGTAGTAAAACGCAGCAGTGCTCGTAAACTGGCACTCGAGCTCCTTGCTACCGGCGCCCGCGCACAAAGAAACCGCCGACAGCCCTCCTCCCTCTTGCCCTGTCAACGCAGTCACGGCCCACATTTTAATTTCGCCCCCGGCTAAAAATACGACCGATGAATATTATCGACTATTGAAATCAGAAATCGGCAATCTTTATTATTAATTTTAATAATCTTTATTTCCATAAATATCTCATTATTAGTAAGAAATAAGAAAATTGTCAGTCCGGCGTTATTCATACCAACATTACAATAATCCATACATGTAGATATATAAAGAAAGGCAGTACTAATCCGGCTGGAACGAGCCCAAAAACTGTGTATGTCTCAAGACGAAAGTCGTCGTTTTAATTGGTTGCATTACTGCTGATCCCCTTATTAATAGGTTGATTACTTGCGGGCCGGTTGCGGCGCGGAGCCGCCGGACTGTCGCAGCGACTGCGACTGGATCAACGTCTTCAGTCCCAACTTATGCAACTAGCTAAGAAAATCTCTACGACTGCAAAGTGGCTTCCATTCCGTAACTAAGTACATTTTAAATAAATCCGTTGTACAAGTAAGTTCACGGAAGACATTGTTTCGTTTAAAATAAGAATGATACGCGGAATAGCGTTCGTGGAACTAATTTCGATTCAATTTGAATACGTGATGGAGTATGTATCATAATAACACAGTTATTGGTGCGAATGATTCAGACTCATTTTTGCGAATACTTCAGCGCGTTGGAAGTTAATAGCTTTAAATCGAACTGAAAATATCAATATCGTCCGGAAATATCCGGCATATCAGAACAGCGGTTATAAATCTGCGAGGTGTCGGCTGCTATCAAACCGCACTCTCCGCCTGATGGTTTGTATCATTTGCAAAGCAGCTAAGAAAATACTTGAGCTTGGTAAACGTCTTTAAAAAAAGAGATAAATAAAAATACCTACTTAATTTTAATTACACAAAGGATTTGTTAAACTATATTGAATTGATAGACAATAGAGCTGTGTTATATAGCCTAAGCTAAGTGTAGACCATACAAATGATAACCAGATATATAATGTTAGTAAGGATTATAGTATAGATTTTATAGGTTCCAGTAGGTATATAGTTCTTCTAAATATGCGACAATTAAATGTGGATCACATGAGCACTGCAAACAAAACCCCCCATGAGTTTCTTGTGTCTCCTTCCCAATGGAGGTAGTAATCCGAAGACACACTAGATTACTAACGATTCAAAACGATCATGTGAATGTCTTATATGTTTGGTTTGATCATTAACAACAAAACTACAATGCAATCATTGCAGCTCCTTTAAAAAAAACTCGCTTAAAATCGCATCATTCATTTACATTTCACTTGTAGGTACACACACACGGTTAGATTTAATGTAGATTGCGTTTGTTTGTACAATGTAACAGGACTGTTTATTTATTCAGAATGCATCAATCAAATAATGAATAGCGGTAGATCGGGCGGTGTCCATGGCACGTGTTGTTTGACTCAGCGAGGTAAGTGCTGCCCGCAATTAAGATTGCGCCGATGAAGACACACGCTGAAGTGTTTTCTAATTACGTACACCATCAATCTCGGCTCAGCCGAAGCTGGCCAGAACACCGCCAATCAAGTAATTGCATCGCGTGCATCAGCTTTTCGGCCCTCGATAATAATAGGCATTTTATTGCCTGTAATGGAGTCTCTAGGGCCGTCCGATTATAGCTCGACGTTTGGTACCCATCGCTGCTTTTAATTTGGATTAATTTATGCAAGAAGACGGGAAGCTCGCTCCGCTGTAACAACAATGTTTTTGTAATCAATTAGTCGATTTTCGATCGGCATACATTGCACGGTAATGGAAGTTTGATAACTTTGAGTGGTGACTATCTATTTGATTGGTTTTGGTAGCACGCAACGGGCAACGGGCTAACAGCCGAAGGTGAAGTTTTATTCTATTAGTCATCTAATCCGGTGGTAATGTCGATGTCAGCTAGTTTGTGAGCATAACGAAATAGATTTGAGGCAGGTATGCCGCGGCCGCGCGCCGCGACGTCAGAGGATGACCCGTGTAAAGGAGTTGATGGTAATCGGACAGGTGACGTGGCCCTCCACCTTTGTATACCGTGCACTAACACTTTCTGATCATACAACGTGTTGTGAATGTTGTGATCCATTTCTTGAGATTTTTAGTTTTTCAGATGAGGTAGCTAAAGACAACAGACGCAGGAAAGTAAGTTACACACATAGGTACACGAACAAACAAGAAGGCGAATACAACAATTATACACTAACCCCCTTACTTATAAACAAATGACTAAGTTTATGTAACGTTTGTCTCTGTCTGGTAACTTTAAACCTTCATGTCACAGTAAAAGACAAACGATCCTTATGTATCCAGCCTTATGTAGTTAGCCATCGTTTGTAAGTAAGGGAGTATAATTTTAATAAAACAACGCAATTAGAAAAAAAATACCTTAAATAAGACGCTATGTATTCTGATGGAAATTAAAATTAGATGGGTGACTCAATTTCTCCAAATCGTGGGTTTCGATTTCGTTTTCATAATCTAATCTTCATATAAACTGACTAGCAATGCCCGCGACTTCGTCCGCCTAATTTTTATGAAATACAGATTATTATAGCTTTTCTCAATAAATGGACTGAACATCTTTCTGACTATCTTTCTGACATCTTTCTGATGACTTTCAACATCTGTGAAAATAAAACTATTCAACAAATCGGTCTGGAATTTTGACTGTAATCGTTGTAAAGATGGCGCTACATGATGGCATTTTTATTTTGTGTCGGTGGTGCCCTCAGTCGGTAAACACGGGTACATATTATACCGACCTCGTATTGTGGGGTTCTCAAGTTCAACAAACGAGAATCAATTGTTCAAGAACCGATCACCTATCACCGTCGCCAGGTTCGTAAATCATGACCAGCTGATCAGACCTGATACAACGTCAGATTAGCTTTTTGTTTGTAATTTGTAGACGATTGTCGGGATACCTGAGTGACTTGCGTACGCGCATTTATCAGAGCGGCGTCCGCGCTGAAAGAAACCTCTCACACTGGTATTCAGTTAGTTTTGTCTTTAATTTATCAAACATCGTGTTTACGTCTCGTTAAAGAATTTCGTTTTGAATAGTTCAAATATTTCTGAGTTATATTAAATAGATATTGCAGGACGTTGCACACAGCGTATAATCTAACCCTAAATTAGGTAAACAGGCTTGTATAATGAGTATTAGACAACTGATATACTACATTTTTTTTATAAATTCATACCTACATAATAAATGCAAATAAATCTTTGAATATTTATGTTTTTATAAAAAAACAGAAACAGAAAAAAAGTATTTATAATCAGCATAATGACTTGTCCTCGGAACCAAAATCAAACCTGCCACCTTCTGCATTGCAGCCGGGTATTCACCCGACGCGCCACAGAGGTCGCTTAGGTATATTACAAACAATTTAATCTTTTAATTATTTTAAAGGCATTTAACATTTTTTTTTAAATTAAGTATCTTATGTATTTTCCGTAGGTATATAGCACTTATCACAAAAAGAACTGGTTGTCTAGCAAGTAGGTACTAAAATTGTTTTGTTGTGTAACATTGTTCACTAACAAACATCCTTGGGGATAAATAGGGATTGCCGGGGATAGCGACGAAGCCGCAATTACTGGCGGATTTGCGTCGCGGCGCAGACCACTTCCGACTTCAACTACTAATCGCAGGGGTCATTGGAGGACCCTTAATCTGTGTTTCAATGATACGTGACTTCGTTTAATTATTTACAGTAGATTCCAGCTAAATAAGCTTGTCAGTACCTAAAAATATGCCATTCTGTTAAGTTTTGGAAATCATCTTATCAATAAAGTAAATATTTATGTTGACAAAGACGACATTCGCTTGCAAGAAATTTTATACTTACACTATTTCAGTCCATTATAATTAGAAATAATTTGGCACTGGTTACACCATGGTCCGAGGGGCAAATTCATAAATAGGCCAAGCAGCAGGGAAATCACCTCTTACGTAGCCTTGCAAAAGGTGGTGTAACAAATTTTATGATTTTATGTTATTTAGCTAAGTTAGCTTGACATAAATTCAATTTCTTGACCTTGGGGCACGACGGGGTATGTCCGATATTTTGCTAATATTTCGTTTTTTGCACATACTTAGTGCCTCGATAGTAAGTGATATGACAAAAGTGTCTAATAACAGTATGTAGAAGTCAAAAACTCTTACATTCTGTCCATACATGTCAATTCTGTAAGTCAGGTAAAAAGTTACAATCAAAAAAAGAAAAAACACCATTATATAAAATCAGTGTAGATTTCTACGACAATTATTTTTTAATCGTTTCCATAATAAGCAACAACAAATTATTTGTGGTGGCCGCCTACAAGATGGCGCTAGTAGTACGACACGGTGTCCTAAATGGCGCATTTAACATTTTTCTTCTTTTGATTGTAACTTTTTACCTGTAAGACTTACAGAATTGACATGTATGGACAGAATGTAAGAGTTTTAGACTTCTACATACTGTTTTTAGACACTTTTGTCATACGACTTATTATCGAGACACTATGTGCAAAAAGCATATTAAACTCAAAATATCGGACATACCCCGTCGTGCCCCAAGGTCAAAAAATTTAATATACAAGGTGGATAGGACGATACGACATTAAACAAAACCCTGGGTTGTTAAAATATGTTTGAATAGTTTGGAATTGTATAATTAATCAGAGAACTGAAATTAAAAAAGTAAAATTTTCAAACAAACTAAATATCCTAAACAATTAAAACCAATACGAACACCATGTACCCATGTGCACAGTGTAAGTACGTGCCGCGGCCACCGAGTATTAATCCTACAGAGCAACAGCTTCATACAAGCCCGCGGTGGTAAGTACTCCACTACATGAACAGCTATGTGTGCGCAAAGCTGTGAAAAGTCACTCACCGCTTTCCGCTAGGGTTTGCCGAGACCGCCCGAAGAGCCTACTCGGCTCACGTACGTGAACCCGTCGGCACACTGTCGGTGAGAGAGGTCACGCACACATAACTGCGCATGTAGTGAAGTACCTACGCCGCGGGCTTGTGTCAAGCTGTTTCTCTGTAAGATTATTACTCGGTGCCGCGGCCGCCTGGCGCTGGTGACAGTTTTGTTTTTAGATACATCGTGTAGCAAATTTAAAAAATGGAAAATAGTGTCCTGTGTCTGAACTACTCAACTGATTCTGTTGAAATTTGGTAGGTGGACTTTAGACGTGTGTAGGTATGTCCAGTTAAAAAAAATGTTGTATTATCCTATCCACCTTGTATATCAAGCTAACTTAGCTAAATAACATAAAATCATAAAAAAAATTACACCACTTTTTGTAATGTGATTTCCCTGCTGCTTGGCCTATAATGTCAAAATTTATATTAATAGTATAAAGAAACAAATAATAAACCGTAATTAAATATCTTTATGTAGATAATATACCAGGAAACACAAAACCCCAAAGACCACCACGTGTCATACATAATCTACGTCTACACAATAATACCAGACTGACAATTTGAAATCGGTTCGATGCCGACTAGTATCAATAACACCCCAAATATATTAAATACAATAACGCCGGCTAAACCAAAGTTATGATACAAAAGCCAATGCAATGACTCGGTTTAAGAACTTGGTAATCCGTCACTAGTGAGGCGTCATACACAACATACAATAGGACAGTTTTGAGAGAAGGCTCGTGGGACCACCGCACCGCAATGACTAGGAGTGTTGTGTTCAAGTGTTACGATGGTATACATTTTGGTCAAACTAGACCTTAATTTAACCTCTTGGACGCTATCCAAGGGGTTTAATTAAATCTCAATCTGTCACACTTAAAATATCAGTTTTGTTAAAATGTAAAAGTGTAAAAATATCAGTTTTGTAAAAATATCAGTTTTTTTTCCGATTCCGAGTGTCTCTGTATACAAACTACTAAATTATAAAATGCGAAAGTTTGATATTTCTTTGTTTGAATGTTTGTTTGACAATCACCCAAAAACAGCTAACTAATTTGGCGCACAGGTAAATAATAAAATTGTAGTCTATAGTTTACCTAGATTAACCATAGGATACTTTTTAACTGATACTACGCGGGGAAAACCGCAAGGTACAGCTGATGTTTAATAAATTTTCAATAAAAAACTTTTCAAAGAGTCTATTCTTCATACTACTTACAAGCCTGTAGTTTAAATTTCAGAAGCTAAGTATAGATACTGAGTATATTTATTAACAAACGGTAACTTGTCGTCTAAGGAAATGATAACATTTTTCGTTTTTTAAACACATCACAGTCGAACAAATCTGACAGAGGACCGGCAGCTCTTGCGCAACGATATTCTGACGCAGCGACTGTCAATCCAATTTATCGAGAACCGATCAAACCATCGCCCCACCTGCCACTGTCTGTCGATGGTCTTTTTACAAAAAGAAATATGATGAATCACTAAAAAAATCAACGTTTTCCAATAAAACGAGATAAACATCGTATTTTCTGGCAGCGTAACACGAAGTTGTCTTATTGAATGGACGTTGTCCGGATGGGTTGCGCACAAACGCGACTGGTAGGTGGTTAAAAAGCAATCGTTCATGTATCTTGACACTGCGAGCTGTGTGGCCAAAATGTTTCTAACTTAGGTGATTGTTTCTTGCGATGGATTGTGATTCGTTTCAGCCAGATTGCAGCTTCTATGCACAAAAACAGATGACACTCGGACACTGAAAACTACTGTTTTATTTATCAGTCGTATTAGGATACAAATATAGTTATATTTTCCCGGGTCTTAATTGCGTATTATTTTTTATTTTCTTACCTCGACGTTTCGACCATGTTACAATGGTCTTGGTCGCGAGGGGACTCGGGGAAACGCGGGGATCTTCTTCCGACCAAGAGCAATGTAACTATGTTAACAAATCATGTAAATTTAAAAGTATATAGACTAAAAATATTATAATCTAGCTGACCCAGCGAACTTCCGCCATTTATTTTATGAAAAAAATATTTTTTATCTTTCTTTTAAAAACCTTGCCGTGACAATATAGAACGTACCAAAAAAAAAAACAATTTGGTACAGTTAGTCGTTCGGAAGTATGCGCGTACATACATTTTGGCGATTTTTTTTATTTATATCGAAGATAAGATAGATAGATAAATAAATAATCTGAAAGTTTGTGTGAAACACCTGAACTGAACCTACCCTATGATTCTTGAACCGTTTGCGATGAAGCAGTATTTATAATGAAAAGGAAGTTTTTATCATATCTGACCAAAAAACTGACTAGGACTACGCCACTTATTCACAACACCAACAATGGTGCATTTTGTGAATAAAGCTTAGGAAATCTCGTATTTTTTTACATTTTGACAGTTGTCGGTTACACACATTTCTTGAATGAAAGTAACTGTCACTCATACGTCAGAAACATTCAAAATATTTTAACAATACTAGTTACGCGGTTAATTTTCCATAGAATCGAGATTTTTGATGTGGTAAAACAAGTTTTTTTTTTACAAAATGTTAGACTGGACAATTATTGAAAAGGCATTTTTGAAAAATTCACCATACAATTAAGTTTATGTGTTACCAAGGTTTGTATTACCGCATATTAAGAGCGCTGCGAGTAATTACCAGAACCAGAAGGTAACAAAATGTGCAAATTATTGTATTCAAAAATATCTAATGACTTTTCCGAAATCGTAACAATACAGTTTTCTGGAAGATAGAAAGAAATTTTTCGGTTTTAATCGCGTGGTGTTTATTACTTTTAGCATTGTTTTAACGCTCAACGTTTGGAGACCCTTATAGGTCCCTTCCTCAGGATTGACTGAACCGAAAAATGTCTTTAATTTTAATAGAACATCGCGAAAACAGAAGAAAAGTCTAGGTAGAAAGACGTCAGTAGAACAAGATCCGACCCTTTTTCCGTAGTGATGCACCGGTCTACGTATCGGAACACGGACAAGTACGATTGACGCTACGACTTAGGCCTCGGCCAAAGCCTTCCACCAAGAGATCCCTTTTGGTCGCCGTTTACGACGACCAAAAGACGAGGATAGCCTTTGCCATCGTTGCCATATTATTTTAGATGCGATCTACAGAGTATATACTATACAGGCTATTATATTTAGACGATTAAGTATATATAGAGGTAGGTACTTATATAAAGTAAGCGGGTCCCGGACTCCTGAGAGGGATACAAACAGGAACATAGCCCGGATGATGATGATGAGAGGTATATAAAGTAGGTAGAGTTAGGTTAAAATTTAACAACTCACCAATGTTTATATTTTACAAATATTAAAGTCTTGATACAAGTTTCTATCTAAATCTTGATGTATTTAAATTACTTTATAATATTTATTAAAATTGAATCAATAATTTTAGATAAGTCTTCTCCGTAGAAAATGATAGGGTAGCAATTTCATAAAAAGCTACTGTCTAAATAACAAAAGAATAGAAAACGATACCGGTGTTGTTGTTTTGTGTGCGCTGTAGTGTGATCCATTGCCGAGAGAACGTGTGGTGGTCGGCGGCATTCGGCAAATTATAGACAAATCCGAGAAAGGTATTATTTTTTCAACGCGTCGGGTGAGAAATGCGTGATTGGGGGCCGGCGCGAGATTACAGGCCGCTCAGGACACGCCACGGGCCGAGACGTCTCTCACTCACTTAAAAACATTATTTTAGCTATAATAAAGTGTTAGAGTAATTACTGCCACCCATAAAGTTAGAAAATATGAACGTTAATTGACTTAAGTGAGCAATTTGTGACCATTCTACATTTTGACGAATGCGTAATTTTTTTATGACGAACAATAATCGTCTCTCTTATTTTTCTAGTTTATTTTCTCGGTTTAGTTTATTTTTATTTTGTTCTTGTATTCTGCTTAATATACTACAAAATCTTTTGATATACCTCCCTAAGTTTCTATTAACTTTTTGGCTTCCTAAACGAATGTTATGGTCAAATTACCCACTTAAACTAAATTTAGAACGATGTCTGCGATAATAAAGCCTATAATAAAATTGGAATAGGTAGACGCCAATTTTGACACGTCGAATATTGCGTTAACTGTCATTAGCAATTTTATGCAAATCCTAATTTGGATCACAGCTTTAAAATGGGTAAATTAGGGACGAAATTATAGGGCACAAAGCCCGATGCAACGTTTACGAACGTGTAGCCACGGGCCGCGCTTTCTGTGCCTTTGCCGCCTGAACTTCGAGGGGCATCTGACAATAGAACGTAAAGTTATCATTTCAAATTGCGACAAGACGACCTTAAATCAGGTGGTTTGAATGTTTATGTCCATTTACGTTTTAAACTTTACGATTTTGGTATTGACGACTGTTATTTTACCAAACTGAACCTCAGAAAAATTCGCTAACAAATTAATATATGTGTTCGATTGGTTGAGTGTGGACCGGCTCAGCCAAGTTATGATTACAAGGCGGCGGTAATAGGCCCGTCGAGTCCCACCTTATACTTAACTTAATGCTCTCGCAATTTCACTCGCAATAATGAACACAATAAAAAAGTTTTCGGCAGAACGCCTAAATGAAGGCTGACGACGTGAGTTGCGACTCCTGTGCCTGGGATCAACCACGATCGGTTTTCCATTTGACGAAATTGTTCTAAGAATCTGAATTACTTTTTACTACAAGTAATAATTTTAATTAATTTTGATCGATAAATTTCCAGCTAAATGTACCTTATAATGTTGAGTTTTGGCTAACATTGTATTAAATTTGAATTTTAAAGTTAAAATACTAAGTTAGTGGTTAATTTCAGCACCTTACCTACGTTTTATAAATATATTTATGAAGACAAGAAAAAAATAACGCCCCAACAAATTCCACAGCGACGTAGGTACATACGTAATGAAGATATTCGAATATCAAATCAAACTATTCCCCGTAGAAACAAAACAGAAACATTTTGTTTAGAGAATTGGAATCTGTTGATTCAGCAGAAACAGTTGAGTGGGGTGTAGTGTAGGTATCCAGGGAGCGGGTGGCTGATATCACGGACTGCAATGGTCGGATCCGATCTGATACCGGCTAATACGACGACAATTCGCAGCCTCCCGTCCTCTACCTCGCCTCGCCTCGCCACTAGCCTCTGACTAAACAAAACCATCTGGACGAAAAGGTACCCGAGTACAAACGACGAAACGAAAAAATCTACTCTTTAAAAAGCTTTCCTTGACGTTCAATGTCATTTTACTTTGTTTTAAAAACAAGTTAACTAAACTGTATTCAAAAAGCACCTACCTATTATCTTAGATCTACTAAAATTTTCTCATTAAACTTTACCTAAGTTATACCTAATTAATTTCTGACGTTTTAAATAAAATGCTCGTTTAAATGTAGTCACTGAATATCTTATTAGGTAGATACCTAAAACGATTGACTGCTAACATTTAAACCCCGATGTTCAAATTTACAGAAGTTTCGTAAATTAGATATCTACATCGAGCGACAACATCAAACAATAATTTCGGAAAAAGCAATTATCATTACACAGATAGCGAGGGTCGGAGGCGATCGCATTAACATCATAAAAGGGGCGAAGTTTGTCTACAAACCCCCGGGACAGCCGTCGCCGGCGACGAGACAGTTACATATTACGCAATAAAGAGCTGTTCTCGCGAAAGGAAGTGTGAAAATGAACAACATCAAGGGGTTATCTTGAATTACTCACTAAAAACTTATTGCCTGAGTCGGAGGGGTAAGGGGGTAGCGCGGGACGGGGCGGGGTGGATTTGCCGCGAACAGATAAGGGTGCGCTATTGGGATCGCGCCATTCTCATCCAATTACACGGTCGAGCGAGCGCGGCAAGCGGCGAGAGCGATGCGCAGATAAAAACGCGAAGCTGCTTTGACGCTCTCTCCGCGGGGATTGTCGCTCGGCTAACGTTTTCACCTACGACCCGTCCTTTGTATCCACCAAAGCAATTTGTGTCTCGACACGCCGACAGCTCCGGCTCTGTGCTCTGTGACAACAACCCCAAACAAGACAGATGCTATCATGCCAATGACATACGCAAGATTGCTTTTTTTTCTCATCTATTCAAGAAACCAACACAATCAAGACTATACGTACCTATCTTCTACATAATGTACCTACAGTATGTTTGCAATTGCTTTAAGATTACAGGTAAGATACAGATCTCGAAAGGTACTTTCCAAAGTCATTGTAGTCCGGGAAAGTCAAGTAACCATGACAGTTTTCAAAAGTTGCTCCGGTACAGTTTCCCCAAAATTAAGCAATTTAAGTAAGTAGACTGACGTGTTAAGGGAATTGCTGAGCGTGGTTTTCCGCTCACAGCCGCCTCCTCGTGATTTCGCGGCTTGATTCAATTAGGAATGATACTCTGGGACTTGGGGTTCGAAAACACCTCTCCAATTCTCACCCAAACGCACGAGATTTTACGTTCTACTAAAACAGTACGTTCAACTGCGATTTAAGGTAGCAATGTTCACATTTATCCCGTAACGACGAATCCCGTCTTAGGCATAATAGTAGAGCGTAACCTAATAAATAACAGTAACATTTGTTTTGGATACTAAGCCCCACCCTCTGTCACAAGCAGAACCCAATCCGACAGCGCGCCGCCGCCGCGCCGTATGTAAATAGTTTACCGAAAGTCGCCGCTCGTCCATCACGCGTTGTCACATAAATTATGCCGCGGCGAATCCGCGGTCGAATCATTGTTTGACTTTTATCTTATTACGTACATCTCCCGATTTTGTTCGCGTCATATTTCTTCTGACTTATCGGCTTTTATCTATCGTTTTGTGGAGTCGCACTATCGATCACTCGTTCCGTGGCGCGGGCCGACAATATTAAATGTCTTTGAATGTTTTGAGTGGATTAGGCGAACTCTCGGTGCTGGTCGGACACCGCGATGACTAATGTTCCTCGGAGATTATTTGGGGCGCATACCGAATTATTACTGCTTATCAGATAATGCGCCCGCGCATTCGTTGATGCCTTACGGTAGTAATTCGAAGGTCCTGTTGCGTAGCCCCATGGTATACGTACAGTCACAACGCCTGACAAATGACCGTTCTCAGATTTCTAACCATTATTTCTCATTGATTACGGCAATAAATTAAGTCACGCACTCGACTCCCGTGGTATGCCGATTTATAATATGTAAATATCCGTAACAAGCCTGGATCACGACTTGCACTTCTTCATATCGAAGTAGAGATGAAGTAGAGTAACTTATCGAGCCTTTACGATCGACAGGGAATTAATACTCGTCAAAACGTTTTGTTTTCAGTAAGAGCGACGCAGCTTACAGAAGACACGTCTCACGCGTCAGTCGTGTACGATCTAGAAACAGTAGTCGCAGCACGAGCTCGGTATCTAGAGATCTGGTATCCGCTGTCACGCAACCGACACCTGACACCTCGGTGGCATTATATCGATCTGCGGTAAATTAATGAAAACATCCATCCATAAAGACCCAAACGCCTCTGCGTTCTTATGAATGAAATACCAACCTGCACGGTTTCGAATCCTTTTTTATGGTTATCATAAATTAAACGACCAATTTCCAGCGAGTGTCACAGCTCGGATAAAGGAATCATTTTTATAATATCCTCAGCGCTTAACAAGGATACAAATAATGCCCACGCATATTCACGCGACCGTAAGTCGGGTTCGAGCTGGCCAAGCAACTCACTGCTAAACTGTTAATATAAATAATGAACTGCGTTATGAGCTGCCCGATGTCGTAGGTAGCTCTTCGTTGACTAACGATCCTTTT
This sequence comes from Idaea biselata, assembly GCA_958496205.1. NCBI lineage: Eukaryota > Metazoa > Arthropoda > Insecta > Lepidoptera > Geometridae > Idaea > Idaea biselata. The sequence continues at coordinate 20,813,365 of OY292397.1, forward strand.
GTATTTCAACTCATAACTTGGTGTCATCTTTCCGAGTTTATATACGACACACTTGAACCTCGATCTTACCGTCTTTGGTTTACATTTATTTTAGCTTTTGAATAAAAACAATACATGTTAAACGGATATCTGTTCCAAGAGCAATAAGTTAATTTTTTTACGATCGAAGTTGAAATAAAGTAGGTAGCGTTTTATAATACGGATTAACTTTAATTTTGCAAACAATATTTACTTCTTTTGATTTTATCTTTCTATACTAATATTATAAAGAGGTAACGTTGGTAACATGTGTATGTATGTATGTATATTGGGTGTAATCTCCGAAACTACTGGACCGATTTCAAAAATTCTTTCGTCATTAGAAAGCTACATTCACCCTGAGTAACATAGGCTACTTTTGATCCCGATATTCCCACGGAATCGGGACTTACGCGGGTGAAACCACGTCTTTCATATAGGTAGACTATATGTGGCGCGGTGAGAGCTTACTTGCCTGCAACGTAGCAGGTTGGGGGTTCAGTTTCCTCTGTAGAGCATTTATAAAGTGACTAATGGTCATTTATTTCTAGTCTGATAGCCTTATTAAGTGTTTAGGTCTGAGTTGTGTGAGTGAGAAAAGTAGGGATAAAGATTACCTTTATCGTTAATATTTGCTTTGTTTGGGGCAAGATGGCGCTGTCTGCAATGTTGGTTAGCATTCGGCATTCGCTTTTGATCCAGTCATTATAGTAAGTTCACATCGGAATTCGAGATACCCAGCTGTAAGTCTGTAAATCCTTGTATATTGACACTCTAAAAGTTGTCTCAAAACCTACTTATGGTAGGGTGTGCGCAACTATTAAATTTCAAGGTCAAAGGTCACAAAAATCGGTTTTTGCGCTTTTTTTGTAAACATCTCATTTCCTATGGGTTTTTTTGCTAAATGTATTCATTATCAATATTGTAGAATACAAAATTCTCTACAAACTTTGTTAAAAATAAAAAAATAGGTTTTAAGGGGTATTAAGCCGAAAGGGGTTTGTTCTAGAGGTCTAGGCGAACAACTTTTGTTCTACGACTTTTGGAAATAAGAACTTTTTTTTCGAAAATTTGAAGTTGTATCACTGAAGAAAAAACAGCTGTTTTTGTAAATATAGGCAATAAATGTTAAGATTGTAGTAATCCAAACTAAACAAAAGGGCACCATAAAGTCAATGACCTCAAACTCTAAAAAACAGCTGATTTTCATGCACACTTTAAACTCAAAATTTTCGAAAACTACTTCGAATTTCCAAAAGTCGTAGAACAAAAGTTGGTCGCCTAGACCTCTAGAACAAACCACTTTCGGTTTAATACCCCGTAATACCTTATTTTTTTTATAAACATAATTTGTAGATAATTTTGTATGTAATTTTGTACTTTGACCTTGAAATTTCATAGTTGCGCACACCCTACCATATGTAGGTTTTGAGACAACTTTTAGGGTGTCAATATACAAGTATTTACAGACTTACAGCTGGGTATCTCGAATTCCGAGATTCTTACCTAATTTAAGCTTAAATGACTGGATCATTTTACTAGCCGGAAATTATCTTACTGTTGAGGAAATACTTTTCTACTCCATATTCTTCAGCTTGACAGCATTGTCGCTAGCTTTACGTATAAAACCACTGACCTCCATGGTACAAGTCGCTGGACCAGGTCATAGCGCACTGAATTTTGTGCCTATTTGATCTGCGCCATGTTGTAACATGGCGCTAATCAAATCGGCACAAAGATCTAATGTGGCGCTAATCAAATCGGCACAATGATCTAATGTCCTTTTGTATGATTTATCAATCCAGCGTACTTGTAAGTTTCATCTCGGTGTATAAAACTAATTGGTTTCATAACGAACAATTTAACATTTGTCATCATCGCCTGTCTTGTCTTCAAGCAGTGTCATTCGAAGTAATTGATGAAATAATTATGCGTAATCTCCACAAAATATAACTCACTCAAAGATTATGTCACATCCGGTGGACTAATTACCAGTAGTTTTAGTAAACTGTAGGCATCCGTCAACTAAACGGTCAATCAGAGAGAATGTGGATGGCCGAGGTTTGAATTGTAGGTCAACCAGTAGGTACGAGTAGGTATGTGGGTGTTTTGTAAAATGTACCTATAGGTACTTAAGGGAAATCCGAAATGAAACGGAAACTATCGAAAATACATTATGGTTAGAAATATTTTAAAGAAACAATACCTCTGCAAAAACACAACGCACGATAGACGCAGGGCTGGATTCGAACCCGCATCTTACACAAACCGGGAGCACGACTTGAACCAACTAAGTGTTTTTAAGCCCAGTACAGGCTTAAGCACTTATAATAGAATACATTATGGATTTTGGGTGTTGGGACCATTTTGTTTTTGATCGAAAATGCTTTAGGTTTTTTGTGTGTTGGCATTATTGATGACCATAGACAAGGCTCTATGGTCACAGGCCCACAGGTATGGTCATCAATGGTGCTAACACCCAAAAACCATAATGTATTTTCGATAGTATCCGTTTCATTGCGGACTCCCCCTACCTAGTTTTATTGAACTTTAGCAGAAATGTACTACATTTGATTTAATTACTAAGTACTTAATTAATCACAATTAGCGGAATATAAGTAATGGGTGCCTACTTAGTCATAGTTCGTTACAAAATTATGATGGAATTCTAAATCAAGATTGTTTCCATAAATGTTCAGTTATTGGTCCTGGTTTTTCTTCTTTAGGTACATATTTTGTGTTTATCGACCAATGATTAAGTAAATATTTTTGATCTCGCAAATAAATCCGTATGTCTATTCATTTAATTCTGTTTACATCAGGGGTTCCCTAACTTATTTGAGTCGCGCCCCCCTTTCGACCATAAAAAAAATCCGCGCCCCCCCGTCCTCCAGTCCAGATTGTCAGGTCAGGATAAAAAAAGTGTTCAAAACAAGGATTTTTATTGCTCATTAATTTTTTTCATTCATACAAAAGGTATTTAGTCACTGCCAGCCTAGAGGCTGATATTGGCCGACTGAGGAAACAATATTATGTTCTTCACAGGCGTCAATTTCAAATAATTTCATTGGTCGTATCGAGCCGTCTGGAATGCATTATCTCAGCGATCGCGGGTATTAACTGTAGAGGTGGCCCGCGCCCCCCTTGAAATATGTCTGCGCCCCCCCTGGGGGGCGCGCCCCCCAGTTAGGGAACCCCTGGTTTACATAGTCATTATACACGCAATTTACTGCTTGAAATTTATTTTGCAGTAGCGTTCCTGTAGGTGGCTTTATTTATTGTGCGGACTCAGCGGACAGACTGACTTATGTATGTGTATGCGATGAATGAGGACCTGTTTAACTTGAGATGATTAAAAAAACGGGGCAAGTGCGACACTCGCGCATAAAGGGTTCCGTACCACTATCACAATTGGATACGGAACCCTAAAATGGTTTACAACAACCAATTTTTAAATTTTATAGGAAAATATGAAATATTTATCTTCGATTCTTACTCCCATCAAACGACCGAATCTCTCAAAAAAAAAACCTTGGCACAAAGAAAATCTGAAACATAAAAGAAACTCTTTGGTAAGTAAGGCAGACTGGTATATTTAACAGATAGGGCAGCCATTTTGAATTCCATGACCAACTCGATTTGTCCTGACCAATCAGAAGCGACCTCACATTGTACCAAACTCCTTGTTATTTTTGAAACACGTTTGTTGTATGGGAGCCCCTTTTAAATAATTGTTTTATTTTGTTTTTAGTATTTGTTGTTGTAGCGGCAACCGAAATACATCTTCTGTGAAAATTTCAACCTTCTAGCTATTACGGTTCATGAGATACAGCCTGGTGACAGACGGACAGACGGACAGACGGACAGACGGACAGACGGACAGACGGACAGACGGACAGACGGACAGACGGACAGACGGACAGACGGACGGACGGACGGACGGACGGACGGACGGACGGACGGACGGACGGACGGACGGACGGACGGACGGACGGACGGACGGACGGACGGACGGACGGACGGACGGACGGACGGACGGACGGACGGACGGACGGACGGACGGACGGACGGACGGACGGACGGACGGACGGACAGACAGCGAAGTCTCAGTAATAGGGTCCCGTTTTTACCTTTAGGTACGGAACCCTAAAAACTAGTAATATCTTGGATTTTCGCGATTTAAACTCTAAATAACCCTATAGATATAATAGCATTTTTGTTGACATGGTTTTAACAAAGTCTACGAGGAAAACTTTTTACTTCATACGATACCAAATGTTGTTGATGTGAAACATGTATAGGCGAGGGTGTACCTGATTGTTGGTGTGGCGATACAGGCCGTGGCGACGTATCGCCACGCTATGAATATAATGTACCTACTATACCTTCCTGAAGTTTCACATCTGCCAGGCGTCCCGTGACGGCTAATATTTTTTTTAGCAACCTACCTACCGTAACAAAGAAGAAGAAGAAGTTAAACTACCTATCATAGTATGAAGCTAAACTTATTTTGGCCTGTAATTCCACAGCATTGCGAAAACCGAAGAAAATTCTACCTACTGTTCGTACGAACCAGAAATGTACAAAACGGCTTCTACCTACAACCGATCTCCGTGTATTAGGACCAAAGGCTTAACCAAATTATGCATCCACGTTGGGTAAATTCATTCAGAAGTCTAAGCTTATTATTTATACAAATATGTAAACGTATACCGAGCAGAGGTCGACATAACTCGGTGCATCATTGTGAGGACCCGATGGTAGAACGACACTATAAAGTGTCCGTATAAATGATTAAGTGTTAAGTTACGATGTTTGCAGGCGCGCGCGCAGCGTGGCTTCGACCTCCATTCACTGTCCACTGTCCAGTGCTCAGCGTACGTACGTACATATAATATTACCTTACCGCCGAAAATATCAAATCGACAGGAAGATGTTATCGCTATGGAATGTTATAAAATTGAATATTTTTATAAATTAGGCACGTTGTCAGGCCTGCCCCCGCGGTGCAGTCTACTCTCTTCCGGACACCTCTATACACGTCTCTATGGACACTGTTCAATAGATATCACTTTTATTCAGCCATCATCTACCATCACGTTTTATGGCACTTTTTATTGAGAATAGAGACGTTATTTAATATCGCTGTTAACGTCTTTACAAAAATTGAAGTCTTACGTTTTTAGTACTTTTTTGCTTGGTGCGTTATGCTCACTTGTTAGACGGTTTATTACAGTTTATAAATATTTAATAGGTACCTAGTCGCATTCATAAATATTCTCTACTTAAAGCTACGTAACAGTAGGTACTCTTACATGCTGACCTGCATATGTAGGTCCCACTGAGGAATATTTTTGTTTGGTGCTTTGTAGAGCAGCCATTTTGAATAGATTAACGCAATGCATGAAGCTATAGTTAATTCTTTAGGAAAGTGAATTAATTCTCGTAGTGAAGGTACCTCCCTCTATGTTACGATTTAAAGTTATACATAATTTATAACAACGTTTCAAAAGATATTATTCTTACTTTTTCATAAGTAATTTTGTTTTTTTTTTTCCCAGACTCTTTTCATTAGCAACTAAAATACCTATATTTTAGTTTTATTTTTATTCACTTTTTTATACCTTTATTTTTATTACCGCTTACATGTTAACTATTCATATAAAATACCTAGGTAAGGTAGTTAATAAATATAATAATATATTGTAATATCATTTGGTAAATTTGTTTGCGTTGAAATTGTTTCATTTACCTAGGTAGGTATACCTACTTTCCTAATTTAAACATGTTTTTTGGTGGTGAGGATAGCATATTAAGATGTTAAACTTGAGATGATTTATGCCTACTGTAGGCTTGCCCAGTCTTATAATCAGCCACGTACCTATAAAAATCATATAGTCGACGACTGAACGTATTATAGTGACAGTAAAAAATGTATGAGAGCCATAAAACCTAGAACGTTTACCTAAACAACTTTAACTACCAACAATAACCCTCTACAATCAGTGACAACTTCAACAAGCGAAGTACAATTATCAACATAAACGTTTCGTTTACAATAACAATTCTACTCTGAATAGGTGTCCTACCGTTTAATAGTTATTTAGATGTATTCAAATGAATCGATTGTTTTTTCACAAGTAAACAGACCTCATACAGAGATGATGTTATATAAATAAAAAGAACATATCGTTTATGAATGCTCACCATGACATTCGAGACAGCAGTTAACTTAGATTTTCTGTGAATATTATATAATAAAAAATGCGTTTTAGAATTTAACTACTTGTTCATTTCATTCAACGTTCAATTCGTAGCCGAGCCATTGGATTAAAGCCACTAACTACTTAAGTCAGTACAAACTAGCTACGAATCTGCCAAAAAGAATTGTCCATTCACACAAGGCTTTTTCCTAGAGTTGCTTAAAATCAGTGGCTCGGAAATTGCCAACGTACAAATGTTCCATAAGTCAAACTCACAGAGTTCAGCCTGTGCTATGACGTAGTTTCTCCTGTAGCACTATACACAGCATCTGCATTGTGATCAGAAAGATAAGAGTTTAACAGCCGTATTAAGGGGACAGTCTAACTTCTCTTTTCTCTATATAAACTTTACAAACTTAGTCAACTGTTTCCTCCCTAGAAAAAAATATGTTTATGCCATAAGTCCTATATCGGCCATGACCATGCCCGTACGTTTTAAATTTTTCATTTTCTAATATTTCTGAATTTTGTTTCTATTCTAATTAGGTAATGAAAAAAAAAACAAAACGTAGGGGCATGGTCATGGCAGATATAGGTTTTATGGCATAAACACATTTGGTCTACTGTCTTTTTTCAGGGAAGAAACAGTCGACTACGTTTGTATAATAATAATAATAATAAATTGAACATTGTTGCGGCAGGCGCCATAGTCCCCATAGTTCCCCCCAGTATCTAATCCACTACCAACCCATTTCCATAGCCCAAGTAGCTTTTCACCCGTAGTTTACACAATAGTTCTATCCAAACCGGGGGTTGTCCTTGGTTGCATTTTATAGTGTAGACAGGGATAACCGCCGGTTTGGTGTCCATCGCAAAATTTAAATTAAAATGTTACTAAAACAGGCCTCTACGTGTTGGCTTCGGCCCCACGCACGCCTTCCAAAGGTCCGGGTGCTCCATAGCCCCGAGTATCCGTAATGGTAACAACATAATAATAATAATAATAAATTCTGTGAACAACACACAGCGCCATCTAGCCCCGTGGTAAGCGACTAAGCTTGTGTTACGGTGACTAGACAACGGATATAATACTTATATTTATTTTTCTTTTGTAAATACATACATATTATACATAGAAGGACACCCAGACCAGACACAAATATTTATTTTTAAGCATAAATACTTGCACCCGGCGGGAATCGAACCCGCAACCTCCTGCATTGCAGTCGCGCTCTCGCACGACGCGCCACAGAGGTCGTCGAGAAAGAGAAAGAAAGAGAAAGAGTAGGTAGACTGTCTTCTTAACAAACGACCTTAAGCGTGGACTCAGCTTTAGTAACATTTTCGCTAACGTTAATTATAATTATCAATCGCTCACAGAGGCAAGACAAAGCATTAAGCCACGCATTACATCGGTTGTGAATAAGACTGTTATTCTCATCGTGAAACCAATTTTGCGAATCGAACACTGAACGCAGCCTACGCGACGCATACACATTAATAAGATTATTAAGATTTAAACAAATGTTTAAAACTAATTCTACAAAAAATAAGTGTCAGAATTAGGCACTAAAACAGCACTAAGCCACATTATCGTATAAGTCTGATGGTTGCGGCGGATTTATTGATTATTCTTTGATGTTTGTCGTGGGTTGAACTCTTTCAATCAATAACCGTGTGTTATATACAGAGTGTTCCGTAATTAATGGTTAACCCGGCACGTGCGGACGGTTCATGAGATACGGCCTGGTGACAGAGGGACAGACAGACAGACAGCGGAGTCTCAGTAATAGGGTTCCATTTTGAGGGTTTTTACCCTTTGGATACGGAACCCTAAATGCATGCTCTTTCATGCTGTTTCTCAGTGTTGGTTGATGAATTCAATCTCCCGCAAACCCTGATAAAGAATTTTAATCAAAAATGAAACTTTTTTTAACAAACTGTCTATTGAGATTTTGTAACTAAAATTACCTATTACAATACTCGAATGGCAATATCTCAGAAATTTTATGATCTAAAGTACGTACTTGGCTACTGTTTTAGAATCCTCATAATGTGGGCTAGTTTTTAAAATGGTTGAACACATAGGTTCTACACTTTGTTTTTACACCACAGGTGCTCAAAGTTGCCAGATAAAAAAACATTAAACTAAAATTTAGGTTTAGGGACGTCTTGTACTTTATAACGCCCAGCTAACGAAATAATTTAAATGCAATTTACAAACACCATTATTAGGAAAGATATTAAAAGAAAAAAAATGGTGCTATGACTTAAACTGTGGACGTGATACCCATAAATGTGGGAAAAGGTAGAAATTTTCAAAATTTCACTAAAAATGGCTTAGAGCTCAAACGGCTTGGAATAGAAAACTGAAATTCAGGGGGTGGATCCACGCCTTGGCCCCGCATACGCACGTGCCGGGTTAACCATTCATTACGGAACACCCTGTATAAAGACTAAGAAGCACAGGGACGGACTTTGAATTAATTATTATAGTAACCCTCTTTGGTGGCGACCTCTGTGGCGCGTCGGGCGAACACCCGCGACTGTTACGTAAAAGTAACAGTCGCGGGTGCTGGAAACAATGATTTAAGCTGACCATAATTGTTTGATTCTGGTTCAGAGTGTTATAATGTATCCCCATTGCTATAGGTATGTTTGCATCAACTATAAAGAGTTTTCTTCTGTTTTCGCGATGTCGGATGTTGTTGTCACTTATCCTATCCTACTAATATTATAAATGTGAAAGTTTGTTTGGATGTTTGGATGTTCTTTCACGCAAAAACTACTAAACCGATTGCAATGAAACTTGGAATATAGATAGCTGGACACCTAGAATAACACATAGGCTACTTTTTATCCCGTAATTCCCGCGGGATCGGGACTTACGCGGGTGAAACCGCGGGGCGCAGCTAGTAAAGTTATAAAGAATATCGAGAATGTAACTTTCGAGTCAATTATAATACAGTGAAATATCAAATTAAATGTAACAAATAAATCTTATTAAAAACTGGCCCCGTCTCGCTGTTCGCCCGGTATAGTAAGTAGTACCAAAGTCGGAACTAATTTCATTGTCGTCTTCCTATTATTCGAGGTGCACGTGCGAAATTCTACACCTCACGCTTACCTTCTGGCGAGCTAATGGTCAACCGCTCACGTATAGTGCAAGAAAAGCTCCTAATCCGGCCCTGTAATTGAAACTAACGAAATAGGTCTGTGTTATAGAGTTATAAGACTTGCAAGAGACGTTATCGCGACGGGGTTCTTGCTTATTAGTGCGCAAAATTGATTGCTCCTCCCACGCACCCCGCTCCGGCAACTAACTACCTATTCTTAAGACAGACAGACAGTACAACACATTTACATACGATTACTTCGACAATTTTGTTGCAGCTTCGTTTTGTATCAGACTAATTGATTATTGGTTAAGAAAGTTAGTTTATTTTTATTTTGATAGAGGACGTGGGTTGTTTGATGTTTATGCCATATTGTTTTCCATCTAATGTTGTATCGAAATGTTTTACGTTTTTTGACCGAGCGAGCGTAGGGATTTCTTTGACGATTTTTGATTGGATATTTCTTCCACCAACAGGGCTATATTTGATAGAACTGCACCACGAGATCCGTTTTCATTTATTTATATTTTTATTTACTAACTTCAAATTAGTTTCATAGAAATTTGGTGAAGATATGATGAGGATCTTCTGAATTATGAGCAGGATAGTTTCTCTAAATACAGTAAATTGCTCACTTTTCGCCATCTACCTAGTCTGTCCTTTATCTACAAGGGACTACGAGTACATTACTGGAACTACCTTTTCATCCTAACCTGAAAATCTTCCGCTTTTCAGAAGGTTAGAAGAATACCTATGTAGGTCCTTCCAATAAAGTGCTCGCGAGGTCTACTGTTCGCAGAACTACTATTTATTGTTACTCGTGACTATACAGTGGATTGATTTTCAACCCAGCTTTGTTCGCGGCTGTACTGCCCTACGTATCAGAACTATAAGAAGGAGCAATTTATTCAGTCGCATTTATGTTTTGTTTTTCTTTTGTAGAAAACTCACGATGAAATACTTTACAGCTTTCATAGCCATAGGCAGACTGAATATTTTTTAATGAAAGACTGAACTATTTCACCGATTTAACATCTACCTACATTTGTTGCATTCCATACAATTTCAATTCGGTTAATTCCAGTGAGATAAAAAAGTAACAAAACCCACCATTTGCCGCCGTCCGTATAATCTACCCACATGAAAAATAAACTAAGCTAAACCGCGGCAAAAAATAGAAAACCCGACAAAAATATAGGTGTTCTAAAAAGATAAAAAACATGGTACATGTGTCGCAACGAATATCAATTAATAGCCATTGGTGTGCGCGGAGCTGCAAAAGTGTAAAGTGCAGTGAGGCAGGGGGCGTTTCGTAAATCACACGGGATTCGCGCGAATTCGACAGCGCTGAAATACGTCGCTGTGCTGTTTTCATAGCGCTAATGATTCTACCTCTACAATATCTAGATAACGGATAGAACTACCTCTTATACTTCAATTCATTTATTTAACTGCTTGCACTAGGTAGATTACAATAAATATGATGTCCTCTAGGCCCACCATAATAGGTATACAGTCAACTTAGTAGGTAATAATATAATAAAATGTCAATGTTAGTTATACTTTTCTTAGTTAAGTGTATTGCATGTGAAGATACTTCAATCTATCTATACTAATTTTATAAAAAGGAAAGATTTGTATTTTTGTGTGTGTATGTTTGTTATGAATAAACTCAAAAACTGCATTACCGATTTGAAAAAAATATTTCACCATTAGAAAGCTACATTCACCCTGAGTAACATAGGCTACTTTTGATCCCGATATTCTTACGGGATCGGGAACTTTCACGGGTAAAACCGCGGGACGCAGGACGACGTGGTCAATATAATATGCGGATACTGATAGTAAATAGTTAATGCATTTGTGAACTCATCTTTCTGTACTCAGTAAAGCTAGAATATTTGCTTCAGATCCTAAGTTGTAATAATTTATAAACGTGTTTAAGAAACTCTGATAATAGATAAACAACATAGCAATTTGTTAGCCGTATTAAAACACCGTGTCAAATTAAGACGATGTTATAAGGATAAGCGTACTTGAAAGGTTTGTATCTATTATCATAGTAATGAATTGTAATTATGGTGAGAAAACATTATAATAACAGGCTGAAAATGTAAATTATCCTTTTGAAACCTTCTAAGCTAAATCAATTAAACTAACAACATGGAAATGACAATATAGTCTTACAGGGTCATTTTTATAAAATACTAGCTGACCCGGCAAACGTTGTTTTGCCTTATAAATTATAGATAGTAGCCGATTCTCAGACCTACTTAATACGTATATAAAATTTCATAAAAATCGGTCAAGCCGTTTCGGAGGAGTACGGTAACTAACACTGTGACATGGAAATTTTATATATTAGACTAGCTGACCCGGCAAACGTTGTTTTGCCTTATAAATTATAGATAGTAGCCAATTCTCAGACCTACTGAATATGTATACAAAATTTCATAAAAATCGGTCAAGCCGTTTCGGAGGAGTACTGTAACTAGCACTGTGACGTGTAAATTTTATATATTAGATTTTAGGGTTGTAGGTATGCACCTGATAACGAAAATGCTGAAACTAGTAGCTAGGACGATTTTGTCAAGAATTTAAACTGCATCACGTTTTTCAGTTTTAGGTTTTTACACAGTTTCATAATATCTCATGAACGTTTTCGGTTGATGCAATAAAACAAAATGGAGCTCATAAGTCATTTGAGTTTTGAGCAATACATCTTGAGATAACATCACAGGATAACTTCCTTAAAGCTTCTCTTTTTACCCGACTGCGCGACGCAAAGGACTGCGCGACGCAAAGAAGGGTTTTATCAGTTTATGTATGTAATATGTGTGTGTGTGTTTGTTTGATCCTATGTGCCGACGGTGTAGCGTGTTTGCCTCATAGACACCTACACCCGGATTTATAGACAAATCTAAGTAGTTACTTTGCCTAAGCAATGCCCTGTCTTGCTCTTATTGGTGATTTTTAACGTCTCAGTGAAAATGTTACTCAGACCTTAAAATTACTGTGACAAATAATTACTTAGAATTGACTTTAAATACGAGTGTTATACATCCTATCCAGACTCTTCTTCGATAACTTATGTATGATATGATATATCTAATTTAAAGAAAAAGGAAGCTGTTTATGCGACAAATTTGTAAATAAAACGCCGATGGACGTTTATCGCAGCGGAATTTTCCATAGCACAGAGTTTCAGGGTAGCATAAACGGCCTATCGCACTACACAACACATGGCACGTGAAAATTATTGCCAGCCGGATTTTTCGAGAGCATTAATGTAAATTTATCGAGCCGCGCAGCGCTAATTGCGAACGACGCGAGCTCGCTGATTGTTTTCTCTTCCGATTTATGGCAACACCTATTGCCGATTTAAAGCTTTAATTGTAAACGATTCGTGTGTTTTATTGGATAGTCGGTGAGTATTTATTCGACTGCTCTCTCTGCGGTTTCGGTTATTGATTTTGCTGCGTTGCCGTGCTTTTTTAACCGAAACTCACTTTCAAATTGATAATTATTTTTGTTTCATGGTAGGTGGTTTAAGTACGTTTGGTTGCTAGAAATTATTGTGATAGGTGTGAATCGAAACTAATCACATACACAACTGCATTATCATTTACTTCTATGATGAAAACGAACCACTACATAGACAACTATATAAAGCTAAAAAAACTTATGTAAAATTACTAAGAAAAGTAATCCACTCGATTTTATCTAGATAAGCGACGCTGCGACGGCACAGAGCCACCAAATTGTAGCACGTTGAGTGAGAAGTGGAAAAGTGACGTAAAAACGTTGAGATTGCCTCACGGCGAAAGTAGGGATGTGTTAATAAATTAAGTGGCGTCACATCTGAGCGGCACGAAGTTAGCAGCCGCGGGGCTTCCTGCGTTTTTCGCTTAAGTTTTCCACGCCGCCGGCGCCGGAAGTTCGGCCATTATTATTTTACGCGGGCAACAAGCGGTGCGATAATAACCCGCGCTTCAGACCGGCTACTTTAGAGTTCCTTTAATGGCCGAACGTGTCTTCTTGCTCCTGCTTAATAGATGTAATAACTTAAACAAAAAACCGAGATTTATTACGGACGCTCGAAATGGCCAATAAACGGAAACTCAAATTTGCGAATATAATTGGTATTTTAAGTTACTTTGAAGTTATTCTACCTACCTAAATAGTTTTAAGTCCAGACCCCTACAACTATTGTCAAAGTTAAAACTATGAGTATGAGTATTTTTACTTTGACCTACCTGACCTATACCTAAACAACGTTTAATTTGTATTTGTTAATCTTTCGGTGAAGGACTGGTTACGGTCCGAAAGCATGGGGTATTTACCAAACTTTACTTAGGTCTTACTGCCTAACCCCTCTAAAACTGACACTTGCCCTACAGTCAGCGGTCTAACTGAAAAAAACTTTCATTTTGAGTACTTTTCAGGTCCCATAGTTTTTACAGATCGCGAAGATTTTATTCTCACAGCTTATTTAAAACGACTTATGTTTATTTCACAAAAAGCTTTAAGAAAGGGTAGGCAATATTTATTTACGAACGTCGCGCGTCTACGTTTACTCAGTTTGACCTCTGAAAAGTCCCACATCGAAGCACCCTTAAGCCCTATTGTTTCGAATTCGGCACACGTCACGACATCGTGTGGCGTGTGTTTTACCTAATCCCCACATAAGGCTTAGTTGCTTGTAATCCGGGGTCGGGTCGGCATCTCACTTCGTCCCGTAAATCAATCTAGGATAAAAGGTACCTACCTATAAAGCATAAAATACCTAAGAGTACCTACCGGAGACTGAAGATTCTTTGTAAAGCTAGTAATACACGGTTCAACCACATTGAATTCGCTCTGGTTGAAAGGCACAATAATGTATGAAGAGTGATTGAACGATGACATTGAATGATTCGCTTTTATGTTTACACGATTCAATTTTGGATTCTTCATCCAAATTGAACGGCAAAAGTGAACCGTTTAATTTTGGCTTAAGAAAAGTTATTGTATTGTCAAAACTTTTTTTAATTGAAACGCGTTTGATTGACCACTATCTCACTAGATGTTATCTGTAGACTTTTGTAATAGTGGAGGTAGGAAAACGGCTACAGAAACAGTTTCAAACCAGTCACTAAGTCACACAATGAGCTGCACCTACTAATTTGTATAGTCGTGCCAGGTAATTCCATTGAATAATGACCGATATGTGTGGCAAAAAATCATTTTCTCGAGCTCCTCCGTACTTCGAAAGACACGTTAAGCAGTGTTTCTTGCTGTTGTTATCTTTAAAATCAGTCGTTAGACCAAATTAGAAACCTTAGGGAGACCTGAAAATTCTAACACTAATTGTGTTAGAGTTTTCAGATAAAAATAACACAGTACATCACTATGCGAAAAGTACAAGTATAAGAAAATTAGTGTGTGGTGTATGACAAAGTGATGCGCCACCTAGAAGTCACGTGTGTGATAAATCTTATTTAAATCTATAAAAAGCTTTGTCCTGACTGACTGACTGACTGATCAACGCACCCGCTGATAGCAGAGGGCTGATATTTGGAGAGTGTGTTCTTTATGTTATGTAGACATCCGATAAGAAAAGATTTTTGAAAATTTTCACGGGATCTGGACATATGCGGGTAAAACAGCGGGATACAGCTAGTGTGATAATATAATGCGAAATCTCACAGACTATTAGCAATACTATCGACACGACCACCAAAAAGTCAATTCCAACAAACTTTCACATTGCACTCTTTCACATGAAAATAAAAAAGTTGTCAGTCCATTGTCTGTTAAATTATTCACGAAATCTATTCGTTCCAAATCTAGGAGATCAGACCGATATGGTGAATTACATGCGTTTCCATATTTCATGCCGGTTGATATTGTGATGACAGTCGTGACTTACCTACCAACCAACATATGTACCTATACTTTTACTCAGTAATCATACGTTATTATCTATAGGGTAAGCGATTGTTTTAAAAGCAACCAAATCTATTTTCACTGCGTCTCTGCATATTATAAAACAAAACTCTCTACCATGTCTGTTCGCGATATACAAAATACTAAACGGATTTTATGCAGTTTTCACCAATAGATAGAGTGATTCATGATGAAGGTACATTTGTTTAATTATCACCCATATTCCCACATGGTCAGACCTTTCATACCATTTTCCTGCCTTGACTTGTAACCCTTAAAAACCCTCCGCTTCAAGTCCTGAAATGGACAGTTATTTTATATGTGAGATTGTTAGATCTTAGAGCCCATCAATACTTAGTACCCTACAATTAGATAATAGTCATAAGCCCATCTATACTGTCAAACAAAAGTGATTCAGGAAAATCAAGACTTATTAATAGAGATGGGCCGACTAGTCGCCGACTAGTCGGGAAAGCCGACTAGTCGGCAGTTCAACCGACTAGTCGGCAGGTGCCGACTAGTCGGCAAATTATGCCGACTAGTCGTCAACTAACAGTTATACAATAAAACTAGAGATGGGCCGACTAGTCGCCGACTAGTCGGGAAAGCCGACTAGTCGGCAGTTCAACCGACTAGTCGTCAACTAACAGTTATACAATAAAACCAATATTTATTTAATTAGTAGTACAGTTTAAAAGGTGGGTAGTTAGAAAAACGTAAACAAAACACGTCATAGCTTACATACATCATCTAAACATCTAAAGTGTCATAACTATGCCTCAGCTCCATTTTTTTTTCCAACTTTTAATTTTATTACATCCATTTTTTGGAAGTTTCGCTACAGCTTTCGAAGTGCAAACTTATCCAAAAATAGCAACAATCGCCGAGTGATCACGATTAACCCAAATATCTCGGAATTATAATGATCTGCATTGCCGACTAGTCGGCCGACTAGTCGGCAATTTTGGAACCGACTAGTCGGCTAGTCTGCTAGTCGGCAGAACCCCTAGTCGGCCCATCTCTACTTATTAACGTTAACTCTGAAAATGAACTAAACTGAAAAACTATCTAATTCGTAGCGCATTCGTAGTAGTGCTACGAGTTTTATTACAGTGTACATTTAAGTGAGATCACATTTTTTTCTATTGACTTTCTGAAAGTCAAAACCACCCATGAGCAAATCATGAATTAATTTCTACATAATAATAAAAATAAATATATATCCTAGGGCGCTCAATACCTAACGCAATATCTACCAACAAATTATACAGCGGCCTGGTCACAAATTACAAGTTTGGCATACATACGTAATTCGTTTCAATTTTAATACTTCGTATTCATGTGTGTAAACATTCATGCTCTATTCATTTAAAACGTACCAGTATAAAATGCAGGCCCGAGGCGTCGAGATAGATATAATTAAAAATGTATCCGTATTGAAACATCGATGGTGAGTGGTTAACATGCATCCGGTAGTATGTACCGAAAGGCGCGGGCGCTGGCGCTGGCATCATTACCCACCCGACAATTCAATTCGACACATCTTCAGGGTTTCACCTCGCCCAATAATTACCCACCGCTATCATTAAGCCGCGTGCACAACAAAACGTAATAACCTTGCAATTAGACGGTGGCCGTCATTAGATAGTAATAGAGTTTCGTACAATTTGTGAGTAAAATCGTCAAGCGTGTCACATTACCAGAGTCCATTAGGGCGTTTACACAACACGAAATTGAAATGAGCAGTCCACAGATTATCGTGATAGACAAACTAACATTGTCTCGATAATAGCGCTGTATATGGATATGGGCTTTGTGATATCATTTTGTACGACGTAATTTCACAATTTCTTGGTAATTTTGTTTTTTTATTTATCTACGTTTATGGTTGCCAATTTTAGATAAATAAAGTCAAAAACCACCCTATCACCAAAAGTACGACCACGGATACAGGGTCTATTGGGCATTGTAAACATAAGTTATTTCACACAACAATTAAAACACATTCAGCGCCAACTCGTCGAGATGTCATTTTTTCTCCGAGCAGATGTCATTAAAAATATACCTTGTCGTTACTCACTCATTAGTGTAATATCAGCAATCAAAGCTCAAAGAAACTCTTCGATATACCTACCTACCTAGCACGTTGCGTCGCAACAAATCAAATTTCTATTATCGCTTTACGACTTGCTGCCACACAAAGTGTTAATACACATAGCTATTACCTATGTAGGTAACTAGAACAGTGAAGCAATAGGCTTGTATCAAATCGTAGCCATGTATCAAATTTTACATGAAACTACTATTTCCGGGCGATTTCGGCGGGTACCCCGATAATATCCACACGTCGATCATTAGGATCGAACGCGATAAGATCTTATCTCGGCCACGTTAAATAACACGTTTCCTGCAGTCCTCGTGGTAATTTTAATAATGTAATTACGATATTCGGCGTTTCAGCCCTGTAATGACGGCTACACAAACAACTGACCGATTAGGCAAAGTATTAAATCGAGCTCAGAGTAGGCATTATGTTTTTAATGTTTCGACAACGGATAATGTTGAATAAATTGTGACCTTCTGGTCAACATTTTGTTATTTCATTTTAAATCGTTACAAGCTGTATGAGAGAATGATTTAGGAGTAGATTTTGGTAAAATCGCAAAATGAGAAATTTTACTGAGAGTTTTCATGGTCGCATTCAGGGGATAATCTCAGACTTAATATTCTATTTTGAGTTCATAAGCCTGTGCTGGGCTTTCTTAGAAAAAAAAACTGTGTCGCAAAACATGCCTGTTGTAATAGATGAAGCAATACTTGCGAAAATACAGCGTAGGAGTCACCGACGCCGGTAGACTAATTGGTTCAAGTCGGACTCCCGGTTTGAGTAAGATGCTGGTCGAGTCCATCCCTGCGTCTATCGTGCGTTGTGTTTTTGCAGGAGTATTGTTGTTTTAAAATATTTCTAATCTCATACTTGTCTCATACGTGAGTCCGTGACTTTTGGATGGTGAACAAGGCTTCACTCGTGAGATCTGACCGAATCCTAAAAATAATCAGTTACAGCAAAACTACTTTAATAAGTTTACCCCTTTAATAGGTAAATATTAATAACTTTACATAGTGATAAAAACATTTTTCGTTAAGCATTTTAAAGCATAAATAAAATAAAACATTGATTTCCTATGCACACCCCATAACGGGAAAAGATACAAAATAATAATAATTGCTAAAAATTAATTTTCTATACAATCTATCAAAATATAGGTACCTACCTAAATGTAATGTATGTTATTATTATGATTTGAAATAGAAAAAAGAGCATCAAATTCGGCTACGACCGCAAAAAAATACTCCACCATTACCTACCTGCGTATAATGAGATGGTATGAGAACCGTCTCTTAATATTATTAATACTTATAAGATTAAATTAAATGTGATGGGAATAAATGTCGTCACATTAAGAAGGTGGCAGCAATCTGCAACGGCCCGTCCACTAATGACAGTGCAAGCTTATTGTTTTAGATCGGCCGCCGCCCTTTAATTTACTGAATCGTTTGTAATTAAGGATATCTACGCAGAAAAAAAAACCACATCAACTTCACCCCTTCATAACTTCATATGTATGAAATATGGGGCTGTTAGAATGACGGCTGATATGGTGCAATCGGATTCATTTTTTTTGTTTAAATTAAGGATTATCTATCTACTATTCATGCTAATTACTTCCCTTTATATTAATATACCGGTTCCGTACATTTATCTCACACTTGTTCAGATTGTGCTAGCAGAAAATTTTCAACGCAGCTGGTGCATAGTTCTTAAAAAAAGGTTCTCAAAAGATTCTACAATTTTCATCGCAGCCAGGATTGCGTAAACGTTTAAACAAAAAGTTATAACTGCCATCCAATTAGTTTAAGAGTCCGCACAGAAGTGCTTCGTCGACCCTAAATTTTTCTCAATTAAATGCAAAACTCGGGGTAAGTCTGGGGGCTATATAAAATTTTAAGTCCATACCTACAATTCGCGCAACACAAATTTTTATTACCTTCTCTCGGTAAGTAAACAAAACGAACAAATTAGCCGAGCTCGGTGGAAGAAGTGGCCGTCGCGATCGTCCGCGCCGAGAGGACATCCCACTCGGGACACAAGGGTGTAAAAAGTAAAACAATAAGGATTCCGCGCGGCTGCACACGGATATTTATTGTTAATGAAAATGGCGGGATTTAAACTAACGTCTTGTAACTAAATACCCACTCACGGTTAAAGCGAGCACTAATTTGGTTTTTATAGCGCGTCCTTAATTTGATTTGGCGGCATCGCGGCCGCACCACTATTGCCTGTAGGAGCAATTAATTTGCTCGGATTATTTTTTTCTCGGAGCGCCCTGTGCGACTCTCCCCGTGGCTCCCGAGGTTGTCTAAGCGCCCGCAACGCGATCCAATCGAGGAGGAAAAAATAAAATAAAACTTAAGCCCCGTTTAATTTGAAGGGTGGTTCTGGGCTATTAAAGTAACACGCTTATGTATTGCAAATTATATTGAAATTTGTCTTCCATTACTGAGCGTCTTCCTCACACAAATGTTGCCCGCATTACGGCCGGGAGATTTTTATTTCGCGCTACGCCCACCCGCTTGTCTCCCGCTTTTTTTTACGTCTCAAGTTTTGTGGTGCTTTTTTCTCGCTAATTAAAACTCTTCCGCGCTGTTTCCTCTGAAAAACGAGATCCGATCAATTAATTTTTAGGCGCAGTAAGCTTTCTCAACAGTTGTTTGGTTACAGAAAAAAAGTAAATTTCCATTTAAAAGGGTATCAAAAAGTAATTGATCAAGTAGAAGCTTAAGGGAAAGAAAACTCGGAATTGCGAGTTAATTTTCTTGTTGCCATTTTCTAGTACCTAGTAAGAAAGTAGGAAAATACGTAAGCCATGATGTTGCGGATCGCATAATGGAATTGTGTTGTTTATGGAAAATTGTATAGAATCAGCGAGGCGATCGCGATGTCGGCAGAGAGCATAGGCGGAGATGGAGTCACGCGCGCCATTGTCTCGATCGCGGGGACAGCCGATTACACCTAATACAATGCTCGGGATATTCACGTAAGCTCAATTACTACCATCTCCTACCGAAACGACTACCAGCAGTAGTTTGTTCACCTTGCGCTCGAACTATAGCCCAATGCCACCAACGTTACTCTATTATAATTTAATTTCCTACGTGTCAATGTCTTCGATAAAATGTAATTGAGTCAAGTTTTAGAACGAATACGGTAATAAATACAGCTAGATGTTGTGTAACTTTTATCATTTATTTTGATAAGAAGAATTTAAAAAATAATATAATAATCAACTAGAATTTTGGTTCGCGTACTTTGCATTTTCCTAACCTATAAAGTTTTATAGAAGTTTTGATCACAATGCCGTAGTATTAGTAATTATATGGTAGAACCTAGTAATACATAATAGTAAGTCATAGATCTAAGCTTGAAAAATTAAATTTCAACGCGCTGTAACTTTTTGTTTTTAAGATAAAGGGTTTTGATTATCGGACAATCGAGGGATCTGAATTACGCGCCGAATTGAGGGATCCTATTTTTATCCTTGTTTCACATAAAAAACAGTAGATTACTATTTACATAAGGCACTCTCTTTCACATTGTTATCGATCAGCGATCAGTAATGTAGATAATTTGTATGGCAGCACAAAATATAACAAAGAGACTTGTAGAGACGTAGGTAACAAACAAAATAAGAATTAGAAATGTATAAACTAAAAGAAAACAATACGAGATGAAACGTTCAATCAATCGGAATGGGAGCGTCGAAGGAGCGGGCACCGGCAATTTGCCGTTGATGGCGTCCGGCAGCACGGACACTGAAGCACGCGCCGAATTAAATGGAAATCAATAGCAATCCGCACGTGACCGCCGAGCTTTACATCTTGCCGCGGACGCCGGACGCAATACACTCATTGTTTGAAGACATTATCTACTGCGTTTAAGGTACCTACAATATTTTAGAAGCAACATTACCTATGCAGTTAAACGATTAGGTACACAGGCACACCCAGAAAAATAAAATAATTTAAAGGAAGAATTCTGGAGTATTAGATCTTTGTGTTTTTCTCCTTCTATTTTATATTATTTAGTTCATTAGATGTGCTGTGCTTTGTAGTGGTAAAGCACAATGATTTGAAAAATTTTAATTGTTTGTTAATAGGTATGTAATTTAAAATGTTGTATAATATTTCAAAAGAAAAGTCCAAGCCAAAGGTAAATGAAACATGTACGAACAAAGGGCACATACGTATTTCATTTATTACTGGTGGTCGATGATTGATCAATCAATGCATTAGAAAGGCCAACTTAATTGCAGCAATTTGCTTCGTTTATTTGTACAGACGACCGCGCAGTGGGGGTCGAACAAATTACACCACCATATAGTTTAGCCTGTCATTCAGGCTCTGATTGTAAGGTATTTCCACATAGGAAAGTTAAAACAATTGTATTCAGTCATTAAACTGTTTAAGAAAATGCAGTCTTTAATGTTTAAAGAAAAGTGGACTATCAGAGAACTACCTACTACCACGGCCTACTACTTATCGTCAGCACAAATTAATGACTGAATATTCTCCTATCTAAATTGAACTAATAAGTCTGAGTACGGTTGCATTTCAGTATTTTCCCATCTAAAAAAGCCATAGAGATAATTTGCTAGTTTGAAGTCTTACCACTCATCCTTATTGTGACCGTAGTAGGGTTATGTAAGGCCACATAGAGCAATATCCGCAAAAGGACAAAATATAGCTGCAAATAAACGTTTGACTTTATGGACTCGAAAGATATTACCGATTCGTGATCTCTCCTTTTTCTTTGGTTTTGCGTTTGGTTTGGTCGGCCATCTTGGCGACATGTGGCGGGAGATTTAGGCGGGAAACGTGCCCCGCTATATTAGATTATGTCGAAATGAATTGAGCGATACTATTGGATATGTTATTGACGTAGATTTGCGATCGGAGGAACGAACTGATATTTCGTATTGTTATTAAAGGAAGAGCGCTCCCCGCGAACGTGAGCGGACTTCAGAGCGCCCGATACACCGCCCTTATGGACCTATCGTTTAGGCCTCTTTATATTTTTCTTATGTAAATACTGCTTCATATCCGATGAGCTTTATTTATGTGGGAATCGTTTTGGCGAGATAAGTCTCTCCTCTGTTCGGTGTTCACCTCTTGCGATGCATGTAAATTTTATTTGTTTCGGAATACTGATTTATTGTTTCCATTTCTCTTGTTTTTATCCTTTAGGTTGTATGAGATACTTTTAAAAATTAACAGAGATATGAATATTGGGTTTATAAGATAAACAACTTATGAGCCAGACTGACAGCAGATAGTATGTTTTAAGTGTCGCCGTAGATCAAAGTAGGAGTGTCAGTGCCAGGCCAGCCAAGTGTTGTTAAACATCTTCAAGGGTTTCAGAGCGGTAAACAGTAGCATGTGCTTTGGCTCATACCATAAGCTTTCGCGACCTTTATTGTGAATAACATGTACGCCTACTTATTATTTATACTAATATTATATAGTGGAAAATTTGTATTTTTGTGTGTGTGTGTATGTGTGTCTGTATGTTTGTTATGAATAAACTCGAAAACTACTTCACTGATTTCAAAAATTCTTTCATCATTAGAAAGCTACATTCACCCTAAGTAATATAGGCTACTTTTGATCTCGATATTCCCACGGGATCGGGACTTATGCGGGTGAAACCGCGGGACGCAGCTAGTTACTACTAAAATGGTAAAATTAAAAAAGAACGGACTTAAATAAAATGAAGTTGTTTCACCTATAAATAAACAAAACAAATTAAAATATTTGTCAGACAAATAAAATAAAAAATCTTAATAGCTCAACATTAAATTTATTCCATGCCTAAAATCGCCACCAACGCAATTACGCGCAGGACATTTGAGCTAATAATACTAAACAACTTTATCTTTTTGAAACTAGTTATGCTACCATATCCACTAAAAATAACTAATGTAGGTATAAATATTATGTGGTCGTAAAATAAAAATTAAACTAACATGTTATCAAATAATGCCAGAACATACCGGTTTAGTCAGTTATTAATTTAATTCAATTTATAACTTGAAAGTTCGCCGAAGACTATTTAAATAAAATATCCATCACATTTGACTTGGGCCGAATGTTGTTCAAAGCAAGTGATCGTTGCCGGCGTCTTTGATGTCATGAGGGTAGTTATGAAAATTAATAATCGTACAACGTGTAATTGCTTCCGATAAGGCGGCAGCGCGGCTGCGTTTTTTATGGATATTTTAACGAGCAAAGTCTCAATACAAATATTATGTACTTTGAACGATATCTTGTATTAAAAGGACAGTCTCCATACTCTTTCTCCATACAAACGTAGTCGACTGTTTCCTTCCTGGATAAAGATGTTAGAAAAAATATATTTATGCCATAAATCCTATATCAGGCATGACCATGCCCCTACGTTATGTTTTTTTTATTTTTGTATTTTATTTCTATTCTAATTAGAAAATGAAAAAAAAAACAAAACGTAGGGGCATGGTCATGGCAGATAGATATAGGTTTTATGGCATTAACATATTATTTGGTCTAATATAGGAGGAAACAGTCGACTACGTTTGTATGGAGAAAGAGTAGATAGACTGTCCTCTTAATAATAATTGGTATTATTAGTTATTAATAAAGAAAAGTTTTATTCAATAAATGCGTAGATCCAGGGTGGTGTTGATAATTAATTAACTGCTCGGTAAGTACCTACAACTTCGGGCTTTTTGTTATACCTGTGTAAGTTTAAATTATGGTGGACCAATCTACATTACAAATACAATGTTTTAATTTGTGTTCTGTTGTTGTGCCTTTTTAATAAATAAATAAATGTGAAATAGGTACCCCTTCTACTTACTTATTACTTTTGAAATTGGCGTATCTAATCTACCGCTCTGACTTATGAGAATATTCTATACATATCGTGCAAGTACCTACTAATGTTTCAAGGGTAATATCTATTTATTATTTTTCACTTATTTCGTAAAGATAGGTAGGTACATACCTATCAAGAGAAGAAGTGTAACTTACAGAAAGACAATTATCTACATGATTCAGCTACTTTAAGGGTGAAGTTAGAGAAATCATCCCCAAAAGTGCCATCTGTGGTTTGCCGCAAAGTCAAGTAAGAAGACGTACCTTATCTGGGAATTACTTACCTTGGCTGCGATCACTTGACTCCCTAACTTTGGATGTTAACTACCGACAGATCTGGTGCCGACTGGCGCCTGATGCTCTTCAGATTTGACACCGAAATAACTTATATTGCTTCGAAGAGTAGGCACTTGAAGAAACTCTAATTTTTAATAGTAGAAGAAAGAGTCGTTTTTATTCGTTTTGATGTGTTAAGTTACTATAGGTAAGCTATTTATAAACTATAAAATGTCTATGAAAATATTTTCTAGATATTACCAATAAATATTTGAATAACATTTTTTTTAATAAGCCTGCGAACGGCTAGAGGAAGGTCGTAGATTCAAGGCCCGCAGGGAGCATTGAAAAAGTATATACTTAAGATATTTTTTCAAATTAAATCTTATTGATTTAGATATTTGGTAGGTATTAAATTTAAATGAGTTTGTGGTCTCCACCTAAACTTTCACTGTGCCCTGTTTTCCATATTAAAAGTAACCTAAATTTATTACAATTGCATACAATACACTTAAACAATAACTTGCAACTGAACGGCAGTCGCAGCTTTATTGACTCTATAATTTATGGAAAACGAAACAATGAAAATTTTATCGAAAAATGACAAATGTTACTTGACCAACATCAAATTTGAAATTAACCATTAACTGCAATGACGTTGAAATGAAACGCGAATTGGCTATATGAACATTTGATCAGTTAATAACCCGTAGACTGATAGAACTACCCTGAATCCGAACCCTCGAGAAGCACGGTCTTCTATGTAGAAATCGTCAATGTGTGCAAAAATAATCATAATAAAATATCTTGTTCCCTAATACGCCAATCATTATTATCTCCACCACCTTAATCCAACCAAAAAAAACAATTTCAATATATCTGAGATAGGTACGTCACAACGAATAAATAATCATGAATAATGTTAAAAGAAACCTATCAATAAAATTGAACTTAACGTGTCTCAAAATAAAACACTTTGTTATTAAGTTGACAAGCAACCGTAAAAATGCTCCTTTAAAATGTAAAATAAACAGATCAATCATGTTAAAGCGATCCCACCGGGCTCGCTCTGAATCCCCGAAAAGAAGCCTACGTAAGCGTCTATTATAAAGCACAGATGTTACCACAAGAACGATGTTATACACTGACACTGCTCCCCTTTCTGCGCTACTGGACAGAGTAGGACGGAATATCACTGATACGTATTTTTATTCGATCTTTTTTTTAAACAAGAATTGTTCTGCGTTGTGGAGTGATTGACATGCGGTCGTCGGCGGTGCCCCCCGACGCGAGGTATTAAACCGCTTCACAAGATATCCCTCGTAATATTATCATTTTATAATTTATTACGCTAATTATAAAGGGGCATATTTAAAAATGAAACAAAGGTATTACGGGTGCCATATACGTCCGGTATAAAGCTTTGCGTTGGCGTTACTTTTTCGGTAAATAAATCTAGAAAGGCACATCAATCAAGTTGCCGGATGGACAGGAAGTCCCTTCAAAATTATGTAGATCCATGATTAAAAAAATAACAAACTCATAAAATGTAGGCGTGATATTAACCCTTTCATTTCATTTTTAGGCAACATTCGTTTGGGGTGGTGTCACGTCAGAATACGACATGTGGTTAGTGTAAGTAGGAGCTATCAATTTAAATGTTATACAAGCATTTATGTAAAGATATTAAATTTACTTGTGGGGTCATAAACCAATACAGTGATTTGTCTGAGCCAAACCCATACCGGACCGCACTAATTGAAACCCGCGTCCGGGCGACGTGAGAAGACTAGCCATCGGCTATAATCCGTTGGAACGGACACGTCCCTTTACCCGAACCAGCCAGATATTGTCCACTATCATACGTAATTGGAGATTTCACGAGATAACACTATCACACTAATTATGCAACATCCAATGTGAGCACGTTTACACACTTATGAATACCATAAAACGGCAAAGGTTTAGATATGAATAATATACAAAATATTAACGATAGAATCTTATATTTCAACAATTTTAATTATTTATCGGTTATAGTTAATTGAAAATTAGATTTAATAGGGGCCGCATCCACATCTTAATCAAGTGATTCAGCTATATTTATACAGGATAGAGAGTTCGACTAACTAAAATGGGCTTTTGAAGTCCGTTTCGAGGCTTGACGACTTCGGGAGGGTGAGCCCCTAAGCCGCGGGCGCAGTTTCAATTGAGACGTCGTGCTTGAGTCGTCGACGAAGGCTAAACAGCTAGGCTTAACGCTTCTCGAGCCCAACTCGATACCGTTTCTAACTTGTGATTCGAGGAGTCGAGATTAAGCTATCAAAATAATAAAACAAATTCGCAAATTTGACGAAAAAAAAAACATTTCGTTTAGCATAAAATTATAAGATAAATTCAAAAGCTAAATTGATAAATGGTGTGCATGGACACCTAAAGACGTTTGACATGAGCATCGTACGGCACGGGAGCGTGACAGAGACTCCGCGCGTCCACTCCACAAGACTACGTGGTCACCAGCTTAATCCTTATTTATTGCAAGACGCTCTACGACGCCTCCGGTCCGCCAACTATTTGTCAAGCAGGACCGGCAACCGGCTGCATCAATCTAGAGTTTAGGCTTAACGCGACCTCGTCGATGCATAATAGTTCGTTTGATAGCCCACTAAATCATTCAGTACGTTAGGACCACTCTGCACAATGAGCGAGTCCTTCTCTCTATTAACAGTGACTCAGTTATCAACAATAAATAACAAATGGACATAAATTGACCAACAAAAGTGAAACTGAATCACCCCCGATGGCGCGGGCGGTGTCCACAGCGGTAGCATTCGCTGGACAAACAGCTACAAACCAGCCCCCGGCGGTCGTTACGAGATCGCACTAAATTACGCGCAACTTACGCGGGTCATCTTTCATTATTACGACTCTATTTTGGCAAGTCGCAACAGGGCGGGCGTGGTGTACGGTCAACGATGTCCATTATGCCTCTGTTACCCCGCTGCAAGTTTTTTCGCCCGTCGCGCTGACCGCTGCCCCTATGCGGGGTACCATAAGAGATAAAATCGTAAATTATAACCCAATTCCATGGTTGTTAAGACTTGACAGATGAAAAGGCTTATTGCTGACCGAGTGTTTGGTGCTATATCGTTAACATATCAAACGGAATGAGGGTACTCCAACAAAGACATTTGGACATGATGGACATTTATTTCGTCGTATGTGGTCATCGATAGGGTCAAAAGCTGCAGCCGGTTTAAACAGCATTCGTTTGAAAAAAACATTTAATAGCTCTTGATAATTTATATAGAGGTATGGACAAGAAAAGTAATAAGAAATTTGCCGTGTAGCCCCGGCATAGAATAGGGTTACCCATCTCTTCCCGTAAGTGTAGTAAAAGGCGACTAAGGGATCTGAGGGATATTAGCACACCTTAAGTTCTCCCCGCGCGGTGGCGGATAAACTGCTTGATCCAAGAGGGTTCGTGTGAGGCCAGATCAGGCCGGCCGTAAAAAGTTTGCCAAATCTATGGCAATCTTTTTACGGCCGGCCAAAGGTATGGTCAATGATGACTTCCCGGCTGCGTCAACCCCAAATAAAAAAAAACAATTTGAGGTTTAGCGGACCCCGGGCTTCCGAAAGGGATTCAACCGGGAACATCGTTCGGATTTGAGAGAGACAAGAAAAGAAATAAATCTTCGCAACATCATTCAATACACATGTAGCTAGATTGGTATGTTGGTAATAATGATAAAACAAAAACTATGGAAACTTCAAAAAAAACGTTAAAGAGGTCTATATAATAGATCGTTTGTTAGATGTTGAGGTGACCGGGGGACAAGAGAGTGGGAGGACATTACAGTAATGTACTGAAAGGCGCGGAAGCCATGGCGCCACCGCTTGACAATGCCCCATTAAGGGAAACTATTCACAGGACAGATAAGTAACTAAATGTCCACATAAACTAACTGAATGATTACCTTCTATAACTTGCTATAGTTAACTTCTATTGATAAGATATTTGTTTACAGATATCGGGTAGCAAATATAAATAACTGGTTCTGTTAATGATTGAGCAACATATTTTCGTGTTTGAAACAACCTTTTTTTAGTATTATATTAGGATATACCAATGATATATAATACATGTAGGTAGATATGTAAAACCCTTGTAAAACTCTCTTCTCCATCTCTTTATAAAGAACTAGCTGCGCCCCGCGATTTCACCCGCGTAAGTCCCGTTCACGCTTGAATATCGGGATAAAAAGTAGCCTATTTGTTATTCCAGGTCTCCAGCTATCTACATACCGAGTTTCATGGTAATCGGTTTAGCGGTTTTTACGTGATTGAGTAACAAACACACACACACAAAGTTTGTGAGTATGTACTCACAAACTTTTAGCTTTATAATATTAACTAGGATAATAAAAACATGTTTACAATAGTTTGAAGTACTCTGCATCTTCTAACACATTAGGGTAATCGGTAAGCAATACGAAGCTCCTTGGCGCAATCTTATTGGGTATACCGTGGTCGTACGCAGTAAAATACTCCCAAAAAGCAAATATTCATTTTTTACAAATCACCTATTAATTAGGCACAGAAAAGTAATGTGTTTTGACCGCAGTTATTCATGTTCATCGTTTTTGATACGCGATTATTAAATTAAGGGACAGCGTTGAACGCGAGGAGACGTCCCGCTGCTTGTGGCCGTTCTAGACGCCCACAATACATGCTCTACGCATAATGCATATTGTAAAAGGACCTTTTTGACTGTTTAGACATGAATGATCGAACGATCTGACACCAAATTTGATGCCGATTAACAGAATTGTATTCGTATTTGCTTTAAGAGGACAGTCTACCTACTCTTTTCTAAATACAAAATTTACAAACGTAGTCGACTGTTTCCTTCCTGGATGAAGATATTAGAAAAAAATATGTTTATGCCATAAATCCTATATCAGCCATGACCTGACCTATGATTTGATTTGTTTCATTTTCTAATTTTTATGATTTTTATTTTTAATTCAATTGAAAAATATATTTTTTTTTTATAATAACGTAAGGGCATAGTAATGGCAGATATAGGTCTTAGGCATAAACATATTTGCTCCAATGTCTTTATCCAGGGAGGAAACAGTCGACTACGTTTGTATGGAGAAAGAGTAGGTAGACTGTCCTCTTAAGATTAAAAAAATATGTCAAAACTGTAAGTTGACGAACAGGCAAAAATATGACTGCTTTATATCTATGAGAATTTGATTACAAATACATTCACACAATGTTTTGTTTAGTAAGAAGTAAAAAATGTTTACATTGTGACACATTGCAAACATCAAAGATGTAGCCATTGATCCATTATACATACTGAAGTTATCTATAGATATCTACTAATATTAAAAAGGGGAAAGATTTGTTTCCGAACTACTGGACAGATTTACTAGAGAACATAAAATTATATTGTAGGTATGCAATACCCGTCAAATGAAATACTACACCAAAACAACGAGCATCACGTTATAATAACACATAGAATGTTGATTAATAGGCCACAAATGTACGACACCTATTGTTCAAAATATTTAAAAATACAAGTGATCGTAAAACTTTCTGATCCTAGAACATTAAATATGTGAAAGCTATATGTATAAATAAACAAAAGTACCATTTACGAGCTATGACAAATCAGAATTACAATCATAACCTTTGTCGAACGCGTTCAGAACGCACTCAAGCAATAAAATAACTCATGTCCAATTTATGTTAATACAATAAATACTAGCATAAATAACCCTGGGAGGAGGCATAGAAGACAATTTAAATTTATGTACATAAGAATATTCAACTGTCTTAAAATCGAGTAGTCAAATTGAATAATTTGTGCTTGAATTATCATAATATGAAGTGAAAGGGTGTATTACAAGGATAATCGTTTCCGTATCCAATTGAAAGGTTAAATTGAGACTCCGTGCGTTGTAGTTTTTTATGGTAAGTACCTATTAGGTTAGCTTTTGACCACTATCACACCTTATGGTAAGCAATTGACAACGCATTGGTAAGCGGTCTGAACCTGTACCTAGAAGATATCTTACACTAAAAGACCAATTTATATAAGCTTGAGTCTATATATTTATTATAGACTCAGGCATTTCATTTTAACTAAAATGCTAGTGCGGGTCACTGAGTTGTATACCGGTTGTTGGACATTAGTTTTTGTTTTTGGTGATAATCATGTCTTTGGTGAATAAATTAATTATAAAGATGCTTGAATGAAAATTAAGGAAACAGTAGGTATAGGTAAGCAGTTTCAACAGTTACATTTCTATGAATGGCGCTACCAAAAGCCTCACCCGCATTACAAAAGACAGCTCTCCTTAACTTCAACCCAGTAGCTTGTGATCCACGTAGCTCATTTGAGGAAGTGGTGACACAGGCCGGGAAAGTCTTATCGAGGGCACTGCATTTTGGAAAAAAAATTAGTGGTAAGCAAGCATTGACTTTAAACAACGAAAAAGTGTAGGTTAGTTTACCTATTTTTACGCTCGAAGGCCAAAGGTCTCATTAAAAAGCATGTTCTTACCTAAGTTTTGACGTTTCAATCGCTATGGGGTGCCGAAATTGAAATGACATTTTTGTGAAACTCAGTTCCAAACAAAAACATAGGCACTGAACGAAAGTGCTCCAAATAATAGGAACGCATATAAACCGCAGTAGTAATGACACAGTAAATATGTAATTACAGTATAAGTATGGTATTTGTTCAGAAAGAGCGACAAACCGACATATGCTCGCGGGGATCTTGCGGTCAGAGGAGACACTCGCGCCTCGTTCGTGACTCTGCGGTCAAAATGTCGCTGTTCAAATCAAATTTCTTTTATTTCCCTCAAAATAATGCAGCCCAATTAGTTAACGGAAAGTTGAAATGTGCCCAAAACAATGGCTACAATGTACATTGTAGCTATGTTTCAGTATACCTATAAATAGCACTTTTGTACTTATACACATTCGGTACTTTTTCTGATGCACGGCACGATTAAATTATCTTCTCTTCTACTATATAAAAATAAGTCGGGTTTTCCTTCCTGACGCTATAACTCCAGAACGCACGAACCGATTTCCACGGTTTTGCATTCGTTGGAAAGGTCTCGGGCTCGGTGAGGTTTATAGCAAAAAAAAAATCAGGAAAAATTTAAAAAGAAAAGCTGGAAAATCAAAATCAAACTAAGCGATGACGTATGACGATGACGTATGACGATGACGTATGACGATGACGTATGACGATGGCGTATGACGATGGCGTATGACGATGGCGTATGACGATGGCGTATGACGATGGCGTATGACGATGACGTATGACGATGACGTATGACGATGACGTATGACGATGACGTATGACGATGACGTATGACGATGACGTATGACGATGACGTATGACGATGACGTATGACGATGACGTATGACGATGACGTATGACGATGACGTATGACGATGACGTATGACGATGACGTATGACGATGACGTATGACGATGACTTATGACGATGACGTATGACGATGACGTATGACGATGACGTATGACGATGACGTATGACGATGACGTATGACGATGACGTATGACGATGACGTATGACGATGACGTATGACGATGACGTATGACGATGACGTATGACGATGACGTATGACGATGACGTATGACGATGACGTATGACGATGACGTATGACGATGACGTATGACGATGACGTATGACGATGACGTATGACGATGACGTATGACGATGACGTATGACGATGACGTATGACGATGACGTATGACGATGACGTATGACGATGACGTATGACGATGACGTATGACGATGACGTATGACGATGACGTATGACGATGACTTATGACGATGACGTATGACGATGACGTATGACGATGACGTATGACGATGACGTATGACGATGACGTATGACGATGACGTATGACGATGACGTATGACGATGACGTATGACGATGACGTATGACGATGACGTATGACGATGACGTATGACGATGACGTATGACGATGACGTATGACGATGACGTATGACGATGACGTATGACGATGACGATGACGTACGATAAATGAAATAAATTTTTTCCTTTTCAAATATAAAACAAAAAAAAAATTTCCTCATATTTTAATCACCAAACGAAATGTTACATAAAACGAAACCATCTGGTGGCGAAACGGAGTTCGCCTGGTTTTCTAGTATATTCTAAATTTAAAACCCACTAAAAGGTAATTTAGTACCTAACTCATAACGATCTCAGTGGGCATCGGGCGGATTGCGGCTGTAATGCAAAAGGTGCGTAAAAAAAGTGTAATTGTGTTTAGACAATTTTAAGATAAAATAAAAACAATACAGGGCGCAAGGCAAGGAGTTGTGAACCGTGAAATTGGCATCTGTGTCGAGAACATTGTTAAGTGCGTACCACTGTGTGTCGTATCAGAGAGTTTTTACACTTTATTTTCATTGGATACAATTAGAAGCGGACAGAGAGTAGCAAGAGTGATTATCGACCAATAAATGAAGGAAATGTGTTTTCTTGATATTATTATTTATCGTTCAAAAGACATCAACGAGATTCTTTAAAATTTTCAAAATATTTTTCAATAGGTATTCGAGTAACAAATAACTATTAATATTTTAAATTTTTGAAGCGTGTATCATATTATTAATTGTTTATTTATTAGACAATCGTGATCACGTACGACCTTTAAAAAATAAACGTTTTATTGAAAAACTTACCTATTTTTAGAAAAAATAAACTGCAAAATCTCTTTAATCTAGTACTGCTCTTTTCTTACCGAATTTCATCAGTGTTGTCGTAAAAACTTACCCGCACGGAGTTTATTAATCAAGCAAAAGGACATCTTAGGGCTTAGTGGCATTTTTCTCGGAGGTTCTCATTATTTTCCGGGGACGGGTGAGTGTGATGAGAAATTAATCCGGGGGCGGCAGGTGGCAGCCGCAGGTGTCTTCCGCGGACAATTTTCCATAGCCAAGAGTTTCTTGCAGCTAATCCATGCGTCTACGTCTTAAGAAGAAATAAACCCGGCTAAAGATACTCGCACTTAAATATGAGATTAGCTTTGCGGAGCCGGCTCGCGCTTTTATAATTGAATTAAGCACGTATTTCTTGAAAAGTTCATTCTATATCTGTTTTTTTTCTTTTAATGTTTCATTTGTTATAGTTTGTTTATAGTCTATTAAGTTCTTTTAGCAATATTGCTTTAATTACTGATCGATCAAGTATACAAAACTAACATAACATCTGAGTTATACGGATGGCCTCACTAAGCGGGAAGCCGAAGATCGTACGAAGTGGAAACGTAAAAGTAGGAAAGCGGAATCCGGGCTCTCGAGAGGGGTGCAACTGGGAACATCGCTGATATGATGATGATGATGACCTAAGTTTTATGGATAGTTAATTTATTACGGTTAAAGCCCCAAGCACTTTTAAGTAGGTATTTAAATATAGGTACATAAACACAAAAGTTTTTTTCTAATAATTGAAGGAATAAAACGTTGTTATGTAAAGCGGTTTCAGCTGCAAAACGCTGAAGACGCGCGGCAACGTGAAGGAAAGCGGTGGCGGCTGTGGCACGCTGTAATCCGAACATATCTCGGTACATTGCTCAGCGCGACACAGCGGGACTTAGCGGAAAGCCTCGCTGTGCAGATGCTTATCTCAATAACAGTTTTATTTATTTTTGCGAGCGACTGATCCGCTCCCAGTGGATCCGTCTAATGAAAATAGAGGAAGGCACCGAGACAAATGTGTCTCTGTGCGCGGATTGTTCAGACGCGAGTCGCGAGACGTACCTACACCCCGCAGGAGATTTGTAAATCGCAACCGATCGTAATTTGTATGAATGTAGGAAAATAATGTTCTACAGCGAGCGTCATGATCATGTAAACATAGAGTTAACTCTGACACATTATGAACCTTTCCCTTTCCTTTTGCGGATAAATATCTAGGGTAAAATCTAAACTACATCAAGGAGACATGGCTGCCCGTATCCGGCGAATACTCGTAACATGATATCCATCTTTTGATCGTCTAGAGTACTTCTACGAAATGCTACAAACTTGCATAAAGTCAGAGTTTATTTAGTCGCGAATTAACGACCGCAGCTCTCGTAAAACAGGCTTCGTGTGTCGTTAAATAGAACACATTGCGACTTGTCAAAGCAAGAGAGAGGCATCTTCCATCAGTTTAATCTAATGTTAAGAATTATAATTAAAAGTTTATTACTTCAACTTTATCCTCAACTAAGTAATGTAACATATTTTCATCGAGTTTTCACGCAATATTCAGACAATTTAAAAATAAATGCAAATTATAAAGCAAACAAAAGCGGCTCTTTTTTTTTAAATTAGATTTTCATTTTAAGACCACAAAGTGTGCGGAGGTGAAAAATCTTGCACTGTAGATAGAATAATGCAAGAGCACTTGCTTCTAATTAGGTCATTTGGCATAATTGCCGTCTCAAGATTGGGTTTTTTCGCGTCGGCGACGTCCCGTGGGAGCCGAGACAACTTCTAATGAATACCGGCACTCACAGTTGGACTCGAATAAAAACGAATAGTTTCACGATTCACTATAACTGCCTTTTTATGCCAATTCGTTAACGACAAACTCATAGCGTCAGGAAAAGTTTAAAGACATTTTTTTTTAAATAAAGTAAGGCAACATAATAGACTCGTAAAAAAATTTGTGCCTATTTATTTTCCTAACGTGTTTTACTTTTTATTCGACCGTCTTGTTTTTTTTTTTTAATATTTCGATTGTTGGTCGTTTCTGTTCCATGACGGACACAATATTTGTGTTGTTGTTCCACGAGGACTATTGAAAAACTTAAAGAAAGATCTAACTTGACGTCATATTAATAATTTAATTCCTTTTAAGACATTTGCAAATAATTTGTAAAGAAAATAAAATGATATTATTATATGAACTGAAATAAAAAAACTCGCAAATAAATAAAATAGTATCGAAACGAAATACTATAAAAGTACACCAACCTACATTTCGGAACTGCTGAGCTCGACCGTCGGTGGATGTTGTTGTTTTTTCATCTTGTTTTGTTTTTCCCTCCTGTGAACAAATACAAATCGTGTCAATCACGTGACACTCTATAGTAAAATTAAAGGTAACCTAAAAATATGTTAATATTTGTTAAAGTACATAGAGCAAGAGCCCGTGAACCCCAGACCTTCGTTATTTTATAAAAGCTGAAAGTTTGTCAGAGCATGCTCCCAACACAGGTAAGAACGATGGTACCATTACGAAGTTTGGGTTACCGTGGCTTTGGCAGATAAACGGTACTAAAGGTGTGTAAAATATCGACCTAAATTCGTCAAATAATAAAGTGTGATTTTTAGGTATTACCTTCAGAATATTATTAAAAATCACGTCATTCATTGCCAGACACTTAACATCGTGGCAACCCCTTGCCAGACACCCTTAATGTACATGAAATTATAATTCTACTTAAGGGAAGGGGTTGGAACTATCAAAAATGTCTGGCTAATGAGGTAACATCATCTACTTATTACCCAAGTATTATATATAAAAATCAGCTTTTATACTATAACGAAAGTAGAATTATAATTTCATGAACATTAAGGGTGTCTGGCAAGGGGTTGGAACTATCAAAAATATCTGGCTAATGAGGAAACATCATCTGCTTATTACCCAAGTATTATATATAAAAATCAGATTTTATACTATAACGTAAGTAGAATTATAATTTCATGAACATTAAGGGTGTCTGGCAAGGGGTTGGAACTATCAAAAATGTCTGGCTAATGAGGAAACATCATCTACTTATTACCCAAGTATTATATATAAAAATCAGCTTTTATACTATAACGTAAGTAGAATTTTTTCTAAGAAAGAATAATTTCATGAACATTAAGGAGACACCCTTAATTATTTAACCTAAAAATTTAATTAAATAACCCGGCAAGGGGTTTCCACGATGTTAAGTGTCTGGCAATGAATGACGTGATTTTTAATAATATTCTGAAGGTAATACCTAAAAATCACACTTTATTATTTGACGAATTTAAATCGATATTTTACACATCTTTAGTACCGTTTATCTGCCAAAGCCACGGTAACCGAAACTTCATAATGGTACCATCGTTCTTACCTGTGTTGGGAGCATGCGCTGACAAACTTTCAGCTTTTATAAAATAACGAAGGTCTGGGCCTCACGGGCTCTTAGTCTAACACCTTACAAAGAGTGGTTTCTTTTTAAACAATAGGTACTAAAAACTACTATTTCGAGCGGTGTTGGTCGAGTGATAGATATCTTGATTTTAATTAATAAATAAATCATAAATCATTTGTTTATCATTCTGAAAATCATGGGTTCGAATCCGGACTGAAGCGCACCAATGTCATTTTCCTCATTTTAATATCGCTAGGTAGGTACTCTTACGGTGAAGAAAAACTTCGGTATTGACCATTATTTCCTCTGGGCATGGATTTTGCTATCCCGGGTACTATACAGCGCGGTATAATTGCTTGCGCTGTACAAGTTAGATGAAGGTCTAACCGTCTTTATAAGAATGCTTTGCTTACTTACATATACACGACGCCATTCGTGTCCAAGCTAAGCGTTCGGGCATTATGCGCGCTGGGCGGGCACCGGAAGCGGGTACAGGAAGAAAAGAAAACGGCAGCGGAAACCGCTCATCCACCTCGCTGATACATAGTAACATGTTTAAAGAAGATATGTGTTTACGACACCCGCTTGGCGGACTACGCTCGCGCCCCACCCAGCTTACATGGTGCCTAAACTGTATGTAATTAGGCTTGTGATGTGGTCACCAAGTAAACGTCCACTTTTTTAAAGACACATAGTGTACAAATGGCGAATCATCTTCATTTAAAAAGTAGGAACTTCTGGCATACCTAGTTACTTATTAAATCAGTTTATAATACAATTCTTTGCTCATACCTGCGTAATTCATCACGCAACAACATCAATCGTTCATAGTGCGTAGCAGAAGCGTCCAAGAGCTCCAACGAGGCCTTCACGGCTGACGTCTGTCTCTCCCGTTCCACGGCCACGGTCGCGTCTGTCGCTTGGCTTACTGTCAGCACCTTCTCTACCATGTCGTCTAACCTTAACAAACGGATGAGTATCGAATAATTTGAACATAAAAATCATAGAGCCAAAAAATCATTAAATTAGGTAAATTCGGGCCACATCAAAACCGTGCCGTGCGTGCGTGTCTTCTTTTCTTACTTAGCTGTTGCATTTAAAGATGTTAAGTGGGTCTTCTAATTTCATGATATACAGGGTGGTCCAACTAGTGACGTCAATAAAATTTTTTTAGATTCCTCACACCTGGGGGTATCCGAAAATACCCCATGTATGTTCAGCGATTTTTTGTAGTTTAATTTTATTGGTCTATCATTAGAGGATCATATCAAAAAATTTATAAAAAAATTTATTAATTAAGATTTGTGCAGAAGTTTTTTTGCGGAAGACAAAAATCATCACTAGATGGCGCTAGTGGTAAAATACATGGTGGTATCGTTGCGTTTTTATGTCAAAAATCACGTTTGTTGTATGGGAGCTCCCTTAAATATTTGCAATAAATATATATCAGTAATACATCCTCTGTAAAAATTTCAAGTGTCTAGCTATCACGGTTTATGAGATACAGCCCGGTGACAGACGGTCAGACTCCGAAGTCTTCGTAATAGGGATGAGTGAGAGAATTTTCGACCAAAGAATTTTTAAATAAAATTTTTGATATGATCCTCTAATGATAGACCAATAAAAATAATAGGGTAGATAGCTAATGAAGTAAGGAAGTTTTTGAAGTTGGTTTGGAAAAAAAATAATAGGCGAGTTTTTCTTTTAATTGCTCTTTTAAGTGTTTATAGCGTTTCGTCTACGCTCACTTTATGAAATACTTTTTTTATTTGTAACAGTTTGTTTAGTTTTACGCCTTTTTTTGTAACAGGTAACATGACCTTTTTATTCAGCTCCACATTTGAAAAGAAATCCGCCAATTATCTAAATTATTGCAGTTAGTATAACCAAATAGGTCTCAATGGTCGCATTATAGTAAAAAATGAGAAAAACGGCCATAACTCCTAAACTACGAAAAATCGCTGAACATACATGGGGTATTTTCGGATATCCCCAGGTGTGAGGAATCTAAGAAAAGTTTATTGACGTCACTAGTTGGAC
This sequence comes from Idaea biselata, assembly GCA_958496205.1. Lineage (NCBI taxonomy): Eukaryota > Metazoa > Arthropoda > Insecta > Lepidoptera > Geometridae > Idaea > Idaea biselata. The sequence continues at coordinate 20,852,127 of OY292397.1, forward strand.
CACCCTGTATAACGTTAGCAGGAAGACAGTTGACGCATAAACCGCATGTTAGGTGTAACCAAACTGTTGTGTAGCAGCTTACTTTCTTTTCCTAGTCTCCAGATAGATTGTAAAGAAGATGACGATTAGAGAAATGAGAACAGCGTTCAGCTGCGTCCACGTTATATCCTGACTGATGATGTGGAACCGAGTGACCCGCACCTTCGGGATTATATTCCACACCGAAAAGTTAGGAATTAGTAGAGTCAGTGGCAAGGAGAAAACCAGCAATGCGCCAAGCACCACGGATGCATCGCAATCATTTTTATTATCAGGCATCCCTGATAAGTAATAATAAATCAAATATACACAAGCAAACTACATCTTACTTGACGCAACTTCTATGGTGAATGACATCGTCTGTCAGAATTATGAAGACGAAGACGAAGAAGGTCCAGTAGGTACAAGTTATTTCAAATTATGAGTACGTATACCTACTTATGCATTTATTTCCTACCTTCCACATTATAAAAGCGACCGTCTTATACCTAATACTTTATTTGTGCGATAAACATTTATGGTCGTTAAGATAAAACAAGAAAGAAAGCAATAGCCATTTATAAGTTTGAGTGTCCAAAATTGTCAAGATAGCGAATGTGTGCGTGCAGGCTCTGTGTCCGTCATGTGGGGCAAGCCGTCGACGCGCCACTCGCGTGGCATATCAATTTCGACTAGGTACACACAATAAAATTGGACGGTCTCCGGAGAGGGCTTAAACGATTCGCCGTTTTGTCTCGGGACCCAGCTGCGTAATGACCGGAGCAGGAAAAAATTGTCAGCAAGAAAACGCGAGGGTAGTCGGGTTTATGTGCGCGCGGCAGCTGGCGGCACTGGATGGCGACGCGCTCCTAACGGCCTCTGCTTACCTCGCAAAACCCGCGCCAATTTTATTTATCGAAAATATAAACCGATTTGCGGAGGTCCCTCGTAAATTCTGAACGGCTGATTTATGGCGGTTACAGGGCGCGCTTAAAACAAAGTTGCTTCTTAAAGGACTCCCCTACGTATTACTTCCTTATGTGGACGATAGGGAAACGATCAGATTTTCTTTTCAGATAGGTTTGCTAAGTCACCGACGAGCGTCCATACCTTTACATAAATACGACCTTTGTCAATGTTATATTTTTTATAGATTAGCCGTGTGTGTCAGAATGGCTGGTCAAAAAAAATATTTGATTTCTAAATATATATACTATGTAGCAATTTTTTATTATATGTAGCAAATATAAGCAATTATGTAGCAATTTTTGAATCAACTCTCATAGATCAAAGCCACAGACAACCAGCCATTCTGACACACACGATTAGCCAAGTAGCCTTCTCAGGTACCTACACTTAACATTCGTTATTAAATTTCTAAAGGTGTAATGAATATCCAACTACAGCTCTACTTTTAACTTCGGTATTAATCAGCAAATTAAAAACGTAAGCCAACAATAGTATCAAATCGCGTGTCTCTCCTCGATATCACAAAGCTCGAGTAGTTACGAGTAAATCATGGTAGGCTCCCCAAAGACCTGCTGAAACCGCTAGCTGTAGTAGTTTCTTGTATACCTAGCATCCACAAGAATCAATTAGGTGATTTGAGGCTCGCTTGCGAGTTAGGTAGGGCTCGATAAGTTTATCATTCTCTACAAATAAAACCAAGAAAGTAGATTAAGTACTTACCCGCGTAATAGAAGGTCGAGTACCTACGAGAACCTGTGCTCTCAAATCTCTCTACTTAGTGGGTAAGTATTTAGTACTTAGGTAGGTACTCAAATAAGTACTACCTCAAAATAGTATCTACAAATTTTAGGTAAAAAATCATCACTCACGTGGTAGCTGTAATTTACTAACTTAGATTTATACTTACACATTTAATATTATACATATGGATTTGTTTTTAACTAAGAAGCTTCAGCTAACGTCCTCTAGGGACGTTTTTCAATTTTCCATAAAATTTTGACGTTAACGCAAACGTGATAAAAGGACAGGTCTATAAAATCATCATTTGACCTTTCTTATGTATGGTAGTGAGGCGTAGCCAGAGCTTAAGCGACATAAGCAGGAGCTGCGTGTCATGGAGATGAAAGATGCTGCGCTGCATGGATGTGTGGAGTGACGCAATAGGTAAGACCGCGTCAGAACTTTCTGCATCAGGCGCAGCCTTCATGTCCGAGACATTGCATATAAATTTCAAGAATACCGCTTACGGTGGTACTGTCACTTCTTACGAAAAAGGTTTGTTAGGTAGGTACATGGACAACAAATGTCTTGCTTTGGCGCCTCCGTCCGACCGCGGCATATTGAGAAAACCCAAGAAATGCATGAAGTCGTAAGGGCTGACATGTGTACAAATGACCTCACTACACGGGATGCTGAAGGTCGTGCGAAGTGAAGACATAAGAACAGGAAAATGGACCCCAGACTCCCGAGAGGGATGCAACCGGAAACATCACTCGGATGATGCGGATTATGACGATACTAACGTCTTCTATATAAAAAACACCCATATTACTCTATTTACCGTGTGCAGCAATGGTTTCGGTGTATGTCTTCAGTGCTTTCGTCTTTATTGCTAGGTACCGCAAATATTATTGTACCTACTTGTTTGTACATAGGTAGATGTAATATTACCTCATATATTCTAAGTATATTCGATAGGAAATTCCTATTATACTTAGGTATGAATGTAGCTTTCTAATGGTGAAAGAATTTTTGAAATCGGTCAAGTAGTTTCGGAGATTACCCCCAATATACATACATACATACATACATACCTACATACATGTTACCAACGTTACCTCTTTATAATATTAGTATAGATTAGCAACACCTCTGTTTTGTAGATTAGGTACCTCAAAAAATAAGTATAAATAATTAGATAGTCGGGTTCACCTCAAAAAATAAGTATAAATAATTAGATAGTCGGGTTCAAAAGTAGTTGACCACTGAGCAAATCCTTTAAAAACGTTGTAGAGTTATTAACTTCTTCCCTATACACATGGCCAGAGGGAGCTCTAATATTATTTTTAATATCTATTTTTAACCAGACGACTTACCACTGTATCGCTGGACTCTTCGAATGTTACATTAGGTGCCTACTTGATTCGGGACTGGAAATATCATAGGAAGATGAAGATACAAGTCGCAACCGAACAAAGAATTTTGAACCTTGTGACAGGGAACCAATTTTGAATCCGACTGTACCTAGGTACACTTCCACTTCTGTCTTTCTATTCTCCTAGATAAACGTGCTAAACCTTAGACTTCTCAATCTGGTGAGATAATGGCCAAACGCTTATCTTATAAAACCAAACCAGCCAAGTGCGTGTCGAACTGACCCACAAAGGGTTCCGACCATTATCATAAAAAACACGTTTAGTTTTTTTTCTATTATGATTTTATTGTTTTTATTTATTTGTTTTCATTGTTATAGCGGCAACAGAATGTTTCATCATCTGTAAAAATTTCAATTGTAGGTATGTCTGTCTACATCCTGGAGTCAGACACACAGACGGACAGTGGAATATCAGTAACGGGGTCCCGTTTTTACCCTTTGATTACGAAACCCAAAAAAAACTGCTAAGCATAGACAGGTAGAGAGATAATAATAATCCGAAAACTTAAATACAATCAATGAAGTGTGTAACAAAGTAACAACGCAATATTGTTACGTTAGCCATATGCCCACCAAATTACTGAGCAATCTAACCAATATCATTATAGCTAAGAAATACTACCAACCTCTGTATTCGACTCCATTACCCCGGATGATTGAACCAGAATTAATTTACCTTTATGAAGGGTAAATTGTTTTGGTGAATCCCCAATCAATTTATGAAATTGATCGTCAACGGTGAAGTTGTTCAATACATTTTTGATTATTATACTTACTTAGCTAATATTGGAAGCCCTTTTATTAGTTGGTTTGGTAGGTACCTACTTATACCGATTACTCATTTACGATAATCGGAATATTCGGAGAATACGAGTACTTCTGTGGCACGTCGAGCGAATATCCGAAAGCAAAGGGTTGCGGGTTCGATTCCCGTCGGACACAAGAATTTATAGTTACATTTTCCCGGGTCTTATCGCGTACCTAAGTATAATTGTTTACGCGGGGACACAGGGTGGCTGCTAGTTACCAAAAACTGTTCACAAAGACAGCTAAATTAATCAATTCAGGTTTCATAACAGAAATGATATATTTATCATTTTAATGAGCTTTGACCTGAACCATACTTGTACTACTGCCTAAAGTCAGTATTTTGGTACCTACGAATATATATTTTTCAGTTCTAGGAAGCTCTAATAAAAAATTAATTCAAAAAAACAATTAGCGCCTGCTAAAAATGTATTAGCAAGTATTACTTGCTAAAACATTTTTAGCAGGTGCTAAATTAATGCTGTAATTATAATGGTTATTGGTGCTATAATTATGGTTTTTTGCATGTTAAAAATGCCTGCCTGCTTAAAATATATTCTCTAAGTCCGTGGTCGTCAAACTGCGGCCCGCGACAAAACAAGTTATTATCAATAGTGAACTAAGTAAAGTTTTGGGATTTTGACGCGAATTTGTATGTGTATGCTGAAGGCACACGAGCTCGCACTGACAACATACTTGATACAAGGACAATAAAGCTACCTACATAATTAAGCTAAACCCGCGCTTGTGAGATAAAAGGACTGTAGTTACGCTACATAAAAAATATCAAAACAGATTTGATTTTGTAAAAAAGTACCTAGCAACTAAAAACGTTTACCTACAAGACAGCGCAAAATTTGTTTTAACTTTATTTTCTTGGACTTATCTCTGTAAGACTACATTTTCGAAAATAAGCTTCTTGAAAACAAATACCGCAATCGTCTTTCAACTAATTTAAATACACAATGAGGATTGCATGTAGTCCCAAAGATGTCGATATATACAAGCAATGATTAAAAAGTTCAACAACATAATTCTTTAATTATAAATCCACTAGCAGCGCCCCGCGGTTTCACACGCATAAGTCCCGATCCCGTGGGAATTTCGGGATCATAAGTAGCCTATAGCCTTCCTCAATAAATGGACTATCCAACACCGAAAGAATTTTTCAAATCGGACCAGTGGTTCCTGAGATTAGCGCGTTCAAACAAACAAACAAAAAAACAAACTCTTTCGCTTTATAATAGTAACAGCAGCGCCCCGCGGTTTCACCCGCGTAAGTCCCGATCCCGTGGGTATATTGGGATCAAAAGTAGCCTATAGCCTTCCTCAATAAATGGACTATCCAACACCGAAAGAATTTTTCAAATCGGACCAGTGGTTCCTGAGATTAGCGCGTTCAAACAAACAAACAAACTCTTCCGCTTTATAATAATAAGTAATAGATTATTTTGTTTAAAAACATGTTACAATAAATTTCTTTTTCTAATATTATTCTAAAAAAAAGTCTACTTCAAAAACGAAAAATAATAAAAAATCGTTAAATAACGCCTGAAGTTTGAAGTCTTGCAGTTTTACGTAGGATTTGCTTATATTTTTTTAACGAACCGGGTTTTTTTACGAATTTCTATTATTTTTCTTCGTATTTGAAGTTGGTTTTTAATTTTTTTATTTCATCAGTTATAGCGCATATCTGCTGAAATTAAAGCCCTTTCATCGAAAGTGAAGTATTTACTGGATTTTGAGAACCAATCTCGTGCGGTTCGATCTCCGAAAGATCAGATCGGTGAACAACAACATCCCAAAAAAAAAACATACCCGACGAATTGAAAACCTCCTTGTTTTTTTTAAAGCGGTTAAAAATATGTATGATTTTGTTTTAAATTTTCCTAAGGCGAAATAAATAACAGAATTAACCGAATAAGTATAAGTAGGCAAACGCCCTTACTCTGCGGCCCGGTGCTGATACCCACATTGTCCTGTGTGGCCCTTGGCCAGAAAAGTGTGACGACCGCTGCTCTAAGTTATTGACATGCGCCTTGTTCAGGCATTGCAGTGACAAAATTTATAAAGTGATAGAGGTCTCTGTGTCAATCCCGAGTTTCAGCTATCTGCAAACGAAGTTCATCACTATCGGTTTAGTAGTATTTATTGAATAAGTAACAAACAATTACTCATTTACTTACACATAAAATTTCACCTCATAATTAGGTATATTTATTTAGATAACCGATGCTCTTCTCATAATTTACGACGTCTCAAAACGTTCTCCGAATATTTAGCTTCAGGTAAGTAGGTAAATTAAATCAAATCCCTCAAAATTATTTAAACGCTTTTATAATATATAAGGTTTCGTATAAGGCTACAAATGTATAAAATATCAGTCACCTTAATATACAATAATATAATAATTTCATCTACATCTTTTTAAAATATTAATTGATTCCTCGATCACTTATAAAAATTAATATTGGTTAAAAAAATATTATGTTAATGGATAAAGTCATACGATAAACTTGATTAACTCTATTTAAAGCCCTATCTATAATAATTAATAAGGTACACAAGCAATATCTACGAATTGTTATTGAGATTTCATAAAATATACCTAAGTATGTAAGGCGTAGGTATTCTAATCTAAACATACAAAGACGATAATATAATAAAGCGAACAATTTATACAAAAAAAACAGCAAAAAACTTGATCCTTCTTTAAAATCTATTTAGAAAAGGTCGCTTGCGCTGCCCTTATTATTTCGTATGACTTTTTTTCATAAGATTACACTTTGATTAGAGATTCAAAACATATTGTTGGTCGACGCTATGTATTATTATTTTAAGTGAGAGGTAATATTTTTACCCCTAGAAGCTATTTAAAAACGTTTATACAATTTATTCGAGTATACTTCAGCGCATGTTTTAAAGTAAGACATAAGTTGTCGTCATTTTATTTATAAAAAATATAAAATAATACAGAAAAATGCTTAATATAATAGTAGCAACTAGAGATGGGCCGACTAGGGGTTCTGCCGACTAGCAGACTAGCCGACTAGTCGGTTCCAAAATTGCAGCAATGCAGATCATTATAATTCCGAGATATTTGGGTTAATCAAGATCACTCGGCGATTGTTGCCATTTTTGAATAAGTTTGCACTTCGAAAGCTGTAGTGAAACTTCGAAAAAATGGTTGAAATAAAAATAAAAGTTGGAAAATAAAATGGAGCTGAGGCATAGTTATGACATTTTAGATGTTTAGATGATGTATGTAAGCTATGACGTGTTTTGTTTACGATTTTCTGACTACCCACCTTCTAAGCTGTACTACTAATTGAATAAATAATGGTTTTATTGTATAATTGTTAGTTGCCGACTAGTCGGCACCTGCCGACTAGTCGGTTGAACTGCCGACTAGTCGGCTTTCCCGACTAGTCGGCGACTAATCGGCCCATCTCTAGTAGCAACGCGATGAAACCATAAGTTTAATTAGTTTAATAAAATGAGTTTAATTTCATTTCAACACCGAGATTACCGTCGAAAAATCTATAAAAATATACATTTAGCAGTATAATAATAAATATCTTGAGATCGACTAGTTAAAACTTTTACTTTATTGACGAGATTTCTCATAACTTTCCACAATTTGTGACAAATTGACTGTTTTATAAATTTCCGAAATCGTGACAATAACTGACTGCTGAGTTAGCAGGATTGTGATTGCGTTATTAATTCTTGATGAATTAACTTTATTTTGCCTTAGTTCCGCGTTCTTTAACTACCTACTGATTAAATATAAATAATAAGTTGCAACGCATTAGGAGTTCATTTATAGCTTAAACAGTGTTTCTACGCAAATATGATTATGTATGCTATTTACATGATTAAAAAAATTGCTTATAAAAAAAAATACGTGTATATACCTATTACTATGCAAGTGTGATTAAAACAAATATATTTCATTATTAGATTACATAAAATAAATCACATAAAAGATATTACACTTAAGTTAGGTACTTCTAGGTATTATTGCTAAGTATTGGTTCAGCAGATTTTTAACGAAACAACAAAATATACAAAAATGTTCTTATTTATATAATGTAGGTTTATATATTATTTCATTATGATCTATGCATGAGTGTAGTATTCTCAAGTAATAATTTACATGGCAGTAAGCAACTTTATTTGTAAAAATCTATTAAAGTCTGTTTCAATACAAACTTTCTCGAAAATTCAAACGATGGTTTGAAATTTTAGGGTGGACTTTTAATTGTAAAACCTTGAATAGCTGAAAAAGCGCACTTTTGTACTGTATAGCCTAAGCCCATGCGGTTGCGGACGCGATTCCGGCTCCCAGTTGCATACTGCCTACTACATAACATTATCATACTGACCTTCTAGCTAGCGTAGTATGCAACTATGCTTTTATAAACTTAATTAGGTATCCGCACCTGTGTGACTAACCCTCTTGATAATAAACAATGACTAACAGATGACTAAGTTGTGTAACGTTTCTGTCAACTTTGAAACTTCATGTCACAGTAAAAGACAAACAATACAATAGTTTATGCATATGTTAATCATCTTGTATAAGTAAGGGGGTAATTCGTTAACACGCTGCAACGGAGGCAGAGGCAAGTTCGAACCTAGCCACAAGTGATTTTTTGAAGATGTATTTATTTATTCTTGAAAATATTTCTAGTCGATTATAGTCCTCAAATACGGAGCCACAACCGCAAGCCTGTTTATTATACGAATTGATCTGTAGATACTTTGTGACGAAGATAATAGTGTTTTACACTACTCGTAATTATTGCAAAATTTAGACTGTATACTTATTCTAGAGTTTAGACACAGAACTTTACCACACTGACGGTTTGCGAGCGTATTCATCCGTTGTCTAGGCACCATGACGCAAGCTTTAGTAGCTTAGCTTGGGGCTAGATTGGTACCTTCAAGCACCTTGGCGCTGTGTGAGAATTTGTTTGCTTATCTTGTAATTATTTTGTAAAAGAAAACATAACAGTAGTCGCTCTCGGTAGGGAATAGGGGTTATGAACGCAGAAATGAAGTTCAGATATTAATGTAAATTACATGTTAAGATATAATATATCAAGAAAGCTACGTAGAACGTATTCCTGTATCACAGTAAAGATCGATCGAGCCATTGCATTAATAGTAAATTTGTTAAAGTTGCCATTATCTATGCTAATATTATAAAGAGGTAACGTTGGTAACATGTATGTATGTATGTATATTGGGGGTAATCTCCGAAACTACTGGACCGATTTCTTTCACCATTAGAAAGCTACATTCACCCTGAGTAACATAGGCTACTTTTGATCCCGATATTCCCACGGGATCGGGACTTACGCGGGTGAAACCGCGGAAATCTGCTAGTAAGAGAATATAGGAGATTGTTTAATGCAATCTCCAAGTCTTTTATAGTCGGATCTTTCTAAAGTTTCATGGCATTGAAGTAACAAAGCTAACCCTATTTCTGCTGGCCTTATCGGAAGCCATATCAGTAAGTATACCTACTTTTGCAAGACCATAAGTCTCCGGTTCGCAATTCGAATTCCTTTACGCGTCTGCTTGGAAATAAAAACGCTCGCAAATCGTCAATGTAATAACACCCTTAACGCGTATGCAAATAGTTGCACTCTAGTTGCAATAGGCATGCATTTTAAAGCTCTTAACCAGATTGTTATCCTTTGTTGTTAAACCACGGAGTTGAGACTGTCGACTGCCTCCATCAAGCTCTGCACGGAATCCACTTTCATACCTCGTTTGCGAAGATCGTTCAGTTCTTGAACCAGCTTCGTCTTATCTCTGCCTAATGTTTCCCTGGAAATAGATAGATAAAAACTGGGATTAGGCTTTATCTTCTTCTAAACTAGCTATGTCCCACGGTTTCGAATGCGTAAGTCCCGATCCCGTGGGAATTTCGAAAACCTCTTTCTTATCGGATGCTAACACCTTATGAAGAACACACTCTCCAAATTTCTTAGGCTTATTGATCCATCAGTAAGTCAGTCAGCATTTTTTAGATAAAGATTAAAAACTATTAATTTCTAGTTCTACTGCGTTTCTTAAGTGGCCTAGACTTTTTTTTATTTGCTTCCAAGGACACATTTCCTTTATTATAAGATTTATATTATAAGTATAGATTTCAGTTCCTGGCCAAATGTATGTGTATAAGGACCTTAGTATCTGCATGGTATATAATTCATGTCGCTAGGATTTTACAACAGCTTAGATAGATAGATAGATAGATAAACACTTTATTGCACCAAAAAACACATACTTAATACTAATTATACAAAGAATAACTTAAAACTATAGTGGTACAATGGGCGGCCTTATCGCCTATGGGCGATCTCTTCCAGGCAACCAATGAATAGACAAGACTTAAGGAAGGGGATGGGTCATGTGTTTACTGATGTGCTTACTGTTCATAATAAAATCGGAGGTGATGGTAGTGAGTCCGGGACTCGAGTCCGTGTACTGCTTACTCGATTCTATTATGCGATTCCAACTGACTTGAGTAAGTTAACTCGCTCGTTCTCGATCTCTGTTTAACTCATTCCACGCAAAGTTTCGTTTTCCATAGGTACATACATTTACTGTGAAAAAATGGCTCCCGCCGAACCGTCAAACTTCGACTGTCCGTCCGTACGAATGACGCGGGAATTTTTATTCAAGAATAATATTGTCTGTGGTAGTCCAATCAATCAATATTATTGTTTGTGGCAGTTCAATTCAGTTAAACTTTGAATAAAACCATAAATGTTGTAAAACAATAATAAATCTTGGGGATTAAGGAATAACAGTCGCTTGACACACATTGGTGATTCGAGTCCGGAATTCGAGTCTGGGATTCGAGTCCGGGATTCGAGTTTGGGATTCGAGTTTGGGATTCGAGTTTGGGATTCGAGTCCGGGATTCGAGCCCGGACTCGAGTCTGGAATTCGAGCCCGAACTCGAGTCTGGAATTCGAGCCCGGACTCGAGTCCGAACTCGAGTCCGTATAAACCGACTCGAGTCACAAAAACAGCGACTCGGTACATCACTATCTGTGGTAGTCCAATCAATCAATATTATTGTTTGTGGCAGTTCAATTCAGTTAAACTTTGAATAAAACCATAAATGTTGTAAAACAATAATAAATCTTGGGGATTAAGGAATAACAGTCGCTTGACACACATTGGTGATTCGAGTCCGGAATTCGAGTCTGGGATTCGAGTCTGGGATTCGAGTCCGGGATTCGAGCCCGGACTCGAGTCCGGACTCGAGTCCGTATAAACCGACTCGAGTCGACTCGAGTCACAAAAACAGCGACTCGGCACATCACTAGGTGATGGTGACAGACGGACGAGCGAGTGCGAGCGAGTGATCTTTTAATTCTTTTGAGGTACGGAACCCTAAAATACGAAAATAATTCTGGGTATAATCCCTTATTTTATTAATTACTAGCTGCATCCCGCGGTTTCACCCGCGTATGTCCCGATCCCGTTGGAATATCGGGATTAGTAGTAAGGGAAAGTAGCCTTTGTTACTCAGGGTGAATGTAGCTTTCTAATGGCGAAAGAATTTTTGAAATCAGTCCAGTAGTTTTTGAGTTTATTCATAACAAACATACAGACACACACACACATAAATACAAATCTTTCCTCTTTATAATATTAGTATAGATGTAGAAGTGTAGACTAATTTAGTGAGAGTAACTACATGCTCAAAGGCAAAGGAGATTTGCAAAGGAGGTGAAGGTAAAGGGAGAAGGCAACTCCTTCTTATCTCTTCACCTTATCTTACGTTTTCTATTGTTACAACAGACACCAAATGAAAACAATTATTGCAATGTAGGTAATTGTTATCAATAATTGTAATAAGGTTTCGTATAGGTATGTGTACATAAAACTTATAACAACATTTTGATAATAATTATTATCATTGACATATTATAGTTCTTTGTTCTTACGCTTCAAATGGTTTCTCTTTTTAGCTATCTATTAATGTAAATAACTAGCTGCGTCCCGCGGTTTCATCCGCGTAAGTCCCGATCCTGTGGGATATTCCCATCTACATTATCGAGGAGTAATATAGGCTACTTTTTATTCCGATATGCCCGCGGGATCGAATGTACGCGGGTAAAACCGCGGGGTACTTCTAGTTATACATACCTAAACAGACATCGTAAATGACGACGTATAATTTCTAAATCACTTAGTACCACGATCTTATAAATTCTAATATTACTGACCTCAATGAACTACCTACTAATGACTAATGTGTTTACTCTATGATTATATGGCTGGCTGTTACAAATCACATGATAATAGCTACATGGAAAATGATGATGTTTACTGTAGAATCTTATCAGCCAATATTTACAGTTATAGTTTATTATCAGTGATTGAAACAAAGGAGCATAACAGCTTAGGGGATAAAGGCAAGTGCGCATCAGCTCACGTCAGGCATGAGTCGTTGTCCCAATGTAAATTAGTAGAAATTGAAATAATTTATTTATAATAATGATTTGGGGCGGCGCAGTATGTATGACATCATAGACATACCTTCTGCAATAGATTTGGCAATATTATTATGGCCGGGCGCCAGCCTGACACCAACCCTATTGGGGACCAAGCAGGGAGAACTAAAGGTATACTAGGCTCCCTCAGACCCCTTAGTCGCCTTTTACGACACCCACGGGACGAGATGGGGATGAATAAATCTATTCTATGACGGGGCTACATTGCTGATGTTCCAAAATACGTACCAGATAGAGATACAAGAGTGTAACAAGGGTATGTAGATGAGCAGTAGGTCGAAGTCGCTGACGCCCTCGTACCGGCGGAGCGCGAGCTGCGCCCAGCGCTCCACCGGCCCGGCCAGCCCGCCGCCGCTCGCGTCCGCGCACCCCACCACGCGGCACAGCGCGCACAGAACCACACGCGATCTGTCCGTGTATACCTGGAACATGTGAAACCAAGAAATTAGGAACATAATGCCGAGGCAGATCCTCTGTGGCAGGCACACGGTTCCTTGGACTCTATTTTTTTCCTTTTTGTTATGTTAATTTTTGGTTGTTTTCTTTTATCGTTACTAACTTCTCCTGTTCTTTCTTTTGTGTGATTTGTTTCCAATAAATATTTTCTACCTATTTCTATTTTTATTTTCAATATCAACTTAGACTCAAGACAATGTCAACTCAGCACTTATCCAATTTTTATTTTACTCAGGCCAGCCATAAAAATATTGCCAAAAGTATTATTTACAGTAGGTGTGGTCATTAATGACTTTCCTACTGTGCCAACACCAAATAATTTGTGGTATTAGCGGACCCTAGGCTCCTGTGAGGGATGCGACCGGACACATCACTCAAATAAGAAGATTCTATGTTATTTTACATGTGTGCCTGCGCTTGACTATCACAGAAATACTTTTGATGATAAAAACATGAAGCATGGAAAATACAAATTCTTATGTCTGACATATTTGTAACACAGTCTTACATCTTTATTATGTTGTAAGTACTTCCCTATTAAGTATTAAAAAGCAAGCATCAAAATAAGTGGGAAACCCAAAGACGCAAGTATGGTTAGGCCGGTAACTTACCTTATTCAATAATTTAAAACTATTCTCCAATATCCACAGAGCTTGGTCGTACATGTTTTCCTTAATTAATTTTGTGGCTTCAATAAGCTCAGTGTCCTGGAAGAATGATATAGCTGCGGGGGCATCCCTGAGTCGTGACTCACTTGCTATGAGGTTCAGCAATGACTCAAATGCAGTGCACCGAGTTGATATCAAGTTTGGATCAAAATTACCCATTACCATCTGTAAATAAGGATATAGTTGTAATATAGTCTAGATAAGAAAGTTTGTGTGTTAGTTTATGTAAATACTATTGGATTGATTATGATGAAACTCAGTATATGTAGTAAGAAACACACAGAGAACAGCTGGTTACAAGGTGTAGGAGCAGTATGAATGATTTTGTCAGAATAAAAACATCCATACAGACATATGGCGCAGTCAAAATAATAACCCTCCATTCGCCATAGTCAGGTGAAAAATGAGTTTTATGGGTATTCATTAATTCAAGGAGAATGGTTTGAAAAGGCTTAACTCTTAATTAGATTTATTTTATTGCTTGACTGCATTTCACTAAACATATATTTTAGTAAAAAACTATCTTTAAAAATCACCAGTGCATAGTCGTGGTGCACTCATCAAGGTCATGGGTCAGAACCCTAGCATATTAAGATTTTGATGATGAATTTCACCTTGAAGGTATTTCAAATAAGATAAAAATCTGTTTAATCTAAATGCCAAACAAATAAACAAGTTAGTAGTCTATCTCTAATTTGCAACTCATGTTTGACCAATGTACCTACTATGAGTAGGTACCTATCTTTCTTCTATTTACTTAGGCAATGAATGAATACCACAGGCTGAATAATTTATCTAGGAAGTATTTTTAAAAACAGAATCAATTGACTCAACCTACCCAACCAGGAAAATGAGTCATAAAACGTCTCAAGTAAAATTATTGGCAAATTTAGGTAGATACCTACTGTCTAAGGATAAGTACTCAAGGAAAATAAGAAACTAACTTGCTTACCTTTCTCGGAAATGTTAAATTATTTAGCAAATCAGGATGCTCTTTCTTCAACCCATTGAACAGGTCCAAAAAGTGGGTGTATCTTCGTTCAACAGTGACAGGATCCGAATCTAATTTTGTCACGTCTTGTCTCACTTGCAACGTGTAGGCCACGAACTTCTTCTCATTCTCTGCTTCTACCGTCCGAGAGGATAAGATTTCAAACTTTAAACTCATCGTACCAAGTGTAGAAACTCAAATACGTCGAAGTATTTATCGAGACTCGATCTTTCTTATTTTCACACACTTAAATAGATGATTAATGATATCAGCAAATAACTTTTACTATTCTATACCAAGTTAATTAAATGGCTTTCAAACAAAAGAAAAGCCACTGGTTTAAATAAAATTCACAACAAACAATGACAAACAAAGGCACGACGAAATCTGGTGAAAGAATGAGCAATGTTACCAGCCTCTGTTATCATATTACAGAAAAAAACAACAGAAAAGGGGAAAAATACTCGGATACCTCCGTGGTAGAGGTAGTGCAGTTTGTTTGTAATGAGGAGGAACACTAACTTTTTATCCCGGCAGAGGGCGTTGGTCGACTGATCTTAGGTTTGAATTAAGAAATGTCAAACAGGTGTTTTTAGGGTTCCGTAGCCAAATGACAAAAACGGAACCCTTATAGATTCGTCATGTCTGTCTGTCTGTCTGTCCGTCCGTATGTTACAGCCACTTTTTTCCGAAACTGTAAGAGCTATACTGTTGAAACTTGGTAAGTTGATGTATTCAGTGAACCGCATTAAGATTTTCACACAAAAATAGAAAAAAAACAATAATTTTTGGGGTTCCCCATACATAGAACTGAAACTCAAAAAAAATTTTTCATCAAACTTATACGTGTGGGGTATCTAGGGATAGGTCTTCAAAAATGATGTTGAGGTTCCTAATATTTTTTTTTTCTAATCTGAATATTTTGCCCGAGAGACACTTCCAAAGTGGTAAAATGTGTGTCCCCCCCCCCCCCCCTCCCCTGTAACTTCTAAAATAAGATAATGATAAAACTAAAAAATATATATGATGTACATTACCATGCAAACTCCCAACGAAAATTGGTTTGAACGAGATAGACTTTCTTACCAATGCCCGACCAAAGCATAGTGATTATAATCCTCTTTGGACTCAAATTCTTAAAGATTCTTTTTTGTTGAAGAGCTGCCAAAAAAAGCCAAATATCGATCTGTGATCCGTAAAGATGGACCGATTATTTAAATCAGCGTAAGACTAATAATATAATATTTTATTTAGTTATACCTAAATATTAATTGAATCAAACTAATTTACTGTCTGGCCCGATTTGCAGAAACCGAACGTTAGCTTCATTAAATAAATCTCAAAATGTTTTCATTTCATACTGCCTAGCAACACTGGTCGTTAAATGTCACCCATTTTGACAGTGACAGTATAGTGAATAGACAGTGACAGCACAATAAATAGACAGTGACAGTACAATAAATAGACAGTGACAGTATATTAAAAAAAAAAGATTTTGTTTTGGCGGGAACGCGTATTGCTGAAATACATTTACGTGAAACTTATGTAGGTACCTAGTTAAAATGCGTGTAAATTGTTTAATTTCGGTGGCATAACAATCAATTCAATTTTGTGAAAGTGTACTAGTGTAGTGAAAATGAAAACTAGTCCCAAATTCCAATGCATCCAAACGTCGTAAAAGGTAGTTGTAAAAAAACCGCCATGTTGCAATGTTTGTATATAGACTCGACTTAAATCGACAATCGACAGCTACGACGCAGGCGGTTGCGGATTCGAGTCCCGTCGGAAACAAACTTCTTTTGGTTTTGTATAATTGCGGAAATCTGCTTAACTTGACCTAACGACTGCTATCAGAGATAACAACCGGGACCAACTGCTTAACTTGCCTTCCGAAGCATGGAAGAGCTCGAGAAAATGACATATTATCGGTCACTTATCTTATCAAAGTTATTCTTCTGATTCTTCTGATATACCTTCTGATTCGTACGTACAAAACAATGTAAGTAAGTACTTAGTAATAAATAAGTCTTTAAAATTTCTGTAATTAATTAACGATCAATATCACCAAAAACAATATCAATAGTAGCGATAAGAACTGCTATATCAGCTAGCATCATGCCTTTTCCCAGTACACGTAAGCCTAATAGATGCAAAGATGAAGACGGTCGGAGGAACACACGATACGGTTTGGAGGTACCATCAGCGACCATGTATACACCATGTTCTCCCTTCGGAGCCTCGGTTGCTACATAAGTTGCTCCCGGTGGAACAGGATATCCTTCGGTACATAGTTTGAAATGGTGTATCAAAGACTCCATGGACGTTTTCATTTCTTTACGTGTAGGAAGACTGACTTTTGAGTCATCTGTCCTTATTTCACCTTCGGGCATCGTATTCAGAACTTGGTTTATAATCTTCAGCGATTGACGCATTTCTTCCATTCGTAACAAATGTCTGTCGTAACTGTCTCCAAACGTTCCGACGACACAATCAAAATCATACAAATCATATCCATCATATGGGAATTGTATTCTTAAATCCCATTTTACACCAGTGCAACGCAGCATAGGACCAGTGAACCCGAGACTGATGGCCTCGTGGGCACTTATGGCTCCAATTCCTGCGGTTCTCGCATAATATAATCGGTTGCCAGTGGCGACGTCTTCAGTTTCATCGAAACGCTCACCCAATTTTGAGCAAAATTCGTAAACATCATCTAAGTACCCAATAGGAATATCCTGTGAAACGCCTCCAGGCCGGACGTAATTACAGTGCACTCTAGCTCCGCATATTCTTTCAAAGAGTTCATAAATCTTTTCTCGCTCTTCACACATCCAGAAGAAAGGTGTTATGCCTCCCGCGTCTAGTATGGTTCCTGATACGTTAAGCAAATGGTTCGCTATGCGACATAGTTCGTTAGTTAGTACCCGAATCGCTTTAGCCCTCGGCGGAACTTCGATATTGAGAAGTGTCTCGATGGCAAGGGCGTAAGTTATTTCGCAAGATATGGTTGAGACATAGTCCATACGGTCCATGAACGGAAGGCTTTGATTGTAGTGTTTGTATTCCATTAACTTTTCGGTAGCCCTGTGCAGAAAGCCAATGTGAGGGTCAGCTCGAAGGACAGTTTCGCCGTCCAACTCCAGGATAAGTCGAAGTACGCCGTGCGCCGCTGGGTGTTGTGGACCGAAGTTTATCCACATGTTCCGTAATGTTCTTTCTACTGGTCGCAGCATAGAGTTATAAATCATTTTGTAATATTTTTCAGTGGTCTCAGTGGGGTACATAACTGAGTGACTAAACTGCTCTAAATAGAGTGCATCTGGAGCCCACCTGTGTCCACACAAAGGAGTGCTCATTGATAGGTTACGTGAATAGGCAAATGTTTTCGGTGTAGATAATATTAACCTTAGACGTTGCATTTTCGCAATCACGTCTTATTGAAACTATGTAAATGTAAAACAAACTAAAATTAAGATATTACATATATATTTTTAAAGTGTGTCACGTCTGCAATCAATTACTCTGACAACTGACAATGTTAGCGATAGGTGACGGCGACAGGCGACAAGTTGTGATACTCCTTGTTAACAACAAGGTACTTTCCCTCTTTGAATCAAATAAATAGCTTTGAATAGATTTTATTCATATTTTATTTTACCAGTATAGACCATTTACACGTTACTGATTATTGAGCCAATGCACATTGGCTGTAAATCTGACTGGGCAAAAACCCGGATTATCGCATTGATCTCAACCTATAATATCGCAATGGATGAATGTCAGGTCACACGATGTTTCCTGGATTGGCTTCAAGACAATAGCTCGGCAGTTAGCAACGTGAGAATGGTCCTTATTTGATATAGGTATTTCTTGATTACAATTTAAATAAATCAAACACCAAAATCACAAAGATACATAGATATGCTTTTATTTTTGATGCATTATATTTATTTAAATAGGTAGGTAGAGTACATACAAATAACTACAAATTTCCAATTCATTACGCGTATAATTATACATTTCAAATTTAGATAGATATATAGTAATATAGACAAACATTTTGTACAATTTGAATAATATATTTTAAATTACTCAGACCTATACTTACCTATATCATGTTCTTATCAAATAAAAAGTATAATTTACTTAAATCTTAAACACTTTCAGTCAAAAATGCTTTAAAAAATAGTACAAAATATATAGTGCTTCAAGTACTTCCATAAGTAACTTTGTGTAAAACTCTATAAAATGCTGTAAATATAATTTAAAAGCTAAACGAGAATACTATAATATAATATAGGTGTTTTGTATAATTCCGGCGCGATTACGAGTACAGTAGGAATGTTCCCTTTTCATATAGTGACATCAAGCTCAATGTATAAAGGTCTACGCTGCTGACTTAACGTTAAGAACATCTCTGGGAAAATTGAGGAACCAGTCTTAAACGAGACCGCATCTAGTGGATGCAGCGTAGACCTGTACTCATACCACATGAGTAAAGAATAGGAACAGAACAATCTGGTAGACCGCTCGCAGCGCCGTTGTATGTAGCTTTGTCTCTGTTCCTATTCTTTACTCATGTGCTCTTACTTCTAAACTCATATTACGCTAAACCTAACCTAGCAAAGAGAGCAATGTCCCATTAATTAGGAGTTTTATAAGTTTCTCCTATCTATCAATATTCAGTACAGCTTTGCTTTAGTAATCCCGTAAATTAAGTTAAATATGTACCTAAATGAATAAATTAAACAAACTGAACCTTACTTTATTTATAGCGAGTATTTTAATTTTATATTTCCTTTTGGTAACATTAGAGGCCTAATTAAATGGGTAGGTCAAACATATTCAATGAGAAAACGCCTGAGTAAATATTCCCATTTATATGAAAGGTATTATAACTTAATAAGTTAGGCATGTAACAAAAATTAAAAATGAAATCTACAAAGTTTCTGAAATGAATTATTTACAATACATTATAACAACCTTAAGTCCAATATACATTTTCTTAAGTAAATACTTAAAGGCTGACTTCGATTGGTGAAAATCCGTTAAGTATTGTCATAAATTTAACAAAACAACAGTAACAATAAGCGTACTAACATTGGTCCTCAGCAACCTTAATCGAGACCGTACCATCCACAATCAAAATATTAAAAAACATAACCAATTCCGTTAACTCGAAGTTTCAATTAGACATTTTTTCTATAGACTCTACATAAATACACGAGCACAACTTCTGTTGGAACCTTAGAATACAGCCGGAGAAAGTATCATACGAAGCTGGCTTGTTCCATTTAACGCAGGCGTAGTAAACTGGTACACCAGAGAGGAGGATCGCTAAGCCAATAGCGGTATCCTTGGGGTTTGTGATCGCAGGAATGATGACTAAGAAGCCGATGGCGATGAGGAAAACGTAAGGAATGATAATGTTGACCTTGATGGGTCGCGGGATGTCAGGCTTGGCTCGTCGGAGCCACAGCATGCCGACGACTGATGCTCCGACGGACAGCCACAGGATTTGTGAGAAGTAGTTTATGAGATCGAGTACGTTGCTTGTCGTCAACATCAGTAGAGAGAAGAAACACTAGAATTTGAAAAAGAAAACAATTTAGTAAACCAAATTATTTAAAACAATTCGATGCAACGACTCACTCTGCACGGGTAATTTGAAATAAATTTAGTTTAAAAAAAAGTCTGGTTTGAACACGAAATGTATTGTTAATGTATCATTGACGGCCTTGGTGGCGTGTAGCGTTCGATTCCCACCAGGTGCAAGTATTTATGCTTAAAATAAGATTGTGTATGGTCTGGGTGTTTTCTATGTATCATATTGTATGTATTTACATAACAAAAGTATAATATGTATCCGTTGTCTGTCTAGTACCCATAGTGCTTAATTTGCGCTGTGTGTAGCAAAGTGCAATTTTTAGGGTTCCGTAGCCAAATGGCAAAAAACGGAACCCTTATAGATTCGTCATGTCTGTCTGTCTGTCTGTCCGTCCGTCCATCCGTATGTCCCACCCACTTTTTTCCGAAACTATAAGAGCTATACTGTTGAAACTTGGTAAGTAGATGGTACTTGGTAAGTACATTTTTTTTTTCATCTAACCTATACATGTGGAGTATCTATAGATAGGTCTTCAAAAATGATATTGAGGTTTCTAATATCATTTTTTTCTAAACTAAATAGTTTGCGCGAGAGACGCTCCCAAAGTGATAAAATGTGTGTCCCCCCCCTCCCCCCCCCCCCCTGTAACTTCTAAAATAATGGAATGATAAAAGTAAAAATTATATATGATGTACATTACTATGCAAACTTTCAACGAAAATTGGTTTTTAAAACGTCATAAATCGTAAACCACAATTTACCTTTCATAACAAAATCTGTTGTATAGATAATGGTACGGAACCCTTCGTGCGCGAGTCCGACTCGCACTTGGCCGGTTTTTTATTTTCTAATTTATAGTAGCACGTGCAAAAAGCGTGCAGTAGCCGTCATATGTAGCGCCATCGATTTGATGCCGAAGTATGAGGGTTAAGCTAGAGAATTATTAGAACTTACAGTGAATATAAGTGAAGGTATAGGAGTCTGTTTGTCGATATGGAAGAGCGAGAAGAAGGCCGGCATGTGTCCCTCTTGCGCGCCCGTAGCGAACAGTCTCGCCGAAGTGAACAACACTCCGTTGACGCCGCCGAATGTGGACAG
Organism: Idaea biselata; assembly: GCA_958496205.1. NCBI lineage: Eukaryota > Metazoa > Arthropoda > Insecta > Lepidoptera > Geometridae > Idaea > Idaea biselata. The sequence goes on from OY292397.1 coordinate 20,873,445, forward strand.
CGCCACGAACACAGGGATCACCCAACTCCAATTGCCGAACAACCGATCACCGAATGCCTGGTCAACAAAACAATTTTCCAAAATTAACAACATGATAGGTAGAGAGGCGAGTGGTGTTCTTAGCACAGCGTCTGGGGAGTTTCCCTATTACGTTGCCTTGCAAAAGGTGGTGTAACAATTTTTTTGATTTTATGTTATTTAGCTAAGTTAGCTTGACATAAATTCAATTTCTTGACGTTGGGGCACGAGTGTACTTTATTATAAAAAACTACCTGAAGACGTAGGTATGTGACATGTCCATTACAAGATTCAAAAAATATATTAAACTTAAATTGTGTAATAAGGCGGTACTATAGCACATCATCATATTTTGATGAAAAGAATCTATGGACATGATTGTTAACTGCTCCTGTTCAAATTACAGATATCTGTATTATGACGATTGTAATATAGGTAAAACATGATAAAAAAAATAATTGAAAAAAAACCCCATGAGTTTCTTGTGGTTTCTTCTCATCGGAGGGCGCGTTCCGAAACCACAGTAAAATAAAATCTCGACGTTTCAAAACGTACGTATGTGTCTATAATATAAGTTCTAAATGAATAAATGAATTTTGAATTTTGACGGGGTATGTCCGATATTTTGAGGTTTTTAGACTAAAATTTCGTTTTTTGTACATAGTGTCTCGATAGTAAGTGATATGACAAAAGTGATTGTAACTTTTTACCTGTAAGACTTACAGAATTAACATGTATGGAAAGAATGTAAGAGTTTTTGACTTCTACATACTGTTCTTAGACACTTTTGTCATACGACTTATTATCGAGACACTATGTGCAAAAAACATATAAAACTCAAAATATCGGACATACCCCGTCGTGCCCCAAGGTCAAAAAATTGAATTTATATCAAGCTAACTTAGCTAAATAACATAAAATCATAAAATTTGTTACACCACCTTTTGTAATGGGAATTCCCTGCAGCTTGGCCTATCTGGTATAGCAGATAAATTATTTTGTAACATTTACAACAATGCGTCAAATTATATCAATATACCTAATGCTTTGTCCTGACTGACTGATGCATCAACGCACAGCCTAAACTGCTGTAAAGAGCTATTGAAGACTGTGTTCTCTATGTGATAAAGGCATTCGATTTGGACTTTTGGAAACAGCTAGTTAACAATATATTAGCTTAGCTTAGATCAACCGAAGGCGTTCGACATCCTGTTTTTCTCACTGGTTTTGGTAATTAAAAATGTTAACTAAAAATATAATTAAATGCACAATATTTTGTATTGGCCTTAATAACGTTTGTAAGCTGAATATTAACATTGCCATAGTCTAAGCTACTATTACACTACTAAACATTAAGGAGTTCCACAAGGAACCGTCATTGGTCCTGCGCTATTTATAGTTGTCGCTAAACAAATCAATATATTCAATCAGGTGCAGTTAGTTTTTAATTATTTTATAGATGTTCCCTACATTTGATAATTGATAAATAAAAATAGACATGACACTCATCAAGTCATGCATAACAAAACTGTTTCGGAGTGAACAAACGAATCTACGATAAGTGAGTTAGCGAGACTAGTTGCCAACTCAATAGGGGGTTATCATAAACTTAAGGTCAACGATAAAGAGTAATTAATTAAAATTAGATAGTCATTACAGCTGAGCATGTAATATAAGTTAACACTTTACTTATCAAATGCGATACGAGCCATTAAGGTATTTTACATGACAAATTATAAAAATAAATAAATAAAAGCAATTCTGTGACCATCACACAGCGCCATCTAGCCCCATGGTAAGCTACTAAACTTGTGTTATGGTGATTTGACAATGGCACGTCTATCTAATTAACTTTTACAAATAACTGGTTCCTAAAAATATCAGTAGTTTCAAAAAGGAAAATGACCGAGACAGGTAGGTATTGAATAAACACACCATTTACACTTCTTATTTTCTACAATAAACCTATCACAAAACTGCGTTCTCAATATCAATTTTACACTCGTAAATCAGATCACTAACACAATTTACGACTTCATTGACATCGACAAAGGTCCTTTCAATGTACATTGTAACTAAGTTATTTATCTCGCTTAAGGGGAAAGAATACCTACTCCTTTCTCTATACAAAGTTTACAAACGTAGTCGACTGTTTTCTCCCTGGATAAGAACATTAGAATAAATATGTTTATGCCAGAAAACCTATATCAGCCAGGCCCCTACGTTTTGATTTTTTTAAATTTAATGTATTTTCTCATTAGAAAACAGGAAAACCCAAAACTTAAAGGCATGGCCATGGCAGATATAGGTTTTATGGCATAAACATGTTTGCTCTAATGTCTTTATCTAGGGAGGAAACAGTCGACTACGTTTGTATGGAGAACGGGTAGTAATCCTTTCCCTTAATATTGAGACTGACTTCAGTAAAGAAACAAGGGACAAGGACTATAAAATGATAAGGATAATATTGATGAAGATGGTAGGTATAAACCTATTGGCCTATGCAGAAATAGAACAACCTATTTAAATAGTCTAGAACTCTAGATATAGGTAGTAGGTTGCTATCAGCTCCCAGTACCTACCTACTTATCAACTTGTAACTTAGCAACATTGATCAATTATAAATTATATTCGTTTGACATTAAGGCTCACTTGCACACCTATTTAGATCGAATGAACTAACTAGTCTGGTATAGCTAGTCTTGAGCATCCATGAAGTACAATATTCATCGGTGATACATAATTAAAAAATAGGACTTTAAAAGCCATATTAATAAACGTCGAGTAAGGTGAATATGGTACTACCGATAAATGTCGTATTTCATGGATCGTCCGAGATTTTGTATTGTCATTTGCCATTCCGTTTTAGCTAATCCGGATTAATTAGTTCGATGTGCAATGCAGCTTAAGGATCATATATTATTTCATACCTTAGTTTTACCGATAAATGTTTTGGCTATCGAATTCCTTTTATCTTTTCCTGGTTTAAATTATTAATTACCGACCTGATTAAATAAAGTTTGCTTGTGCCTAAATATTTAATTAATAGACTATTAAATTAAGAGCTCTTTATAAATCCAAAATAACCAAATTAAAATGTATGCAAATATAGATTATGTTTTTTAATTTAATTTGGATATTAAATTAATGAAATGTCAACCTCTGAAAATAGGATATAATCAAAATAATGATAGATATAACTTACAGCAGCCACAGCGGAGCTCGTTTGCATTTCGATCTTAGAAACGACAGCAAAGTAGGCCAAATTCGCCAACACGTAGATTGTAGTCACCATCGGCATGGCGATCCATATCGCGCGGGGCAAATTCCTGAAACGCACGCGGAAATATGTTTAATGTTTATGTCTCTATAATAAAAAAGCAGTCGGGGAAATGATCATAGCCATAGCTGACTCATGGGTATACTTATTAAGGAATAATAAACGTATGTTACCTAGATAACCGTTTACGAAAACAATAAATGATATAACTTATAACAAAACGAATCAATCCAGACTCTTTAGGAGTCTCTGTCTATATTTTTCACCCCAGAACCGTTGATATCATTTTTAAGGAACTGTGGTTTACGAAAAGTAGTAGAAAGTAAAATTATACAAAGATGGATTAAACTCTAACTAAACTGTTAGATTCTGAGTAATTTTAGTTGTCTTGATTTTATTTCTAAAGTGTTTCATAACACTTGAACGGTTTGACACGGTTGCTTGGAAGTAATGCTTTCCATAATTTTGCACCTGACTGGACTTGAACCTGCAACCTTTACATTCCGTGTACTGCGCTAGCCAAATGCGCCACAGGTGCCCCGTTCTTTCGTGATGAAACGCTCCGCCATCCACCGCCGCCCGCGCCGGGGGGACCTGTGGCGCAATTGACTAGCGCAGTGCACGGAATGAAAGGTCCAATCAGATGCAAATTTATGAAAAACATTACTTAAAAAAAACAATTTTAGTTGTATTATGTGTAGGCAGCGGTAATTCACATTTTCTGAAACGTATGCAACAAGTTACAAAAAGTAGGAGACGCATTTAAATCATAAAGTTTGGCGTCGAGCCAAAACACATAATACGCGTGTTTCCTGTAAGTACCGTACTACGTATTAAAAAACTATTTCTTTCAGTAGGTCAGTCAAGAGTAAATGTCTGCCTGAATCTATTACCTCGAGAGAGATAAATGCTTCTATGAATAATGGATGCAATAGGGAGAGAGCCTGATAAAACTGGACTACAGATAAGTACGTCTCAGCGTCGACTATGATAATAGGAAACCCCGAGATAAGAATGGTATTGTATTAGTGTACTTATTCGTATTCGCCGAATAGTACATACCTGCTTTCGAATTTTGTATTTGGCGATCACGAATATTAAAAAAAAATCGGACGTTTATTGGCTCCAGGGGTAGGGTTACCAGATCTCCGGATTTGTCCTGAGATCTCAGGATTTTTGGACATTTCTCAGGATTGCGGGCAGGATTTCGCAAATCTCTTAAAATCTCAGGATTTTTAGAAATTTAAACAAAATACCAACTTAATTAAAGATTTTCTTAGTAAAAAGTAAACAAACTAAAAATAATCATTCATTATTTATCTAATTAGAAACCTACTACTGGTCCATTTTTTCTTGAATTCAATCAGCATTTCTTTACGACTGTATTTTATAGTACTTCAATAAATAGTGCTGCTAAGAGATACCTACTTAATCAGTTTTACCATACCTAATAATGTTTAGGTAATTGTACAATTAAAATTAACCTTCACCTATTTATAACGCTGCCACCTATTTATTCGTTGCATCACTATTTGGTATCTATAGAACTATACCTACTTAGAAAATTTCCATAGAAATATCAACACCATAGTTTTCGCACCACATTGTGATACCACTCAATTGCATGAGAAAATAAACATAAAAAAGTTCAGAAGACTGGAGTCCAAAGAAATACAGTTTCATTTTCTTCCTCGAGTATGTGCTTGATGAATCAGAGCACTTAGAATCTATCTAGGAATGTTTGCGTTGCCCTCATGGGAACCTCTTCAAAGGATTTGAAAGTCGATTGAGCTACTATATTTATTAGGTATACTAGCTGCGCCCTGCGGTGCCACCCGCGTAAGTCCTGACCCCGCGTGAATATCGGAATCAAAAGTAGCCTATGTCCTTCTCCATGGTCCCATCTGTCTATACCAAAATTTATCAAAATCGCTTCGGCGGGTTAGGCATGTGAGCGTAAACAGAGTTACAGCGACAGACAGAGTTGCTTTCGCATTTATAATATTAGTTAGGATAAGGATTAATAAGGACAGTGGATACCTACCTATAGACTGCATATATCAAATGCTATAGAAAATTGCATATTACCTACTATAAACCAAAATTGGGTCTTTATTTGTAAGTACTTGATTTTAAGACGCGGGTTCCTTTACCGTTAGAGCGATATTAATAGCGCATATATAGAAAAAGACGTTGGTCCGCTGGGTCTCGAAACTACGGCTCTCTGAATGAAACATAGATATACCATTCTAAATCTGCTTAACTAGGAAATCAAATGTTCTTGGAAGCATTATTAGGCCAAGCAGCAGGGAAATCACATTACAAAAGGTGGTGTAACAAATTTTATGATTTTATGTTATTTAGCTAAGTTAGCTTGATATAAATTCAATTTCTTGACCTTGGGGCACGCCGGGGTATGTCCGATATTTTTAGTTTAATATGCTTTTTGCACATAGTGTCTCGATAATAAGTCGTATGACAAAAGTGTCTAAGAACAGTATGTAGAAGTCAAAAGCTCTTACATTCTGTCCATACATGTCAATTCTGTAAGTCTTACAGGTAAAAAGTTACAATCAAAAGAAGAAAAATGTTAAATGCGCCATTTAGGACACCGTGTCGTACTACTAGCGCCATCTTGTAGGCGGCCACCACAAATCATTTGTTGTTGCCTATTATGGAAACGATTCAAAAATAATTGTCGTAGAAATCTATACTGATTTTATATAATGTTGTTTTTTCTTTTTTTGATTGTAACTTTTTACCTGTAAGACTTACAGAATTGACACGTATGGACAGAATGTAAGAGTTTTTGACTTCTACATACTGTTCTTAGACACTTTTGTCATATCACTTACTATCGAGGCACTATGTGCAAAAAACGAAATGTTAGCAAAATATCGGACATACCCCGTCGTGCCCCAAGGTCAAGAAATTGAATTTATGTCAAGCTAACTTAGCTAAATAACATAAAATCATAAAATTTGTTACACCACCTTTTGCAAGGCTACGTAAGAGGTGATTTCCCTGCTGCTTGGCCTATATAGAGAGGGTAAAAATACAAGTCACCTACTCAGATATCTCTAGTTTCTCTATGTAACTTGGAAACAATGATTCCGTGCTTCTTGCAAACTAAGCCAATAAAACAGCTTCAAATATATAATATTAAGTAATATCAACTGTTGCAAGATCTCAGTCGACAAATTTTACTTTGAGTATCCTTTGAAATTGGCTTGCATTTATTGAGATTTTTATTTAATACTTACTGCGTCCGCGGTTGCCTAAGTCCCGATCCCGCGGGGCAAAAATAGCCAATGTCCTTTTTTAAGGTCCTATCTATCTCTATACCAAAATTCATCAATATCGGTTCAGCGGTTTAGGCGTGAAAGCGTTACAGATACACAGACAGAATTACTTCCGCATTTATAATTATTTATAATTAGTAAGATTACCTGCGCCCCGGGGTTTTACCCGAGTAATCCTCAATTTATTTATTACTAGCTGCGTCCCGCGGTTTCACCCGCGTAAGTCTCGATCCCGCGGAAATATCAGGACAAAAAGTCTGTGTGAAACAGATCGCCAGCTATCAGCTTACCAAGTGTCACCGTAATCGGTTCAGTAGTTTTGTAACACAAACATCTCAACCTTCGCACCTATAATATTAGTACCTATAATAATAATACGTAAGTCATTGACCGATACTATTCCTAACTATTATAATGTAGCTACATAATAAAAACCCGTTCTATAAATATTGTTCTCACTACTCCACTACGTGATTTTAACAATGAATGATATATGTTTATTTATACGATTAGCTGCTTAGAGCTTTCTCTACGAGACTTTTTCACTAGAATTTTATTAATGTACCTAATAAAAATGTTTCACTGCCTACATAATATAGTTGCACGAGTTTTCAGCGTGGTTTTAGATATGCGAAGAATATTGGACTATGATACGTTTAAATTCGTTAGATATTTTCAGTTACAGTCAATCACGTCATCCAAAAGTGACTTTATACCTACTAATAATGATGTATCCTTTCTATAAGTAGGTAACTAATGAAGAGCGTTCAAAGCAGTTTTAAAAGTTTAAATTGCACTAATAGGTGGTCAGATCAACCTAACAATGGAAAATATTTTATTTTTATAGTATAGGACATAGGGCAGATGCACGCATACCCGCGTGCGTGTGGAGATTTGATGTGCGCAGACATGTGCGTGAGAGGGTATTAGTGAGGATTCATTTTTAGTTTTAATTTTAGCTAACTGATGTATAGATTTAAAAAAAATCACCGATTTAACATTTTGCTATTTAAAATAATTAGATTATGTAAACCATGGACGGAACCCGATGCAATGGAATTAGAAATTAGCGAAATCTTATGGGTATCGGGAAAAAACGACTTAGTAGAATATAATATTATCCATTCTTAATCTAGCAGACTCTAAGAACTTACTTGTATGGGTCCTGAAGTTCTTCCGTCACAAAGTTGAGGTAGTTCCATCCTCCGAACGCGAAGAGACCGGAGTAGAATGAGAGCGCTACGTTACCGATGGTGTAATCGGCTTCGAATGCGCTTTCAAAGTTCTCTGTGTGACCTGTGGAGATTTTCAAATGATAGGGGTATTTACCCGACTGCATGGAAAGGGTTATGTTTTATTATTGTTAAATAAAAATCTCATTTTTCGGTTTTAATCGCGTTGCGTTTGTTATATTGAGCATTTTTTTAACGCCCAACGTCTTGCTCCCAGGTAGTGTACCCGTGAATATAATAGAAACAATGCGATTATAACCGTAAAAATGAGTTTAATTTTAATCCAACATCGTGAAAACAGAAAAACACGTAAACAGTTTCATGTTAATAGACTAACTAATCTTCAAAAGCCAGATTCTACTTTGTTCGACGGCGTAACTCAAAGTCGTAACATTCTGCTTCTCAGACAATTGCTCAATAACGCGTCATAGAGGTCGTCAAGAGTCTAGGGTCGTTACAGGTATTATTTCGCAATTACAAATTACTTTTCCGAACGTCGCGTAACTCGAGCTTTGTGAACATAATTAAGTTACTTACGGGGGAAACAGATTGTATTGTATACAGGGTGTTTCGACGAGGGGGTATTAAGCCGAAAGGGGGTTGTTCTAGAGGTCTAGGCGAACAACTTTCATTCTACGACTTTTGGAAATTTGAACTATTTTTTCGAAAATTTTAAAGTAGTGTTACTAAAAAAACAGCTGTTTTTGTAAAAATAAAGGCAACTAATGTTTAGATTGTAGTGGTCCAAACTAAATAAAAGGGCACCTTAAGGCCAATGACCTCAAACTCTAAAAAACAGCTGATTTTCATGCAAACTTTAAACTCAGAATTTTCGAAAACTACTTCGAATTTTCAAAACTTGTAGAACAAAAGTTGTTCGCCTAGACCTCTAGAACAACCCCCTTTCGGCTTAATACCCCCTCTTCGGAGCACGTTGTATATTAATTTTCCGTTTTCTAATTGTAAACTATGTTTTGACACATCTTCATAAAGAAAAAATGTCAAAAATAAAGAACCAATACGTCAGATAGTAGTCTGAAATTAAAATATCGAAGTAAAGCCTGTCATTGGTTGGGCGACCGCCTGCCTTCGACGCAGATGGTTGCGTGCGGGTTCGATTCCGTCTCGAAACAGATATTTGTAGATATCTGTTTCTAGTTACCGTATTACAAGCCTAGTTGCTTAGTTTTGGGGTACTTTGCTCTTTTACTTAAAGTATACTTAAGCACCTACATTTATTACTACTACAAACATTTTACTGTTAAATATTACATGGACAATTGGACATACATTATTTTAAACTCATTAGCAGAATCTTGGCTATGAAAGATGGAACATTGTATGTATGAGATTATATTCCACGTGGTATTAACACGTGTACCTATACATTTTAATTGATGTCTCGATTTAATATATACGCAGTTATGTTTATTTACTAGCTACGCCATGCGGTTCACCTGCATTAGTGTCAATCCAGTGACTCAGGAGTTTCCTTGGCTGGCTCAGTATACGGCAATAATGAAAACCAAATTTCAATCGGTTCAGTAGAGTAGTTATTAAATGCATAAGTGACAGAAAAACAAACAGGCATTAATGTTAAACTACACATTCAAGTTTTACTGCGTCTTCCAAGTGACCGAGATTTATTTTTTATATGCGTAGGTATCTACTTATTTTATTTTGCGTCTGTACTTGCACAGACTTTTTGTCTTTTCTTCCTTTATTATATGTAGGTATAGAAGAAAATACATGTAGGTTCCTACATTTTAGCACACAATAACGACAGATTGTCTCAATTCCCAGACATTATGCTAGGTACCTACACTGAAAAATTGTCGGATGTCGGTGTTGGTTCCACAATGGATGTTTTTGCGGAAGCTTAAAATAACATGACATGAAACAAGTCGTTGATGTGTCAGTTGTTAATTAGGTATTAAACAAAAAAAAAACAAAAAATACTGAACTGTGCCGAAACATAGAACTTCACAAAATAACTAAAGAAAATATGGTAGGCAAATAAATATTATAACCTTTTAAAATATGCTTAAATAATTTTCTGAAATTCAATTAGATTTTTCTCCGGTTTTGGCGATGCTGATAAGAAATTAAAATCATTTTTTTCGGTTTTAATCGCATAGCTTTTATTAAATCACTATAGCATTTCAATACAGACCTTGAAGCATTGCTCACTGCTAGATTGAGATATAATGGCAGCAGCAGCAGGCTGTTAATTTAATAAAAGCAACGCGAATCCAACCGAAAAAAAACCCGGCAAGTGTGAAACTCGCGCACGAAGGGTTCCGTACCACTATCACAATTGGGTACCAACCCCTAAAATCGTTTACCAATTTTAAAATTTGATAGGTAAATGTGACATATTTAGCTTCGATTCTTACTTCCATCATACGACCACACCACTAAAAAAAATTAAAAAATAAAAAAGACTTTGGCACAAAGACAATCTGAAACTTATAATTAAGAAACTCTTTGGTAAGTGAAGGCAGACTGGTATATTTGACAGATAGGGCAGCCATTTTGAATTTCATGACCTACTCGATTCGATGTTTTTGAAACACGTTTGTTGTATGGGAGCCCCTCTTAAATATTTGTTTTATTTTGTTTTTAGTATTTGTTGTTGTAGCGGCAACCGAAATACAACTTCTGTGAAAATTTCAACCGTCTAGCTATTACGGTTCATGAGATACAGCCTGGTGACAGACGGACAGACGGACAGACAGCGAAGTCTCAGTAATAGGGTCCCGTTTTTACCCTTTGGGTACGGAACCCTAAAAAAGATTATTTTCAACTTAGAATTAGGTAGTTAGACAAAATATACAAATAACATTTAATAATTTATCGTTTATACGTAGTTTGTATCCAATTTCAGTAATGTAGTGTCGAAGTAAGTGCATATAAGTATTGTATCAGTAGATAGGTTTAGAACGTAAGTGTAACCTATACTTCAGGGTTAACCTGTCAACGTGATCAAGGTTCATATTCTCCGAATAAATAACCATTCCAAATCACGTTAGCTCGCGTAGTCTTACATAGGTATAAGTGAGTATGTCAATAAGCAGCCAGGCTCAATTTTCAAAGATTAACTCAAGCGACACAATATATCAAATCCATACATGCATTGAGATACCTACCTACATTGAATTAACTAGGTAAATATAGAGAGACGTATTGCTTTACAAAATCCACATTAATTATCATTTATCATCATCCGACCGATGTTTCCGGTTACATACCTCCCGGGAGCCAGGGGTCCGCTTTTCTCTTTTCTACAAAATCTACATTAATAGTTATCTGCTCGACGTTACGTTACACACAGCGCAATCTAGCCCCAATATAAGCACTAGGCCTGTAATAAGTACTACTAGACGAAGGCTATTATTATATATTTTTTTGTAAATAAATAGATACATAATTATGATACATAGAAAACACCCAGACCAAAAACAAATTTATTTTTAAGCATTAATACTTGCATCCGGTGATCGAACCCGCAACCTGCATTGCAGTCATATTTGACGGCGCCACAGAGGCCGTCAAATATGCCTAATAGTAATTAAGAAGTTAAGAAAGCTGGCTTGCCTTGCACGACACACGGAACTCATAAAATCTATAATTTTAAAACCATTTATTATTAGACGACCTCTGTGGCGCGTCGTGCGAGAGCGCGACTGCAATGCAGGAGGTTGCGGGTTCGATTCCCGCCGGGTGCAAGTATTTATGCTTAAAAAATAAATATTTGTGTCTGGTCTGGGTGTCCTTCTATGTATAATATGTATGTATTTACAAAAGAAAAATAAATATAAGTATTATATCCGTTGTCTAGTCACCGTAACACAAGCTTAGTCGCTTACCACGGGGCTAGATGGCGCTGTGTGTTGTTCGCAGAATTTATTTATTTATACCTTTGGATATGGTATTGTATATTTATGTATTTATGTACCTATATAGACCTACATAGATTAGAATAACTCTGGTGCAACGTGCAACTTAGGTTATGGTATGGCAGATAGTAATTATAATTAAACATTGTAAAATAATATTAATTAATTAAATACCTCTCAACAATAGGACATGCAACTATATCTACTTCTAAAATCTCCAAATCTAAAAACTATAAAAGTTTTGATGTGTGTTCTTCACGCAAAAACTACTGAAGCGATTACAATAGAACTTGGAATTTGGATAGCTGACAAAAGTATATAGACTTTCTTCGGGTCTTATGCGAGTGAAACCGCGGGGCACTGCTAGTTCTTTATAAATGTTCTACAGATAAAAAAAAGTTTTACTATATAGCCGCGCCCCGCAAAATTTCTAAGAGTATCCTGTATGTTATTCCACATATCCTACTATATCTGCATACCGAGTTTCTTCGCAATCGGTTCAGGAGTTTTTACATAAAGTAAAAGAACGGCGCCCAGTGGTTTCGGAGATTACACCAATACATACATACATGTTACACGTATAATATATTAAACAGGTAGTTTATTTTATTATTCTACACCTGATAACTGTGGATCTGACCCACAGGACCCAGGATGTATTATCTTCTATTATCTCAAACTTCAAAAACAAGTTTTTATTATTGTTGTAAGGTTATTATAACGCACTGATAGGAATATCTCTGAGTATTACTGGAATTAAGAACATAGGTACTTCTCACTCATACAATGTTGATTAATAGCTCGCCTAACTGCCCGCTTTATAATGAGCGTAAATCAATGGACGTCAGGAAATCTACCGAGACGTGCGATAATTGACATAACTTCTCAGTTGGTATCTACTAATGTGCGAGATATTTGCAATTGTACTCCTATTGGCGTTAAGAGGACAGTCTACCTACTCTTTCTCCATTCAAACGTAGTCGACTGTTTAAAGTTTAAGGACATTAGAGCAAATTTGTTTATGCCATAAAACCTATAATATCTGCCATGACTTATCGTTTTTTTTCTAATTTTTATTTCTATTCTAATTGGAAAATGAAAAAAATCAAAACGTAGGGCTGATATAGAACTCATGACATAAACATATTTTTTTAAATGTCTTTATCCAGGGAGGAAACAATCGACTACGTTTGTAAAGTTTGTATGAAGAAAAGAGTAGGAAGACTGTCCTCTTAAGTAGGTAGCTAGGTCCATTGTAGAAGAGCACAAAGGACTTACGCACGTTAGTCGTGCGCTATGAGAGTTATATCTAAAGTCTTAGGTAAAAGTATTTGCTCTAACGGAAATCAGTAGTCCGATTCTCCTGGACATTACAAACCGGTTTGATTACAAATTTACAATACGATTAGGGACACCTCGGTCACAATTCGAAAGAAATTTTAAGTCGGGGGTTTTTTAAATTTTAATTTAATTTTTTTTATAATAACCATGTTGATGTTGTCACTGCACTGCTAACATCAAAAGTTTTATTATTGTGTGATATGTTTAAAACGTAGTGATTATACCCTCTTAGGATCGAATTTGTAGTATTTGAGTGTATATTCACTCAAATACTACAAATTCGATCGCGGGTACATTGAAGTGACATACACTAACAAATTCGATTACAATACGCTCGCTGCACGATCAATATCTAATCCTAAGAGGGTATAATCACTACGTTTTAAACATATCACACAATAATAAAACTTTTGATGTTAGCAGTGCAGTGACAACATCAACATGGTTATTATAAAAAAAAAAAAATTTAAATTTAAAAAACCCCCGACTTAAAAAATCTTCAAAGTTAAAACAAAACTAAACTTTAAAAAGGTAAAAATAATAAGCCGAAAACAAATTTCATGTCTTTGAGTAGGTATGTGGTACCTTACGTTCCCGCGTCGGGGAACGCGGGAACGTTAGATACTACAAGCACGGGTGGGTAGGTTACCATCAACTTCTATGACACATGCCCGCGGCCCCCGACGCGGGAACGTAAGGTACCACATACCTACTCAAAGACATGAAATTTGTTTTCGGCTTATTATTTTTACCTTTTTAAAGTTTAGTTTTGTTTTAACTTTGAAGATTTTTTAAGTCGGGGGTTTTTTAAATTTTAATTTAATTTTTTTATTTCACACTTTTTGTAAGGTCGATTTTGATTAAACATGCATATTGTTGTCACAGAAGTTAAGTCCTTTCATTTGATACCCCACTCGGGCATATTAGAACCAATCTGGTTTTATTTCCGAGTTTGACCCTACATATACTTTGAACGGCTAAGCCGATTTTGATTAAACATGCATATTCTTGTCACAAAAGTTATGCTCTTTTATTTGATACCACACCCTGGCATATTTGAAAAGCATTCGATTTTTATTGTCGAGCTTCAACCCACATATATTATGAACGGCTGAGCCGATTTTGATCAAACATAGCTAAGAACACTCGCGCAAGAGTCACCTGTCAACCAAAAAAAACTAAATTGAAATCGGTCCATCCGTTCGTGAGCTACGATGCCACAGACAGATACACACACACACACACACACACACACACACACAGACAGACAGACACGTCAAACTTATAACACCCCTCTTTTTCCGTCGGGGGTTAAAAATGAGTTTTAAGGCCAGACCTGGTTTAAACCATGATTTAGGCATAGTGAATCATGGTTTTAACCACTTAGGCATAGTAAATTATGGTTCTAGCACTTAAAACTCATTTTATAATAACCATGCAAAAGTTTGTATATTTGTACAGTGTTTGTTTTCACGATGAACCTCGTTGTATGAACGAGAGAGAGATTGTGATCGTGCTGCGATCACAATCAAAATAGTAGTGAATGAGTTGCGACGGAGGTGCCACTGTAATCGTATTGAAATAGAACCGGATTGTAATGTTTAGTCGAATCCCACTACTGATTATAACAGTAAAGGCAGATTAACATTGATACAGTAGCTTGTGTCAGTTTTAAATGACTAAAAACGACGGTAGTGACTGGATTGGCCAGCAGTTGAATTCTGCAGCAGTTGTACCTCATGCTAGGGCCAGTACTAGCGCTGGACTAGCAAGAAATGTATTAAATACGTACCTACTGCCTACGTGTAATACTACAATATAAATGTAAATCGTTACCTCGAGTGCAAGAACGGTTGATTAGGTAACTTTGGTAGGTAAGTAAGCTAATTAGCTGAAAAGTGCAGTTGTATTGAAGTTGCTACAGCTATTTTTTCAAATGGCTTTAAAACTTACCATCACAAATGTAATATATTCCAGAGATGATGATGACGACTAGCGCCAACAATTTCGACGATGTGAACACGTCTTGGATCCTCATCGTCCATCTTACACTAATGCAGTTTACCGCTGTTAAAACACCTGAGAAAAATAGACAAAAAATTAGACTTATACCTACATAAACATACACATAAAATTTAGTAAGTACATTTGACTGTTGTGAATTTAACAAACTAAGTCTAATGCCTTTCCACTGCGAGCGGAGCGGAGTTAAAAATGTTTCAGTTTAACATACAACAATCGTTTTTATAGACATACGGCGCTTTCGGACTCGTTTGTTTGAGAACGATCGTTGGTTGTTAAACTGACACATTAATGGCTCCGCTCCGCTCGCGGTGGCAGGCGGCCATAAAGCTGGTCAGGATAGATAACACTAACTCTTAACGAGAAAATTGGCCTAAAGGTAGTCTTGCAGTATTTTCCCACGGTTTAAGCTGGCGTGTTATATCGTCGTAATAAGAAAAACTTAAAACACAGATACCGGATTATTTATTTAACATTCTGTGTCATGGCTTGTAGGTATTACGTTTTCTGTGGTCATGGTGAAAATCGGCGAATGGTGAAAAAGCTAGAAAACGTTTAAATGTATAGTAGTTGAATGAAGTGATTAGTGAGTTATCTAAAGAATTTCAGACACCTGATGCATTATTTATAAATATACGGACGAGCACTGATACGATAGTATTATTATCGTAGGATATTGATGATTTATTGAAGAATATAAGATTTCTATCACGTGAATATATTTTATTTATACCAAGAGCATACGGCTCCTAAAGCTGTTACTGCAGTAACTGCAGCATCGCACAGACATGCAAAGTAACTTAATTACATTATTGTATCTATGTGGATACCGTGGGCACAAAGCAGGTGTGTAAAAGAAGCGATTGCTTTTACTAATTAGGTAGCCTCCGACAACGAGATATGTAGCTAGGTACCTAGGTATATACCTACTCATTTCTCCATACATACTTTACAAACGTGGTCGACTGTTTCCTACCGGGATAAAGACATTAGAGAAAATATGATAATGCCATAAAACCTATGTAAACCATTATGATCATAGCCCTACTTGATTTCTTTCATATTTCTATTCTAATAAGAAGAGTAAAAAAAACAAAACGTAAGGGCTTGGTCATGGCAGATACAGGTTCTATGGCATAAACATATTTGCTATGTTTTTATCCAGGGAGGAAACAGTCGACTATGTTTGTATAATTTGTATGGAGAATAAGTAGGTAGAATTTCCTTTTAAATAAATCTAAAATACTCACAATCGTATCTTTGGATACTTCAATTTTATTGTCTAATACACAAAAAGGTACTCTGTCTCGTATGTAGTAAGTTATCGAACTTAGATAAAAGAGATTGATAGAGTTAAAGCTTAATCCGATCTCGACCTAGTCTCAAGATAACAAGCTCAGTGCCGTCAAACGCAACAGTTCCGAAGTCTCATTTTCAGATAGAGTAGTTTCTTCTGTCGATGTCGACTGTAATTAGGTTAAGTGGTAGTTTCCGCCTACGATCCTCTCCCGAGACGCAGTGCTATCAAACTTTATATATATTTTATCAATACCTACCTACAGTTATGTATTTTTAGAGCCACGTTGACTTGAGCCTGTAGGGACGTTTTTGATTTTTTTACGAGAAGAGATTTACCAACCATGTCCCTAAGCTAATCTCTATCTATAAAATGCTTTGATCTGTCTGATTGCCTGATGGATGAATCAATGTAAAGCCTAAACCGCTGATAGTAGAGGGCTGAAATTTGGAGTGTGTTCATTTTAAAATAAAGGTAGGTTATAGGTATCTTAAGGGTATTTGAAATTCACCATGAGATCGGCATATACGCAGGTGAAACCGCGAGACGAAGCTAGTTCAAATCAAATCAAATCAAAATTCATTTATTCATTTAGAACGATGTATAAATTACATACGTACGTTTTGAAACGTTGAGATAAACATAGACCATATATCCACCACGACTAAATTAGATCACGTAAATAATGGTCATAGTAAAAACCATGATTGAAAATAATTTCCTGTTAAACCTACAAATTCAATGTCATTTATTTAATGAATGTAACAACTAATGCATATACCTACTACTATTTGTAAGTACCTACCTATTGTATCCAATAGGTTTAATGAAATCCGTTATACTCAACGCACAAACCAATGAGTAAAGAAAACAACTTAAAACGTAATATGAATAATACTATAAATAAAGTACCTAATTAAACTGTAGGTACCTACATAATTATTATGAATGGACTTTAAAAGGTTATTAAGATTATTTTCATTAACTAAATGTTATGTTACCTATTCAAAAACTGTAAACTAGAAAAAATTAGTCATTTAGATATATCTAATTAATAAATCTTTATTTAGTCATTAGTTCATTACCTATCAAGATACAAAGTTTTGATTACTTACTGTGTTTGTTCAATTTTCAAATTAATGTCTACGTAAATACTATGATAAATAGGTACAGATAAGTAGTTGCTGAATTGTGTTTAAAATATAAGTAGGTAGGTATGTTTGAAGTAAATCAACAAAACAATGAGTCACCAAGAAGCTGGAAAATTGAAATACTACACAGCATTAGATAACTAACGATCCAGCAAGAAACGAGCATTAAATTGATGAATGAAGATGATATTATATACAGGGTGTTTCGACGAGGGGATATTAAGCCGAAAGAGGGTTGTTCTAGAGGTCTAGGCGAACAACTTTTATTCTACGACTTTAGGAAATTCGAACTTTTTTCGAAAATTTTAACGTTGTATCACTGTATAAAAAAACAGCTGTTTTTGTAAAAAAAAAGGCAATTAATGTTTAGATTGTAGTGGTCCAAACTAAATAAAAGGGCACCTTAAGGCCAATACCTCAAACTCTAAAAAACAACTGATTTTTATGCAAACTTTAAACTCGAAATTTTCGAAAACTACTTCGAATTTCCAAAACTTGTAGAACAAAAGTTGTTCGCCTAGACCTCTAGAACAAACCACTTTCGGTTTAATACCCCTTAATACCTTATTTTTTTTATAAACAAAGCACCGTGTATAACTAGCTGCGTCCCGCAGTTTAACCCGCGTTAGTCTCGATCCCAAGAGAATATCGGGATCAAAAGTAGCCTAAGTAGTAGTTACTCAGGGTGATTGTAGCTTTCTAATGGTGAAAGAATTTTTGAAATCGGCTCAGAAGTTTTTGAGTTTATTCATAACAAATATACAGACACATGCACACAAAAATGCTAATTTTTCCTCTTTACAATATTAGTACTATAGAAGTATAGATTACAAGATTTTGATAAGATATAAATAAAATATTAGATCTAAATATTTTTAGAAAAATGCATTCTGCAAAGATTGCACGCCTCTTGGCCGGACGTGGGCGAAAAACTATGTTACGCGGCCGGTCAAAAAATAGTAATATTTTCGATATATATTCGTTTTCTACGCCATGTCATTTCAAGGTTCAACGCGATTCTGGTATCGTACAGTATCAAAAATCTATCTTTCTCCTTAGAGTGTGGCTCATACATAAATGAAAAGGCTTCTACTTTTAGGTGCAATAAACTTACCTATTTCAAAATACTGACCACGCAAAACGGTGACCAAATTACGTATAATATAGTAGCAAGTCAGCGAAATAAGTTATGAAACATTAAATATTTTCGCAAAACTTAAATATAATACGATATCTGATGTTGCAATTTTATTTTTTAGCTCAGCATTCGTCATATTTTGACATACCTAACTAGTTATATTGTGATCTTAACCTAGAATTGATTACCTATCCATAAGTTCAACTGAGCATGGGTACCATGGTCCAGCCAAAAATGCGTAGGTACAAATAATACAAAAAATATTCAAATCAACAGCACCAATGAATCTGTCAAATTGAGAGAAAGTGCTATCGAAGGGAGAGCGTTGTAGGTACTTCGGAAGTAATTTGTGGAAAGTGTTCGAGTTTGCATCTGAGATTTACTCGCAAGAAAGTAAGTTATGAAGTTGTTGAACGAGAGTTTGTGACAGAACTTAAGAGGATAGTCTCCATTCTCTTTCTCCATACAAACGTAGTTTACATTTTCCTCCCTGGATAAAGACATAAGAGCAAATATGTTTATACCATAAAACTTATATCTGTCATGCATGAGTCATGACTCATGACTATGCATCTACCTTTTTATTTTTTATTATTTTAATTAAAAAAAAAAAAGGTAGATGCATTGTCATGACAGATATAGGTTTTATGGCATAAACATATTTGCTCTAATGTCTTTATCCAGGGAGGAAAATGTAAACTACGTTTGTATGGAGAAAGAGAAAGGAGACTATCCTCTTAAACACTCGCGATGTCATGGCGAGTGTAAAATGAATGATGTAGCCATATTCAAAACAGGTTCGGCCGTTTAGAGCGTACGGATATACCAACGGCCGTTTGTGAATAAACGCAGACAAATACTAACCCTTCCGCAGTAGGGGCAGATAACTCAAGAACTTAAACTAATAATAATAAGTATCGTAATTCGATCTTCATAAATAACTTGGACGAGTACAATAGGAAGCTATTAGATGATTGTCGCACAAACCACATTGTTAAAGCAGGCGAGTGAATCGAGATCGAAAGTATTACCCACGGATTGTAAACAATTTCATTAAGCCAATGATATAACGGATGCTCGCAAAGTTATACGAAATACTATTAAGAAACAATATTTTAGGAAAATAATTATTATTAGAAATATTTTTAAAGGGACAAATGTACCTATCATCAAAAAGTTCGAATCCCATGGGAAAATTTATGATGATGCATTTCTCCTTGTAAAAATATTTCTTGTAAAATGAGCAATAAAACATAATAAATATTAAATTAATTATTTAAAATAACATAACCCTCGTTCGGCTGTCGAGGAACAATTGCGTTACATTTTGTTTACCTTTTCAGTTATTCCAAAGAAAAACTAGGTTTTGGAATAAAATTCGTTAACGCGTTTTGCGGCGTGATTAATTTAGTTAAAATCGTCACGTAACGAAATTCTGTAGGTAGGTACCAGCTAATATTATGGATGTGTTCTTGAAAGTTTCGATATTCGAGTTTTATTTCGTTTCTTTACATACTTATTTTCCTGACGGACTGGCAGGTCCCCCATCTGCAACACTTTTTTTATTTATTTCCCAATTGTGTTGCAAAATGTTGCCAATGGGGTGGCACACGCAAAGCTGTGAGCAGATGGCGCTGGCATCGGATGATTTTTTTTTTTTGTTGATGGTCCCCTACGAATGAAAACGCTGAGTTTTTTTTTCTTTCGGTCTGAGACTGATATGGCCAATTTGGCGCTGAGCGTTGTAAAAAACACCTGTTTGACAGTTCTTAATTCAAACCTAAGATCATTCGACTAACGCCCTCTGCCGGGATAAAAAGTTAGTGTTCCTCCTCATTGATAGATAAGTTAGATAACGGACATAATGTTATGCGATCACGATCACATACTAGGTATCCCATTTCCTGTTCCGTTGTCGAGACCATTCGTAATGTACCTACACCTTATAACCTTCTAAGAAATTAGTACTAGGTACTTATTGAAAGATTATTATTTACACTTTATGAATTTGTTAAGCAACTGGCTTGTATCGGCATCTATAGTAAGTGCTTAACGCCCATAAACCAAGTAGGTCAATAAACTGAAAACGGAAACTGTTACTATGGTCTTTTTGACGTACCTATGTAGAGATATTATGGTCACTATGGATGGAGCTCTAGATAATGTGTCACTATACAATTTATGATCGATGATCGTACTAAATACCGAATCAAATAATAAAATTCCAGTTAATAAAATATAAAATTAAATTAACGATGATTAAATAAGTCTATTCTATGCCAAATACCAATCTATTAGGTACACTTTTAAAAAGTCAATAGGTTAACATCTCTTGAATTCGCGAGAGCAATTGCAAATTGTTCTTTATTATACTTCCATATCATATATCCCATAGACTCCCGTGTCATATGTCAAATTGTCTCTCCTTAATTTATCAGTTATTCTATTACTTCAATAAACTGTATATACATTTTCCCGGATTGAGAAAAGATGCGTGGTTCGAATCCCGTCCGCCATGCGTTGTGTTTTTGTAGATATATTTTTCCAATAAATATTTCTAACTTTAAATAGGTAGATTCTTCTTCTGTTTTCGCGATGTTGTATTGTCTATCCTGAAGAAGAGACCTGGAAAGGTCTCGAAACGTTGAGCGTTGTAATGTAACAATGCTAAAAGTAATAAAAACCTCGCGATTCAAACCGAAAAATGTCTTTAATTTTAAATAGGTAGTTTGTTTTAACGCATATTTGGTTCATAAGCCATTGTAGGGTAGGTATACTAATACAATTGTTATCCGTTACAGTATACTATGGCTGTTACATATTTAATTAACAAATAAAAACGAATTACGACAATTTGACAACCCCCAAGGCCAAAACCATCACAGCGCATAGAGTTCATAAGCTTTAGGTATATTTAAATTATTAGCTTAAATTAAAAATAATACTCACATAAGCAGACAGCAGCCAACAACTTGACGGCCTCTTGGGGCGGATCACATTCAGGGAAGAATGGTTTGACCACATAGTGGCCGAATGTCAACGCGACGACTGCCTGCGTCGTGGGCCTGATGATCAGCAGAGCTATCCACATCCGCAGGAAGGCTGGCAATGGACCGAAGGCACTGTAGATGTAGGCATAATCACCACCGGACCGTGTGATCGATGTGCCAAGTTCCGCGTAACATAAGGCGCCCAGTGTTGATAGTAGACCAGATAACAGCCATATTAAGAGGGAGGTGCCCACTGACCTAGAAATAAATACATATGAAAATAGTCTTTAAGCATTAAAGAAGTAAGCGCAGGTAAGACGAGGTCAATTTAATAATCAGGAAGTAAATGTCAAATTGAATTTCCTACACTTATAAAAACGTTATTTTGTGTTCATATGTATCTCTTCTAGTAACAAACAATACAACCTGAATGCTAAAAATCACTTTTTTTTTTAATAACGGTGATCACATCACAACCGTTTAACAAAAGTCGTGCGCCAAATTGTGTCTACCTGTCTAGTCTAGCCCAGAAATAATTTTCGGCAGTTTATCTGAACGATCACGGCTTTAGATTACGATACTCCGAAACTGTCTAGTTGTTTTATCAATATCAGTTTGTTTAGGTACTTACTTACTCGTATTAATAATCTACATATTTAATGGATGTCAGTATATAGCAAAAGTTTCTTCTAACACTGCAGTTAAAATAATTTGGCAACATGATGCCTTGCAAATACCTACATATAAGTCTACAGATTACTTTAATGGAGTAGTATAATGTATTCTTGGTAAAGTAGATTGATATTCCTAAGAAACCTGTCCTAACAATTTAACTGAACAGGTTACAGGGACCATGGCCTACTAGTTCTTCAGTTATGAATCGAAAACAAGTCCAGCGGACATTGCATAATCTTATTTGTAAACATAAATTAGATATGTGTATTTAAGTAAACCTCAAAATATATTGAGAGATATTAAAATTACTTCCTCATAAATTTAGTAAGTGCTTACAAAATTTTCCTAAGTTACCTGCATTATCATGTCCATAAATGCAATATTCTAATCAAATAAGATGTGACTCCATTAGCGACTGAATTGTCATTATCATAATCATATAATTTATATTCATATAAGGTTATTGACTCTATTGAAATGCTGTTTGGTTTCCAGTAAAGATCCATATTTAATATGGATTTAGGTTTACCTACATTTTTGTATTGCAATAAATATAATTATCATTGCTAACATAAATTATATCATAAACGTCAGATCATCGATAATTTACAATTCTATCTTATCTGGCCGTTGCGGTTGATTAGTTTTTTTTTAATATTCAGCCTTGACCCTCTTACTAACTGACATAGATTAAGATTTATCTCAAACTTGTTACTATGTTATATCTATCAATTCATTAATCATTATGTAGGTACCTAGTTGGAAGGTCGTACAAGTAAATATTTTAACATGAGATAGTTGTAGAGTAAAACATATAGGTACACTAACATATTCTATCGTTTTGCTTTAAATAGGTACCTAGCTAATCTGTAGTAGCCAGAATTTGATGTTGTCTAATCTGTAAGAGTATGTAAAATCAGGTACAATCCACAAAACTGATCGTACGCCAATAGTACCTAAACCCTTTCCTCAATGTGATTCATTATTTTCATTAGTCGTATCGCTGGATTCATGATTACTATCTTTTTTATCGCTATTGCTTCAATATTGGTTTTGTTAAAGATAATTCATTCGGAAATTATTAGGTAACTTTATTATAACATCTATCAATTAAGCATTTATCAATTAGATACCTATACTCTACTTAATTGAGAAAAAGAAACATTGGTCTCATCCTTATCCTTTTATGGTAATCGGTTAGTTAGCCATAAACAATACCAAATCAAGTAATCTACTTCCGAAGTTAAATCAAGTTCAAGAATATAAACACTTAAAAGGCGGGAAACTTTATCAAAACTTACCCTGTATATTTAAAGACTCCAGTTGGTGATATAAAAATGCCGGATCCAATAATTGTCCCAATAATAATGCCGACACCATTGAATAATGTTATTTTACGTTTTAACACAACTTTGCCATCGCTGGCCTGAGATTGTTCACCCATTCCGCACAAAAATCAATCGTCGACACCGGTAAATTTAACCCACGTGGACCGAAACGCGTGTTGTCAAACCGGCACGCTGGAGAATCGACCGAACACTCTACCACTGAGGATCTCGTACGACTGACTCACATTTCTGTTACCATTTTTATGGTCTGGAAAACTGTAATGTAGCGAATTGGTATCTGACTTCATACACCGCGATCGCGGAGCGCAAAAAATGCCGTGATATGCGTCGAGCGATAGGGACGGTCGCCACGGCGCATGTGATGTAGGAAGGACGGAACCTTGTACTACCACTGCTCCACAAAAACACGGACTCGTAAGACAGAGATAAACGGTTACGATATAGTAACAAAAGAAAGAGACTGCGAAATCGTGAACTCGTCGTATTGGAAATAAGTTAGCGGGAAATTTTAACAGCGCAGCGGTTACTTGTGGCATTGTAAACTTTAATTAAACAATTTTTAGCAATAACACTTTCGAATTGTAACAGTATTTAATATCATGACCTAGAAACTATACTGTGGTGCACAATAGCAGGAGTTACGCTCAAAAATCTGATGCTATGGTGCTAAAATATTGCATCATCCCATTGGAATTTCATACTCTACCATTGAAAAAAAATACGCAACAAAAACCATTAAACTTAAGGCACCGCTATACTTAACAGGAAAATAAACAACTTGATGGGTATTGTCTAAAATCAAGTAGGAAGGTACCTTAATTAAATTATACCAATTAATTATGCCTCGTAAGTAAACAAACAGATATTATTCAACACGAATATTATTAAAGGTAAGATGTACCTACCCACATGCCACAGTCGGTCGTCGCCGTGTAGGCCCGGTATAGAACAGGGCTACCCCATATCTCCATGGATTCCTCTAAGGAATCTGGGGGAGGCTAGCGAACCCGTAGTTCTCCTCGCGCGGCGGCGGGTAAACTACTTGATCCCAAGAAGTGTTGGTGTAAATGAGACGGCCAGCCGTAAAAACATTGTCTATTTGCAGTAGGCGCGGACTATGATGAGGAAAATATTGGATTTAGCGGACCCCGAGCTCCCGAGAGGCAACCGGGAACATCGTTCAGATGATGAAATGTAGAGTTACCCACGTCGTAAGTCTCAGTATAAGAAACGGAGAGCGGGCGTTATATTTTAACTAATAAATAAACTATTTAGGTACAAATTCAGCAAATCGTTAAATAAATAAATATTGCAGGACGTGGTTCACAGATTCACAGCGCCATTCAGCCCTAAACTTAGCAACTACCTACGCTTGTAACTTAAAAAAAAAACAAATATTTTAGTGCCACTTAATTCTATAAACAGATTGTAAAAGGCAAAGATTTTCACAGTTGTAGTCATTAAAGGTAACAATAATTCAACCTAATCAGGTGGATAAAAAAGTTAATTCATCGGAAGTAACTTTTTACACAATTATTGTCACATACAATAATAAGTATCGACCTATATGTGACCGATAATAACAATGGTGTTCGTGTAATTAAAAACTTCTTCTTTTCGTATACATACCTAGTGATGTGGGACCAACTGCTTAACTTGCCTTCCGAAGCACGGAGGACCTCTAGAATGTGATATTTGGTCACAAAAAATATCAGTCACCCATCAAAGTAATGACCGCGCCAAGCGTTGCTTAACCCGCACGACCATTCAAGATCGGCAGGTGCAGCTAGGCCAATGAGCTCCTCCTGAAAACTATAACACCTGTTTTTTTCACTATAGTACCAGCTTAAAACTTTTTATGAAACCATTTCAGTGAACTTACCAGTGTAATCTTGATTTTGAAGACATCGCGGGAGATATCCTGAAAATATCACGAATCTGCGATGCGGCCGCGCCGTGGCGCTGGCGTCGCTCGCGCGCTTCGACGCCATTTTCACACTGTTCCCGAGCTTTCCCGCATCCAGGTACGTGTATTTTCACGACATTAATTGTACCATACCTTAAATGTTTTAATTACAGCGCCAGAAATAGCTCTACATGAAATACAACGCAACACCTCTTTAAAATTTGTTCTAAATCATCAGTTATTGCACTTCTATTCGAAAACAAGAACATTGACCCTCGAGAGCACACGTAATAGTTAGCATGTTTTTGTTCTTAATGTTAATTACTGAATACAAAGCCCTAGATCGTTGCACTAAAACGAACAACGGGGATTTCGTTGGTAATATTGTTCATGAAATCACTGTTTTTCACAATCAAAAAATGAAAGCAGCGGTTAACATCTAAAAGTGAACCAAGGAATGTGACCGTCATGTTTCGGTTACATCAATGCACCAAGTGATATAGAACTGTGTGTTGCCTATACAACTGATCGTAGTAATTGCAAGTGTTCTGTCTTCATCGAAAGACAATCTATTTATGTCATCATGTCCTTATTTTTTAATAGATTTGTGAGCATCCCCCGCAGCGGCAGCGCAGCGTTGCGAGACACGAGTCTCATTGCATGCCGTGGAGCCCTTGCACGTGCTCAGTTTGTACAGTGTAAAGGATTATTAATTAGAACAATACTTTTCAACTTCCCAGTTACGGATCTGATGACCCTTATCCAAAGAACAAGAGAAGAAGGAACTATGGATAGTTCAACTTGTAAGGACGACAATAGAAAGTCATCAAGGCCAGTAAGAAACAGACGATATACACGGTTGGTATACCTAATAACATGACTCATTACTTTCAGACTCGGTGTTCATGAAATATATTTTTCTTTGTGCGTCACACGACATAATTATGATGAAGCTTAGATATCTCTCATCATAGTCCATAGGTACCTATGCGGCGCATGTTTTGAAAGCTGTTTACAAAATGAGTGTTCATGTTTTTCATTTTTTCAGAAGAAGTTTAGTAGCAGGCCAACGTCCGCAAAAAAGACTATTTACGCCTGAAATAAAACGTTACCTAAAAGACTGGTTGGTACGACGAAGAGAGAATCCATATCCAAATAGAGAAGAAAAGAAATATTTATCGAGGGAAACCGGCCTTACTTACATTCAGGTAAATGATCAATTTACATTATTATTGTCTCTTGAACGTTTAAAACACGGATAGGTATCACTTTGTGCCTACCAGCAACCTAATTGGACTCTTGCCAGATATTGCTATTTGTACATAAATAGGCACTATTTTTGTCCCTGCTTTCTTGACTACAGTGTTTTGTTCGGTTTATTGTGATTTATGCAAGGTGCCGCGAATAAAACAAGTTTATCGAAACGATTCCTCAATACGTTTCAGATTTGCAATTGGTTTGCTAATTGGAGAAGGAAACTCAAAAATGCTAACGACGACCGCAATCAACAAACATGGGGACATCTCATTCGAACTTACAATGACCGCGCACAAGGCAACGTTGAACAGTTTAGCATTAGCTCAGGCGACAGCATTTGGAGCGAACCGGAGCCGAATAGCTCGGAGCACGAAAATTTTGAAATCGATGCGGAATACCCTAAAACTCAAGAGGAAGACTACCAGCAGGAAGAATCGGACTCGTCTTCGACTATGAAAGATGCTTTCGAGAATAACAACTCCTACACTTTGAACATAAACAGCGCAAGACAAATTGAAGAGTCCAAGAGCGTATCAAGTCCTCTGCTTCTAAGCAAATGGTTAGAAAGCGCAGCAAGATTCCAGCCTAGTGAGAGCAATTACTCTTGGTGGGTGGAAGATAAGAAGCGGAGACCAGAGAACAAAGTTCAGCGCATCACAATAAATACGCTTTCGCGGCACGCTCACGAGGAAGTGGAAGCTGCGGTCGCTTTGACCGCTCTGGCGACTGCAACCAGTCGACCCGTAACGACAACTTTTAGCGGATAGTGCCTTTGTTAAGAAGCTTTCAGATATCGAATTTTCCATACAAACGCAGTAGGTACTTACCAAAATAATTTACGAATGTTATCGTTTCACTATTTCCACATTTGGATTCAGAAAGTGTTGTATGAAGCGAATATATAATATCTAGGTATATTTGTTTCGGTTGATGTTCATGTTAATATTTTGAAAAGAGATTTTAATTTTGGTACAAGTTAAATTAAATTACGTTGGTATGGAAAATTCAAGCTCTTACTCATATTATATACCTAGTGGACTATGCAGTACATCGCTACTTTGGTACCTACCACAATTACCAGTGATTACTGCAAAACAGCAATGTACTGCATGGTGCCCACGAAACTGAGTTATCCATTAGGTAGGATAACACGAGTGCTGTAACTTTAAACCAACCGACTGCCATACGACATTTAATCGATTGTGTACAGCGTAATGTCTTTTAACTACATTCTGCACCTTTTTACCCAAATGCGGTTATCTTTTTACCTCATCTGTGGGTACCTGACCTCTGCAACCTCACAATGACTAAACGGCTCAACCGATTTTGATGAATGACACGTAATTAGATTCGTCAAATAAATAAAAACAAATGGACGATTATGGACATCCAGTGTCCATGCCCTTTGTGCATAACCAGTAAAATGAAATATAACAGATAATTGAGTTGAACTGTACTTTTTTAGGTAAGTACCTAGTTTATGTTTCTGTTTTAAATATAATTAAGGATCTATTTTATGTTATTAATATTGTCAATGTTGCTCAAGTAAGAACCTAGGTAGATTTACCTATAAGAATCACCAATTTTTATATCACTATAGTACTTAGTCATAATATTGATCTCTTTTAGTCTTAGTTGTAAGTTTTATTATGTAAATCCTACCAAAGATTGCGTTTAATAAAACCAGTTAAAACCCATGTTTTAGTTAATTGCTCCTAATTAAATGTAAAATAATATAGAGTTTATAAATTTTAGGTAGGAACGAAGTTAATATAAATTGATTTTGAAGCCAGCAATATGCAATCTCGAAATAAATACTTTTAAGACAAAAATCGTCCACAAACTACAAACATTTCAGCCGCGGCAAGGGACAAGACAAAAGTACAAAATTAGACCAAGATTATTCAGTTAATGTTAGAGTTAACTGAGTAATGTCAATGCAGATAGATAAACAGTTTTCCAGTAATGCAATGATAAATATGGGTGCTAAGACACCCCAATTAGGGTTTATTGGCACTTTCTTAAACTACTACCTTAGACTAAGACATTTATACGAAATTTTATTAAATAAATAATAATAATAAGAAAATAAAACCGGCCAAGTACGAGTCGGACTCGCGCACGAAGGCTTACGCATCACAATTGGGTCCAAACCCTAAAATAAACACTAGACCAAGCGAAATCCGTGTACGCAACGACATGGCGATTGATGACTAGATGGCGCTGGTGGTAAAAATAAATCGCGCTTACGTTGTGTTTTACCGTGAAAAATCACATTTGTTGATGCACACACACACCCTTTATTATTGTTTTTAGTGAAAATTTTAACAACATCTTCTGGGAAATTTTAACTGTCACGGTTTATGAGATACAGCCTGGTGACAAACAGACGGACAGACAGCGAAGTCTCAGTAATAGGGTCCCGTTTTTTACTCTTTGTGTACAGAAGCCTTAAAACCATTATTGAGATTGCATTACCTATAATTGAAAAGGTTTTCAAAATGATCATTTTATCAAGCATGAAAGTAACATACCTGTGTTATCCAATGTAGTACAGCCATATGATTGAGTTCAAGGTCCATAACTTGTAATGAGCCAAGTTAGTATCCATATAAATAGAAATAATTTTACAAACTACTAAAATACCTACGTACCCCACTAATACAATTTACTTTATTTTAAATTTTATAGATACTCTACATATAGGACAGATAGAGATAACCTAATTCAAAATGAGCAATAAATATAAGAAAAATAAACTAAAAGCAAAGTAACTACAGAAAAACACAGCAATAATCTAGATAATATATAACACAAACAGAATTTGCACATATACATAATTATAAAATACTACTTCAACTTTCTTTATTCTCAGCCGTTGTTTCTGAAGTTTCTGTAAGTTTTGCACCCTCGGCAGGTTTACTCTGCAACTCAACATGCTTCTCAAGATGAGATACAAGGATTTGTTGGCTCTGGTTTAACTGGCTTACAATACTGGAACCAGCACTATCTAGCACAGCACAGAGTTGTGCTCTGGCCATGTCTATGTTAGGCATCTTGCTGAACTCGAGTAATTCATTCTTTGACATTAGTCGATCTTGAATTATACCAGCTGGAAAGATGATTGTAATGAGAATTTATTTTAAAACTATTGTATTACTACCAGCCTGCCCCGGCTTTGCACAGGTCTATACTATACATTTAATTAAACCTTTCTCTTGAATCACTCTATATATTAGAAAAAACCGCATCAACTTTGTTGCACAGTTTTAAAGATCTAAGACTTTACATCTATCTAGATCTAGACTAGACATACAGACAGACAGGGGGAAACAACTTTGTTTTATAATATGTAGTGAAGTATGCACTCCAGGGTTTCACGGCAAGTTCCGATCCTGTGAAAATATTAGGATAAAACATAGCCAATGTTACTCCCACAGATGCAATGTATCTCCACATTTAATTTCATCAAAATCTATCCCCAACATACACACATACAGTACATGTTTATAACATTGGTATAGATAAATAAGTATTTTTTCATGGGTTAAAAGTAGTTAGAGTGGTCTAGAGTTGGAAAGTTAACCCATCTACAATAACCTTCAACCATTAGGCATTTAAAAAAAATCATCCCTGGGAGGGTTGGTGTTGCTAGGATTTGCAGTAGATATATTATGGTCAATGATGATGACTTAACTACCTACGGCGCCAACCCCAAATAATTTGAGGTTTTAGCGGATCCTAGGCTCCTGATAAGAAGAAGATGATTGGGCATTCAAATATTTATAAACTGATAGTTACCCATAACAACCAGCTGCGGTGCTTTCTTCAATATTTTAAACAAAGTGGCAGCTTTTTCTGGCTGACCAAATATGATATTCTGATGTGATGTAAACAAATGGTTCACAGCTTCATAACGAGTGCTCGTAGTAGCCATGGAAATAATTTTCTTGCCGTATGTTCGTAAATGCATATTGTTCTTTTTTAAAGCGGCAAATATTGGAGTCTTATCTTCCATACTAATTGAGTTTAAGTGGAGGAAAACCACCATTTTTGATGTGTTGAACCAGTCAAGGCATTCCTTAGCCAATATTCTCTCAAAAGGATTGTCTATTTCTTTTGCTCTTCTCTTTTCTCCTCCATCGCAAAACACAATATCGGGTAAAGTGTACTTTCGAGGGCCGTAGACCGGTTTCGCTATGTCGATCAGGAGTTGTCTCTCAAAATGAGGTTTTCGAGGCCTTTGTATGTTAATTTTGCCTCTAAATCGTTTAGCTAAAGTGAAGGTGGCCTGCTGTTGCAGTAGCGCTGAAAATTGATAATTAGTTTCCGTTAATGTCCCTAGAAAGAAGGTGTGTGTGTGTGTGCATTTGATAACATGATGAATTTTAACGAACCTTTTTTAAGTGAAGCCATTGGAAAAAATTAACTTCAAAGCACGGTAACTGTACAGATAATATGTAGGAATATGTATATTATTACTTCCTTTCCCTATTTTTAATCAATTTTAGATTTCATTTTTGTCGTTTCTCTTCCAATAAACCACTATTCCACAACAAAAATAAAATAACCTCAAAGCCAACAAACTGACATTTAACCTAAAATGACATTAGCAAATGCCAAATCAATTACTACGCAAATGCGGTAAAAACTTCGATTTCGACATGGAAAGCTACCGCGGTTCTTCCGTTGACAGCAACTCGATCCCGACGCAGTAGTTTGCCATCTCTGACAGCGGAGTTTTCAATTTTAAAACCGCGCATCCATGGCCGTCAGCCGTCGATTTGAAGATTTTCTTTCAAAATCTTCAATTCAAGTCAATTTTGTCTGTGTTGCATTCATTCAATTTGGCTTTGGCATCGATATGAGTAATCGATGCGCCGATTTAAAATTTTCGCGGTTCGAAATTCGGTTGTCAACTGTCAAATGAATCCGATCCCGATTCCGACGGAAGAACCGCGGTAGCTTTCCCGATTCCGACGGAAGAACCGCGGTAGCTTTCATGATTTCGAGAACTTTGGCAAGAAATGTTTTGACATTGACAAAGACAATTTCTTTTCCGACAGACAGCAAGCTATTTGTATGTTGCCATTTGAATTCCGCTTGATAAGAATCTTGTATAAATCTTGTTATACATGTAAAAGCAGAAAAACCGAGTAGGATTTAGATTAAGCTGATCAAAGAAAAATATAGCGTAGTTAATTTTCATAAGAAATATAAATAACTAGAAAACCCTGCGAACTCCGTTTCGCCACCAGATGGCTTCGTTTTATGTATGAAGAAATTTTTTTTTGTTTTATATTTGAAAAGGAAAAAATTTATTTCATTTCACAACAGTAATGAATTCATTTGGATTACAAAAATGAAGTGTTATTTAGTTGAACTTCTCTAAGTAAATGAAAGTGAATCCAAAGTAAATACTGAATCGAAGCGTTATACGTGTCCGCAAATTATCCGTTTCATTGAAGTGCTCTTTGGTAAACCACATTTTTTGTTTTTTGGTCGAATCGAACCCGCAACCTCCTGCATTGCAGTCGCGCTTTCGCACGACACGCCACATAGGTCGTCATTATTGTACGTCATACGTCATACATCATACGTCATACGTCATACGTCATACGTCATACGTCATACGTCATACGTCATACGTCATACGTCATACGTCATACGTCATGTCATACGTCATCGTCATACGTCATCGTCATACGTCATCGTCATACGTCATCGTCATACGTCATCGTCATACGTCATCGTCATACGTCATCGTCATACGTCATACGTCATCGTCATCGTCATCGTCATCGTCATCGTCATCGTCATCGTCATCGTCATCGTCATCGTCATCGTCATCGTCATCGTCATCGTCATCGTCATCGTCATCGTCATCGTCATCGTCATCGTCATCGTCATCGTCATCGTCATCGTCATCGTCATCGTCATCGTCATCGTCATCGTCATACGTCATCGTCATCGTCATCGTCATACGTCATCTTCATACGTCATCGTCATACGTCATCGTCATACGTCATCGTCATACGTCATCGTCATACGTCATACGTCATCGTCATACGTCATCGTCATACGTCATCGTCATACGTCATCGTCATCGTCATCGTCATCGTCATCGTCATCGTCATCGTCATCGTCATCGTCATCGTCATCGTCATCGTCATCGTCATCGTCATCGTCATCGTCATCGTCATCGTCATCGTCATCGTCATCGTCATCGTCATCGTCATCGTCATCGTCATCGTCATCGTCATCGTCATCGTCATCGTCATCGTCATCGTCATCGTCATCGTCATCGTCATCGTCATCGTCATACGTCATCGTCATCGTCATATGTCATCTTCATACGTCATCGTCATACGTCATCGTCATCGTCATATGTCATCTTCATACGTCATCGTCATACGTCATCGTCATACGTCATCGTCATACGTCATACGTCATACGTCATCGTCATACGTCGTCGTCATACGTCATCGTCATACGTCATCGTCATACGTCATACGTCATCGTCATACGTCATCGTCATACGTCATCGTCATACGTCATCGCTGAGTTTGATTTTGATTTTCCAGCTTTTCTTTTTAAATTTTTCCTGAATTTTCTTTTCTCTAAACCTCACGGAGCCCGAGACCTTTCCAACGAATGCAAAACCGTGGAAATCGGTTCGTGCGTTCTGGAGTTATAGCGTCAGGAAGGAAAACCCGACTTATTTTTATATAGTAAAAAAAAAAAATAAACATATTAAATTCCATATAATTAAATATTTTATTTTAATTTTTTTGTTTACGAGACCTTTCCAACGAATGCAAAACCGTGGAAATCGGTTCGTGCGTTCTGGAGTTATAGCGTCAGGAAGGAAAACTCGACTTATTTTTATATAGTAAAAAAAATAAACATATTAAATTCCATATAATGAGGTTTAAAACTGCCATTTGCTCACTTCAGATGGCGCTACTGTAGCACGTATGCCTTTATTTGACACCTTCATAGTTTTTTCGTAAACAAACATGGTTATTTTGAGATAATTTTACAAAATGACGCTTTGTTCAGCTGTGGATTGCAAAAACATAGCAAATCATTTATTCCCCAAAGATGCCAAAAGAAAAAAACAGTGGATAAAAGCTATGAGGAGAAAAATCGACCTAGTAACTATTTAAGGTTATGTGCTCCCCATTTTAAACCTAATGATTTTTTTGAGAGAAATTCCTACACAGGTAAAACGTTTCCTTTCTTAAAACTACTAGTGTAGGTACCTACCTATTGATCGAAGGTTATAATAGTTTACTATTGTAACGATAGTCTGTATGAGAATGTATATTCTCTTAGGAATAGACCATTCCTTAGTTTTTACAGTATTTTCCACCTATCATCAATGATCATCGATCAGTGATCATCACAGACGTTTCTCTCATGCCAAGCTTTGTGTAAATTAGGGTCCTTATCTTACCTTATCCACATTTTCTCATTCATTCAGGTGATGAAAATAAATAAAAAGTATTGAGGAAAGCAGCAGTTCCTTCTATATTTTCTTTTACCAAAGTAATTACCGAAATAAAGCCAGAAGACCAATAACGGTTAAACAGACGTCTAGAAAGAAGCAGAAGGAGACAGTGCTTAGATACAGCACCTGGACCTAGCAGAATACAATCCGAAAATAATAAATGCTGCAACTTTAGAGAAAATATTATGAAATGAAGGAA
This sequence comes from Idaea biselata, assembly GCA_958496205.1. Lineage (NCBI taxonomy): Eukaryota > Metazoa > Arthropoda > Insecta > Lepidoptera > Geometridae > Idaea > Idaea biselata. The sequence goes on from OY292397.1 coordinate 20,908,014, forward strand.
ATTTTACTTATAAATTAAAGACATTTTTCGGTTATAATCACGTGGTGTTTATTTTATTACTTAAGGCATTGTTTCAACGCTCAACGTTTTGAGACCTTTACATGTCTCTTCTTCAGGATTGACTGAGATGTTTTTGTGATTTGTCATTCTAATGTGTTAAAAAGTTACTGTGAAACTACTGTCTTATCAAAATCTAAAATTAAAAAAGGTATCAAAACGTTCCTGTGTACACAGACTCTAGATAGCAAAGTTAGACTAATATTTATTATTAACTATGCTTAGATCGTGTCCGTCAGCTAGGCCGGACCGGGCAACAGATTTACACCAAACTTTACACAAACAGATGTGCTTACAATGTGCCTACAAATCACTTCCAGCGGCACATTCACAATAACTGACTTCTATAGTGCCATTTCAATCTATTTTCAATAAAACTATGTAAAGTAGTTTCTTCATTTGTGCTTTGCATTGCACATGAAAGTAGGCATAGTTTCCTTCAAAGGCAACACCAAGAGTAACCAAACTTCTGCTTTCATATAACAGACGACCTTTGGGTGGTAGGTACTTGAAACCTCTCCGCAAACTCTTGGATGTGGTGTTTGGACAGCCGAGCGGTGGTAAATTGGTGCTAGCGTTAACATCTCCAAAGTGACATATCAGGAAACTCAGGAATTTCGTCATCGAGTTCCTCTTCGACTCCAATAATACTGTTTCTGTCGTACGCCTCTAGCCTAAAACAAAAACATAGAAAATCCATGAAAAAAATACCCTTGTCAACCATTTGTAAACAAAGACTTATTTTTAATGAAATCATAAAAATTACAAGTCGTACGACCCCGAAAATAAGCACGTATACTTATCTCAACATGTAGGTACTTTTTACAAAAGGGTTTTTACATATTTTCAACATATAAATCAGTACAAAGCCTTTTTGTAAAACATAACAAACAAACACTAAAATGCACTTTTTTACTAACCTTTCAGTCAAAGCAGCTTTTTTTCCGCTAGTAGACGCATTCCTTTTTCTCAGCTCCCCTTTTAATTGGATTATACTCCACGTTGAATACATTTTAATTCATAAAATTGCTAAAGACACATGCAATCACAGTTGAAGTTTGTCGGCATCTGGCCGTGCCACACTAGCGCCACCTGCCTCGACCTTTTAGTTTCTAACCCCATTAAATATTTTATTTTAATTTTTTTGTTTAGAATTTTGAATACATTTTTTAAGTTAGGAATGGCAACAATAGTCCGCGCATGTTGAAAAAAATTAAAATTTCAAAAACCTTGCGAAAAATTGTGAAACTTCTAAGTAGGTAAATTGTGATTTATTAAATAAATACGGTTGAGAATTCAGAAGATTTCATATTCAGCAACTTACGGTGTGTAATCAATCATTCTATTAAAATTTCTCAACATCTAAAAAGAATCGAAATTCACTTGTACGAAGAGGTTATGTTGTTTCTCAAAGTTTCGTTCGATAAAACCGGAGACCTAACCTAACCTTTTGAAAATTATAATCATAGAATTAGTAAATATCTACACTAAATTTAGATCTACATATTAACTCATCTAACTAATTTGTTGTACTGTTATATTTTTCAGAAAATGCACGGTAAAGAGGAAGACACTCCACCGTCTTCGGTGAACGGCGACGAAATCTCCAGTATGGAAGACGACATTTTCTTGGAAGAAGTCGAAGAAATAGAGCTAAACGATGACGAAATGGAGGAAATTGAAGAAATGGAAGATGAAGAAGATGATGATCGTTTTGACAATTCTGACGACCTCTTGGTACCTGATGAAGACCATGCATCCGTTGTATTCACAAAACACAATCAACCAGTTTACTGCTGCGATATTCATCCCGACGGCAAACTAGCCATCACTGGTGGAGGAGACGACAAAGGATATGTGTGGTCACTCGAAACCGGTGATGTGCTATTAGAATGTGGCGGACACACAGATTCCGTTGTATTTAGCGAATTTAGCTTTGATGGACTCTATTTAGCAACTGTTGATATGAAGGGCAGAATTAAAATTTGGAAAGTGAACACAGAGAACATGGCTTGGCCTGTAGTCCTTGAATATGAGATTGGTATTGACAAGTCTTGGGCACAGTGGCACTATGGGGCCCATGTGCTGTTATGTGGTCTCAAAACAGGGGACATTTATATCATCAAAATTCCATCGGCTGAGCTTAAAATTTTACAAGGTCATAATCTTAGAGTTGAATGTTTCAAAGTAAGTATCAATTTTATTACTATATTAGTTTTCTGCCAAGGTTATACCCACATTAGGCTTGATCCAGTGAAAATCCTTTCTTATTGGATGCCTACATCACAAAGAATTCACTGACTCAACTTTAGGGTGTGCATTGATCAGTCAGTTTGGACAAAGCATTCTATAGATATAGATAGTCACTCACTACTATACATTACTGTTAAGTTTAGCTTCACTAAGACAAAAGTAAATTGATATTGTTTTAATGATTAACTAGGAACATGTGACACAGTAAAGTCCCCATCTAATTAGATTATCAGATGAAACAATAAGCTAAAACATCACTATAATATCAATATAGTATGTGTAGAAAGATTTAGGTTAAATTGATATTGTTTTAATGATTAACTAGGAACATGTGACACAGTAAAGTCCCCATCTAATTAGATTATCAGATGAAACAATAAGCTAAAACATCACTATAATATCAATATAGTATGTGTAGAAAGATTTAGGTGCTTTTCATGTCTGAATATTAATATGAGTGTATACATATTTAAATGTGATATTTTTTTGCTATAATTTTATTGAAATATTAGTAAAAATACAGCTTCAACAAACAAACAAGCCTAAATCAAAAACAGTTGACAAGGGAATTCTAAATTTCGCCACTCGAGAAGGGGATCGTGTGGTCTAGTTGGCATAGGCAAAGTTCAATCCTCGCCATGAGTGAATTTTTGAAGATGTATTTCCCCCCTAAATATTTCTAGTAAATCTGCCTACAGCAATTAAAAAAAAAAATACGAAGTATTATAATAACTTTATGTTATGATTTATTGTTGTTAGATCTTTCCGGATGGAGTGCGCCTTGTCGCTGGCTACAGTGATGGTGCAGTCAAAGTGTGGGATATGAAGAATTGTGCTATGCTCCACCAGATACCAGCTACTATTCTCAATATGAGATGCGCTGCTGTTGACGCACACCCTGATAATAATCTTTTTGTAGCTATAAATGAAGATGGTATGTCTAATATAATGTGTCTAGATTAGATAATATTCTTTCTAAAAACTCTGTAATTTTAACTGTATTAGTTATTTGGCTCAAATTTGGCGTACAGATTACAGATATATGTGACATAGGCAAAGGAGGAAGTTCTTAATTCGTAGCTTATATTGTTTTTAGAGATGTTACTTGAAGATGGCTTGACCAATCGAGATGATAATTTTTTAATTGAAAGGTGAGAGAGCTCCAACTTTATCACATAAAAATTTGGGCTGATGGTCTTAATCAGATTCTCCTTGTTAGGCTTAGAACGCAAGCGGTTTCCGAATAGCTGAAAACGCAAAACCGCATATCAACAAGCAAAATCAATCATTAAAAAAAACGCTAATGCGTGCGCTTGTATAGAAAGCTATGTGTTGCATTTTTTGCGGTTTAAGACCCACAGAAAAACGCAGGCGTTTAATCGCAGTGCGTACACGCTCTTAGGTCCTACGTAAAACCGCATGACTTCAGAGGTTTATTTACGTTTTTTTGCCTTGTTGTTGGTTAAATCATGATTATGGATAGTGGTTCTCTTATTTTCACAAAATCATATTAGCCGTGTAACCTACCTACCCCACCTCTACTTGTGTTATTTAAATTTGTTTTTCTCCATAATGTAATGACTGCATGCCCAAATTCTTTATTTCGTGCACATTAATAGCAAGTTGCGCACTAATTCCTCTTTGAATTCATTTCGACCTAGAAGTTAAGTTTGTGCTGGGTAGACGCACTACACGTGGGTGTCGTAAAAGGCGACTAAGGAATCTAGAGGAGACCACCAAACCGTGAGCTCTCCCCGCGTCGTGACGGGTAAACTGCTTGGAGAGTTGGTTTCAGGCAGGTGGCAGGTGGTGGTTACAGGTGGCTGTAAATACTTTGTCAATTTTTCCCTTCAATAAAGAGGATTTTTAATGACAACAAAAATGCAACAGCAAAAATAAAGTTTAAAAAATTATGTGCCCCTTAATTTGTCCCACTGCAGGGCAAGGGCCTCCTCTTAGAGGGGTTAGGCAGTAACACGCCACAGGAGCCTACTCTGTTTGGTGAATGCCCCATGTCTTCGGACCATGGTGTATCTTAGGACATGTTGGTTTCCTCACAATGTTTTCCTTCACCGTAAGAGCGATGTTATTAGCACACATACATTTCTTTAAAAAAAGCACATTGGTGCGCGTTCGGCCTGGATTCCAAGTCGGGGTATATACCACTAAACCAACACCACACTTAAACATATGAAATAAAAAAACCGACTTTAAAAAAAGGTGAAAAATAATATTCAAAAAAACTAGTAAGTAAACTGTGACTCCACTATTTGTTCCAATGTTATTGAATTGTGCTTTTTTTTTCTATTCACAGGTCTAGTGATTCTAGCAACTTCGAGCAACGGCAAAATCGTTTGGCGGCATAACCCAGGGGGTGATTTAGAAACTTGCAACTTTTCTCAGGATCCTGCTGGTTATTTGGCTCTAGGTAAGTCTACTTTTTTTTTAAACGGGAAGTCGTATAATAATTTCTTAGTTCAGTGGGATTAATAGGACCATTAAAACCTCATTTATTACTTAATTTAATGTTTAATGAATAAAGTGGTTGATGGGGGAAAAAAAAGAAGTATTATAATATAATGTTACTGTTAAATTCAGTTCTGAAATTAGCCAATATTGGTGAGAAATCCTGCCTGTTTAAGAAGCTTATAGAAGTACAATTCAGTGTACCAACTACCTTTCCTCATTCAATACCATTAAGTGTACTATTGTGTATTCTGTGCTTAAGGTACATTCCAGTTCCTTAGTTTTAATGATGTGCTTATTCGGAAAAAACTTGAGTTAAAATGCGTAAGTCCCGATCCCGTAGCCTATGTGTTAATCTAAATATCCAATTCCAAAGTTCATCGCAATCGGTTCAGTAGACCTTTCGCATTTATAATGTTAGTAGGAAGTGGCATGAACTTTCAATTTTAAAAAGCTTCGGCCCGCGCCTTTGCCTCGTGTTTTGAAGCCCTACCTACCACTCACTGTGTAAAAATCGACACCTAAACGGTGGCCACACTAACCCCCTTATTATAAAAGATGTCTAACTTTATGTAACGTTTGTCTTTTACTGTGACATGAAGTTCCAAAGTCGACACACAGAGACAAACGTTACAGAAACTTAAGGTCTCTGCATACGTAACGTTTCTACGTACAAAAATCCCGTGCCATCCCCTCCATCGTCGCCCCGACGGGATTTTTAGGGTTCCGTAGCCATATAGCAAAAACGGAACCCTTATAGATTTTGTATATAGAAATTAGCACGTTCCGTACGGAAAACGTTGCGTATGCAGAGACCCTAAGTCATCGTTTATAAGTAAGGGGGTAAAGTGAAAAAAATGCACCTACCTATCTAATCCGCGAATATTGTAGGTTATCTGGTCGGACCAGTGGGCATATGGGACGTTCGAAGACTAATGCTCAGACATTACTGCCAACAAGAGGAAGACGATGACCATGGCGTCGCCAAACTGCGGTGGTTCAAACACATTCTTATGGCAGGAAACCTCGACGGCTCAATCCGGGTCTACGATACCAGGACGGGAACCAGGCTAGCAATGTTCACAGGTCACAGGACCAACATCCTAGATTTCGTTTATAATGCAAAAGATAAAGTCATACTTTCCACCTCCCAAGATAAAACTGCGAGGGTATTTAAATACGATATGAGCGCTCATTTGGACAATGATTAATATTGACCCAACTGTTTAATGCATACTTAATGTTATTCTTAAGCCACAATTTCATGGGGCAAGTCTTGCATACTTACATAAAACTGCAGTAACTTTACACACAAGTAACATCTGCTTACGATTTTCATATGTACCCACTGAAATGAAACTATACAAGTACGCTGGAATTGTTATATCATACAAAATACGTCGTCGGAGACGTTCTTTAAAAATTGATTACGTTATCCAATAAAATAATTTAGATGTGTTTATTAAGAACCTATAGAAACTGTCCATTTAGCCAGCGTTGCTTAGCGCAACTCCAATAGCCACGGTTTGGCGGAGCAAATGGGTCGATTTTAGTGGTTCATCTCTACCTGCACCTGCGTCTTCTCTCACATCTTCGGTGTAAATACGTCGGTGAAATACATAGAGAAAGCCTAATTGGTAAATAGGGACATGTAATCTCTGAGAGAACACTTCTGTCAAAAAATAAACAAATTTCCTAATTAGAGTAGTTGTTAAAATTTGCCTAAAAGGCCAATTTTTAAGTTTATATTTTTTATTATAGTTAAATTAGGAAATGCAACGAGATTTCTTAGCTCCCAAGAACGCCTCTGAGTGTGTTGGCTTTTAGATACGTAACATTGATTAGGTACATGTTAATTCAATATTTTTATACTTGTTTTCAGTGTGCGACATCTGGGATGCATTTTAATGTTCGTACATTTTACATTTTAAGAAAAACTTTGAAAGTGTTGTAATTTTGTAATTGTAATATTATAGAAACTGTTGTTAATATTTATCTAAGTTAAATAATTATATCATTTTATTTATTTATAAACCTAACCTATTATATTCTTTACTTATACATATACAGGATACACCAAAAAAATTAACTTCTCGTTTGGGCAAAGACTGACATTTATTTTATTATATTATCCACATATCATTCTATTATTCATATTATCTATTACATAACTTTTGTGGTCTGTCTTGGCACTACAGACGCATATATTATATTATTATAATTTGTATGTAAATACCTATAATATAATCAGATCATTTATACAAGAAATATATATTTTTATACATGATTTTGTACCATTTCTTACTACAATAACTACAATAAGCTAGTATAAATTAGTTTTTTTTAAAGAATAATCGCGTGTTTTACCTATAACATTCCCTTTCCGTTCTTAATATATGACAATGGCTGTCATTGACCCTTGTACAATGAAGACGCTATTTATGAATTGCTCATATCCTGCCTCTGAGTGAGAAGCAGTTCATGTTATCAAAATTACGATGCAACATGAAAATACTATTATGCCGGCGTATTTTATCTGCAAAAACGATGTCAAAACCACCACGTGGTTTTTCAGCATGGCGAAGTGTGACGCTGGAAACTAGTTATTCGAACTTGGCAGTGAACACATGTTTCTGTTCGAAATTGAATTTTATGGTAACCAATTTGAAGGTTGAATGTTGTAAAACGCTTCGGTGCACCCGTGCCGTTCTACGTCTGAGTCACCCGTGTGCCGGTAGACGGCCGGCCTGCTACCTCACGCAGCTCTCTGTCGGCTGAAGTGAATAGTAAGGTAGGCACCGACCCAGTCGAACGTGTACACGCGCCATAAGTGATTCTACGATCGTAAACGAGACTTAAAACATTACTGAAACAAAAATAATTCAAGAAACTGTACAATTTATTTTCTGAACAGTTTTAACCAATTTTTCAACAAGAAACTGGTTTTAAATAAAGTGTGACTTTTTAATTTGTGAATATTTTAACCTACGGTAGTCCCAATATGCTAGTATCGGTGCTGGGCATTATTTATTAATAGTTCCTGTTATCAGCGTTCGGTGGTAAACCTCTGTGCGCGCGGTATTATCAGTTCCATGGCAAATTCATGGCTTCTTGATATGCACGTGGTGTTACTCGCGGCAAACACCGTAGTGTGATGCAATGTTTGCATGACAGTGCCTCAGATTTTGGGCAGCAGCGTGTCGTCGTCGAGTCTCGCAAATAAGTATGTGTGAAAGTGTAAACCTTTGAAGATAGTGTTCTAATCAGAAGACTTGGTATAAAACTTGAAATGGCAAAAGTTAGTGATATCGACGGTTTGGCGCCGAAGTCCATGGGAGGTGAAGAGGGGCAGAACAGCAGCGATGGAGAATCAAGCGGAGGAGTACGATTGAAGAAGGAATTGAGTTTAATGAATGGCGTGGCAATTATCGTCGGTGTGATAGTCGGCTCAGGGATATTCGTCTCCCCGAGTCTGGCGCTCAGGTTCGCTGGTTCTAAGGGGATGGCACTTATTGTATGGGTGCTCTCCGGAATCCTGTCGATGGTGGGAGCTCTGTGCTACGCAGAATTAGGTGAGTCTACATTCAATTATGCTTGTTTGTATTTGTAGTTATGGTAGACTTAAATTAGTTAGTCAAATAGATGAATAAGTCTCCTTGACCAGTTTACGTTTGGACGTATTGACTTTCGTTGTTAAAAGTACACCTACATTACTTTAAGTTGAGCGGTTGATAACGAATATTTAATTTCCCGCAATTTTTTGTCACACTGATATCAGTAGGTTAGCATAGTCAGTTTGTTGGATGGCACCACTTCTGTGTCTCTACTACGCAAGATATAATCAGCTTAAAGAAAGTGGGTCATTCAAGGTAGTCTGTCAGCTTCGTATTAAAATTGTTTACTGTAATGTAGGTATTAACTTGTTAGAGCAAAAGAATCTTATCTATTTTAAAAGTTAAATTTAACGAGCCATCCAAATTAATTTAGCAAAATATATATTATGATTTCAACCTACGTCCACCGAAAATGTTTTGGAGTTATCAATGTTTTGATTTAACCGCAATTTACCGGTTTAATGCATATCTTCTACTAGCTGAGTCACGCGGGGTTTTCCGCAAAAATCCCGATCCCGTAGGAATATCCAAAAATAATTTCTTATCGGATGCATAGGGATGCACACATCGTTTAACACACTCTCCAAATTTCAGCTCTCTATTATGAGCGGTTTAGCCTTTGATGATCAGTCAGTCAGTCAGGACAAAGTATTTTATAGAGATAAATTAGTATATCTCAAAACGAAAAATAGTGTTCCTGTACTCTTTTTGACATAGTAAAGTACAACTAAACGTAATCCTAAACTAACTGTAATCCTTAGATAAGAACTTTGATGACTTTTAATATGACACGAAAATGTGACATTATCATTTGTGATGAAGTGATAGGCTTCGATAGAATAAAGCTCGTAAGACTGGATAAGCTATTCAAACTTAATTGTTTGACGTAAAACGAAAATAACGATGTTTAGAAATAGCCTACTCAAGTGGTCGGTTGAGGGGAGCTTTCCCCTTGTGAAGTTGTGAGCTTTAGAGAGAGGGTCACAGAATGATGCAATATTTTGTGTTCGACGCTAAGCCAAGTTTATGAAGCTATTTGTATGACTTCAGAAACTGCTTTGAATATGGAAATGGAACGTTTTGCAAATTTAAATACTACAATAACTTTAACGATCCTAACATTTGCGAATTCATTGCCACTTAAAAATTCACTACCTGACTACCCCTCACCCTCCGGATAACAAATAATAATAGAATTTTAGAATTAAAAACTGTCTTCTATTTCCTACCTTAGAAAGGCATTTCAACTTTCAATATTTTTATTTATTAGCTGGACCCCGCGGTTTCACTCGTGTTAGTTTTTCTTGATCCAGTAAAAAGTTACACGAGTTCTCACGGGCCGGAGGCTGGCTCAGTACCCGTGCGAGTGGCCGCAGTCTTTCGTTGATTATGCGGGTTCGACCATTCCTTAAGCTTTCAAAATTTCAATCGGTTTAGTAGTTTTTGAATGCATAAAGTAGCAGAGAAAACCGGCGCGGGCGGACAGACATTTAAAAACTATTTTGTTTTACGGCTTCTCTTAGATGACGAGGTTTTTTTTTTTAAAATTGCATTGTACATTAATTTTTCCTCTCTTTTATATATGTATGGAATCCTTTATTATAGGTAAGTATAGAAGATACAGTATAAGATAGAAGATTCAATTATTAAAACGAAAGTAAATACTATAGGAAAGTAGGGCGCCAAAATAAGAGGACTTGAAATCAAAACAAGTCGTAGACAATCGATGAAAGTAAACGCTGTTGTTTACATAATTTGTTACGTCTTCGCAAACACCCTCTCCTGAATTGTTCATAACATTTAGTCGATTTATTTTAAACCTAGTTTATTTCAAGTCCTGTTATGTTGATTTCAGACCCGTGAAATTCGAAAACAAAATAGCTTTTTGTAAAAATTAGATGGCAAAAAAACATTTTCTAGTCTCCAAACTTTATGGGTAATGCATGCTGTAGAGTTGCAGATTACAATAGTCTGTGCAATATTTATGTCCATATCTGATCCTTTTTAACAGAAAACTATTGTCTCCAATTTAGCGGTCGTTAGGTTCGACATACTTACCCTTACTTCTGTTCTATAGGAGGATACCCAATTTATGTTCCAGGTACTATGATACCGAAGTCCGGCGGTGATTACGCGTACATTGGGGAAGCTTTCGGCCCTCTTCCATCATTCCTCTACCTCTGGGTAGCATTATTCATTCTGGTTCCTACTGGGAACGCAATCACAGCGCTAACTTTTGCGCAGAACATCTTACAACCCTTGTGGCCGGCGTGTACACCACCAGACAAAGCAGTCAGCCTCATAGCAGCGTTTATAACATGTAAGTAAATTTTATAGCAACTTTGGTCATATTTTTAAATAGATAGTAGGGTAGTGTAGTATAGGATATGTCCCCTATAAGGATATGTCGCTGCAACTGGACATCTTGCGAAACAGCGCTGTCCATGGACGTAACGGGTAAAGATGAAAACCAAAGATTAAATAAATATAATCTTTGGTTTCCGTCTTACATTTTTTTAATATTTTAAAAATTCAACGTTTACCAGGTACGTATAGTTGAGTTTGTTCCGCGGTTTGTTACGGTCGGTCTGTCTAAGTCGTAACGCCAAGCGGACTCGTCCGTGTTCCGAAACGTTAACCGGTGTAGCCACTAAGGAAGACTGGTCGGATCTTGTTCCACTGCAGTCTTTCTTCTTCTAGATGAGCGTGTTATATCTTAGACCATATCATCATTTACCATCAGGTGAGATAGTGGTCAAACGCTCATCAATCATGTGGAAAAACAGACCGACAGACAGTGAAGTCTCAGTAATAGGGTCCCGTTTTTACCCTTAGGTACGGAACACTAAAAAAGAGTGGACGGTGCATAGCTAATCTGACCAATGCGCAGGAAACGTAAAAAGAACCGTCTGAATAATCAGTATCGAAATAGATGTTGATTTGTTGTTTATTAATAGCAATCGGAAATATAAACGGCATGCTACGTATGTGTAAATCTATCGCCTTATAAGATTCTTGAGAACATCTTTAAAAGGAGGCATTCAGTACAGCAATACAAAAGGTACCTATCATAAGCAGGCAACTTTTTGCATACCAACCAGTTCCTTGAAATGTTCTCTCCAAAATGGGGTTGTTTTTTTTAACTTGTAATTACCCCATGCTGCTAAACCGGTTGTTTACCGAGTATTGTAAAGACGAATTACCGAGAGATTCACAAAGTTTTTGTCCCACATCTTTCATCGAATACTCGGAACACGTTTGCTGCATTGCGGTGTTCTGTTTTGCAAATACCTAAACGAAATTACTGGGATACCATAGCTAAGAAACTAAACTTGTTTTTGATAATGGTGCCGATTAATTCTAAACCTTAAAGTCGGAATTAGATGACCGGTACTTGTTGGACATAGGTCTAGCTAGGTTTCTCCACACCCAAGTTAAATTAAATTCAAACTGAGACGTCCAAAAGCAAAATTTTGCTTTAGGACGACGCTTTCGCTATCGTCATTCAGTTGCTTTCGTTGCTTACGCCAATAAACTGTTGTCGTAATAATTATAAATCAATCAATCTTTTTTTGTAAACATAGGTAAAATTAATAAGGTGTTCGTTAATGTCGTACAGCTATGTTTTACCCTAACGGGTGTACAAATTTTATAAGTTAGGTACAATTTAAAATTATAATTGGTCAGCTAAAAACATATTTTTAGCGATACCGAAAGACAAATTTTTAGTTGTATCCATGACATGACCCATCGGCTATCTATCATAGCACCGTACTTGAGACTCGCTAATAGGACAACAGTATACATCTAGTGGCGCGGTCGGCCGTACTGATTGTGCCTGACGAGATAATGAGAGCTTCCTCCCGCATCGCGGTCGTACACACTTGTCAACGTGCGGAATCGACTTGGCAAACATAAAGGGCCGGACCCACATGCTACTTGACTTGACCCCCTTGCATTACAGCCGTTCTGTAACCTACTTATGTAAATAATGGAATCACCGAATAAATTACTGACGTAGTTATTACTTGAAATCCATTTGAGAATATATTTTATTGAAACTAAACTTAACTTATAAAAACATATTAAATATTAGGAAATAAATCAAAACCACAATTAAAAAAAATGATTAACCTGAATACAATTAAACTAAACTCAACCCGTTTGAGAATCATAATGACTCCCAAACTGAATTTCGACAAATCGTTCTACGACATGATTTTACTTCGACATTATCGAACTACGATACGTCTTAATTTCGACAATACATACTTTAATTCGAAACAACTTAAGCGCGACACTACTGTACTCCGGCAAAGCGTTTCTTCGACATTACTTTACTGCGCGCTGCGTATTGTATCAGTGTTCGATTGCTTTTTATCACATCATCCTGCGACCTAAGAACTTAAAAATGGTAAGCAGCAAATAGAGATTTTCTGTAAACTCTGGCGGCTTAAATACTTGACAAGATACCTAGGCTTATGTGGAGTGATGTGGAGCTCCTGTAACTCCGTAAGCGGATGAAGTATCTAATGTATGTAAAAAAACACATTATTTATGGAGGTCGTTGGAGTTGCATTTTAATAGCATAAATTATGGAGTCAGATAGTCGCTAATCGTCTGTCGTCGTCATGCGTATCCGTATGCAAATAGTGTAGAAATTGCCAACTCCGGTTCTCGTCCTGACATGTATCTATTGTAAAAGAATTTTATTGAGAAGTTACTATTATAGACTATTGTTGTTGTATATTGTAGAATGATATAACAATATAGGACGACAGATCGTCCGACAGAGGTATCTTACAATCGTGTCTGACTATATAGGTATGCTACTCTGAAAAGTTTAATTTCGTTACATGACATTACCAATAATTCTGAACACAGAAAAGTAACAAAAACATGGCGAACTGTCTTTTAGTGCAGTAACAATCTATACTAATATTATAAAGAAGAAGAGTTTGTTTGAACGCGCTAATCTCAGGAACCGCTGCGCTGGTCCGATTTGAAAAAAAATTCAGTGTTGGCTAGTCCATTTATTGAGGAAGGCTATATTATATTTCCAAAAAAAGTAGGCGGATGAAGTTGCGGGCACTGCTAGTATTTAATAAAAATATCAATCTCACATCAAAATCATCACATCCCATCACAAAATATCAAACGCACGAGCTACGTCCGCGTCCCAGATATTATCACAAGTGTTACACCTATTAGAAAGAACAATACCTCGTATAAAAGTAATATTACTTTTGAATGTTTCATTACATCTTACAAGCACTGTAATTTATCATAGAAATGGATCATGTCGGTTTAATCAGGGGAACAAACTTCGCTTTCCAATCAACCTACATTGACATAAAATAGGTGATAATGATAACCTATGTAGACACCTAACCTACCTAATTAAGTTTGCTCTGAACTGAGATTACATAACGTAATATCGTTTAGAAACCAAGAAGGTAGCGGGTTCGGTTCCCGTCTCGAAAAAAGTAAGACCTACAGATATTTTTTTCAAGTTCTGAGTGTTTCGGTGCTTATCACAATACTAGCAGTGCCCGCGGCTTCATCCGCCTATTTTTTTTGGAAATATAATATACCTAGCCTTCCTCAATAAATGGACTAGCCAACACTGAATTTTCCTCAATAAATGGACTATCCAACACAGAAATAATTTTTCAAATCGGACCAGCAGCGGTTCCTGAGTTTAGCGCGTTCAGACAAACAAACTCTTCAGTTTTATAATTAGTATAGATAACTGTTGTCTTGCTGGCACCCATAATACAAGCCTAATCGCTTTATTTGGTGAGCCAAACAATATTTATTAAATCTATTTATCGCCCACTCCCAACGGACTACGTACTTTGTTTTGAGGGAGACCTTCCTTAGGACATCAACCTTGACGACGCGACGTAGCTACCAAATAGCTGAAACAACTTGACATAGCTCTCTAGTTTATATGTATATAGTCGTAATTTAGAATATACATAAGTACCTACAGTTGTCTAGTTGCAGATACTCCGACTTTCATTCCACGGATCGGCCGATCGCGTACCAATATATTTTCTTTAAGACAATTTTATGTGCGCTGTTAACATCGCTCTTACGGTGAAGGAAAACATCGTAAGGAAACAGACATGTCCTAGAACTCCCCACAGTTCGCAGGCATTGGACATTCGCCAATCCGGAGTAGGCTCCCGTGGCGTCTTACTGCCCAACCCCTCTAAGAGGAGGCCCTTGCCCAACAGTGGGACAGTTTAACAGGCTAACAAAGTACACTGCAATGCCTGAATAAATAAATAACCCACTTGGTTGAGAAACTTACCCTTCATACCCTAAGACCCATGTAACTCAACTAAAAGCAAATAAATACAATTATAGATAGTCAGTTTTCCTCTGTTATTACAACTGAACATATCTGAGCGTACGACAATTAACTAAAATGGCATGTTATTTTCACATTACAGGCTTTCTAACAGTGATTAACTGTTACAACGTGAAATGGGTGACGCGAGTCCAAGACACATTCACAGCCGCGAAAATGTTGGCTCTTCTCGTCACTTTCTTCGCTAGTCTGTGGTACTTGTTTTCGGAGCACACGGAGAACCTTCAGAACATGATGGAAGGCACAATAACCGATCCCGGGGCAATAGCAATTGCCTTTTATACGGGTCTATTCTCGTATTCAGGATGGAACTATTTGAATTTCGTTACGGAAGAGTTGAAGGATCCTTACAAGTGAGTTTGGTTTGTATTGTGTTATTTAATACTGCGCGCCGCTATTTCTTCTTAGGCCCCATTTTGTAAAAATCCACTGCTGCAACTTTTGTAACTGTGAATTGGTTGAGCTACCTGCGGCGCTTGGTTTGACTCGCGTAATAAAAACGACCAAAACGTGAATCTTGAACGTAAAGTTTAGCGATGAAAATAAATACAACGATCGTTTTCAAAACGCAAAATAGTCGTAAGACTGTAAAAACTGTTCTACTGCTCCGATTCATGTTTTCCTAAAACATTATCGTTTTAGGAGAACAACCGTATTATATGTATAGTGTAAGACCACGATCGGTGATATCACGGGCACGGATAAGTCATACAGCATGCATCCGCCACGACCGCCGCGGTCGTTGTTTATTACTATTTTCATGGCATGGTATTACGTTGATAAAAACTAGTATAACGCATGAAAATTCATACATAGGTACATAAAACAGATTTTCATTTTACAATAAAACGGGATATTTTTAGCATTGGTATTTCTTGTATTGATTAGTAGTAATCTACACTTCATATTGATTATAACAGTATTACTTAATTAATTATCAATATAATTAATATTAAATTGTAAATACTGATTTGGCGCTACGACGTCGCTACTCGAGCTAGCTACCGCGCAGTTGAGTTTTAGTTTATCAATCCTTTACCTTAAAGCCGTGTAGCGCCGGCATAGAATAGGGCTACCTCATCTCTTGCCGTGGGTGTCGTAAAATGTGACCAAGGAATCTGAGGGAGACTAGTAAACCTTTTAAGTTCTCTCCGCGCGGTGGCGGATAAACTGCTTGGGCCCTAGGAGGGTTGGTGCAGGCAGGCGGCCGGCTGTAAAAATATTGCCAAATCTATTTGCAGAAGGTATGGTCAATTATGACTTACCTACTGCGCCGACCCCAAATTAATTTGGGGTTTAGCGGACCCCGGGCTCCCGAGAGGGATGCAATCGGGAACATCGCTCGGATGAGAATGCTTTATCTTAAAGATAATGTAATTCCAGAAACTTACCCCGAGCCATCTGCATTTCGATGCCGGTGGTGACACTGGTGTACGCGTTGACAAACGTCGCCTACTTCGCCGTGCTTGACAACACGGAGATCCTTGCCTCGGAGGCCGTCGCTGTTACCTTCAGCGAAAAGATACTCAAGGTACGTTTCAGTAATCATAATCATCAAGCAATTATTATTAAAGACTTGACGCAGGCTTATTTATAAATGGCCATAGGAAAAATACATCTACAAAAATATGTTGCAAAAATGTGTAGACACATGGTTGACGCTAAACAGGATTCGAACCAACAACGCATCTTTACTCAATCCGATAGTAACGACTAAGGTTCGATTTAACCAAACTGAAATAAGCCAATTCACGCATAGATCGTCTTTTTTTCGACTCTAGAGCTGTTCAATTTAAAGAAAATGACGATTTATGCTTATAATTGATTATTCTAATTTGCTCAAATCAAGTCTTAACCAATTAGTCCATCGAAAATATTTCTATGAACGCTCAGTGCACTTAATAAGAAAGTACATAATATTTGTATTAATTTCCAGATGTTCTCGTGGATAATGCCGCTGTTCGTAGCTCTGTGCACGTTCGGTTCGCTCAACGGTGCGATATACGCCTCCTCGCGGCTGTTCTTCGTCGGCGCGCGGAACGGACATCTGCCGCTCGCGATATCGCTCATCGACATCAAGAGAATGACGCCTGTACCTTCGCTTATATTCATGGTAAGTTATATCCTACTGATTACGTAGATGGTGGGTTCATAACGACGTTCGACTTTAATTTTTTTTTATTTCAGACCAACATGATCCATAATGGGTTAGTAAAACACGATCATGTAAACTAATGTTAGTAATCTTAAAATCTAATGGATGTACTCAACATGAATGCGGTCGCACCTATTCATGTATGAGCAATCAAGTCTGCCGCCTATCATCTTCAGTATGGTGTTCGAGCTAGCCCTGACTCTGCGCACCAGGGACGTGCACTTCTTGCGTAGCCAACGTTGGAACCAAGTCAAAAGCCCATGTGAGGCGCCGGCATGACGCATAAAAGCAATCGGTCCATGCTTCAGCAAACATCCCTGATGCGCTGCAACGTCGAGGCAGCCCCAACAGCATTCTGAAGGCATTATTGTACAGGGCTCCATGACTCTTTTGATCCATCTTTTTAAAGGTGTGTAGTAATTTCCCGAACAGTTGGAACTGGGGAAGCTCGTCCGTCAGAAAAGAGTTTGAAATGGATCCCTATCAGGCGACCTTTCTCCTTCTAGTCTCTAAAAACCAGACCAGTCCAATTCTATGGGTAAAGGTTTGTGTATTTATGTTACTACTTCACGCAAAAACTACTGAACTGATTGCGATGAAACTTGGTTTGCACTATGCAGCTAGCCGGAGATCTGGAATAACTCACAAACTAATTGTATCCCGATATTGCCGCGGGATCGAGACTTACGCGGGTGAAACCGTTTCAGCAAGTTACCAAAAAAGGACCATTTTTTTTTCTAACCTTCCTTACAACGCCTGCTGTATTTATTATACTCCGTGCGCGTAGTTGCTAGTTGCTACGTAAATAATACAATAAACAATCGTAAAATCGCTTAAAGTACGTATTTCTTATTTAAATAAGATAACTTCCGGGTTCGAGTCCCGCCGGGTACTAAAATTTTTAAAAAGCAGCATTTCCTAAGTGTGGTTTAACACTTTACGAAATGATATTAAGAGAAAATAAGTTATTGAAATTAGACTGGCGAATAAATAATTATATCATATTATCAGTTTTGCCTGACTTTTTCATAATGATAGGCATTAAAACACGACTAAGTTAATATAATCACTCGAGTGTTACTAGTCACATACACTGTCTTATCTACACAAATTTCTTGAAAAAATGCGACAAGACATGTTTGAAAGTCAACAAAATGGTAGTACCAAAATGAAAAAAAAAACTCACGTAGGTATTTCACCGTAGCGTAGTTTCGTCAGAAATGTTAGAAATTCGAGTTTCGTAATAACATAGAATTTCATTTTTTAATGAAAATACAAAAAGTAGGTGTGTTCTAACAAAATAGTTCAGTTTAACGCAGATCGCGGGTTTTAAACACATTATAGAGGGTTATATTAGTGTATATGTTACCGGAAATGTATGAAACCTAGGAATTGTATATAATTCCTAGGATTTGTATACAATGGCGACTACACTTAGGAATTGTGTAAAATAATTTATCAAAGATTATTTAATACATACATTTCCTAGGAAATCTACATATTTCCTAGGGATTGTATGCAATTCCTAAAGGTATCTAGGAAATGATATGATAGACAGGATAAATGTGGGTAGATGGAATTATGATGATGCGGTTTAGTGTATTTGATGTGTGTAGATGTTAAGTATTAGTTATACATATTTTATTACCGTTATGTGAGATAATATGGAGCACCCCGACTAGGATAGGTTAGGTTAATGTTAGAACATGATTACACGCCTACTACTATAAATAAAAACATTATTTAATGTTTATTTCATACACAGTGCGATTTTTATACATCACGCCTTTTTATTTACAGAATAAGGCGCTGCGTGTAATCATGTTCTAACATTAACCTAACCTAACCAATTCGGGGTGCTCCGTTTAGTTTTTTTCGTGGTTTAGATAGTTATAGTCTAAGAGCCCGTGAAGATCGACCTTCACCCATCTGATAACCAGATGAGACATAATTTTTATCAAATATTATACATTAACGAACATGCCTATGATAGCTTGCCTATCGAAAAGTGTTCATGGCTATTTTTAATTAAATTAATTTTAATCAATTTTTTTTCATCACCTTCACTCTTTTGATAACCGAATGAATTGTATCTCAACTGATAGTTTTTAACATACAGAATATGCCTAGATAGGCTTGCCTACTAATTTCTGTTCATGGCTACCTGGCAAGCAGGTGTGAACATGTAAGTCAATACCTATAGGTAACTACGCCGATCTGATAACCAATTCAAATTTATATCATAAGAAAGATAATTTAATTACAAAAGCAATCGTATAAGCTTGCCTGCAAAAAACCGTTCATGGAATACCATTGCCAAGCTATAAAGTTTTAGAATTGGAGTCATTTAATAGGTGCGAGAGAGAAAGTAGACGAGAGTGAAGGTGATGAAAAAAAATTGATTAAAATTAATTTAATTAAAAATAGCCATGAACACTTTTCGATAGGCAAGCTATCATAGGCATGTTCGTTAATGTATAATATTTGATAAAAATTATGTCTCATCTGGTTATCAGATGGGTGAAGGTCGATCTTCACGGGCTCCTCTACTATTAGATAGCATCGGGATTTTAACTGTAAATATTTTAATTTTAGATACGTATTCGAATACGTACCCCGCAAACCCCCTGTTACCGACCTACATTCTGAATTGTAACATATTTCCGATTGCTGTTTAGGAAATATATAGAATTCCTAGGAAATGTGTATAATTTAAATTATTTTACACCTTTCCTGTGGATTTTAGGCAATGTACACATTTCCTAGGAATTCTATATAATGACGGATTACATACATATCCGGTAACATATATAAAAGTAATTTAGTTACATACCTATAACTAAATACTTAATATTATACCATATTTTCTAATCCAGCAAATAGAGCTGTGAGTAGTTTATCTACATTAGAACAAATATTTTACTATATCGGGAACTGCGTGCGATATTGTGATAAATGTATTTAATTGACACAGTTACGCGTGAAAGAGAGAGTAAATAAACATTCACTGGTAGAAAGTGACAACAATTTTATAAATATGGCACTACATTCTGTATCATTTCATGTATCAACATGCAAAAACAATTTTTTTTTGTTTGTTGGTACCTGTTGGTACTGACATTTTGTTGACCCAAAACAGAATAAATATTTAAGTGGGATTCCCATACGACAAACTTGTTTGTTTGTGATAATGGAACGGAACCCTTCGTGCGAGAGTCCGACTCGCACTTGTCCGGTATTTTTTTTTATACATTATAGTTGAACATAATAGAACTGTCTAACCAGAAAATTATTTTTTCCAGTGTATAGTAACACTAGCGTTACTAATGACGAACAACGTGGAATCGCTAATTGTTTACGTGACCGCAGTGGAGGCTCTGTTCACACTCTGCTCTGTGGCCGGCCTGCTATGGATGCGTCGAACACGACCGAAGCTCACGCGCCCCATCAAAGTCAATATAACCCTCCCACTCTTATACCTAGTTATTTGCACATTCCTCGTAGTCTGTTCGTGCTTCACTCACCCCTTAGAAGTAGGTGTAGGCATCGCCTTCATAGCAATCGGTGTCCCCGTTTTCTACGTTTTCGTGGTGTGGCAGAATAAACCAATGTGGCTACAATCGGCGTGCAATTCCTTCAACATAACCTGTTCGAAAATATTCATGTGCCTTCCGGAAGACTGTAAGGACTTATGATTGTTCTTTTTTGTCTGATAGATTATCGTGATGGGACCAATTTTTTTAAATGGTTAGATTAGTTAGACATGACAGAATTTATTGCTAAACTGCTGTAGTGTTGTAGTAGTTTATGTGACTGTTTTATAATAATAGGCATTAAAACACGGCTGGGGACGGTGTGTGGCGAAGACGAGATTCATTATAAATTCACACGTGTGTTTAATTCCCATTATAAACAATTAAATACACTACACTGCCTTATCTACACAAATGTTATACACAATAAATTGAAATTGCCAGTCAAAACAATGCCTGTACGCAAGCGTATGGTTTATCTTTCCGAGATTTTCGAATTTCGGACATCATTATAACATCGAATTCGATCCTCTAATAAAAATAATAACATTACATACCACAGATAAAAAAATGTGTTTTATAGTATGACATTTTTGTAGATAAATGATTGAGATATTCCTTAGGTGGATGTAATTTTTTCTGTCAATTTTATTACATAGTATGTTTGTTACATTCGAAGTGATGTGATTTGATTGATTTTGATCTGATGCTGCGGGTGTGATCTGATGCTTCCGCAGCGATATGTTGCTTTTGCAATGAAAAGTATTTATTCGGATCTGTTTACTGAATAGTAGATTACTATTGACTTATAAGAAACGATATGTATTAAATAGTATGTAAGATCAGATATAAGTACAACGTATGTATCTGTATTATTTTTTATTTAAATTAATAAAACTTTTTAAATGTCTTTTTTTTTCTTTCGATTACCTACAGTACTGCGTATCGTAACTTCTACGATGTAGCAATTTTGATTTTACTGTTTTTATTTTCCTTATCGTGGATTTCCATTCCATACATTATAGTATAGATCCGTGGTCGTCAAACTGCGGCCCGCGGGCCGCATGCGGCCCGCGGCCGGTTTTTGTGCGGCCTGCGACAAAACAAATTATATCAATAGTCAACTAAGTAAAGTTTTGAGATTTTGACGCGAATTTGTATGTGTATGCTGAAGGCAAGGCGAGCTTGCACTGACAACATACTGATACAAGGATAATAAAGCTACCTACATAATATAATTAAACTAAACCCGCGCTCGTGAGATAAAGGGCTGTAGTTACGCTACATAAAAAATATCAAACAGATTTGATTTAGGAAAAAGTACCTAGCAACTAAAAACGTTTATCTACAAGATTGCGCACAATTTGTTTTAACTTTATTTTCTTGGGCTTAGCACTGTAAGACTTCATTTTCGAAAACAAGCTTCTTGAAAAACAAATACCGCAATCGTTTTTCAACTAATTTAGAAGACACACTAAGGATTGCACGTAGTCCCAAAGATGTCGATATATACGAGCAATAATTAAAAAGTTCAACAACATAATTCTTAAATTATAAATACATTATTTTGTTTAAAAAAATGTTACAATAAATTTCTTTTTCTAATATTATTCTAAAAAATCGTAAAATAACGCCTGAAGTTTGAAGTCGTGCAGTTTTATGTAGGATTTGTTTATAATTCATCTGCCCGACTTCAGACTTTACGGGTTTTTTTACGAATTTCTTTATTTTTCTTCGTATTTGAATTCCAGTTCTAGCGCATATCTGCTGAAATTAAAGCCCTTTGATCGAAAGTGAAATATTTACTGGATTTTGAGGACCAATCTCGTTCGGTTCGATCTTCGAAGATCAGATCCATTTTGGAGCTTCCCACCTTGCAATTAAAAAAAATAACCAAGTCAAGCTGTCTAAAAGTTTTTTTTTTTGGGATGAAAACATAAAAAAAAAACGCGACGAATTGAGAACCACCTTGTTTTTTTTAAGGCGGTTAAAATATGTATGATTTTCTTTTAAATTTTCAACTAAGGCTAAATTAATAACAGAATTAACCGAATACGTATAAGTAGGACAACGTTTAACATGGACAAGACGAAAGTCATGTCTAATGCCCATGTTGTACCTACCCCTGTTATGGTTGAGAATTCGGCTCTCGAAGTTGTTGACGCGTACGTATACCTAGGACAGACAGTCCAGTTAGGTAGGTTCAACTTCGAGAAAGAGGTCAATCGTCGAATCCAGCTCGGATGGGCAGCGTTCGGGAAGCTCCGCAACGTCTTTTCGTCTAAAATACCTCAGTGCCTTAAGACGAAAGTCTTCAATCAGTGTGTGTTGCCAGTGATGACATACGGATCCGAAACGTGGTGCTTCACTATAGGCCTTATGAATAAGCTTAGAGTTGCTCAAAGAGCTATGGAGAGAGCTTTGCTCGGGGTTTCTCTACGGGATCGAATCAGAAATGAGGAGATACGTAGAAGAACGAGGGTCACCGACATAGCCAAACGGATTAGCTCTTTGAAGTGGCAGTGGGCAGGACATATAGCACGGAGAACAGATGGTCGTTGGGGCCGAAAAGTTCTCGAATGGAGACCGCGGATCGGAAAGCGCAGCGTTGGACGTCCACCAACGAGATGGACGGACGACTTAGTTAAGGCCGCGGGTTCACGATGGATGCAGGCCACTTATGACCGAAGCATCTGGAAATCTATGAGGGAGGCTTATGTCCAGCAGTGGACTTCTTACAGCTGAAATGATGATGATGATGATGATGTATAAGTAGGCAAACGCCCTTACTCTGCGGCCCGGTGCTAATACCCACATTGTCCTGTGTGGCCCTTGGCCAGAAAAGTGTGACGACCGCTGATATAGATGGTATACATATCTTATGATGACTTTATGTATGGGTATTGGGCATATCCACCGTTTGCCATATCGATATAATAAAAGGGAAAAGAGCATACTCTTAGAGGCCCTTAAATAATCATAAAATATTGTGAGTTTTCCTTGTATGGGAGTGAGAAACAATTTCATATCTTGTATTGACGCCAGTAGATTTGCTTCCGTAACTGTTACGAAATTCGTGTCCAATTTCCACGGTGAGGTGGACACTTCGACAGTGTAAGCTGTAAGCACACAATAGGCTCTCGGAGACTTTAATAATAAAATTGGTTTTAGTTGATTCACGTCCGTGCACGTGCGACAAACAACAGTTTCACGGCTCAGTGACTGCACTCGATTTACCTACTTACAACTACAAAAACTCTATCGGCAATGTCTGGGGTTAATTCAAAGAAAAATGAGTAAAAAAACTGAATGTGACTACAGTTAGAATTTTTCCTACACATTTTTTCTACTGAATAAAGGAGATATTATACCTAGTTATTTTAATGATTCTCCTATTATACTTATTCAAAGGAATTAGTCCTTCGGTGCTGTCTTAGAAATCGAGGCTTGACTACCGCTCAAAGGGTAACTATTGCCATACAGAGAGGCAATGCTGCTGCCAGCATGCTAGGCTCCTTTGCTCCGGGTCAGGGGCAATCAGGGCGGTTTATTTGGTTAGGTTAGGTGTGTGGTTGTTTGTATAGTTGTAATAGAAACCTCCGAAAAATGAGTGTAATTTCATATCAGCGTCGCGAAAACCGAAGAAAAATCTATGAGACATATATTGATTATGAAATGAACAAGAGGGAGTAAGACGAAGAATAACTATTTTATCTCTATCCGCGTATTGCTTTCGTTTGCATGACCTCTAAGTTAAATTCAATAGCATAAAACTGACATAATGAGGTCTAATTTCAGTACAATAATGACCTCATATCGCTATTTAATTCTGTGATACGCTGACAGCGGGTGTGTATGGGGTCCACTAAGATCTTTGGGCCCAAGCCAACCTCACCTGCTAGCCGGTGCACCTGCTGATGAACGGACGAGGCTCTGGCGCAGACTTTCCCCTCGGGGTTGGGAGGTCAGACGGCAGTCGCTCCCGTAAAAGTCAAAATCAGCCAAATCTAAAATGGATAGTTTTGAAAGAGATTGCCACAGAGATAGGGCGCCGCCGCATAACGGCGCGCAGGAGCTTCGCCTGACTCCTGTGGTAAGTGGACGAGGGCTACCGTGCGACGGGCGGGCACGGCCAAAGACGTTAGCCCCTAAACACGATGTGAAACTCCGCTTCGCAACGTGGAACATTGGCACGCTCACCGGACGCGCGAGGGAGCTACCCGACGTGCTTTCCAGGCGGAAGGTGGCCGTGGCGTTCCTGCAGGAGACTCGATGGAAAGGCAGCAGATCCCGGCTCATTGGGAATGGCTACAAGCTGATCTACACGGGTGCACCTGGTGGAGAGAACGGGGTGGCTGTGGTGCTCGCTGGGAGGTTGCATGACGATATCATGGAGGTGAATCGCTTCAGCGACCGACTTATGTGCGTGAAGGTGCTTATTGGGGGGGTCCCTACCCACTTAGTAAGTGCTTACGCGCCACAGGTCGGTTGTAGCGACGCTGATAAGAGGTCGTTTTGGGATAAACTCGGCGAGGTCCTTGGGGCTATCCCGTTGTCACAGGGAATCGTTTTGGGTGGTGATCTGAACGGTGATGTGGGTGAGATGGGGCGGAATTTGAACGTGTTCATGGAGGCTACGGGTATGGCAGTCGGAATGCGGAAGGAGAAGAAATTCTGCGTACGTGTGCCACTGCCGACCTGGCACTCGTGAACACATATTTCAAAAAGAAGCCCGACCTACAACTTGATCCACCACTTGATCACCTACAAGAGCGGGGGGCGCGCTACCCAAATCGATTTCCTAATCACTAAGAGACACCATATCGGCTACGTGGCCAACTGCAAAGTCATACCCGGTGAGAGTCTCACTGCCTAACACCGTATCCTTGTCATGGATCTCTGTGTAAAGACCAAAGACAAACGACCGGAACCATGTCAGCGCCGAATCAGATGGTGGATGCTTGATGAAGTCAAGTCCCAGATGCTCGCCTCAGCAATCGGTGACAAATGTGCCAATGTTGAAGGCGAATCGGTACAGGAACACTGGGACAGGATTCAGGTGTCTATCGCTGATTCGGCGCGGTCGGTCCTCGGTATGTCTAAGGGAGGACGCAAGTGTGACAAGGAAACTTGGTGGTGGAACGACACAGTCCAGAGGGAGACTAGGGTGAAGAAAGCCCTCTTTAAAAAGTGCCACAAAGAGAGCAGTAGCCAGAGCCAGACGGGACCACTCACAGCCATTGTACGATAAGTTGGAAACGTCTGAGGGGCAGAAGCTTATTTATAAGTTGGCACGTTCTAGGATCAAAGCGGCACAGGATATATCCAAGTGCCGCTGTGTAAAAGATCCTAATGGTAACCTGCTATGCGAGGACCTCGCGGTGAAGGAGAGGTGGCGCTCTTATTTCCACGAGCTGCTCAATAAGCAGTATAAAGAGGTGCAGCCACCGGAACTCCCTCCGAATCTAGGACTTGTGCCACTGATAACGCCTGAGGAGGTGCGCAAGGCTCTTCGCTGCATGAAGAATCGGAAAGCTGTCGGCGCCGATGGAGTCCCCATCGAAGTATGGAAAGCTATGGGTTCTCGTGGTGTGGGCATCTTAACCAACCTTTTTAACCGCATACTCGAGACCGGCAGAATCCCCGCCCAATGGAGACTGAGTGTTATCACTCCAGTGTTCAAGGGCAAGGGATCTGTGCAGGAGTGTGGAAGTTATCGTGGTATAAAGATCATGTCCCACACCATGAAGCTCTACGAGCGTATAGTTGACTCTCGGATCCGGCAGGAGTGCACTGTCTCGGAGGGCCAGTATGGTTTCCGCCCCGGTCATGGTACCATGGACCCTGTTTTCGCCCTAAGGATCGTTATGGAGAAATACAGAACGAAGAATACGCCTCTGCATTTTCTGTTCCTGGACTTGCAGAAGGCCTTCGACTGTGTTCCTCGCGTGATGATCTGGTGGGCGCTGCGGTCCAAAGGGGTGCCTGAAACTTATATTGAAACCATCAGGGACATGTACCGAAATTCCGATTCAGTGGTGCGAACTGCTGTTGGTGACACTAAATCTTTCCCCATTACAGTCGGAGTCCACCAAGGATCCGTCCTAAGTCCGTTTCTGTTTAGCGTAATACTGGACGCACTGTCCGTAATCATCCGAGACGCACACGAGCAGCCCCCGTGGATGCTCATGTATGCTGATGATATTGCGCTAGCGGACTCGGATAAGGGACGGCTTGGAAGGCGTGTAAATTCGTGGAAAGAGTCACTTGAGAACGGCGGTTTGCAACTCAACGTAGCGAAGACCGAATACTTGGCTAGCAATACCACAGATCCCACACCTGTCTGCGTAGACGGTCACATGGTCGAGCGGACAGACCAGTTTAAGTACTTGGGATCTGTGCTTCACGAGTCCGGCGACATCGATTGTGACGTCAAGTCCCGCATTTCGGCAGCTTGGGCCAAGTGGCGAGAGGTAACTGGTGTCATATGTGACCCGAAAATGCCGGTTAAACTGAAGGGACAGGTCTATAAAACGATCATTAGACCTGTCCTTTTGTATGGTAGTGAGGCGTGGCCATTGCTTGAGCGACATAAGCAGGAGCTGCGTGTCACGGAGATGAAGATGCTGCGCTGGATGTGTGAAGTGACGCGAAAAGACCGCGTCAGAAACTCCCGCATCAGGGGCAGCCTTCATGTCCGAGACATTGCAGACAAACTGCAAGAATGCCGCTTACGGTGGTACGGCCACGTTCTACGGAAACCGGCTAGTTACGTGGGAAACAAATGTCTTGCTATGGCGCCCCCGCTCGGCCGCGGCAGATTGGGAAGACCCAAGAAGTGCTGGCTTGACGTTGTGAGATCGGATATGCGTGCAAATGGCCTCACTACACGGGATGCCGAAGATCGTGCGAAGTGGAGACGTAAAAGTAGGAAAGTGGACCCCGGGCTCTCGAGAGAGATGCAACCGGGAACAACGCTCGGATGATGATGATGATGATGATGATACGCTGACAGCTCTTTCCCTGCCTTTCATATTTTTCCCTTCTCGTCCATTCAAAGGTTGCCTGGAACCTTTGAACGGACGAGAAGGGCCGCTTTAAGCGATAAGGCCGCCTATTGTGCCACCTAGATTTAAGTTGTTTGTCAAGTATTTTTCTTTTTATTGTATTTTTTTAGTTTGATGGTAATAAATAATTAATCCAATTTATCTACGATGTAGGTAAAATGAAGATGATAGGTACCTACCTACCGAAGTAGGTACTTCAGTCCTGAAATCAAAATCAACATTGATTAAGACGACTGTGAAAAGTTGTTGACTGCTTCTCCTTTATGATAATGCTGAAGGTAACGCCCATGACGCAAAACTTGATAAGCTATTTGTATTTATTAGATTGTCAATAAAATTTGTAATCTTGCTGTCGGAAAATTTAATTTAACCAACCTATGAATTATTTAAATCACGAGTGAAATTTAACTACCAAGCTACATATCTTTAACATTAATACAGGCTTGTCCAGGCAAACTGTGTAGTTTGTACGTATGTATAGATACTTCTTTACTTGTGTAAGTACATGTAAAAAATAATAATAAGCTTGCTTCCTTCATACTAAAATATTTTGTGTCATTTTATCTTCTAGGGCAGGGGTTCCAAAGTGGGCGATAACGCCTCTGCTAATATAGCTTACAATACCTAATTAATTTCATTTGAAGTTAAAGTGGCTTTTAAGTAGTGAAAAAAGGGGGGGCGTTAAAAAATAATTTATTCTGAAAGTTGGCGGTAAACAAAATAAGCAAAATAAATAATGACCCCTGTTCTAGGGACTAACTGTGCCTCGCGGTGTCTTCCGCGTAAGCCCCGATAGCGTAGGAATTTCGAAATACCCTTTCTGATCATCATTCAGTCAGTCAGATGATGGTTTAACGCACAGCCTAATCCGCTGATAGTAGTGGGCTGTTTAAAGAGTGTGTTCTTTATATGTGTTACAGGCATCCGATACGAAAGGATATTGAAAATTCCCACGAGATCGGAACTTATACGAATCAAACCGCGGGGAACAGGTAGTTACAGTGTACAAATCAGTGATTTCATTATTTCTTGATATCATTTTATAGTTTACAGCTTCAATACACCTATTATCACAATTCAAGAAAACTATTCATAAAAGGTAGACAAGCAGATGTGTCATACATTAAAAACATGAACAACAACCTTATGGAGACGAAAAACCTACCATTCGATAACGCAGGAGCGTACCGTACCACCTCTGGCGCAGAAATACAAAGAGGCCTGACCCGACCCCGGAAAAGTCAAGACAATGGAGGAAGGAGTTTCCTGGAATGTAGGTAAGTCCTTGTAAATTTCTTCTTCGTTCAAACATTTTTTGTTAGGCGTGTTTTTTAAGGACTTTAACTAGAGATTAAATTTTGACTCCCCCTGAAGGCCCGTTTAAATGGTTCAACCTGTTGGTATATGGCATTTATTTAGGTAATTTGTATTACTTTCAAGTAGGTATGCATGTAGTTATAGGTACCGTTCAAACAAACTACAAAACGTAGGGACATGGTCATGGCTGATATAGGACTTATGGCATAAACATATTTTTTCTGATATCTTTATCCAGGGAGGAAACAGTTCGACTACGTTTGTATTTATATGGATAAAAAAGTAGGTAGACAGTCCCCTGAATTCCGCTCGTTTGGTTAGTTAGTAGGTACGTGAATCGGATTTTTGAAGATGTATGGTTCTTTAAAAATACCTATTTCTACTTTGTAGTAGTCTATTTACCTACCTGCAATCGGTAGTTATCTATCAGTGTCCGGCGTCGTCGCCGTGGATGTTTGCTGTGGGCGCGGGCGCGGGCGCAAACATTTACAAATAACTTACACAAACAACATGGTAGTTAAATAAGTACCTACCTAAACGATCACGTGAGCTAATACATACTTTAAAAAGTAATTTAGAGCGTCTACCAGCGCATGAGCTAAGTAAGTGGTAAAGATAAATGATAACAATAAATATGTACTTACCTACCTAACTACTTAATTCGTTAAGAAAGATATAATTTAATTTGTTATTAATAGACTTTTACCACACTTCGAATTAAATATTAATCGATTGTTTACTTAAAATGATCGCTGGCGCCCGAAACTCTAGCGTAACAAATCTACGTAGAAACCGCAAAAAAAGTAATTTTCCAAACCGACAATTAATATGTGACGAAGGCACATAATATGCGTGAGTTACCTATTATACAATTTATAACTCTAATTGAAATTATAGCGGCGATATGAATATTTAATTAATTCGACACGTGATACGAATGAATTACCTACCCACAGATGAGTCCAAAACTAAGTGCTTATTCGAACGTTGTGCGCAAAAACAATGACATCGCATTAACATATTAATCAGATTGGGAATCAACAAGGAAGCTAAATAAGTAGTTCTTAGTCTGTAGATCGTTGTCTTAAAAACATTAGATGACAAGCTTAGTTAATTACATTGACTAGTTTATACTGATCGCGAACACATGAATGTATTTGCATCTCCAACGATATTTACATATCTACAAACTTGCAGAACTCAAATAAAATTGAGCTGCCACAAAAAATGTTCCTTCACATGTCCTTGGTTAAGTTTACTCAGTAAACTTATAAAGTAACATCCATGTCCAGTTGATTAGTTAGTGTGCAATTGAAGCTGTCCACCGTCAGAAACACCACAATATTTTTTACTACTTGGATTTAATGACATATAGACGTAAACAATAGAAACAGGAACAATGACAGACCTTCAATCGACCGGTATCCTTGAAAATGAAAAGCAAGTCTAATTGAAATAATCAAAGAACTACAAGGTTCTTTTGCAGTTCGCAAATACACCTCATTATCGGTAACGGTGTTGGTGGAACCGGCCTCAGGCTCGTCGATAGCCTGGTGAAAGTCTCAGACGCACACTTGGAGTCAGTTCGGACGCCCGCCACTCGAATTACCGGTGCTGTTATTGATACGAGATTGATATTGTTATAAATAAACAAATATCGCGGCCGGTGACTGGAGTCTATGCGTAAGCGCACCGCGAAGCGTCACATTATCAGAGAGAACAAAGTAATCGAAGGATCACCTAATAGTTTGGTCGGAGTGCGAGTGAGGCAGTAGCGCAGACGCACCTGTGTGCGCGGGTCAGTCGCAAGCATGTGGAGGACGGGCGCCGTCGTAATCCTGGCGGCAATCGCTGCCCGCGCCGCTCACTCCATCGACCTGCCCGCCCAGGACACAACTCTCGACCTCAACAACACTCAGCCTGCAGAAAGGTACTTCATTGGCAAGATATTCGACAAATACGGGGATAAAGGAGTTATCACATTCGAGGTAAGTCATGCTTTGTATCGAATACCACACATGTGTTTATACTTTTGTTGTGTGTAAACAATGCAAATACTTTTACTTTGTGAGAATATTGTTGACATTTTACTTTACTAATTAATACTATGGCTTTATTATAATTAATACTAATTAACGACTGTTATTCATATGTTTTTGTTATTATAACTTATCTGTCATTATTGTCAATCGTACGTAGAAATATTTCATTCATTCATTTCATTACATAAGTTTGTAACTGAGTTAACTTTCCCAACAACAGTCTGCGACCAGACGTCGCTATTATAGGCCCAACAGGAAACTTTTATACCTGTTGTGATTTTCTAAAACACCTTTCCCTATTTCGTTGACGGAAGTTCACCGAACTCGATATTATCTACATATTATTGAGTAGGTAAGAATATTAAGAATTATTTCTTACATTTTCTTTCATAATACTTCTTAACATGTTCCTTATCAATCACAAGTGAAAAAAACTTGCTTATCAATCAATCTAATACACATTATATTGACACGGTAAACGTGCACCTGTACCTAAATATTTTTGATTAGGTACCTACCTTTAACCTACCTATCAATGTTTTTAAAATTAATTTGCCACATTCATGCGACTTTTCTCACAATGAGATAGGTATTGTTGTAGAAGATATAATATAGGCAAATAGATACCTACTTCTTTAAAACCATTTCTTTATATTTTGAGATAAAGGTATTATTTATTTCGTACCTAATCCAAGCACACGCTTCAGCGTAGTAGGTGTACTTCTTTTCGTGTAATGGTGTGGTTCATCTAGTGTTAGAGTTTTCAAGTCACTCTAAGGCCTCTAACTAGACCTAATGACTGCTATCAGAGATAACAACCGGGATCAACAGCTTAACGTTCCTTCCGAAGCACGGAGGATCTCGAGAAAGTGTTTTTTGCCACACAAATTATCGTCACCCATCCAAGTAATGACCGCGCCTAGCGTTGCTTAACCCGCACGACCATCCAAGTAGGTACTATCTATTACGAATATAGCCCAGAATTCAAGGTGGTGGTTTACCGTGAAAATTGTACTATGAAACAAGTGACGATGATAAGTTAGACAATGGTAGTTCATCTCGAGTTAAGTGGCTTCTTGACCGCTGAGACGGTAATTGAGGAAGTCGCAGATTCGATTCTCCTCGACAGACAAATGGTGGGCCAAGTTTATATCAATGAAGAGACTTGGGTTTATGGTTTCCCTTGTCACATTGAGGTTCTCATGTACCTTACTGTTGTTAAGCCTGCTTAAACTACTCACGACCGCATGTCACTTCTTTGTTTAGTATTTAAGTATTTGATATTTCACTGTAGGTAATCTACAGTGAAATATCAACGAAGACTATTAAATACTACAAGTACCGATATATCCGATATACCCACGGCATCGGGTTGCGTAAGCCCCGATGCCGTGGGTATATCGGAATGAAAAGTAGCCTATGTGTATTTCAGATCTACAGCTATCTATATACCGAGTTTTATTGCATTCAGTTCAGCGGTTTTCGTGTGAACGAGTAGTAGTATATATAGTATAGTAGTAGTTGTTATCTTCGTGCTATAAGTTTAGTTAATAATTATTCATCTTCGATACAAACTGATAGGTGATGTCCAGTAGTAACTACTTAGTACTTATACGTATTTATAACATTTTATCTTCGTTGAGCACTAGCTAGGTACTACTTATCAGTAACACTACCGTTTCATTTAAACACAAATTGAAGACAGTAAAAATAGTCAAATGTTATTCTATTTACCATGTCCACTTAATCGTTTCTTACGTATGACGCTATGTTGTCTTTTTATTTTTATTCACAAAGACCACAGAAATATTACACTGTGCATTCATTGTTCTTATAAAAAAGGTAAACACGCATCAACAGATGTTCTGAAGCTAACGATGTTTGAAAGAAAATCCGTACTTTCTAAATATTGATTGTTAATTGTTTTGATTATGTATGACTTCGATTCCGAATTGATCCCGAATGGTAAAAACGGGCCCCTTTTACTTAATTCCACTGCACTTTAGGCTGTGACGGTGATTTATAGTTATGTTATAGGTATAGTCTATACAGGGGTTCCCAAAGTAGGCGATAACGCCCCCTTGTGGGCGCTGCAGGCCTAAAGGGGGGCAGTAACCTAGAAAAAAGGGGTGTTGTGTAATTTCTCTGACACCGACTTTTCCTAGATAAGTCATTTTCGTAATAGACCGCGGGCATTCCTGTATCAAACGGTAGCTTTTAAGTAGGAGAAAAAATGCGGGGCGCTAAAAAATAATTTATACTCAAAGTGGGCAGAAGACAAAATAAGTTTGGGAACCCCTGGTCAAAAATATACCTAGTTACTTTACCTAAGTATTAGAAAGTTACTTAATATTTTTCCACAAAGAAGTTGATGAATGAACTTTGAGTCTCCATGAATGAACTTATAAATGTGAAAGTGTGTAGGCTTATCTCTATTTATATTATTGTATGTAAATCTTTTACGGCTTAAGAGGATAGTCTCCATTCTCTTTCTCCATACAAACGTAGTTTCCATTTTCCTCCGATAAAGACATTAGAGCAAATAATATGTTTATGCCATAAAACCTATTATATCTGTCATGACAATGCATCTACCTTTTTATTTTTTTTATATTTTCTAATTAAAATAATGATAAAAAATAAAAAAATAATAAAAACAAAAAAATAAAAAGGTAGATGCATAGTCATGACTTATGATATGACAGATATAAGTTTTATGGCATAAACAAACATATTTGCTCTAATTAGTACATTAAAAAGTTACATTTGAGTGTGCATTTGTCAGAGGACGCAATTTTATTTTTTGGATATCAAGGGGTGGTTAGTTTAAAGTTAAATAATAGTTTGTGGGGTTATGGCTCTTGTCCGACGGCCGCCATCTTGGAAAAAGGGGTTCAAATGATTTTTATGATTTATTTGACAAACTATAGGTCTCACAAAAAAAAAAATTGTATTGCAAATAAAATTATCTACAACGTTTGTTAAGTAATTTTAAGTCGTAGAGCTAAAAATAAAAGCCAAAATCCATGGAAATTTGAGAAACAAATTCTATTGGTCATTTAAGAACCGATTTTGATGATTATTTTTTTATTCGGAAGGTAGAAGTCCCAAGGTGGCTCCATAGAAAAATGATATGGGTCGGACGAAGATCTTCGGAGAGATGAGCAGAATAGTTCCTCAGAAAGTAGTAAATTATACTTACTTTTGGACTTTTACCAGTAGAATCAGACCTTGTGCTACTGGTTAGGGATTGATAAAGCACCTGGAACCACCATATCATCAGAGGGGTTGTCACAAACTATTATTTAACTTTAAACTAGCCACTCCTTGATATCCAAAAAATAAAATTGCGTCCTCTGACAAATGCACGCGGAGCCCAAAAAAATGTAAGATTTCAATGGACGTCTTTATCCAGGGAGGAATATTTAAACTACGTTTGTATTGAGAAAGAGAATGGAGACTATCCTCTTAACCATTTCAAATGGGATGTTGTAAAGCCTACCTAAAATGTATCCTGAGGGTTATGCGATGCGTGCACTTGGGCAGTCAATTTCCAGTGTTAGAAAACATACGAATTGGATTAAAGATAAAGATTTTACGTCGAAAACTGTTTTACAATCCAGGGCACCTATTCTATATCCAAAATATCTCATTAATGCCGCAGCTCTGTTATTTTTTTTGTTTTCGGTTCTTTTTTTTCTGGAAATTTGGACAGGTTGCTTTTGAAGTGCCAGTTATATCTGTCAAAATTACAATCAATGAGGAGGAACACTAACTTTTTATCCCGGCAGAGAGCGTTAGTCGAATGATCTTAGGTTTGAATTAAGAACTGTCAAACAGGTGTTTTTTACAACTCTCGGCGCCAAATTGGCCATGGAGTTTCGGCGGGAAAGCGGAGACAACATGTCGTGCTCCAATTTTATTTTCGTTAAACTATGTTGTAAACTCGGTTAAATTGTGTAATTTTGGTGGAATCCTATTCAATTTAGTTCCGTGAATGTGCACTAGTGTAGTGAAAACAAAATTGAGTATTAAACATGGACTTTCCGTCGTTCGCGCCGAAGCTCCTTGACTTGACTTGAAACTATAGCCCCGATCGGGCTAATTTCATGCAAAATACTTGATACTGGCAAGATGTACAAGATGTACGACGCCAACACTTTATTATGAAGAAACTTGAAATATTCAAAAACTTGACCTTGGTTATTCCAAATTGGCCATATCGGTCTCAGACCGAAATAAATAAAAAAAAAAAAAAAAAAAAAAAAAAAACTCGGCGCCAAATTGGCCATATCAGTCTCAGACCGAAAGAAAAAAAAACTCGGCGTTTTCATCGTGGGGGACCATCAACAAAAAAAATAGATCATCCGATGCCAACGCCATCTGCTCACAGCTTTGTGTGTGGCACCCCATTGCTGAACCTTTATCGAAAACGAATTTAATGAATAGTTGCCCAGATTTGAGTGTGTAATTGTTGTCCTATAGAAGGCCAAAGGCGTTCACAATGCCGGCCTGTAGCTGTAAGTGAATCTTTATTTTTGTTACCAACTGTAAATGCCTGCCTGGTACGTGCTTACGTAATACTTAAACATAAACTAATATTTGCACTTTATGGGATTGTAGTAACGGCTAGAAATACGTAGGTACGTAATGTCCATATCGTAATATGCATTTGACCATGATACTTCCTAATAATGTTTTAATTAGGTAGGTACCTACCTACTGCGATTGAAGATTTAACATAAAATAAAGTTAAATGTAGGCAGGTAGGAAATATTACTAAGCACTTCAAAAGCTTTAGCGTAAGTTTGCAATATTTCCAAAAAATGTTTAACCGTTTCAAACAAAATCTAACATTGCTGAGCCAATGTTGAGACGTTTTAGTTATAGAATACGTGATCTGTTATGTAGATGTAGGTAAGAACACAGAATACTTAAATAGTACAAGTAGTAAGACTAAAACTTTTGGTACCAAAAAATCTCGTTGGGGTAAGACCGGTTACCTAAAGCAAAAAAGGTCTTATTTCACAAAATCATCACTGTGTGTTTTCTGGAAATTGTGAGGGCTAACGCCCTCATAATAATAATCGGCCTTTTCATCTGTTTTTTAACCCCCTACGGGGTGTTATAAGTTTGACGCATCTGTCTGTGTGTGTATCTGTCTGTGGCATCGTAGCTCACGAACGGATGAACCGATTTCAATGTAGTTTTTTTTATAAATGATTTATACAGCGGTAGCAACTTTTTAATCCAGCTATAGTCGGCTATGCCCAGAGGAAAGAACATGTCAATACGTCTGGAGCTAACTAAGCCGTGGGTTTTCTCACGATGTTTTTCTTCACAAGAGCGATGTTAATAACGCATACTTAGGTATTAACTTTTTCTTTAAATAAACTTTAATAAGGAAAAAATAATAACCCGAAAACAAATTTCATGTCTCTGAGTAGGTATGTGGTACCTTACGTTCCCGCGTCGGGGGACGCGGTACTATAAGCTCGGGTCGGTTACCATCAACGCGGTCGGTTACCCCGACGCGGGAACGTAAGGTACCACATACCTACTCAGAGACGTGAAATTTGTTTTCGGGTTATTCTTTTTGCCTTTTTAAAGTTTAGTTTTGTTTTAACTTTGAAGATTTTTTAAGTCGGGGGTATTTTAAATTTTTAATTTAATTTTTTTATTTCACCCATTTTGTAAAAGCGATTTTGATGAAACATTTTTTTATTTTTTTATTTATTTAATAAAAATGTTTAGTACAATATTTAATTATTAGATTTCTTGCCAAACTGCAAAACAGTTTGTTGGCAAGGTACGCTCAGCTAAATTTAACACACATTGTACCAATATTGAAAAGGAAAAACATCTTATAAATTAATATAGCTTATTTAAATTTTAGTTATTATGTTATGTATAAAATAAACCTAAAAAGTGCTAGAAGTTAAATAGACAATAGTTTTTTCTTCAATTTGGTCTTAACTACTGGCAAGGTCAGACTTTCATCTAATCTGGTTATTGTTGTCACAAAAGTCACGTCCTTTTATTTGATACCCCACTCGGGTATATTTGAAAACATTCGGTTTTTATATCCGAGTTTGACCCTACATATACTTTGAACGGCTGAACCGATTTTGATGAAACTTGCATATTGTTGTCACAACAGTCATGCTCTTTTATTTGATACCCCACTCGGGCATATTTGAAAACATTCGGTTTTTATTTCCGAGCTTCAACCAACATATATTATGAACGGCTGAACCGATTTTGATCAAACATGGCTAAGAACACTCGCGCAAAAGTCACCTATCAACCAAAAAAAAAAACTACATTGAAATCGGTTCATCCGTTTGTGAGCTACGATGCCACAGACAGATACACACACACACAGACAGACAGACAGACAGACACGTCAAACTTATAACACCCCTCTTTTTCCGTCGGGGGTTAAAAAGACATTGGTGCGTTGTCGGCCAGGATTCGAACGTATGACCTTCGGAATGAAAGTCGAGGTATCTACCACTAGCTAGAACAACACCGCTCTTAGCCCTAAAACGTTAAATATTCCATTTACTTCGCTAGGTTGATATTTTTGTCAAGGTCAATTTTGTCCACGAGACGAGCGAGGAAAATTATGTATAACGAATTTTAGTGCAGGCTCAACAAACTACCTATGTAGGTGTAATCTTTATAAGTACTTATCTATGTACCTATAGTTTATTTATAATTACAAAAACTGGTAACATACTGTATCTTGTCAAAAATAATAATAATATCTTTATTCAACTATTTAATTGTCTATTCTAGTCGAACACTTAACAAGCACTAGGCGCCGCGCCATAACAATTGCTCTGAAGTACCTACCTACCTACTTAGTACTTGTGGGATTCTATTTTATGTAGATATGTAGATTTGTGTGTGTTCGCGCAGCGGAATGTTGTTGAATTAAAAGATTTGAATTATGCAGATATTTAGTGTACGACGTCGTATAATTGTGTGTGGTAGAAAAAAAATTGTGCACGCAGCCATTTTGGAGAAATTCACCAAAAACTGTTTCCGCTGGGCGAACGTTGTCCTGGCGGAACTTTTTTTAATCCATTAACTTTAGAAGGAAAGAGATGTGTCCAAAAATTAGTGTGTATTTGTGTGTAATTGTGTATGTATGAATAAAATTAGTGCATGCATAAACTTCGGAGAAATTCAAGTTTCCGCTACGCGAACGTTTGGCCATTTCCTAGTTTTCATGGCTGAGAGCTGTAGATTTTTACATACGTTGTTTTGAATTTGTTTATATTTGTTTAGAAAACAGATTTAAAAAAAATCGTAGGGCTTTAAAGATAAAAATATAAACGTAAAATACGCTTATTAGGTCTTAGTTCTTAAAGTATGCACTTTGGGGTCTAGATTTTCACGTTTATACAAACCTTGTAAGAGTCCGCAACATGTTGCCAAGTATCAATGATGCTCCGTTAGTAATTAAAGAGTTATAGGACAAATTACCATGAATAGATCACTGTTTACAAAGCAGTCAAATATCACGTCGTTCTAAAGGAATTGCATGGTAAAATGTATGCCAATAATTAGTGTATTCATTTAACTATTCACATGCAAAATTTCATGTCATGAAATTCAGTAATTAAAGAAAAACAATTATAATACTGACGAAGCATCGAAAACCTATATAACCCGACCAAGTTCGGATGGCTACAAAAAAGCGGCCGTGCCATATATCTAAGAAACATTCTTAACTTTCCAATATAGTATTTATTAATATGGTACAGTTGCGTACACAAGCGTTAGGAAAAAATAAAACAATTGCACAATTACAGTATGATAAATATTTACCTAAGCAGTAGTTCTTACATATGGTCATTATTTAATTTCCCTAAGGGGTCCATAGTTAGAATCCTGAACCGTGAAATCTTCAATAGAAATTAGCTGTATGATTTTTATTTGTCATAAATAATATAATATAGCATTGGTTAATTCTCGATATATTATGTTTAACTAGTAGTCCCCTTGACATACAGGCAATGGCGTACGTATTTTTAGAGAAAATTTAAAAAGTAACAGTTTTACTTCTACCTATCCTCACTCCTGCCGCTCTTACCTCATTCCTTTTTCGTACGTGGCAGTGACAAGACGTTACCACGTTGTCTTGTAAAAAACGAAAAAAGAAGAAGAAAAATGTGAGTAATTTATAACATTTAATATCAATAAAAGTTAAACGTTCACTATTGCAAAGTAACGTTCTTTTGAAATTTTTGTTCGTTGGTAGTTGCATTTTAAAATCGTTCCACAAATATTCATATTTGTGGTCTAAAATTTATTTTCGGAAAATTCCATATGCAATTAAGCCCTTCAAAAATCTCATCATCTAGATATTAATTTATCGAATCTTACAATCAATTCTCTGGAATCAATTTGCAATTTGGAAAACATTATGCAACTACCCTCAAAAATACTTAATTCAAATTTAACGTTTAAACACAACTCGTACGAGCGTTATGTGTTATCTAATAGGTAATTCTACCTACTCATTATGCAATTACCAACCTTGTTTAAATGAAATGCCTATGTGCCTGTTATGTTCGAGTGCAAGGCACTCATACGAAACTTAACCACGAGTTAACTTTCACATAATTTTACCTATTCACTAGGTCCTTATCAACCTTGCCAAAAACCAAATACATAACACAACAGGCATGTAGCCGGTATGTCCGACAATAAGTCATTTATCCAGAAGAAAATGCGACTTACCTTCCAGGGCATCTGACAATGTCCCTATTTATTACTAGCTGTTGCTCGAAACCCGTCCGGTTTCGGCTAGTTCCTATTCCATCCGGGAGCGTGGCGAACTAAATTCAATTATTTTAAATAGTAAAATGTCAAATCGTTATCCAATATCGCTTTTAATGTTTGACTGCTAGTCACGCTTACAGAAGTTAACTGCGACTTATCTTATAGGTATTTTATACCTACACACATGGTACCTTTCGCCACCGAATAAGGAATTTATTCCTAATTGTACATGTACATAATCAGTATGTTTGACT
Organism: Idaea biselata; assembly: GCA_958496205.1. Taxonomy (NCBI): domain Eukaryota; kingdom Metazoa; phylum Arthropoda; class Insecta; order Lepidoptera; family Geometridae; genus Idaea; species Idaea biselata. Next base: position 20,947,947 of record OY292397.1, read on the forward strand.
GCGGGTCACTCATACGGAAGTTAACTGCGGGTTATCTTCCAGGTGTTTTACACCCACAAACGGTACCTTTCGGCACCGAATAAGGAATTTATTCCTAATTGTACATGTACATCATCGGTATGTTTGACTGCGGGTCACTCATACGGAAGTTAACTGCGGGTTATCTTCCAGGTGTTTTACACCCACAAACGGTACCTTTCGGCACCGAATAAGGAATTTATTCCTAATTGTACATGTACATCATCGGTATGTTTGACTGCGGGTCACTCATACGGAAGTTAACTGCGGGTTATCTTCCAGGTGTTTTACACCCACAAACGGTACCTTTCGGCACCGAATAAGGAATTTATTCCTAATTGTACATGTACATCATCGGTATGTTTGACTGCGGGTCACTCATACGGAAGTTAACTGCGGGTTATCTTCCAGGTGTTTTACACCCACAAACGGTACCTTTCGGCACCGAATAAGGAATTTATTCCTAATTGTACATGTACATCATCGGTATGTTTGACTGCGGGTCACTCATACGGAAGTTAACTGCGGGTTATCTTCCAGGTGTTTTACACCCACAAACGGTACCTTTCGGCACCGAATAAGGAACTTATTCCTAATTGTACATGTACATCATGGGTATGTTTGACTGCGGGTCACTCATACGGAAGTTAACTGCGGGTTATCTTCCAGGTGTTTTACACCCACAAACGGTACCTTTCGGCACCGAATAAGGAATTTATTCCTAATTGTACATGTACATCATCGGTATGTTTGACTGCAAGTCACTCATACGGAAGTTAACTGCGAGTTATCTTCCAGGTGTTTTACACCTACACACGGTACCTTTCGGCACCTAATAAGTGATTTATTCCTAAATATTTGTTATGTTTGACTGCGAGTCACTCATACAGAAGTTAACTGCGAGTTAACTTTTGGGTATTCATACCTACACGCGTGGTACCTTGGGGTACCTAATAAAAATTCATTCTTAAATATATTTTTTTTTAATATTTGTTACGCTTGAATAGGAGTCATTCATAAATAGAAGCAAACTGCTAGTTACAATCTAGGTAATTTTACCTAGATACACAATAATATCACAAATATCCTCGGAATGGCAAACTAGTACATTATTGCGACAGCCAGATCGGAAAAAATATTGTACATGGTAAAAAACAATGACATCCAACACGCTTGCCATAGGCGAAGCAACGCCCAAAACCAACTCCGATGTTGACTTAGTTCCTAGTGGTGAAGAGGTAGCTCCTACGCCACATTTGTTTTTGAGTATATGTACCTGTAAATATTGTTATGTACCTATGACTGCGAGTCACACATACGTAAGGTAACTCTTCTTTCCTAAGTAATGTTATTTCTATCTAAATACAATTACCCTTACAATAGTTTACCATAAACCACTTATATACAAGTAACTGTAAGTTATCTCAAAAGTATTTTTTTAAGGTGTTTTGACATGAATAACTGGTCCAACACTTAAATACTTTATCCCAGTAGAATGTTTTCACAGGTATACCAACTTATTGGTAAATTGGGACGTGTTTTTTTTTGTTGAACGAGCCCTACACAATATATATGTACATATATGGCTTTTATTTGTTTATTGTAATCACGCCCACAATAAAATTATTACAATGTTTACATACAGTAAACAGCGTGTTGCTTATGGTGTTTCAGGTAGGTTATATGATTATATAATCCAAAAAACAAACTCGATCATTTTTAAATGCCAATAACGGAACCTTACGCAGACCCGACTCGGCTGCTATAAGGAAGAACTAGCCTAGCCAATTGCATCTGCAGAATGAAAACTCAATTTAATCTGACTTTAGAATCGAAAGTTATGAGTAACTTAGTTGTTGTTTATTAACCGACCTACGCCAATACATCATGTGCCCTGGTGAGGTCGATCAAATTGAAAGGGGCTTCTGCTTTGTTTTACACGCTTAGACGAACAATTGCTGTGATTGACTTTGGTGTACTTGAAGGCTGAAGACATCCTCACTTGACACCGAAAAGGACAAAATAGTTTTCGGATAACATATAATACTAGAGTTCCCCCATAGACGAAAAATGTCATAAGACAAAGAAAAATCTTTTTACCTTAAAAACAAAATACATATCATTATAGATAACTATAACTAACAAAAATAAAATAACTAAATACTAAACAAAACACAATTATAGTTTTATCAAGGTCGTTCCCACGCGGCATCCTCTATAGGAGACTGGAGACATCTCTGGATGGCCAACCTCACCCAGTATTTAGTTAAAGTAAAACTTAGGATATTACGACGGGCACTCAATCTGCACGCTGCAACCACAGAAAAACATTTACGCGCCCGTCAAAACAAGGGGGGAGCGGGAAGTACAGGGAAAATACTTCGTCTCCTGACGACCCTACCGTTTGACTTGGCAATTGTTCCGCAACATGGCATGCCCTAAATTTTTTATTAATAAAATATATATCTGTATATAATAACACCGTTTCAATATAGGTAAAAATCAGTTACGTCATACTGCCTATGACAGTAGCTCATTTAGTCTGCGAATCACAGATTATATAATAATTATATGAATATAATAAAGTGGCAGCTTTAGCTGAATACCGATCATACCTTTGTAATTAGAAAACCTTTAACAACTCATTGTCGAGTATGGCCTCATTTCGAACAAGCCCTTAAATATTCCAAATATAACTATTTTAACCATATTGTAACAAAATAATATCTTATAATAGCTGAAACGAAATTTCAACTCCATTTTGCACAATAAGATCGTGACAAAGTTAATAATTCCTAAAAATAGTTATACGCTCAATTTATTAACACTGGATATTTATTATTAGGTAAAAATTCACATACGAGAATTAGGCACAGAACGCTAACGAAACTCTTAACCAGTGGAAATGCTTAAGATTAGACGAAAAATTAGAAATTAGTGCTTTAAGATTCAATTGCAACAATTTCAATTTCAATATATTTGATTTTATATATTTGAATTTTTAATATATTTATATTTGAAACAAGATTGTACCTAGTACCTATACTAAGTGCCACCGGCGCCTTTCAGTGCTAGCCCTGACTCGTAGACAATCTTCTGCAATAGAAGGAAAAAATATTTACATATATTATATACCGTGCTAGTAAACCCTGGGAGTAAAATAATCATCGAATCCCGGTGCAAACACATCTCATATAGAAACAGTAAATTAAATTTATCTTTACCAATCCGATCTGATTCAAGCTTAGCTATCATCGACAAATCGCCTCAAATATGGCGTTGTACATTGCACGAACAATTCAATTGGTTTCCTCCGTATACTCCTACCAAGCCACTCTACACTCAGGGATGGCTTTATACCACAACAGGTAAACATACTCAAGTGGATCCATTCATTTATGTTTTATTAAGGAATTTCACAGTTTTGTTACCTGTAGCTTTTGGCTATTTTTACTATACAGTTAAAAATATCTTGCCAAAGTCATAAATAACGTTAACATTTGATTCAATATTAAAACCACGGTACCTACTGTATAATATTGACGGCCTCGGTGGCGCGTCGTGCGAAAGCGCGACTGCAATGCAGGAGGTTGCGGGTTCGATTCCCGCCGGGTGCAAGTATTTATGCTTAAAAAATAAATATTTGTGTCTGGTCTGGGTGTCCCTCTATGTATAATATGTATGTATTTACAAAAGAAAAATAAATATAAGTATTATTTCCGTTGTCTAGTCACCGTAACACAAGCTTAGTCGCTTACCACGGGGCTAGATGGCGCTGTGTGTTGTTCGGAGAAATTATTTATTTATTTTATTTATTTAATATACGTAAATGGAATTAGTGGTAAACAATTCACACATGCCATTTAAATAGGCGCATTAGGCAACGGTGCAGGACCAGCAGTATTAGCCGCATAATCGATTTTTATATCAAGAATAAAAACAATTTGTCGAAATTCTGAATCAAAGAAAATTAACCCTGATACAGAATGTTTAACTATCTGGCGATACTTCACAAATACTAACTAATCAAGTAGAAATCAACACATTTGGAAAACCGAAAAAGACCTATACTTGAGTCACGAACTGCTCCATACATAATGCGACATCTTTGTACCATGATGTAAGGCACGCATGTCACGATAACGATGTAAATACACAACTATAAATTGCTCAAAATTCAAAATTACCTTTGGAACAAATTTGAATAAAATTAACCTATCAAACAGTCATCTAGCCCAGTGCACTGCTAAGTAAAAACTTTAATTTTTCTTTTAAGATAAGTATTGTGCACATTTCACCATAATTAACGAAATAATCAAAACGCCAATCCCGGAACGCGGGACTGCTAATACCGGCTCTGTGCCGACGCGACGTCTAAAGAGTAGATTAACATTATTTTGTTAACATTAATGATTTTTGATTATTATCTTAGAGATTCATATCCTTAAATCTTAAACTCACGGTCTTTACCTTCAAATTCTTACTCACCAATGGTCAAGTAAGGGTTAGTATATTAGATGACTAGAGACGGGAAATAAATATCTATGTTCGATACTCAACTTAGATTATTTCATTTCAAATGTTCAAGACCTACATGGAAAGCAAAACTTATTACCACTCTGAATATCTACTAGTTAAACATAATATATCGAGAATTAACCAATGCTATATTATAGGTGATCAAACGAACTTACCAAGTGAAGTTCGATCATTATAATATGAATTGGTTAATTCGAAGATATATAACCACCCGCCTCACCCTTATAACGGTTGTTAATTATACAAAAACCCAGTTAATATCTTCTTGAAGTTTTGCTTCAAACTCTAAACAGAATGAGGTAAGAGCGGCAGGAGTGAGGATAGGTAGAAGTTAAACTGTTACTTTTTAAATTTTCTCTAAAAATACGTACGTCATTGCCTGTATGTCAAGGGGACTACTAGTTAAACATAATATATCTTCGAATTAACCAATTCATATTATAATGATCGAACTTCACTTGGTAAGTTCGTTTGATCACCTATTATATCTCAAGTCTCAAGCGCATACTTAAATAATGTACCTACGTAAATAGTACCTACTTTCTATTCTAGTCAAATACATTTAAAAAGTAGGTGTATAAATGACCGATAAATTATATCGAAACAACAATTGTAGCCATCCGAACTTAGTCGGGTTATATAGGTTTTCGATGCTTCGTCAGTATTATAATTGTTTTTCTTTAATTACTGAATTTCATGACATGAAATTTTGCATGTGAATAGTTGAATGAATACACTAATTATTGGCATACATTTTACCATGCAATTCCTTTAGAACGACGTGATATTTGACTGCTTTGTAAACAGTGATCTATTCATGGTAATTTGTCCTATAACTCTTTAATTACTAACGGAGCATCATTGATACTTGGCAACATGTTGCGGACTCTTACAAGGTTTGTATAAACGTGAAAATCTAGACCCCAAAGTGCATACTTTAAGAACTAAGACCTAATAAGCGTATTTTACGTTTATATTTTTATCTTTAAAGCCCTACGATTTTTTTTAAATCTGTTTTCTAAACAAATATAAACAAATTCAAAACAACGTATGTAAAAATCTACAGCTCTCAGCCATGAAAACTAGGAAATGGCCAAACGTTCGCGTAGCGGAAACTTGAATTTCTCCGAAGTTTATGCATGCACTAATTTTATTCATACATACACAATTACACACAAATACACACTAATTTTTGGACACATCTCTTTCCTTCTAAAGTTAATGGATTAAAAAAAGTTCCGCCAGGACAACGTTCGCCCAGCGGAAACAGTTTTTGGTGAATTTCTCCACAATGGCTGCATGCACAAATTTTTTTCTACCACACACAATTATACGACGTCATACACTAAATATCTGCATAATTCAAATCTTTAAATTCAACAACATTCCGCTGCGCGAACACACACGTAGATTTTGTAGATAGGTAGGTACTTAGGAAACTTGCACTTTTATAAAATGTTTTATTACGCTACTAAGCTTGCGTTGCTTTACGCAGCTAAGCTTGCTATAGGTATCCGATATTCCTAGACAGAAAGGAGATTATTTGGACCCTTTCCAAAAAGCTGTAAGTAATTAAATTTAGGTTATCGGTAAGTAGGTTGGTCTTGGTACATTCAATGTAGATCTGCATACCGTATAGCCAAGAACCCACATTGGCTTATATTATGTCGGAATTCTATTTTTTATCTACATTTCCTATCTTAATACCCCCGATAAAGTTACCTATTGTTTAAGTAAATGAAATAACACGTCCTTCAACTTGACTTTAACAATACTTATGTATTTATAACGGTAGGTAGGTACCTAGTACAACCTATACTACCGCCTATACCCTATTTTAGAAACTTAGATCAAAAATGTAGGTTAACAAAAACTGTCAATTTTAAAGGATTTTTCAGGAAAAAGTAAAGAAACACTTTCAAATAAATCTATGGAATTTTTGTTTACGTTTGATCCTAGTTTCTGAAATTGGGTATCCAATTTGGTAATAATTTAATAATAATCCAATAAATTGGTAATCCACTATAATCTAACAGACCATTATCAGATCATGTAGGTGCCTACTATTATGTGTAGGTATTCTGTCGTTAAGTGTAAGTTTCTCTCAACGACGAAACGAGTTGCAATTGCGACGATGTTCACACTACAAAATCCTGAAAACTGTAGTATTAAGCCCATTGCCCATAATCTTCTTTTATGTATGAGGTAGATCATTGTTTCGTAATAACAGTTCAGTAGTTTATGCGTCAAGGAATAAAATAGGAATACCTTCGGTATTGAATAGCATCTACAGCACAGCTGTAGAAAAAGGGTTTTCCTCTACGATGTCCTACTTTTTTTCCCGGCTGCAAGGAAAGGGTTATGTTTTTCGCGCCTATCTTGTATGTTTGTAATATTCTTTATTTGTATTTGCCTTTTACAGGGTTTTGAACACCTTCTTGATAGTCTGGGTCTGGGTGGAAGGGTGTTCAACTCACCGCACGACCTCTCACTTCATCGCATCAATGGCACCTTCAGACAGCTACATGATACGCAACACCGACATAAACGATCTCCTACGCAAAGTGAGTAAAGGAAGACTTATCTTTATACCTTTACCTCTGCATCATTTCATCAGTTTTGTGTCGTATAAAAGTAGCAGATATACCTAGATAGGTAAATTCCTACATATTTTGTCCCCCCTTTATAAACCCTGGTAGGAAGGTACCATTAAAAAAGTCGTGTTAGTTACAGTTAGAAGGGGAGGTAGCTTAGAACCAGGAGGGTTACTGCGGTTCGTTTCGATACGACATCGATACGATAATACGATGATTCTACTGTCACATTCTGATAGTAGGGTGACAGTAGAACCATCGTATTATCGTATCGTTAGGTAGGTACTTTTTTGCCTCTAAGGCAGAACAAAGTTCGCCGGGTCAGGTACTTAGTTTATTATTAACTAGCAGAGTCCCGCGGTTTCACCCGCGTAAGTCCCGATCCCGTGGGAATATCGGGATCAAAATTAGCATAATGTTACTCAGGGTGAATGTAGCTTTCTAACAGCATAAGCATAATCGGCACAGTAGTTTTTGAGTTTATAACAAACATACAGACGCACACACACTCAAAATAAGATTATTATAAAACACTAAGCTTGTAAAGGTACCTACTTAAGTAGGTAGGTATATACTTAGTACCTCATTAATTGACAAAAACAAACACAATGAGGCAAAAAAATGAAAGGAGGAAGCTAATCCTACGTAATTAAGTTAGTAGGTAAGATAAGAGGTGTAGTGTAGAGGTAGTGCATCGTTATCGATTCTGTAATGTAATCTTTGAGTTATTTGATGAATGTTATGTCATGTAGTAGGTACCTATGTAGGTATTAGATCGACGCGACTTAGTATAAATATCAATGATGGAATTTTAGTCAAACAAAAAGTTTCCTCGGATTCAGGTTATTGACCAGGCTATGTAACAGCAGCTAAAAAGTGTTCAATCCGTGACGAATTGCCACAAATTGCAATTTTGTCTCTTTTGTGCTAGCTAGGTAGGTACCTACTATGAAATAATAATTGCTAGTAATAATGCCTAACCTGTGCCTAACTGAAACTCTTGCAAACACTATAAAATACATTTTCACCTCACAACCTCGGAAAGGATCGTATTGCACGCTGATTTCTGCGTGCAAAATCGCATTTTGCGCGCTAGCGTGGAAAGAGATTTCAAAATTCGAATCTGTCTTCTCCATACTTTTCTTTAAAGCAAGTCCTTTGAAAATGCGCCAACCGGAACCTCATTTCTGTTTTTTTTGTTCATGGCATTGAACCACGAAGTCTTGTTGCACATCAGCCAATGTCGTATTTATTGTTTATTATCATTAGTATCAAGCGAATTATTCGATTTAGAGATTGTTTGCGTATTTTTATTATTTACAAAAACGAGGAATAATATATGATTTATTCGTACAAAAATATAACTACCTACCTACTTTACGAAAAAAAAATAGTATAGGTTGAGGAGAGAGGTAAAATATATATCTCATTTTTTTTAATAATTGCACTGGCCAGCCACAGATTTCAGCACTGGACTGAATAAAAAAAATCTTCTCCAGTAATTCACCTTCCATACTTTGTTTTATACATACAGTATACACCTAGCGTTTTCCTCGCTGTAGTGAGGTGAAAAATTATGTTTTTCACTCGACAGCAAAGTTTTTTGCATCTCGTACCTTTGAAACCCTCGCAACGCTCAGCATTCTATATTTGAACCTCTCGCTGCGCTCGTGGTTCAATCATGAATGCTTCGCTAGCTCAGGTTTCAATACACGTACTCGCTGCAAAAACCAACTTTGCAGCCTTGTATAACAAATAACTATTACACCTACCCTTGGCTAAATACATGCATGACTAAGTACATCGATTAGTGATTTATAATCACTTTATTTGTGATTGATTAAGTGAAAACCAGCAATACATAAGCAGCCTAGGTAGATATACCCTTTATTATCCGATATTCGGAACTAAAATGTGTAATATAAAATTACCTACAGGTGCCGGCAAACATCTTGATCAAAATAACAGAAGTCGATTTCTCATAGAAGTCGCACGTAAATGTACTGCACGAACTTACCCCTTCCACGTCAGGTATTTTTCAAGAAGTTTGCCGGCTCCTGTACCTACTTACTTTAGTCTTACTTACCACAGAATACCTAGATAAATAGTAGAAGTATAGTCTTACATTGATTTTTGCGATAAGTACCTAAATAACGCAAAATTAATTAAACATTAGATAACTCACCGCCGCACTCAGAGACATTTGATGGTTACTTAAACTATACTAAGTAAAGATTTTCTTTGAGAAATCGTTACTTAGGATAGTTTAAGAACGTGGCGACTGTTACCATTTCCATACAAACTTAATCTATTATACAGGGTGTCCGGAGACCAGTGGATGTCCCTGCACGGGCGGGTGGCGGAGAAGGGTTGGCTGCCCAGAATTCGTTTTTTTTCTTTCTATCTCAAACGGTTCGAGTTATACGTCACTTTTTAGTAAAAGTTGAAAAATGTCTACTTTTTAGATTAGGTCCAATATTGTAGCCTCAACGTTCGCCTGATCTAAATTCACTTGTTTTTTTTACTGGGGGTGTTTAAAGGAACAAGTAAGTATACAAAAAACCCATAACCACAATTGAAGACCTGCGTCTACGCGTCCATGAAGCGGCACAACAAATAAGTGAAAAAAAATATACTTAAGTGTCCTTCAGAGATCGTTTATAAAAAGGTTAAGGGCCTGTATGGGGTCAGGAGGATGACAATTTAAGCCCTTGCTGTAACAATAAGACATATTAAAGTTTAATAAATGTATTTTTTTGTACAATACTTATTTCATTTTTTTCATGTTAGATACTAACTTCGATGCATTCATAGCAGTAGCTTAGTAACTTATGACAAAAAGTTATTAGTAAAATACTGTTTTAGAATTCTTATGAAATAGGCATTTTTTTACAATAGTCGGCCAGACAGGTTTCATACATTTTTTTTACACCATAGATGCTCAAACTTAGCAGAAAGTAAAGTTTATAAAAATAAATCTATCTTTGGGGACATCCTGTAAGTTACTACCTATAGTATTAAAAAAAAATTCAAGGTGATTTACAAACATCAATATTAGTGAACTCATGGCAAAAACAAAATAAGTGCTATCGCTTAATCTGTGGACGTGATGACCCGAAATGTGCCAAAAAGTAGACATTTTTCAACTTTTACTAAAAAGTGACATATAACTCGAACCGTTTGAGATAGAAAGAAAAAAAATGAATTCTGGGCAGCCAACCCTTCCCCGCAACCCGCCCTTGCAGGGATATCCACTGGTCTCCGGACACCCTGTATAAAAATCAATCCCTATTTCCCTTGGTCACGGCATCACACTTAAACTTTTAGACATATTTCGATAATTCTTTTTTTGTTGTGTTTGCTATTGTCAGGAGAAGGTTCTTATGAAAGAAAAAATGCTAAACCGATTTTGATGAATTTTATTTGAAATTAAAGATAAAGACATTAGAGCAAATATGTTTATGCCATAAAACTTATATCTGTCATGACTATTTTATGACATGACCTTTTTATTTTTTTCGTTTTTTTATTATTTTTTTTATTATTATTTTAATTAGAAAATAAAAAAATAAAAAAGGTAGATGCAGTGTCATGACAGATATAGGTTTTATGGCATAAACATATTTGCTCTAATGTCTTTATCCAGGGAGGAAAATGTAAACTACGTTTGTATGGAGAAAGAGAATGGAGACTATCCTCTTAAGTAACCATGTAAATGTCTCTGAGTACGGCCGCGGCGGCGGTTAGTGACAGACAGTACACTTCAAAAGTCGTTCATCATCCTTCAATATGTTCATATGCCGCTAAAAAAGTAGGTACCTACCTATATACTAGGAACAAAATTGTTGTTCATTCATTCATTCATCATACATAACACTGCGATTATCCTATCAAGACACGATGATCGACAACAGTAGACAGAGTAGCCCTATATACGCACTATTCTCCTTATTATGTAGGTACCTAATAAATAACTCTTGAGGTCATATTTACCTTATTACTATCTACATACTTAGGTACTCCTTGGGTCACGTAAGTATTTAAGTACTATCACTTATCTGATCATAAGTCAGTTGAAGTGGCCACAGTCAAGGACCCTAACAATACTGCCAAGTTCTTAGAATAACTTTATCTAGCTTAAAACGTGTTAAAGCTTCCGGGAAAATACATTATATTGTAGGATGCCCATTAGACTACAAAATAGTGTCGTACGTATTACTTATAGAAACCTAAATAATACATTGCGTCTTACCAACGTTCTTATCACTACATACCAGGGCCGTCTTTGCCAGGGGGTGCAAGGGGTGCGGTGCACCCGGGCGCGGAATAGCAAGAAATACTAAAAAAAACAAGTATTTGTCCCATACAACAAACGTGATTTTTGACATTAAAACGCAACGATACCGCGATGTATTTTTACCACTAACGCCATCTAGTGATGGAGTGATAGACTTAACGTGTTGCGTTCATGCATTGGTTGGTCTAGTGTTCATTTTAGGGTTCCGTATCAAATGACCACTTTTAATTTTTCCGTACCATTATCACGTGGTACGGAAACGGAACCCTTCGTGCGCGAGTCCGACTCGCACTTGGCCGGTTTTTCATATGAGACGTGACACACGATTTTTTTTTATTTACGTGAAACACAGCCCGCAAGCTCCGGTACACTAGCGAGGCGAGCTTCACAACCGGCGTACATGCACTTCGCTTAGTGCAGTTGTCGTTTCATGACAGATCGCGGAATGACATAGGCCTGCTGTTACAGTAGCAGGAGTTGAAAGATCGTTTTAAAAATAAAAATTAATAAAAAATTATCTTCGTTCAACCATGACCCAAGACAGACTGACAAACTTAACCATTATAAGTATAGAATCCAAAATTAATATAAAAATAAATGATTTAATTAAAATCTTTGCCAACTCCAAAGCAAGTTTGTTTGATGTATCTGCATGTACATGTAATAAATAGATATTGAGTCATCGAAGTTTTAAGTTTAATTTTGTTTTTTAGAGTAATAAATAAATAAATAATCAAAATGACGTGTTTTGTGTTTTCTTGGTTGACTAGGACCCCTTTCATATTTAACAAAACGAGGGCGCAGGCTGAGTCCCGCACCCCGGCGCAGAATAGACTTAAGACGGCCCTGCTACATACATCTTACATATACATTTCATAATAAGCATACACTTACTTAGTGCCTTCCATATTGTATAGTAGGTACTTAGTGTGAATTATAAGCTAAGAAAGTACCTACTTACTCCTCCTACTACCTACTTACGTATATGACATTTCGGGTTAGTTGCATTGCATTATTCCACGATTGCGTCTTCCCTAAAAAGTGATTAACCTACAAAAATACAAATTTGCTAGAGTGTTGTCCTCTCTTCTCAATGATAAAGTCGCTTTAATGGCAGAAAATAATAAAGCCAGGAGCCTAGCAGTAAGTTGGAGTGGGCGGATCTAACATGGTCAAAAAATGTGCCTTGGACACATCTTGGACACGACGATACGAGTTTCATGTTTTATTTTTCAATACTTAACGGTGCGTATGGGGCCCACTAAGATCGTTGGGCCCAAGCCAACCTCACCTGCTAGCTTGGTGCACCTGCTGATAAACGGACGAGGCTCTGGCGCAGATTTTCCCTTCGGGGTTGGGAGGTCAGACGGCAGTCGCTCCCGTAAAAGTCGAAATTCGCCAAATCTAGTCTGGAAAGTCGAGAAAGATATGGCCACAGGGATAGGGCGCCGCCGCATAACGGCGCGCAGGAGCTTCGCCTGACTCCTGTGGTAAGTGGACGAGGGCTACCGTGCCACGGGCGGGCACGGCCAAAAACGTTAGCCCCGAAACACGATGTGAAACTCCGCTTCGCAACGTGGAACATTGGCACGCTAACCGGACGCGCGAGGGAGCTAGCCGACGTACTTTCCAGGCGGAAGGTGGCCGTGGCGTTCCTGCAGGAGACTCGATGGAAAGGCAGCAGATCCCGGCTTATTGGGAATGGCTACAAGCTGATCTACACGGGTGCACCTGGTGGAGAGAACGGGGTGGCTGTGGTACTCGCTGAGAGGTTGCATGACGATATCTTGGAGGTGAATCGCTTTAGCGACCGACTTATGTGCGTGAAGGTGCTTATTGGGGGGGTTCCTACCCACTTAGTAAGTGCTTACGCGCCACAGGTCGGTTGTAGCGACGCTGATAAGAGGTCGTTTTGGGATAAACTCGGCGAGGTCCTTGGGGCTATCCCGTTGTCACAGGGAATCGTTTTGGGTGGTGATCTGAACGGTCATGTGGGTGAGATGGGGGCGGAATTTGAACGTGTTCATGGAGGCTACGGGTATGGCAGTCGGAATGCAGAAGGAGAAGAAATTCTGCGTACGTGTGCCACTGCCGACCTGGCACTCATGAACACATATTTCAAAAAGAAGCCCGACCACTTGATCACCTACAAGAGCGGGGGGCGCGCTACCCAAATCGATTTCCTAATCACTAGGAGACACCATATCGGCTACGTGGCCAACTGCAAAGTCATACCCGGTGAGAGTCTCACTGCCCAACACCGTATCCTTGTCATGGATCTCTGTGTAAAGACCAAAGACAAACGACCGGAACCATGTCAGCGCCAAATCAGATGGTGGATGCTTGATGAAGTCAAGTCCCAGATGCTCGCCTCAGCAATCGGCGACAAATGTGCTAATGCTGAAGGCGAATCGGTACAGGAACACTGGGACAGGATTCAAATATCTATCACTGATTCGGCGCGGTCGGTCCTCGGTATGTCTAAGGGAGGACGCAAGTGTGACAAGGAAACTTGGTGGTGGAACGACACAGTCCAGAGGGAGACTAGGGTGAAGAAAGCTCTCTTTGAAAATTGGCAAGCGTCCAACTCTCCTGAAGATCGCGACGCGTACAGGTCTGCCAAACGTGCCACAAAGAGAGCAGTAGCCAGAGCCAGGCGGGACCACTTACAGCCATTGTACGATAAGTTGGAAACGATCGTTATGGAGAAATACAGATCAAAGAATACGCCTCTGCATTTTCTGTTCCTGGACTTGCAGAAGGCCTTCGACTGTGTTCCTCGCGTGATGATCTGGTGGGCGCTGCGGTCCAAAGGGGTGCCTGAAACTTATATGGAAACCATCAGGGACATGTACCGAAATTCCGATTCAGTGGTGCGAACTGCTGTTGGTGATACTAAATCTTTCCCCATTACAGTCGGAGTCCACCAAGGATCCGTCCTAAGTCCGTTTCTGTTTAGCGTAATACTGGACGCACTGTCCGTAATCATCCGAGACGCACACGAGCAGCCCCCGTGGATGCTCATGTATGCTGATGATATTGCGCTAGCGGACTCGGATAAGGGACGGCTTGGAAGGCGTGTAAATGCGTGGAAAGAGTCACTTGAGAACGGAGGTTTGCAACTCAACGTAGCGAAGACCGAATACTTGGCTAGCAATACCACAGATCCCACACCTGTCTGCGTAGACGGTCACATGGTCGAGCGGACAGACCAGTTTAAGTACTTGGGATCTGTGCTTCACGAGTCCGGCGACATCGATTGTGACGTCAAGTCCCGCATTTCGGCAGCTTGGGCCAAGTGGCGAGAGGTAACTGGTGTCATCTGTGACCCGAAAATGCCGGTTAAACTGAAGGGACAGGTCTATAAAACGATCATTAGACCTGTCCTTTTGTATGGTAGTGAGGCGTGGCCATTGCTTGAGCGACATAAGCAGGAGCTGCGTGTCACGGAGATGAAGATGCTGCGCTGGATGTGTGGAGTGACGCGAAAAGACCGCGTCAGAAACTCCCGCTTCAGGGGCAGCCTTCATGTCCGAGACATTGCAGACAAACTGCAAGAATCCCGCTTACGGTGGTACGGCCACGTTCTACGGAAACCGGCTAGTTACGTGGGAAACAAATGTCTTGCTATGGCGCCTCCGCCCGGCCGCGGCAGATTGGGAAGACCCAAGAAGTGCTGGCTTGACGTTGTAAGATCGGATATGCGTGCTAATGGCCTCACTACACGGGATGCCGAAGATCGTGCGAAGTGGAGACGTAAAA
Organism: Idaea biselata; assembly: GCA_958496205.1. NCBI lineage: Eukaryota > Metazoa > Arthropoda > Insecta > Lepidoptera > Geometridae > Idaea > Idaea biselata. Next base: position 20,963,157 of record OY292397.1, read on the forward strand.
GTAGGAAAGCGGACCCCGGGCTCTCGAGAGAGATGCAACCGGGAACAACGCTCGGATGATGATGAACGGTGCAAGAACGCACATAAGTAGGTAAGTATATCTATTGTTTTTTGTTGATAAATAAATATTTTTCGGTGAAAAACTCAATCGTGGGATAACGCAACTAACCCGAGATTTCAACAAGCGCAACTTTTAATTGAAACTGTCAGAACCTGTGGTACAAAGACAGGTTTATTTTTATCACGTAGACATGTCTTCCGTGATACTATATCCTCGTGAAATATTATATTTAATACGGATCAAAGAATCTTATCTTAATTCAAGTTTAGTAGTTGTAACTACTTGCTACAAGGTTATTGATAAATTTATTACAATAAAGTATACCTAATTATCCTGAGACTATGAAGAAAAACAAAAGGGTTTTTTTTTTGATTCTATTCACTCAGATAGAGATCGCGTAGATTTACCTTGAGGTTTGGTTTAAGTAATTTCAATTTAATAAAAAAAAACTGTTTTTCGAATGAATATTAGAAATAATTGAATTAGTAATCATCTAATTTATTTGTTAGTAAACAAAACTTGTTTGTTAAGAGGGTGGGTTGGGTACCTACTGTTACCATTTTCATACAAACATAATGCCAAAATAGAATCATGAAAAATTTAGTTTTCTACCTAAATATCGGTATTATTCGGATTAAGATTTTATTTTTATAGGGCACCACAAGGTTTTCCAAAATATTCATTCGAAATGAAATAAAACGGAGCTACATTTCGTTCATTTTTCCAGCGTAAAGCACCTATTTTTATTTAAATTTCAGAAGAGAAAGTGCTGCAAAAATCATGCCTATCTCCAAAGGAGATACTGGATTTATACGGGATGGAGAAAGAGCCCGGAGTGATCACGATCAGGCCGAAAACCTTCCTGGAAATGTGCCCGGCTCTGGTGTACCAACTTGACCAGCGATCTTGCTACAAAACCAGTGCACCAGTGCAGACATTGGAGAGACATTGGAGTAAGTCGTCTTGACTCACGTTTTAGCTTTGTTATAGCATTTTATTTGGTCCTTTTTGTGATCTAAATCATAAATAGAGGCGCATTATCATGCCAGCCAATTAGTCTGAGAAGTTAGTGCAAGCAAGCAACTAAGCTTTTAATTATTTGATGGTAATGGAGGGTAAATTTGGTTTTTGGCGAGGTCTTTTGCTATGTTGCAAGACATTAACAGTATCTTTTAATGGTTTCAGCATGGATCTACGCAAGTTTGAGTATCCTGATCATCAGCGCAACGGGACTGCTCGGAGTAGCCATAGTTCCAATGTTGAAGTCTGTGATATTTAGCTACGTGCTGCACTTCTTAGTGGCGGTAGCGGTTGGCACCTTGTGCGGTGACGCATTACTACACCTCTTACCTCACGCGCTCAAATCACACGGATCACCATACGAGCCACAAGACGAAACCGAAGTCGTACTTAAATGCAGCGTCACTTTCCTGACGATCCTCCTATTTTACTCGGTCGAAGCAATCATGCAGATGCTGAACGGTGGACATGCTCACTCTCACGACGCTCAAGGGAAAACAGTAGAAGATCTAAAAGTGGAGAGTACAAAACAGATAGAACAAATAGAACTGGGCGCGATGATGCCAGGTGCTCCGCCTCCGCCGCTGGAGCGTCCGATGACGTCAACAGCGCTGATGGTGATCGTCGGTGATGGGTTGCATAACCTGACGGATGGACTGGCGATCGGGGCAGCGTTCAGTGGCGACCCGGTGACTGGGTTCGCGACGGCATTAGCCGTCTTCTGCCACGAGTTGCCACATGAGCTCGGCGACTTCGCTGTGCTACTGCGCTCGGGAATGTCTATTCGACGCGCGCTCTACTACAATGTCCTATCCTCTATACTTAGCTTCATGGGCATGGCCGGCGGCATCTGGCTCGCCGAGGACCATGACTCCGCCTCGCAGTGGATCTACGCCGCTACAGCGGGCACATTCTTCTACATAGCCCTCGCTGATCTAGTACCAGAGATTAATCAAAATAATCATGGTAAATCTATTAATTTATTGTTAGCTATTTTAGGTATATTAACTGGTGGTATTATTATGTTATTAATAGCGCTTCATGAGGATTCGATCCAGTATCTTTTTAGGAGTGCCGAGCAATAACGGAGGATAGAGGTAGCCCACTGAACAAATATGCGGGGCACCTATTCTATTACCTACATAATATATGTCTCAACTATGCTTTAGCTCTGTTAGGTAATTTTTTTTCGTACACGTTTTAACAATTTTTCGGAAGTTTGCAAGGTTTAGCTGAATCCTTGCAGTGCTAGTGATTTCTTGCAAAATTACCAACAATTGCTGAACAGAGCTGAGACATAGTTGGGACGTTTTACTTGTAGAATACGTGTACCGGTTTTTAAGTAATCTAATGTGTTAAGTATAGATGTGTATTGTTAAATGGAAATGTTTGTGAAGGTGAATAAAAAGTAATTTATGATTGTGTTAATTACATTTTAACTGTTAGGTAAGAAATTAGGTAAATTATACATTCTTATTAAAATTACCAAAGTATTTTTACTCAATATTTAGTACCTAATTATGTAAGTAGGTAAAGTGTGTAACTGCCGACATAAAAGTAGGTGGGTAGGGGAAAGGTGGACGAAACTATTCCCTGGATAACTTGTGGGTAGGTATGTACGTAAGTAACGAAACGAGTAAGTACAACTTACTTATGTTTGTTTCATCGAATTCCAATTACATTTAAATAATTACAATAAATGACTTAAACTAAACTTATAAATAAAAAACATCTTCGAGAGCGTCCCCCCGCGGCATCGTCCCCAAGACACTGGCGACATTTCCCCTCTGAATCGCTAAACTGATCCTTTGGAAAAAGAAGAAATGACAATCCTTTTTCTTATGTTTGTTACTCCTTTACGCAAAAACGACTGAATGGATTGCGATGAAACTTGGCATGCAGATAGGTAACTGGAGATCCTTACCATGAGTTGATACGTAAATACGTACACTGTAATATCACCATTAGACCCAAACTGGTAATATTACCTACAACGCAACCCAAAATAATGGCTCGCGCGGCCGATTTCCGCGACCGGTGCGGCAGGGAATATACGGAGCGAAGGGGAGGCGTTGTTGCACAAGGTAAATCTGTTGACGTTACAAACAGTGTAGGTACGTTTTTTTTTGTTTTTTGTTTGTTGTTTGTTTATTTATCTTCTAAAAATTTACAAAAATAACAAATACTTATTAATAAAAACCGACTTTAAAATACTAATTTTAAAGTCGGTTTTTAATATTTTTTAATTTCATCCTTTTTAGTGTACCTACTTCTAAAATCATCAAAATTGTAACCATAACTTTAATCATTGAAGAGTTTTCTGATGAGAAGGTGGTTTCAGATGCTCCATTCATAAGTATCGATTCCTTATGGCCTTATACAACTGGCGGAAAACGAAAACTGAGCAATTTACTGCATTCTAGAGGTGCAATTCTGTTCACCACTCCGAAGATCCTTATCCGATCTGCACCATTTTTTTTATGGGACCAATCTGTAGTAAGTACCTTTCAAATGAAAAAAGAATGATTGTAATCGGTCCTGAAACGGCGGAGCTATGAGGTAACAAACATAAAAAAACAGCCGATTTAAGAACCTCCTCCTTTTTTTAAGTCGGTTAAAAAATAGAACTTTAATTTTAAAGGAATTTTTTGGACTTTCTTTTTTATTTTTTTTATTTATATATCTACCCATGGTAGATATAGGGTACTGACAATGTATTCTCCGTTTGTCTATGTTGCTTACCTACCGTGTTTATTTTAGGGTTTCGTACCCATTTCTGATAAGTAATGTTACGGGATTCACGGTTTTTTATTATTTACATGAAAGATGAACGAGACACCTCTTAGCTAATCTTATCCGCCACCGCCCTGGAAGAACTTAAGGTTTACTGGCATCCCTCAGATCCCATAGTCGCGTTTTACGACACCCACGCCGGGAAGAGATAGGGTAACCCTATTCTATGCCGGAGCTAGTAAAGAACTGCTAAAAATGTGTAGCAACTTCGGTACCTTCTTGCTACGAAATCACTGACAGCAGTTCAAGGAAAAATAAATACTTCTTCGAAAATAGCGACCGCAACGAGATTCAAACTCGCGCTTGCCGGGAAAACTTCGTGTGTATACGAGCCAAGTCACTACTTCTACTTTTTAGGGTTCCGTACCCAAAGGGTAAATGTAAATGGGAACCTTTTAGTCGAGACTCCGCTGTCCGTCTGTGTATCACCCACCATGCTGTATCTCATGAATCGTGATATCTGGACAGTTATTTTTTCCAGATGATGCATTTCTGTTGCCGCTATCACCTACAAATCCTAAAAAGATTAAAATTTTATTAATCCCATACAACAAACGTGATTTTTAATATATAAAAGCAACGATACCGCGATATATTTTTACCACTGGCGACATCTAGTGGTTGAGTGATGGACTGGCGCCACTCTGTATCATAACCCTAGCATAATAAATTGCACGTTGCATTCACGGATTAGTTGGTCCAGTGTTCATTTTATGGTTCCGTGCGTGCGCGAGCCGACTCGCACTTGGCCTAAAAAGAGGCCTTTGTTTGTGGTGCAACTTGGAATCTTCTCTTTGCTTTCAAAATCTTCAACGGATAAGCCATGCAAAGCCATATAATTATGCCAAGCCAAAAAAAAAAAAATAGCTGTCGTCAAACTTTCTAACGTCAAAGTCATCTACAGCTGTTTGCTTGCCAAAGAAAATCAGTGAAAAATAATAATTAATAAAAACAATCTATTTATAAGATAAACTGTGTTCGTATTGTGTTACTAAATTGGTAGTCATTAGAAACATCACAGATCCGCAGACTCCTTGCGATTCTTAAGTGTCCAACTACGTAAAAACTTTCAAAATTCTACCCACAATGTTCAAAGGTTTGGTAAGTAGAATTCATTGTCATTTGTGTTGATTTTCAATTACAGTTCAAATACAGGTATTGCGCAAGAAGCATGACAATATACTTTACTGAATCGCTTTTACATAAGCACCTAGGTGCCCACCTTTTTGCAAGTTGTTGTCTAACAAAGAATGTTTATTTGGCAACCTCTTGTTCTTTGTTTTAATTTACAGGGGAGGTGTTTAAGTAGTTTTCTTTCTTTCAAATAATTCTGATCTTCTACCTACATTTCAATATTAAATATTTGAGAAAACAATCATCCTTTCACATTACTAAACAAAAACAGTATAAATATTTAAAGCAATTATTTAACAGGGTAGTATCATACTAAGGATTGCGATCAGGTGGGATGGCTAGTGGCTAGGCGGCGGGTAATGTCGTCCCATGCATGCAATGCCATTTATGTAATACATGCAGAAATGTGAAATACACATTACATACAAATACAAATCGGGCTAATTGGGCCCGGCCGCAAACCACTAGTGTAGTAATGCTCTTACAGCCGTATTCACAAACAACCCTATGAGTTGCTGGGTCTTGCTCATGTATTTAAGCTTAACTCAACTCCTTAAGGTCATTTTTCCAGTTTTAATCGCATACTTTTATTATTACACATTTTATCAATGCCCTATGTTTCGAGGTCTTTCCAGACCTGTTGCTCATAGGCAGAATATTTTACTAAATACTGAGCTGGCAGACAGGACCACAATCATAATTCTTTGTGTGTTCCTTCTGCTTTACTAATTTTGATGACCACTTGCACAGGGGCAATATTAATATGTATTATCATCGGAAACATTTACATGAGTAAAATCCCAGGGTTTTACATGGTTTGATACCTATGAAATTAAATATAAAACCTTTTCTATTACTCCTTGATAGAAACTTAAGATCCACAACCCATCAAATTCAAATATTTGGAATGTCATAAAAAAAAATGACAAATGTGTCAATACAATATTAAACTAAATTTTTGGAGGGACTAAAAATGGGAAAATCCAATTAATAAAATGTATTTCTACCTAAATTATACTTGATCACATGAAATGCAATCCAACCCATAAACATGGGTTTTTTAATATCTCTATTTAAAACTGGTGTGAGTGTACTTCCATTTGTTGTGTTATTATGAGACAGTGATGTGTCCACTGATTATGGATGTGAATTTCAAAGCCATTTAGATGTTTGTTCTACTTACAGATAATATTTGGAGCTGGAATTTATACGGGGGTATATATAGCACAGAATTATCAGGTATGTACCTAGCACAGCCAGTTGATCAGAGTTGAAATATTGTTAATATTGTTATCATACAAATGAGGCCATTTTTAATACTTTTGTCTTTATTTATTTGTTCTTTATAGAAATAATTCCTGGTTTAACTAAATTATTATGGCCTCTTTTGTTGCCACAATTATCTACTTAATGAAAATAAGTATTAGACATGAATATTATTTTTATATACTAATAATAATAACTCTTCTTTTCAATGCAGGGACATGTTGAAACAATTTGTAAGAAATCTAAAGAAACATGTGACAATATGGGCAAAAAATGGTTGGTTTTTGTTGCAAAACCATAATTACTTTCTTGAACCAGGATTATTTCAAGCAATTTGAAGTTGTTTCCTGACAATGTTTTATTTTTTACAGATAGATAAAGTAGAAGACCCCAAGGTATTATTTGAAAAGGCACAAGCTTTTATAAAATCAAAATTAGACAATGGCAAAAAAGGTGATGATTCCTGAAACAGGAAACTACTAAACAAATTGATGTAAATATGATTTTATTAGTTCTACATTGTTATTTTAATAAATAAACCTTAGTAATTACATTATACTCAGTTTTATTTAATACTTAAAGTAATTGCTCTTATATCATAGACAGTCCTCCACCAACATGTTCTACTCTGGTTTGAGGCTCTTCAAATGCTAACCAATCGCTAGAATGTGTTGGAAGAAGGCCCATACTCTGGCACTTGTACAAGGCTAACAATATATTGACAATGTTCCCAATAAAGTAAACAAACTTCTGCCCTATTGCTTGTGTACCTTCAACCATTTTGAATGTGCTTTGAGTTGCAAACAGAGCTTTGACAGGTCTCACAATCAGCATTCCAACCATCATTATGGGAAATATGGAAATTGAATTGCCAGCCATGTACATGATAAAAAGGTTCATTGGAACTTGCTTGAGAGGGCCCAAAGCAACATCCCATAGCTTTTTTATCAAGAGCAGGTTAGAATCGGTGTCCTTTGAAGATTCAGCGTAATTAGCGTTGCTAGACTGGCTGTAGCCGGGTGGTGAAGGTAGCTCAGTTGTAACCGTACGACTCCTGCAAATAAATTAAACAATTATGCGCAGGAATATACTAAATATTCAACAAACTAGAATTACAAGTGAAAAACACGATGAAAATCGATGCAATCTTACTTTTGATTAAAATCGAGAGCCCACTTAAATTTCTTATTTTGCTTCACTTGAGACATTATGTTTTTAATAACAAACCCTACGTTTGTTGATAAAATATTATTAAAACTCGGAAAATCGAGAAAAATCAAGGAACGAATGCAAACGCAAGGCAATCGTTAATTTGACATTGACAGTGACATTTATAACTTCGAGTAATGGCTTCGCACGATTTGTGATTTTGCTAATTCTTTTCAAGGTAAGAACCTCAAGGAGTTTTTGCGGGAACGCGTAGAGGAAATGTGTTGCAGAATTTTCATTTTCGTGAAGTTTAGCTAATAAAAACTATAATGTTTAATTACGGATGCATATCAATTAATAAAAAGTGTACAACTGTAGTGAAAATGAAAACCAGTGGCAAGCATCGACTTTGTTTCGAAACCAAACCTTGTTCATTTTTGTAAATAGCCTCCATTTATAATGACTCTTCGCTCGCCTCGATTGACCTATAATAAAGATAGGATGATTTGATTGTTTTTTTAGAAATCTGAAACTATTCAAATTAACTGACACTGGCTACTTTTCAAAATTCAAACGGCCATAATCGGTTCTTTCCAGAATAAAAATAACCTTGAGTAGTGTTTATTTTTTATTTATTTATTTCGGTCTGAGACCGATATGGCCAATTTGGGTCCAGGGTCAAGTTTTAGAATATTTCAAGTTTCTTTTTATTATAGTTTTGGCGTCGTACATGTTGTACATCTTGCCAGTATCAAGTATTTTGCATGAAATTAGCCCGATCGGGCCTATAATTTCAAGTCAGGGGCTATGGTAAAGCGGTGGCAACTTTAATATAACCTTCAAGGACGTTCGGTGCGAACGACGGAAAGTCCATGTATAACACTCAATTTTGTTTTCACTACACTTGTGCACATTCACGGAACTGAATTGAATAAGATTCCACCAAAATTACACAATTTAACCGGGTTTACAACATAGTTTAACGAAAATAAAATTGGAGCACGATATGTTGTCTCCGCTTTCCCGCTGAAAGTCCTGAGTAGTGTTGCCGGATGCCGGATATGACATATTTCAAGTAAACCCATTGGCTACGCGTGTCGTTGGGTTATTGGTTCATTGAATTATAAAGTATGTAAAAACAGGATTTTAATTTTATTGTTGTTACTACATACATACAAAATATTTACGGGATGTTTTTATGTAACATGTTTTACCTAATTTGTTTCTACGGAGCTTGATATTATGCCAGTGATTTTGACTGACTTGTTCACGAGGTAAGCCTGCACCCGGAGTGTGAGATAGATACACAAACTATTACGTTTGCGTTAACGCGTAACTTGCTCATAAATTTTCTATACAATTTAGGTGTAAATTTACGCAAAAGTGATGGTATCGTTTTTTGTATTTAAACGAGAGAACCATTTTTATATACCTACTAAAGGTACCTACTAGTAGGTATACTGAGATCAATGTAAAGAATCACACTACGCCATCTGAAAAGACTTAGGGACACGTTTTGCGCAACTAATGTAGTTACCGAAATCACATTTTTTTATTTACTATTCCTGCATTAGATTTTTTTAAATTAACCTGCACTGTTCCAATTTTGAAAGGTCAAAGGCAAAGGTTTCCGCCCATCTCCCTCCATATGTCGTGGTTTTGGTCTTACTCCGGTTAAGTCATCATCATCATCCGAGCGATGTTCCCGGTTGTATACCTACCTACCTCTCGGGAGCCCGGGGTCCGCTTTCCTATTTTTACGTCTCCACTTCGCATTCCCAATCTGCCGCGGCCGGGCGAAGGCGCCATAGCAAGACATTTTTTCCCCACGTAACTAGCCGGTTTTCGTAAAACGTGACCGTATCGTCGTACATTCAGTGCAACATCTTCATCTCCGTGACACGCAGCTCTTGCTTAAGTCGCTCAAGCTTTGGCCACGCCTTACTACCATACAAAAGTACAGGTCTATGATCGTTATAGACCTAGGTACCTGTCCCTTCAGTTTTCCGACATTTTGGGGCCACACACAGATGACACCAGTTACTTCTCGCCACTTAGCCCAAGCTGCCGAAATGCGAGACTTGAGGTCGCAATCGATGTTGCCGGCTAAGTGATTGATTACCTAAAATTTAATTTTAACATCCTTGCCATTGCCAACAATTCACTCAAAATGAAACTATAACTTGCAACTGAACTGCAATCAAAACTTAATCGAGTCAAAATGTATGTACCTATTCAAAAATATGTTAACGTTATTTGTCAATACTCCATGTTGAAATTTAAGATCGACTGCAATGATATATTTCTATGACGTCACTAACTTATAGGTATGTGATGTGTAGGTATTGTAGTTTAAATTATCGCATAGTAATTTAAAATATTATTGCATGAATGAAATGAAGGCAAAAATATATATTATAGCATCGTCTCCATATGTGGTAGTTTACTATAATATATTATAGCACGGCATATTAATATTTATTATAGCTACGTGTATGACGGGCGTGACTAATAAAAGTAATTAAACGCTTAATTTTCACATTTTATTTATTAAATTTCATGATAATACAACAATAATTAGAAATCTACCTTATTTGACAATATAAGTGTCATCCACAATTCCCTACACTAGATAGGTACCTACACTAAAACAGAATATAAGTATCCAAATTAGGTACCTACCTACTTAAGTACATAAATCTAGCTACCTAATATAATAAAATGCTTATGATTTAACAAAATATTAATATTTTAGGCATTTTAGAGGTACTCTTAATTGTGAGACGGATCAATTCGATTCGACTGGTAAATAGAGCAGCGGGCGGCAGCGCGGCAGGCAGCGCCGGCGGAGGTACCGAGAGAATCTTATCAAAAAAATTGCTTAGCTAGATGTCAAAGTATGTAGTGTAGTTTAAACCACTCTACTAATTTACTACACTAAATTATAAAATCACAGGTCTGTTACGTGTCGTGTAATGCAAGTAAGTAGTTCATATATACTTACCTACTTAAAATTATTAATTGTAGGTACCTCTACGCTCAAGTATAGAAAGTAAAAAAAAATAAGTTCTATTAAATGATAGATCATCAAATATAACACTCAAGCAACTCGAGCTAAGCCGGTGTCAGCTAAAATTTTCTTCCTCTCCAAATCAGTGACAGTCACTTCGTTGCTAACTAGATCTTTCAGTTTTTCTATTGTGACTATGTGATCCTTACAAAATGTAACGATTCTTTGGCAAGCTTCTCGCATGATATCTTCAGGTACAGTCAGCACAATCCGCATGAAATTCGGGTAGACAAAACACTGAAATGGAATAAAAATCACGGTGTTAACAATATTTGCATTATTTAGTGTGAATGTAGTTTTCTTATCTAAAATATAAGTAGTGTTTATATACTACTTATATTGTTGTCTTCTCACAAAATACGTCCTTCGAAAATCGTTTAATTAAAAGCTATTTACGTTAGATTAGATAAGATTATGCTTTATTGTACCATAAAATAAAAATAGAAGCAACGAATAACAAAAACTTAACTTTTTTTTTTGTTATGGCGTCTGTATAGCGTAGGTACGCTAAACAATTCTGCCAATGGCACGGGTTCAGCCAATAACAGAGTTTGGAGAATGATCGGTAAAAAAACAAACTTAAAACTTAACTACCTACTTAATAACAAACAATGCGACATTGACATAAAGTGACACCCATTTCTTATGGCCTATTATTCTTCCAATGATACGTAACTAACTTATTTTGTATGTATTTTGTGATGCTGATTAGGTAGGTACCCAAAACAATATTCAGTGCGACGCATATACGTCGCATTGAATCGTTGTCGTTGCAATAGGCGTATGCCTGTTGCGATAGTCCTACATAATGTAGGCCTTGTATATTGGTAATAATTAATTAAGTATGATAAACATACATACCTGTCCAGGCAAACAAAACACAGACTGCTCCGCCACTAAACGCTCTACGAATTGCAGTTCGTTTTTAAACGCTGGGAACATAGACATCTTGATTTCGATCATCATGTACATAGCTCCTTGTGGCATTACAGGACGAAGACCTGGTGCACGTCGCAACTCTTCATAAGCTAATTTTGCTTGGTTCTGAAAACAAAATACAGAAATTACATATAAAATGCAACAATCGATCTTGCCAAGATTACTTGAGTAGGGATAGGTAATTACAAAACAGTTAAATCAATGCAAGTTCCCACTTACCTCTATGAAAAGGAGTACTTCATCAAAAAAGCTCTGCGGTGTGTTAGACAGAATAGATGGTAAAGCTCTTTGTATTACCGTATTAGGTCCTAATATTCTATTGGACAGATTATTGAGACCCTTTCGCACTTCTTTTCCAAAAATGTTATTTCGGTCATGAATTATCAGCCAACCCATTCGCCATCCAGGAACTAAGAATCTCTTTGTGAGGCCGCCACATGTCAGAATAGGAACATCTTTTGAAAGGGAAGATAATGCATGAAACTCATGACCAGTAAAAACAAAATGTTCATATATTTCATCGGCGATGATTGGAATTCGATTTCTTGATGCTATATCTAAAATTTCATACAAGTGCTCCTTGTCGTAAACTGATCCACATGGATTTGAAGGATTGATAACGACAATAGCAGCCGTGTCGTCATCTATTTGGTTTTCTAAGTCTTCTAAATCAACTTTCCATTGCAAGTCCGGCTGCAAAGAGTTGGAAATTATCAGTATAATTTTCAATCAGTAACATACAATATTGAAATACGTTAAGTTGTAGGTCAGGTTTTTTTTAAATTTGTCTCTATGTTTATTCGCAACCTTTAGTCTGGAATCTACGCAGTTAAAGATAGACTTATTATAAAAGTAAATATGCAAATTTATTTCATAAACTGGTAGGTCCACAACTTGTTGATTCTAGAAACTTGTCTCAGCGCATATTTTGTATTAGATCAATAATATCGGTGACGTTGTATTTTCCATTATAAATATAAATTAAGTTTCTAACAAATAAAAAATATTTCATGATACATTTTATAAGTCAATAACTATTTATAATATATTTTTCTTACCAGCAATTTGTAGTATTTTATGGATATATTAAGTCCTTCTGCAAGCGTCTTGTAAATCATAAATCCTGGTCGTGGAACAAGAATATTTTGTCCAGAATCAGCTAAGACTGTCACAGCGAGTTCAATGGAGTGAGAGCAACCGCTGCACAGGATTACATCTTCCGCTGAGATATCTCCTTGATGAGCGCTGTATTCCGCCACCGCTTGCCTAGCCTCGAGATGCCCTTTTGCGGGGCCATAACTCCGACTTGTACTCAATTCAATACTCTCACGAACGGCCTCCAATACTTGCTCAGGGGGATTTAGATTTCCAAAAATTGTTGGATCACCTAAAAATAAATTAAATAAATTCGTTTTTATTCCAATGTATTATTTTTACAATCTGTAACAATTAGGTATTTAGTCGTAAAAAGATGGTGAAATCAAGATCCTGTTAACCTTGATTCATTTTTTAGAAAACCGGTCAAAGTTTTAATCTACACAAATACCTATCTACCTAACCCCCGATGGAAATGTCAGCTAATAAAAAATATTAGGTCGATGTAATTTATTTCTTTAGAGACAGACAAGTAGGTAAGTTTCCCAAAAAATCAAAAGGTATAACTTTGCTGTAAACTAAGCAATTGGTTTAATTTAGTATTAATGATCAATTATATATTCTTCAAATATCCTACGACCTATTCTACAGCATAGATATGAATATCACTGACACACTACCTGACACAGAATACAGTAGGGAACTTTCCAGAATCTAAACTTACATAACGTTATTAGCTGGCTGTTGAAAAGTTTTCATAGCTGTGATTTGAGTTGGTAAACGAAGATCGATCAGTCGATTGAATAAAGAAAAAAAACTGTATGATCGATCCAATGTTCTTGAATTAGGGACCTAATGTCGTTAATCAGTTGTGATCCAATTGGTAAACTCCCTCATTTCATTTGAAGGATTGTATACATTTGTCTAGCATAGTGCGACAAAATGGTAAGTAAACAAAATGTGATCCAAGACTTATTTGGTAAATAGAGTGAGATCGATCTACCAATTATTTAGTCATGCAATCGCTTTAAAAGGGCACTGTCCTAGCTTTCAGGTTAAGGTTACCTTGGCATGCCTAAAGATTATCGCTTTTTGTTTAACTACTAATTTAAATGGAAAGTTAGAACTAGGCTCCGGTATACCATAGTTTATCAAGTAGTTTGTACACCGGGTTTAAGCTTTCTATCGGTAAACTAAAGAAAGGGACATTTCTTTTCTTTGTCAGAGAAGCTCGAAAAATTCAGTTGATGGTAAATTCTATAATAAGGAATTGGTAAATACCTAAAAATACACTCACCCATAGACAGCGCAATCAAGGGCTTGTCAGGATTTGGCTCAACTTGCAGGTTCTCGACAACATCCCTTATTAAGTTATGAGTATTACGCGCCAAAGTAGAAGCGCGGATGTCCCACGTTTGGTTGTCTCGTGACCGGCGCGACATGGGCACAGAACTTGCGGAATATTGAAAGCTGCGGCGACACTTAAACTTCAAATGAGAATATTGCTCGTATTTCGATTCACAACAGTTTTGTATCGGAACTGTGGCGTTGGACAAGTACAAGCCCCCAAGTCCCCGCGGAACTGGTTTCATAATGTAGATGAGATGCCGGCAGGCTAGCTGGACCAGTCTGTTTATACTTAATACATACGAACGTACTTGACTATCAACGATGTCTCTATGATCACCGTCTCTAGCTAACTCAAGTCCGATTTCGAGAAAGGTCATAATCACGATTTAGAAGCCTTCTGATTTTATTTTAAAATGTTACGAAACTCTTGCATGCACCCTACTATAGAATTTAAAGATTGTTGTTGTTTTTCTTTATGCTATAGTGGAAAAATTCAAGTATCTTGTTGACACTGAAGTCGCCTGTTTACTAACCGGACAGACTGATGCATAACATAATTAAATACTTTGGTGCAACAATGCGTCATACAGTGGTCATAACATAACATGACAAAAAGTATGTACTTTCTACTATAATTTTTAAATGCATGATTTAAAAGATTAAACAATAAGTGAAGTGGAAGAACCCAACAAGTAAAATAATGATTACAATAAAATGTTTTACAAGAAATCCTTTTGAAATGCTAATTAATAATAATATGTTTATTTAAACACAAATGTATTCAATCGCACTGAGCAGTAAATTTCTACTAATGAAAGAAATATGAAGATTTGTGTATTGTGTTGTTTGTTTGTTACTCTTTTGCGTAAAAAAACGCCTACAATCGCAATCAATAGCTGCCTAATATTGATCGTAATTTTTTGATAGCAATTGACATAGGTTATAGTTGCAGCCCTAAGATAACACTTTAATAATTCCCCATGACCTCAAGACATATTATGTGAGAGGAACCACACGGAACACAGCTAAATCTATACCTATCCATCCATAAAATACTTTGTCCTGCCTGACTGACTGATGTATTAACACACAACCCAAACCGCCGATAGTAGAGAGCTGAAATTTGGAGAGTGTGTTTCGAAATACCTACGGGATCGGGACTCGGATGAAACCGCGGGAGACAGCTAGTAATAAATACAAACCTTTGATGCAAGCGAGCTCTGTTTTGTTTCGAAGGTTAAACAAGTCCTTAGCCTTAGTGTTTACTTCAATGAATTCAACTTGACGTAAATCGCATTTTACTATAGTTATTCACATAATATGGTTGATTTCCTCGATATGAGTGTCAGACTGTTTTACATAAAGTAAATAATATTTACTTAGGTTAAATATTATCTAATTATTATATTGCGAAACTTTTTATAACTATTTTGCTGTCCTGGGTGTGGTAAATCATAAAAATATGGAGGATTAAAATTTTAGATAAGAAAGTAATTACGTTCCCCATCTATCGTTGTACCTATTTATAAATAATAAAAAATAATAAAAAGCTTATTTACTAAAAACTTTACAAAGTTTACCTTAGCTCGTTGCTCCTTATATCGTTGTTAAGTTTAGTTTGCATCAATCTAAAAACGGCATTGTAACTATAATAAAAAGTATTATAATTCAGTTGAAGAATGCGCGGTCGTATAGAACAGCTATCAAAAATTACCAAAAGTTGTCAAATAACAAGGTCCAATGAATTACCCTGTTTGAGACACTTGTTTATGTGATCGTGCGTGATGTGATCGACCGCATATTTCATACGTACGCTGTACGTTCCGTATTACATTACATCACCAATCACAGATGTAACTTAATGATATCTTTATCTGTGTAGCCAAAACTTAACCCCTTGGGTCTTATTTTCGTTTCCACTAAAGCGGAGCAGAGCGGACTGTAAAATGGCTCTTTAAATTCATAGTGCTCGAAATCTCTTCTCCACATATACATAAGTGTAATTGACGAATCTGTGATCCGCTCCCCCCAGCTCCACTTTGGTGGAAATGCTACCTAAGGACATGGTGACGCGACGTGTCTACCTGACGCAAAGGTCGAATGGTTTTTTTTTGTAATACCTAATTAATTATTTGAAGCTTTGAAAGAAACCTACCATCAAGTTATTTCAAAGAATACAGCTGTATTCAAATTTAGGATGGTTTAAAGCCTAAACATGAATTAAGCAGCTGGTAAACAGTGTCCGACGCAGTAGTATTTCATTAAAAGAAAACATAAATCCTCGGCCTGAAATTGACAAACACCTCTTTACATTGTAGGACGATGCTTGCACACATGCGTACAAAATCTAGCCTTAATCACAGTTTACCTAGAAGTTGGCGCCTCGGCTAAACAACAAGCCTTGTTGTAATAAAAGCCTGCCATACTGCGAGTGCTGCCAGACAACAAATAAATCACCTATAGGTACACAATGGCATCATGCCATACCTATACAATACATATCTACATATTATTATTTTTGTAAATGGCGAGGCGGGACTCGTACCAGCATCTCTCAGTTCTTATGACCGAGCGAATTAACGTTCGTCCACCCTCGTCATAGGAAACCACTCCGTAAAAGCGAATGCATGTTAGCCATATTTCTATGATAGCCAAGTGCAGGCTGTAGCAAGAAATATAGCTACAGTAGGTACGTAATTTAATATTATACATTTAGAAATACCCAAATCCAGAAACTTTGTGGGAATTATTAAACCCCAGTTCTGCGTTCACAATCCGTTTTCAGCAATATTGATCAACGATTGAGCGATATTCTAATATTATTTAAATATGTTTTTTTAATACTATTTACCTGTTTAATCGTAGTATAACTATCGTCTCGTCACTCACTTACTATTCTATTTCAGTTTAAAATTTTACTTATTTATTATTTTTGACAAAGTAAGTATAGGTACTACCTATGTATTACAGATGCAGCGTTTAATTGATTCTCCTTTTAAATGATCGATCACACAGTTTTTAATGATCGATTTGAGGATAAATTTATTTTCTTAATTAATTGATTCTTTATTGAAGGTTAAACTTATGTAGTTACCAACTTTCATTTATTAAGGTTGGCCTCAATTTTGTCCAGAATATCTGCAAGGGTATCAAAAACTGATAGTCAAAAATATTCGGGGAATACGACAGAGATTTCCAGATGGTACTTATAGGCTAAACTTTTAAGTACCATTCATTTTATTATACCATACCCATCACAGATACCTTATGTAGGTACTTATAAAAATACCTACCTATCATTTTATTTAGGTAGGTACCTATTAGGGTAAAATTTGTATAATTTGATAAGATAACCTACATTACTACAAAACCGGTAGGTATGTTCGTATATACCTACCGGTTTCTAAATAGGTACCTACATAATAATTTAGAGTTACCTATAGATAATTAGGAACTTTGTAAAAAAATACAATCTTCGTCGTGCAATTGTATTTATTTCATGATAATCAATTTCCAAATTCGTTATCGTAAGTCAACTATTTACTGCATTTTAAAATTATTTCAAGTTTTTTTCAAGTAGTAGAAGAAAAAAGAGCTAGCTAGGTCTTAAAATTGACAATAAAAAGCTCATAACCAAGTAGAGCTACTTTATACTAATATTCTCCAATAAATGGTTAAAAAAATGAAATAGGTACCTATTATATTTACAATTATAATAAGTTAGTTTTGAACGGCTAACGTTTTAAAATTATGAATTTCAGAAATGTACGAGTAATCTTCAATAATTTTGAAGTATGAAATGTGTTGTTCGCAGAATGTAATAATCCTTGCACACGCTTCTTGTAACACATCTTCAGGTACTGTCAGCACTATACGCATGAAGCCACTGTAGCTGAAGCACTGAAAGTTATAGAAATGTAAAGTTAGAAAGATCTAAAAAGATAGATTACTTAGATACATAAATGCTTTAATCTATACTAATATTATAAAGAGGTAACGTTGGTAACATGTATGTATGTATGTATATTGAGGGTAATCTCCGAAACTACTAAACCGATTTCAAAAATTCTTTTACCATTAGAAAGCTACATTCACCCTGAGTAATATAGGCTACTTTTGATCCCGATATTCCCACGGGATCGGGACTTATAGTTAATATAATTAAACTACATCTTACAAAAATAAGACTAATACCCACACAGAAAGCTTAAAAGTAAAATTTGTACAAATGGGCGATCGTACCTACATATTTCAGTCAAACAGTAGTGGTGTAGTGATTTAAGTCCCTATAGTTTTGAAAATGGACATGGACTAAGCGGAACGGATAAATTAGGATTAATTCCAAAAGATGACAGATTGAAAAGAAATGGTTTTATTGTAGAAAATAGACCTGTACCTAAGAACTTGTAGGAGAGAGTCTCAGTTGAAGCGGATTTCGTTAGTTAGCGTTACTTAGCAATTAGCAGCGTTCTCGAAGATATTGAGGAGAGGAGCGAACAGAATTTTAAAGAGAAAGCATATACTCATATACATACATTCCGGTGAAGGCGGATAAACAACCACTTGAAATTAAGGCGAAATTCAGATATGTGACCGATCATATTTTTTTGCTAAGACCAAATATGAACATAGGATACTAAAAGATACACCTATTCGTATTTATTTACTACTTTGGCTTGCATACTTCAGAATTGAAAAATGATCTCGAAAAGCCGGATTCCCACCGGACTATCCAGCGAGTTCCATGATTGAAGCCCGTTGGATCGCCTGGCGTAGTTCTGACCAATTTAGATACGAAGAGTTCCAATATCAAAATTCGATCATCTTTTATCCGAACTTGAATCTGTATTATTCAAAATGTTTAGATATTTATACTCACTTGTCCAGGTAAGCAGAGAACTGATTGTTCAGCAAACATTTGCTTAATAAATTGTAATTCATTTTTAAGTGTAGGAAACAGAGACATTTTGATCTCTACCATCATATACATCGACCCTTGTGGCATTATGGGACGCAATCCAGGGGCTTTTATCAACTCACGACATGCAAGTTTAGCTTGTTTCTATAAAAATACATTTTAAGTTTCAGAAAATTATGTGGACACTTTATCTATTACATACATTGAAATAGTATAATGTACCAATTTATTTATTATCGTTATCTATATAACATTATTATTCAACATAAGTACAAATATGAACAATTAAAATTTTCTATTTAGACGTAGGGGGTAATAATAAAATCATCTTACTTCAATAAACAACATCATGTTTTCAAAGTAAATATCCGAAGAGCAACTCAATATCTTTGGTAGAGCGTGTTGGATGAGTGCACTAGATCCGAGAATCTTACTAGGTAGGTTTGCCAATGCTTTACGAAATTCCTTTCCTATAATGTTGTTCCGATCATGAATTATAATCCAGCCCATTCTCCACCCCGGAACTAAAAACCTTTTAGTCAAACCACTGCACGTGAGAATTGGTACGTCTTCAGACAAGGTCGAAATTGGTGTAAACACTTCATTAGTGAATACGAAATATTCGTATATTTCATCCGCAATTATTGGAACTTTATTTCGGGAAGCTATCGCCAATATTTCTTTAAGATGTTCTGCACTGTAAACGGAACCACAAGGGTTCGACGGATTGTTTACGACAATAGCCACTGTATTATCGTCTATTTGGCTTTCCAACGAATGTAAATCAACCTTCCATTTATCGTTCGGCTGAAACAAAATCACGATGGGTTTGTAATTCGTTCGATTATTGTTATTAATTTTATTACTAAAACCAATCACAACACACACAGTATTTTTGTAAGGGCAACACAAATGCACTTAATGTAAGTAGATACGATATTAAGGATATTAAGTACCTACAACAATGAGGAGGAACACTAACTTTTTATCCCGGCAGAGGGCGTTAGTCGGATGATCTTTGGTTTGAATTAAGAACTGTCAAACAGGTGTTTTTGACAACTATCGGCGCCAAATTGGCCATATCGGTCTCAGACCGAAAAAAAAAACTCGGCGTTTTCATTGGTGGGGGACCATCATCAAAAAAAAAAAGATCATCCGACGCCAGCGCCATCTGCTTTTAGCTTTGCGTGTGGCACCCCATTACCTAGGTTCGTGTCAGTAAAATCAAACTAGATCTAGTGGTCAAAGTCACAAGTTTAGTAAGGTAATGTGCATTAGTCAGTACATAGCAATCTTCAAGTAAAATAAAGAAGAAAATCCTAAAAAGTCGCTTAACATACCACAATAACAGCTGCGGACTGCGGAAGCGACAAAGTTCAACACCGCACGAAATAGTGTCACTAGCGTAATACTACTTACTTGTAACTACAAGTAAGTAGTGTGTTTGGTGGAGGGTTAGACAAACTTGGTGGGTGTGTAGGTGGACCTATTTGTAAAAAACAATTTGAAGGAAAAGATCCTAACTCTTCACAAATTTTTTTTTTATGATTATTTTTGTGATTTTCTATTTTTTTCCCAAATTTTACCTCTTTACCCCTACAACTTTTTTTTGTACATGTTTTCACTTTAACTTTTTATTTGATGTTAGTCCCAGGTGTATCCTTGATCTATCAAAAGCATTATTAATCCAAAATAATGAGAAAATAATTAGTTATGGGCTGTCAATGTTAAGAAAATAAAAAAATGTTGTCCGAAAGCTCAACTAAACATCGTTTTAAAAAAAAAACTAATAGTGATCGAGGAGTTCAAATACTCTTAAAAATTTCTCTTGACATCCCTACAACGGTGTACTACATGTAGCATAAAAAACTACCAACTTGTCAAAAACAAGGTTTATGGGGAAAATAGAGTGAAAATTCAAAGGAAAAATTACACATTTTAATTTTTTTTAATAACGAATTTTGTTCAAAAATTATAGTTCCAATACATAATGTGCGCGACAGGTAGAGCCCATGAAATGGGGCCAAGTCATCTAATCCACGAGTTTGTGAACTCTCTAGTTGAGAACGCTCTGTCTAGGAACTCTCTATTATTTTATGGGCTCTACCTGTTGCGCACATTATGTATTGGAAATAAGGGAGATGTTTTTGAACAAATTTTCACTCTTTTTTTCCCATAAGCCTTGTTTTTGACAAGTTGGTAGATTTTTATGCTACATGTAGTACACCATTGTATTAAGGGATGCCAAGAAAAGTTTTTAAGAGTAGTTGAACTCCTCGATCACTATTAGTTTTTTTTTAAAACGATGTTTAGTTGACCTTTCGGACAACATTTTTTTATTTTCTTAACTTTGAGAGCCCATAACTAATTATTTTCTCATTATTTTGGATTAACAATGCCTTCGATAGATCAAGGATACATCTGGGACTAAAATCAAATAAAAAGTTTAAGTGAAAACATGTACAAAAATAAGTTGTAGGGGTAAAAAGGTAAAATTTGGGAAAAAAATAGAAAATCACAAAAATAATTATATTTTTTTTTGTGAAGAGTTAGGGTATTTTCCTTCAAATTGTATTTTAGAAATAGGTCCACCTACACGCCCACCAAGTTTGTTTAACCCTCCACCAAACATCCTGTATAATGGGTTGTGCGTGAAATCTGGTATTTTAATTATAGATTGTTTAAACAAGTACTTAGCACCTACTTACCAACAAATCGTAATACTTAATTATTATTCCCAAACCTTCTCCTGAAGTTTTGTGTACAGCATAGCCTGGTCTAGGGACCAGTATATTCTGGCCAGCTTCAGCTAAAGTAGTAGTCACAATATCTATGGCATGCGAGCATCCGTTGCAAAGTATGACATCATCAGCAGTCACATTTCCCTGGTGCTTGCTGTACTCTGCGACTGCTTTTCTCGCTTCGTAGTGGCCTACAAGAGGCCCGTAACTGCGACTTTCTTTCACGTCCAAGCTTTCACGGACGGCATCTAAGATTTCTTTTGGAGGCTCTATGTTCCCAAACCATGTAGGATCACCTGTAGTAATTTAGAAAGTTCAGTTAAAATCTAAGCTAGTGTTTAGACAGTATCGATCGAATTAACCGATGGTTTATAACATAGGTACCAATAGAAAGGGGAATGTACGATTTTTCCGGATTAGGTTTTAGTTTGAGATCTTCAATAATTTCTCTTATGGGATTGTGTGTGTTCCGCGCGAAGCTCGAAGCACGCACGTTCCACGATCGAGCACTGCGTGAATATCGCGACATCTTACCAATGCTGCGGACTAACTGATAATATTTTTTTTACTAATCAGAGTGCACTTTTGTAGGTACGGTTAGTCACAATCACTGTCATTCAAAAGGTAATTTTATAGTGGTAATTTATTCTGATCTGGGGCCTTACTCTCAGCTCTAAAACGCACAGCTATTAACGACTTACCGTAAATTGGGGCTATTTGGTACATACTGTGTACATATTTTTATGAAAATATATAATTTTGATAAGTAATCTTAGAGATAATCGTGTCGTAATAACTGTTTTTAACAGATATTAACGGTAACTTTCCTTAGTGGTATTTGCCATTCGTATACGCAATGTAATTCCAATGATATCACGTTTTAAAAATGCTGTTCCAATTATCGCAACAATGGGGTTATCCGAAACTTATACTGTACCCACATTATATCATTTTTTTTATTAATTAACATCCCAGTTTATACAAAAGGTAAAAGCATTTTATTTGAAATACCAATATATTATTTATTCAGAGGAATAACAACGCCAACGACCTTGAAACTGAAAATCCCTGTCGGGCTCATCGAAACTTGTTGATTATTTCATGACGGAATGTTGTAAAACTTTTTTTTGTGTATGGATTGTAGGTGACATTGTTTCCTACATTTTGGTGTAGTTTTAAGCCAAGAACCTCCTATTGGTGCAAAGCCTATCCAAATTTTAGACAAAAAATGTCTGATTTGGCTAAAATGTCGATAGGCTTCAATACGTTTCGACATATTTGTATGGAAACTGCACTAAAATATCGAAAACAATGGCGCCTACAATCCATACACAAAAAAAAGTTCTACGACATTCCATCATTAAATAATCAACAATTTTCGATGCGCCCGACATGGATTTTGAGCTTAGCAGGTATAGGGCCCTTAAGTACCTACAAGAGAATTAGTTTAGCAATAAAATTTAAAATAACCAATAATAAAATTAATAGAAGGCAACTTCAAATTATTGACACATCTACGGCTCTACAATAGTTTTTCGTTATGCAAGGCTGCAAAGTTTGTTTTTGCAGCGAGTACTTGTATTGAAACCTGAGCTAGCGAAGCATTCTAGGATTGAACCACGAGCGCAGCGAGAGGTTCAAATATAGAATGCTGAGTGCGAAGGTTTCAAAGGTACGAGATGCAAAAAACTTTGCTCTCGAGTGAAACACACAATTTTTCACCTCACTACAGCGAGGAAAACACTAGGTGCATTTTTCCAGTAGAAAACTCAATTCGGGATTATGTACCGCTTGCAGTAACTCTGCAGTAGGTAATTGTTTAATTAATATTTTCGTAGCTGCTGTACTCACTCATATTTAATGAAATTACGATTTTCAAAACAAAGTAGGTATGGAAGGTGAATTACTAGAGAATATTTTTTTATTCAGTCCAGTGCTGCCATCTGTGCAACTATTAAAAAAAATTGGTAGGTATATATTTTACCTCTCTTCTCAACCTATACCTAATATTATTTCTTTTTCGTAAGGTAGGTAGTTACATTTTTATACGCTTTAAGTAGCGAAAAATCATAATAGATGATATGATTCCTCGTATTTGTAAATAATAAAATAAGCAAACAATCTCTAAATCGAATAATTCATGAAAAAAAACCTGCTTGATACTAAAGATAATAAACAATAAATACGACATTGGCAGATGTGCAACAATACTTCGTGGTTCGATCCCATGAAAAAAAAAAGAAATGAGGTTTCGGTTGGCGCATTTTCAAAAGACTTGCTTTAGAAAAAAGTATGGTGAAGATAGATTGGAATTTTAAAATCACTTTCTACGCTAGCGCGCAAAATGCGATTTTGCACGCAGATATCTGCGTACAAAACAAATGTTTCCGAGGTTGTGAGGTGAAAAGTTACTTTATATGACCAAAAAGTCACCGTAAAGCAAGTTTTTACTCTCTCGGGCTTAAATTGAGTGTTTAAGCCCAAGGCATTAAAGTAATTTAATTTTGAAACGTTGACATTCATACGGCCATTGTCAATTCCATAAATGAAACTAGCCACCTGGGTCCTGGACGTGAAACCAAAT
Source organism: Idaea biselata (assembly GCA_958496205.1). Taxonomy (NCBI): domain Eukaryota; kingdom Metazoa; phylum Arthropoda; class Insecta; order Lepidoptera; family Geometridae; genus Idaea; species Idaea biselata. Next base: position 20,987,276 of record OY292397.1, read on the forward strand.
TTTTTTTTTTTCATTTTTTTATGGTCTATTTGGTCAATCTATGATTACAACTCATGCAATTTTTATCAGTTCTAAATTGCACATGTAACCGCCTGCAATTTAAATCTGAGGGCTGAGAGTAAGGCCCCTGAGAGCATAAGTAAGAAAAACCTGCAGTAGCGTGATCCAAACAGCACGATCTGCATCAATGGACAAATCACGCTCTTCCATAAAAAGTGTCTTATTAAACTCAATTTTTATAAATAAGGTGGAATAATAACTATCTAGTTACCGTATTTAATTATAACCTTAATTGACAGAGTTAAATAAATAACAGTGTCAGTAGGTAAGTAATTCAGTTTCTTTTTCTATCAATCGTTGTTAGAGGTCTCATTAAATTTTCGCTTATATAGATAATAATATCGATGCTGATCTAAAAAAATCAACCCTAATCTTTGATCATGATTTACCATATTGTATGTTATGTAGGTAAGTATAAGTTGTAAGCATAGAAGAGTGCCGTGAGCCGCCAACTACTAGGTAAACTGTAATAGCATGCTTACGTTATGATATAATATCTAGGTGGTGGGTACGTAAAAGAAGAAGGTATAAGTACTAACTAACCTACTTCGTACCTAAGTTTAAGGAACGAAATCCATATTATTTTGGTACCATATTGGTAATATGACTTACCTATGGCGATGACTAGTAGCTGTCTGTCATCCCAACCATACCCAGAAAAACCTTTACTTGTATGGGTTTAGGTATAGGTTATACCATTTTAAACTTACAAGGTTTTTTTCACTACAAATATTATTAAACAACGGGTATTACCGAGCGGGAGAACTGGGAATTTTGAGCTCTGTTAGAAAACAAGTTTAAACATGGTAAATACCCCGTTGTTTAATAATATTTGTAGGTAAAACCAATCTAATCTCTTCTGGCATTCGCCTACTACTTTCCATATTAAAGTATAGGTTACATTTCTGGTTATATTTCTGTGCCCTGACGCCTGGCCTGCACGCGGGCGCAAACACGCATGAGCATGACAATAAAAAACCGGCCAAGTGCGAGTAGTACTCGCGCACGTAGGGTTCCATACCACTGACACAATTGTGGTAGGTGGCTTTTCTACCGGCCGCAGCGAGGTTGTCGTTAGCTCCTCTTCCGAGGAACGAGTGGTGAGCGGCTTCATTGCTCCGGTACCAGTGTGGACAACTGGGAGTGCCATTTTGGGCACGTAGCAGCTCTCTTTTAGAGAACCGAATCTAGCATTTGGGGACACGATCGGTCTAAAACTAATCCCTGGCGGTTACTTCCGGGGTTGCCTGATGGTACAGCGGACTCCTCTCTTTATACCCTTGCTGGTCATAGCTGGGGACGCTATAACATAATATATGCGTAGGTATTAGAGAACTGGGTTTGCGTTATCACAATTGGGTACGGAATCCTAAAGTGAACACTAAACCAACCAATCCGTGAACGCAACGCGAACGTCAAGTCTATCACTTAGATGGCGCTAGTGGTAAAAATACATCGCGGTATCGTTGCGTTTTTATGTGATTTCATTAATCACGTTTGTTGTATGGAAGCTTCTCTTAAATATTTGATTTTTATTTTTTTAGTATTTTTTGTTGTAGCGGCTACAGAAATACATCTTCTGTGAAAATTTCAACTGCCTAGCTATTACGGTTCATGCGATACAGCCTGGCCCCTGTTTCATAAAGCTGACAATCCGACAGGCGCGACATATGTCGAGAACCGACAATTTTTCTGTTTCTTAGAGCCGACAGGCAACAAAATTGTCATGGTGGAAAATTTACAAATAAGTCAAATTGTCGCGACAATTTGTCATTTTTCTGTTTCATAAAGTTTTTGGTGCGAAAGGTGACAGGTAGGGCATGAATCCCGGGATCCCGGGATATCGTAATCCCGGAATCTCGGACGCAAAAGTTCGATATTATAATCCCGGGATTGAGTGATCCGATATCGAGATTTGAGCAATTTACTATTTGGGTATAAATTAAGGTTTTTAGCTATATTTTTCCTCATGGAATGATTGAATGGAACTATTAAAATTAAACCCAAATTAGTCTACCCCTGAGGAAGAGATCTGTAAAGATTTAGAAGCGTAGGGAATTGGTAAAATGTTTAAAACAATAAAAGTAACGTGATTCATTGCAATTTTTAAGACAAGTATTTTTTATACAAGCTCGCATGAAAATTTTTTCTGCTAACATTATTTTAGTGGTGCGCCTAGAATTTGACGCGAAAGTTTAGACACTTTCGGGTTTAGGCTATTTGTCCGCCACATTTCCAAAATGATGGGGTGGGTGGACGACCCTCGGGGTAACTTATTTACGTAATGAAACCACTAGAGTCTTAAATATATTAAATATTTTATATTTAACACATTCTTATTGTATTAAATTCGCTTTTTTAACGATATCTAAAATCCCAGTATCAATCCCGGGATCCCGGGATTGAGCTCTTAATATCGATATCGCCCCGGGATTGAAAACCTTCCGATATTGCATGCCCTAGTGACAGGTGACAATTTGTCGGGAAAAACTTGACAATTCTGCTTTACGGAAGAAAATTGTCGTGTCATATTGACATATTTGTAAAATTGTCCGACATTTGCGACAGGTAAGTACCATTACCCTTCTGTCTCGGAACCCGACATATGTCAGCGACATAATTGTCGCGTTTTCTTGACATATGCCGCGTTTATGAAACGCGTTCGACACAGTGCCGGATTTATATTTTTTATGAGTGTAGGCCACTTTATTTTTGCCGCCCTTTTATGTACTATCTACATACTTTTCTGAAATAATTATTTTTCATTTGTAGTAAAAAAAGGACTTAAAGTTAATAAAAGAATTAATTAGTCATTAAGAAAGAGCGTAAAGAAGACACAAGTGTTACAATTTTTTACGGATAAAAACTTATGGCATAAATATTTTAGGCATAACCGACATTCGGCATAAACATTTTAGCCATAATACTTATTACGCATATAAATGTTTGTCATAAATATTTTACGCATAATACTCATTCATTAGCATTACGCATCAAAATGTATGGCATAAATACTTTATCACAACTTTGTTTTATAAAGTCAGTAAGTTTTTTTTAAGTGCACAACGTTAATAGAATTTTGGCTAGTTTAACTAAACTTTGAAAAAAATAACTGTACCTACGGAGCACCCCGACTAGGATAGGTAAGGTTAATATAAGAACATGATTACACGCAACTAGGGCTTGCATTATCCGTTAACTTTTGGCTATCCGGATAATCCGGATATTACAATTTCATTATCCGGATATCCGGATAATTCAGATAATTCGGATAATTTTTGAAATTTAATAAAAATAAGAAAAAAACCTTACTACAAAGTTTTAATTAATAAAAACAAAAGTTTTTAAAACATCCTATATACGCATATTATTATTTATTTTCTTACCTCAACGTTTCAACTACGCGACCCTCGCGACCAAGACCATTGTAACATGGTTGAAACGTCGAGATAAGAAAATAAATAATAATACGCGATTAAGACCCGAGAAAATGTAACTATGTTAACAAACCGTGTGAATTTACAAAGTTTATATACGCATATATCGATAGTTGAGAGATCTCGGTCGGCAATTTTGATTTTTATTTCGTATTTCTAATGGTGAAAGAATTTTTGAAATCGGTCCAGTAGTTTCGGAGATTACCCCCAATATACATACATACATACATACATACATACATACATAATGTTACCAACGTTATTCTTTATAATATTAGTATAGATTAAGCTGTTGAAGCATTTGCTGAAACTCTCGAAAAATAAGTGCTTTTCTCTGCGGTAGCCGCTGTATCGAAGCTGCTGAAGCTTCTCTCGAGAACTCAGTATGATTCTTGTAGGCACCCTCAATATTACATAAATCTTAAAAATATTATTGTTATTCTTTAAGAATATCTGAAGGTCAGCAAATTTTTGCAGGATTTATTGAATATGAGCATATGCTCCTGCTTAGGATCGCCAAAAGGAAGTCGATACAATGATCCTTACATAATGTGTGTTATAGCTTTTTGGGTGAGAAAATTAATCATGCTAAGGAATCTTGGAGCACAAGCAATAGTAGAAAAAAGTAATTCGAAACTTCTAAATCTGTGATACCATCGGTGACAATTTACACTATTCATTAATTCACGTTGACCTATTCTTGAGCCAGATCTATTTTTTACTAGCCAGTTACCAGGTTGTAAGAAATTCTGTATCTATTTGACAAATGTTTTGGGTACTTCTGTCGGTTCAACCGTTTTTAGTCGGAAAGTCAATAAGATGTTGTCTTTGTACCACTAAGAACACTGGTATTTTTCAACAGGGTTTTTAATCCAGGACTCTTAGTTGAATTTTGTCTGTTCCGGTCAGGTATTATAACGTAAAAATTACGAGAAAGCGTTTGATCGCGTCAAACATGATATCCTGTTGCAGCGCTTGATCTACGTTGGTTTGGATGGCAAAGACAGACTTAGATTCATTAAGAGCTTGTATTGGAAACAAAGGGCTGCGGTCCGAGTCAAGGACTTAAAAAACAGAACTATTGAAAATACGGCGTGGAGTCAGACAGGGCTGCATCTTATCTCCCCTGTTGTTCAATTTGTACTCGGAGGCGATAATATCGAAAGCGCTAGAAGAATATGAGATCGATGTTAAAGTAAACAGAAAAAGCGTGAACAATTTAAGATATGCCGATGACACTGCACTTGTAGCCTCATCAGAGCTGGACCTGCAAATATTACTAGACAGAGTTAATGAGTACAGGTTGAAAGCAGGGTTGAGTATGAACGTGTCTAAGACTAAATTTCTAGTAGTATCAAGGAACTACTTCAATCCCAGAATCACTGTCGCAGGTTCAGATATAGTGCGGGTTCCAATGGTTAAATTAGAGGTATTTATACATTTGGTTAATAAAAAATGGGATGGCGAACAAGAAATTCGTACTCGGATTGGAATTGCCCAAGCAACCCAGTCAGTTACGCAGTCGCCAATTATCCATAAAGCTCAGAGTTAGAATACGCCAGTGTTATGTGTGGCCAGTAGTAATCTACGGTAGTGAAGCCTAGACTGCGAAAGTCAATACACAAGGGTTCCTCGAAGCTTTCGAGATGTGGTGCTACCGTAGAATGCTACGTATTAGCTGGACACAGAAAGTCTCCAACGTGCGGGTACTCCAACGTGTCAGAAATGCGAGTGGCATACTTGGGTCAAGTTTTACGACACGAGAAATACGAGCTTCGCCAAATAATAATTATGGGCAAAGTCGCAGGCAAGAGACCCGTTAGACGAAAGAAGTCGTGGTTGAGAAACATCAGAGAGTGGCCAAACATTTCCAGCTTGAAACAACTTTTTCGCTTGGCACAAACCGGAACAAGTTCGCTGAGCTGACGGCCAACCTCCAGAGGTGGGTTGGCACCAGAAGAAGAAAAAGAATGGATATTATTAAAGTGGATTTTCGAAAGAAATGAATACACGACACCGATAAAATAACTAAAAACTAAAATACTAATGAATTGCAATAATTGTCAACTTTGGATAATTCTTGCATTGTCTGTGATTAAGCCAGCGAGCGAAGCGTCTCTGCTTCAAGTCTGGCAATATTTGTTTTCTGTTACTGTTGGTTAATTTGTTACTTCTCCGCTACAGGAGGTTTTTTTTTAATCGACATTGATGAAACTTGAAACACAGATTCTATGAGCCTCTACAATTTTTTTGTGGCGGGGGATTTTAAATTGGTCGAGTATTTCTCCCACAAAGGGGGCTCCTTGATATCTCCCCTCTATGAGATCCGTTTTCAAAGATTCTTTTTATTTATAAGGTATTTTATTTATACCTACCTTCAAATTAGTCCCAGAAAAATATGATGAAGATCTAATTAGGATCTTCTGAATGATGAACAGGATAGCTCATCCAAATACAATAGATTGCTCACTTATCAACTTCTACCTCTAGAATAAACCCTTTATCCACAAGAACAACAAGGTACTACATAGAAGTCGCTCCTAATACTACTTTTTCATCACAAACTCTTCATATTTTCATCTTCTATCACTTGTTTTTTAAGGTGTCTATGTAAAACCTATGTAGGTACTCCTAATAAAGTGCTCGCGATGTGCGCAGAACTACCAGTTTGTACGTGTAAAGTAATTATCTGAAAAATCCGAATTATCCGGATAAAAAAGTCAACTAAATCCGGATATTAATTTTGACGGATATCCGGATAATATGGATATCCGTTATCCGGATTGCAAGCCCTACACGCAACGCTTTGGCGAGCGAGCGTTGCGAGCGACCGCTGCCGCGGTACGCTAATACTCTAAAGCGCCTAATACTATAAATAATAAAAGCGTTGTCTATAGAAATAGAACTTTATATGAAATAACCATTAAGTATACTTAATAGTAACTTATTTATTTCAAGTCAATCTTGTATAAAAACCTTAAAACTAGTTATGACTGAAAATCATCGGTCCGGTGACCACAGCGAGTATCCGTAAGCAGATTTTTTTTTTTTAAAAACATATTTTTAAGTTTATACTCTAAAAAAATGCTTTTTGATGTTATATGTCATGCATGATTGTTATGCCATAAAAATATTATGCTTAAAATTTTATGCGTTTTGAGTATTATGCCATATTTTTTTATGACGAATGTTTATGCGTTATGTGTTTATGGTTTATGAGTATTATGCGTTAAACTTTTTTGTTTTAACGTTTTATTCCTTTTGGGTTTATGACAAAAAAGTTTATGTCAGACGGAGGAGACCTTTATTCAAACAATTTCTTTGACAAAAAGTTAACTTGGTCGCTTCGGGCACAGCTATGGGCGTCCAAAGAGGCAGGGATGTGATCAACCACTTATGACACACAACAGTCACTCAATTTTTATATACATAATAAGGCGAACCATGAATGTAATAAATTTTACTTTTTATTATGATCTCTGTAAACCCATGATTATGAAATAAATGAATTATTATGTTACGAAGCTTTATAATAGGCCCATTAAGATCCTCTGTAGGTCTGAGCTTAACCGTACGGGAACGAAAGGTTTTAGAGACCAAACGTTTTCATACATTGGAAACCAACAAAGTCATTATTTTTAATGTTTTGTCCTTGGATATAACATGGTTTGACGCCCCCAACAAAACTGCATACCTACTCAAAATTTAAAAATATGAATCTTATTTTTCAAAATTCCTATGAAATGGAAGTTCAAAATACCGTACACTGTGTTACGCCTGCGCTTTTCGCCCGCCCGCGCCGCCCTGCTCTGCTGTTGTATAGGTTTCGATAGGAAAGAGTTGCTATAGGAATTTATTTAAAGTATGAAAACCAGTGGGCATGTGGGTAATTTTATCCTCTGAAATCGAGTGACCGTCCTTTGAAATCTGCCGCCCCTAGGCCGCGGCCTATACGGCCTTGTGATAAATCCAGGACTGGTTCGACAACTAAAAATATGTCACGGTTTCACCTATCGCTTTTAAACAAAATTGTCACGTTTATGAAAAAGTCTAAGTGTGACAATTTGACAAAAAAGTCAGTTCTTGACATAAAAGCTAGCTGGTCTGGCACTTACCTGAACGATAAGTGCCAGACCAGCTAGGCAACTGTAATTTTTTTCTACTGCTGAATAATTATTGTGTAAGATTTTAATAGAAATTTATTGATGTTTTTATATTTTTGCCACTGTACTAATTTCTCTAATTTTGTTGAAATGATGACTTAAATATTACTTAGCTCCTAGATATTACTCATTAGACATTATATTGAATATACCTACTTATAACTTAACTGTGCATGCCTCAGGGGTAGAATATGGAGACTCCAAAACGTAACTTTAAGATCTTTGTAACCTATATTCTGTACAAAGAAATAAATAAATAAATAAATAAATAAAAGTCGGATTGTCGGCTTTATGAAACAGGGCCCAGGGTGACAGACGGACAGACATACGGACGGATGGACAGACAGCCAGCGAAGCCTTAGTAATAGGGTCCCATTTTTACCCTTTGGGTACGGAACCCTAAAAATGAACACTGGACCAAATGAAACCCGTGAACGCAACGCGATGGTTCCATTGGCGCCCGTATATGGGCGCTAGGGTATAGGTACCAGATGGCGCCAGTAGTAAAAATGTGAAAATCAATTTTGTTGTTTGGGGGGGCCATACAAATATTTATTTTATTAAATTAGGTATTAGTATTTATTGTTTTTACCTACCACATAATAAATAACAATAGAGGAAGGGGTGTGTGGGCGTGGCGCGTGTGCCATACATCAGTACAGTTGTACTGACATCACCTCAGTCGCTTCATGTTTGCTAACACATTGTGACATTGATACATTGCTATGCCCTTTCTACTAATTGTTATCGATTCCGTGGTTTTCACCCATAGTTTACATTACCCTTTGGGTATAAAACCCTAATAAGTTCACGCAAGATTTACAAAACATATTTCGAAACCATGAAATGCTGTTAAAAGGTACTAGGTACCTACTTAACTGGTGGGGCTGGTGGGGAAGTTGAATCCACCAATGATCAGACAACCAGTTTGTTTATAGACTCTTAAAAGTAGACCAAGGCATGAAGAGTCAGAACAAAGCCTTTTCAGGGACATAAAAACGTTAATAAAATTTTAACGATATACCAAACACCCTGTTTAATACTAAAATAAGTTTTAGGAACATGAAACCTTTTTTTTGAAGAACCTAACTTGAAAATGTCACACGCAGTCATTGTCAAAATTAAATGTCAATGCCAAAAACAGCTGATTTTGTTTGTGATTGACGAAAGTGGACTGGTTGATATTTTCTCTTTGGCTGCGCTTGATGAGCGCAAAATGAGGCGATTTAACTCCATTATTTACTTCCAAAAACATTATAAGTACCTCAGGCACACGAGTACTAAAACAGCCGCTAAACAGGCCACATCCAGCCCGGATGCTGTTACGTATTGCGCGAAAATTGTTAAGTAAAGACATGATCAATATTGTAGTGGCTTATTTTCGTTTAACTTCGATGAAAACTAACGATTTCTAGTAGTGCTTTTCCTTGTGCAGTCTTCTGGTACTTTGTATTTAATTTTACAGATAGACAGCATGACTACGAAAACTTTTTGGCAACACTTTTGTTGACGAAATCAATTCGATCCCCTGCTATTGTGTTGAGAGCTTTCAACGTAGAGGTAGCTCGTATTCAAGACCAGACGTCGGATACTCAGACTGCGGCTTTCAGACTACAATTTTGGAAGGACATAATAAATAGTATTTTCAAAAAGAATCAAGTATTGCAAAATGTTCCAGCAAATCCTATTGCTCAGGAATTATTTAAGGTAAATACATAGGTACATAGTCGCAGACACCTGGCCCCTGTTTCATAAAGCTGACAATCCGACAGGCGCGACATATGTCGAGAACCGACAATTTGACAATTTTTCTGTTTCATAAAGCCGACAGGCGACAAAATTGTCATGGTGGAAAATTTACAAATAAGTCAAATTGTCGCGACAATTTGACATTTTTCTGTTTCATAAAACTTTTTGCGTGACAGGTGACAATTTGTCGGGAAAAACTTGACAATTTTGTTTTATGAAACACAAAATTGTCGTGACATATTGACATATTTGTAAAATTGTCCGACATTTGCGGCAGGCGCTTACCCTTCTGTCTCGAAAATCGTATTTTGAATTTTGAAGACGTTAAACTGTTTTGTTCCGTATTGAGGTTTTTATTTTTTCATTTTTTTATTACAAAAATGGTTCTTATATCGAGCAGCGAAGAAAGTAGCGACGATGAATATTTGGAACAAATTCAAACAAGGAGCCAAAGACGTACATTTAAGTGTAGAATTAATTTCTCCTTCACATTACTGATTTCTGCTTTAAAGAAAAATTTCGGGTATGTAAAACCACGGCTCAATTTTTGATTGAATTGAATTATTTAAAAGAGTAGAAAGCTACATTCGCCCTGAGTAAAACAGGCTACTTTTGATCCCGATATTCCCACGGGATCGGGACTTACGCGGGTGAAACTGCGGGACGCAGCTAGTACATAATAAGTCGGACAGCCAAACTACCTATATAACACAAAACTGCACAACTTAATTAAGTATGTAGGTGCAATTAATATTTTTCCTTTTTTAAAGTCGGTTTTTATTTTTTTCTGAAATACTTTTATAAACAACAATACTAGCTGCGTCCCGCGGTTTTACCCGCGTAAGTCCTGATCTCGCGAGAATTTCGAGATAAAAGGTAACCTATGTGTTATTCTAGGTCTCCTATCTATATTCCAAGTTTCATCGCCATCGGTTCAGTAGTTTTTGCGTGAAGGAGTAACAAAGTGACATACAGACATACATACATACAATATTTCGCGTTTATAATATAAGTAGGAAGTAGGAATAGGAAGTAGAATAGGACTATTTGCAAATAACTTAAAAGTTGACAATTGTCGCCGTTTTCTTGACATACCTATATGTCACGATTATCCGACATATGTCGGAGAGACATAATTGTCGCCTTTTTCTTGACATATGTCGCGTTTATGAAACGCGTCCGACAATTAAAAATATGTCAAGGTTTCACCTGTCGCTTTTAAATAAAATTGTCACGTTTATGAAACAGCCTCAGCGTGACAATTTGACAAATAAGTCAGTTCTTGACATAAAAGTCGGATTGTCGGCTTTATGAAACAGGGTGCTGCTGTTTTCTAACTTATCTAAAAGTACTAGTGACCCACCGGCTTCACTTAGAAGATATAACGATAACTGTGTAAACCTATAAGAAATTCCCCAAATGCATATTTTAGTATGTTATGCACTCACTTATAATCTAATATATAAAATTTCCATGTCACAATGTTAGTTACCATACTCCTCCGTAACGGCTTTACCGATTTTTACCAAATTTTATATGCGTATTTAGTAGGTCTGAGAATCGGCTACTATCTATAATTTATAAGGCAAAACAACGTTTGCCGGGTCAGCTAGATAATATAAATATAATAATAAATAGTACGTCCCACTCTTGCTTCAAACTTATGGTAATTCAGAGTAAATTAAATAGAGTTTTTGTAGCTATGAAAGATGGATAAGACAAGGCACATCTAAAACTTCTCATTAGTGACACATCACTGGTAAAAACGAAGATCCAATATCAGTTAGAAGTCTGAAGAAGAAGAGACTACTTAAAGTATAAAGTTTACATCTACTATTTTTGTTCACAAAATAAATTAATGTTAGTTACTGTACCTATTAATTTATACAAATTATCTTGTTAAGTTACTACTTCAATTAAACACGACATTTAATTTAAAAAAAAACAACATAAAAGGTACTACTTGTCTTAATTTCAGATCTGCTGTTGTTACTCTCTTCACCGTCGCCACCTAGAGAGATTGATTACATCCAGAAGTGGTTTATTAACAACAAAATACTTTAGAAGTTTAGATGACATTGAGAGATACGCAGAAGATTCAGTCTCTCCAATATATTACTTGTTGCTTGGAGTGGCAGGACTTACCAATGTACAAGCAGATCATGCAGCCTCACATTTAGGGAAAGCACAAGGAATTGCCAACATCCTTAGGTAAGATAGTTACAATTTAACTAACCGAACTATACCAAATTGGCCTCAAACTTCCTAGACATCTCATGTAAACATTCATCATCTTACTTATAAGATGGTGAAACTCTTAAGTTTAAAACTTCTGAGACTACTAAGAAGCAGCAGCCACATAAAGCAATCAAAGTTAACAACAGAAATAAATATTTATTTTTAAGCATAAATACTTGCGACCGGCGGGAATTAAACCCGCAATCTTCTGCACTGTAGTCGCGCCTTCGCCTGAATCTATCCAATTAATTTAGTTGTTGAAATTACAGGTCAATCCATGTCTCAAATCAACATAAGATTACACTCATTCCAATGGAAACTCTGATGAAACACAAACTTAGTCAAGAGGATGTGTTAAGAGCTAAAGATGGCTCCAATATGAGAGAAGCAGTTTTTGAGATTGCAGCCAGAGCTAATAGCCATTTGGAAAAGGTACCTATATTGACTTCTTTACTTGGGATAAAAAAATTGCCTGTTATTCTTGGGCCTTTATTGACCATATGAAGTTTCATTACAATTAGTTCAGCAGTTTCTGCTTGCAGAAGCAATACAAACATTCACCAATGTATTAGTAATATTATTTGATTATGTCCGTTGTTTAGGTTGGGACTAGATGGCGCTGTGTGCCGCCATCCAATCTAATATTAAAAATACCTTAACCCATATAAGACATTATCTGTTTTTGCCTTTGATATGTATTTGAGATATAAGATTAGTTGTTGAGTCTGGGTCGATTCTAAAAAAAATAACTTGGGGTCGTATTCAACCCCTTGGGCATACTCGTATATGGGTTAAGTAGTTAATTTGTATATATTTGTTACCTCTTCGATTGATTGGATGAAAATTTGCATTGGGATAGTTTAAGTGATGGAGAGTGATATACTTTAAATCTCGATAATCCCGCGGAATCGAGATAGACGGGTAAAACCGCGGGGCGCGGTTTCACCCGCGTCTATTACAAATATTTTTCTTTACAGGCACGAAAAATCAAAGTTCCTAAAGAAACAAACCAGATACTCCTACCAGCAGTTGCAGTTAATGCATATCTAACTAAACTACAGCATTGCAATTTTAATATATTTGATAAGTCACTGCAAAAGGGAAGTCCTATTCTGCCTTTCTCTCTTTACTTTAGCAGGCTTAGAAATAAATATTAATAATAAAAATAGCTAATCCTGTTGTAGTTGAATTATAGAACTAGTCTCGCTTATTATGTTGAATTTTTATTAAAAGACTAAACTAAAAAAAACTGTTTTTTTTTCATACCTAAACTTATCTAAGTTCTACCCAAATGAATAGTTAACTACAAACGATTAGATATTCTAATAACTATTTAGGAAAATAAAACCATAACTGTTATTATAAATAATAATTGCACTGTTTACTCTCAAGCTTATTCATGCAAAATAAATAGATTATGACAATGAGATTCAAGCAAACATTTTGGCAACTTGAGTAAGTACCTTAACTAACCACTATTAGCCATTAACATACACTACACGCAATGCTTAGTTCCATACATACCAATTATGATTAAGCTCTGTACCTTCAGTATTATAACAAATTATCATTAAATCAATTCAAAGTGTACTTTTAAGGGCTCGGTCACAGTAACGGGAATTGCCGTTAATTATCGCGTTGATCGTCGTTGAACGTTGGTGTAGCCACTCTATCAACGCGTTAAAATTATTGCAACAATAATTGCAATAGTTATCGTGATGATATGCATTGACATTTCCCGTTACTGTAGCCGGGCCATAAGTGATAGACAATAAAAACACTTTAAAAATCATTTGTCGTATCAAAAATAGTATTGAAGCTTTGGTAATTAAATCTTCCAAGTTCTTTGGTTAAATCTAATGTGTGAATTAATCATAATGTTGCAATGAGTGCCATTTGATTTTAGCTTATACTTAAGAACATAATAATTACCTATAACAAATTAAATCATACAAAACATAAATAACAAAACTTTATAAGCAAGCATCTTTTTTAAATGAGCATTTTTTAAATACAAAATGGTATATTAGGAAACTTAAATCTTTACTAAGCTGCAGATTATCTCATTAAGTATTATTTAACTGTATATAAAAACAAGATCAAAGTAAACAAATTCATTTAAGAAACACAGCCAATTAGATACTAGGTAGTTTGATAAACACATTTTGGAATGTAAAATTTCACAAAGATAATATCAGATACTTAATTAAATCTTAAATAAAAAAAGCTATTTTAAGTACTATGGTATCCATCACAATGAACTCGCTGCATGATATAAAGCTGCAATACAAAATGTAAAAGGTATTTTTCACTCAGAGGGAGATAAGTCTTTTTCTGGTTCTCCTTCAGTTATTATTTGCTGGAGTAGATCATAAATAGGTTCAAATGCTTTTCTGCATGCTGCATTGGTAGGGATGAGGTAGTCATGCATGTCATGATGGCTGATAGTGCCATCATTCTGAATGAAACCTTTGTCTATAAACACCATCTCCACTTTATTCATGTGTGCTACTCTCTCTTTCAACAATTGATTAATTTTGGAATTCTTCTCCCTTAATGCATTTGGATATTGGCCACGAGGAAGTAAACTCTGTAACAAAAAAACATTATATTATTAATAATTAAAACAAAAATTTAGCCAATAATTTTATACATTTTTTTAACCGTAATAAAAGACAATTAACTTACAGGTAAAACTATGTAAGCACTTGGGTGTTTATCCTTTATAACTCTTACAATTTCTAAGATGCCTTCACAAATCTGCTCTGCACTATGATCTACATTATTCGTGCCAACATGCACTACAATTACCTGGAACAACAATATCATAGTTAATTTTATTCAACATCTATAATATTGAAATGAAGTAATTTTCACTGCAGGGCTAATAATTTATTATAATTCCAGATTTAATAATAATATGGTTAGAATAGATATTTTTTGGATTATTCACCTGCTTACCTTTGGTTCTACATGATCAAGCTCTCCATTTTTGATGCGCCACAAAACATTCTGTGTCTGATCATTGTGAATACTAAAGTTAAGGCAATGTAAAGGAGCAAACCACTGGTTCCACACCTCAGTATGTTCCAAGGCTTGCAGAATTGAGTCGCCTATAAATATCACATCGCCTTCTTTTCCCTTTCCGTCTGAGAGAAATCTGTTATGCTGAAATAAATGCAATTAAGGCAAAAGTAAGAAATAAAATTCAAAACTCTAATGTTTTTACCACAGTTACGCTAGACTACGACTAAAATTGCCACAAAATCTAATGTTTTCTAAACACTTTTGACTAGGGAGAGCTCTAAAATATTGAATAAATTAATTAATGTAGGTAGAAAACATGCGAAAACTTACAATACTGTTCCATCTTCCGTCGCCTTCGGAATCGTGTTGAGGAGCTGGATTTGAGCAAGGATTCATTGTTGACGATTATTCTCTATATTAGTATTCAAACACCCAAACAATAGAAATAATACACGATTGTTTTACAAAATTGTTTTCCGAGAAAATGGAAAAATTACTCGGGCGTCTTATTTTTTGGTTATGTCAAAAACTGACAAAAAAATGTCATTGACGCTGTCAATGTCAAAACGATTTCAAAAACAAAAAATGTCAGGCCATTCACGCTCCGCTATGAAAAATAATTGCACAACACAACAGAGTCAAAATCATCAATGCGAACACATGCAAAACGTCCAAAACCAAAAGGAAATTTAATTAAAAAGAAAACAAAGTAACCTAAAAAAAAATTCTAAAACAAAACTCAAAAATTGTTGGAAATATTGTTGTAAAATCAAAAAAAGCACTGTAATTTCTATCTGATTGGTAATGGAAGAATTGGATGAAGTCAGTGCTATGGAAAACAAACATAGAAAGGAAAAAAAGGAGCTACAGGCAAAAATTCAAGCGCTGAAGAAAGCCGCAAAAAACGACAAAACCAAGAAAAAAGAACTTGTCTCAGAAATAGCACGATTGGAAAATGATTTAGAAATTAGACACAAGCAGGAACTTTTAGATTACGAACAAATTCACGGTGATAATGAAGTTAACCTTTCAGAACCTATTATTGTTGATGCCGAAGTAGATTCAGTCAAACAAAAAATGTCCAAAGCTCAGAAAAGAAGGGAAAAGAAGTCACAACAAGAGAAAGAACGAGACGAACAAATCAAGCTACAAGAGAAAGAAAACTTGCACGGTCCAAGGAACACAGAAACTCAGGCAATCAAATCAAGACTAAAACAATATAATTTACAGTTTTTCACAATTCCTTCTGATGGAGACTGCTTGTACAAAGCTGTGTCTCACCAGTTGCTGTTAACTAGGCAGTTAGAAGTCACCGTAGCTGACCTTAGAAGTCAAGTATCATCGTACATACACAGTAATAAAGACGATTTTATCCCATTTATGAGTGACACTGAAACCTTCGAAATGCTTACTGACCAACAATTTGAAGA
Source organism: Idaea biselata (assembly GCA_958496205.1). Taxonomy (NCBI): domain Eukaryota; kingdom Metazoa; phylum Arthropoda; class Insecta; order Lepidoptera; family Geometridae; genus Idaea; species Idaea biselata. The sequence goes on from OY292397.1 coordinate 21,003,380, forward strand.
ATACTGTGATAAAATTAGGAATACTAAAGTTTGGGGTGGACAGTTGGAAATAAGAGCTTTATCTAACATACTTAAATGCCCTATTCATGTAATTCAGGCTACAGGACCCGATTTTATTAAGCAGGGAGCCGAGTTTGATGAACCACCATTAAATATAACGTACCACAGACATATGTACAGTTTGGGTGAACATTATAACTCAACTATAGCAATAGCTTCAGAAAATGAAGATTAATATAATAGTAATCTCACCTAAGGCTGAATTATGTATAAATTAAAGTGAATATACCATACATTATAAATGTAATATTCATCTTTTTTTAAGTAATAAGGTCAACTTGCCGAAGACCGTCATCATCACCGTCTACCTTTCGATTTAGGGCTTTGTGGTATGGGTAATACGGACATATGGTCTATAAACCAAAGAGCGTATCTTGTTCTTTGGCCCATATACCAAATGTTTGTGTTGTCTATGGCCTGAAGCCCTAGTTTAGTTTAGTTTCGCTGAGCCTTTTCCGCACTTAGCCTCACAATTGGGTCATTGTATGTGATTTCTTAGAGGGCTTAAGATGCCACGGGAGCCTACCCTGCATTGGCGAATATCCCATGCTTTCGGACCGTGGTTTATCCTAGGACATGTCGGTTTCCTCATGATGTTTTCCTTCACCGTAAGAGCGATGTTAATAGCACACTTAAATTTTTCTTAAAGAAAAAGACATTGGTCCGCGGTCGGCCTGGATTCGAAACCACGACCTTCGGAATGAAAGTCGCGGTATTTACCACTAGACCAACACCGCTCATGCCTGAAGCCCTAAATCGAAAGGTAGACGGTGATGCCCCCTATTACGGTCTTCGGCGAGTTGACCTTACCTTTAGTTTTGAATATGTTATTTAAATGTAATATACATACACTTTTGGTTTATTAACTTTGCATTGAAGCAACCAGTCACTTGTTTTTGGGTCAAGCTCTGCCTTATTTATTATACTTGGTTTACTTATTTACTTTACTTTCCTCTATTTACTTATGACGACCTCTGTGACGCGTCTGGGGAAGGCCCGACTGCAATGCAGAAGGTTGCGGGTTCAATTCCCGCCGGGTGCAAGTATTTATGCTTAAAAATAAATATTTTTTCTGGTCTGGGTGTTTTAGTATCATATGTATTTACAAAATAAAAAAGTATATTATGTAGTGAATCCATTGTATAGTACCCTTAGTACAAGCCTAGTGCTTAGTTTGGGGCTAGATTGCGCTTGCGCAACATCATGCAATATTTATTATATTCATCATTTCAGCTGTAAGAAGTCCACTGCTGGACATAAGCCTCCCTCATACATTTCCAGATGCTTCGGTCATAAGTGGCCTGCATCCATCGTGAACCCGCGGCCTTAACTAAGTCGTCCGTCCATCTCGTTGGTGGACGTCCAACGCTGCGCTTTCCGATCCGCGGTCTCCATTCGAGAACTTTTCGGCCCCAACGACCATCTGCTCTCCGTGCTATATGTCCTGCCCACTGCCACTTCAAAGAGCTAATCCGTTTGGCTATGTCGGTGACCCTCGTTCTTCTACGTATCTCCTCATTTCTGATTCGATCCCGTAGAGAAACCCCGAGCATAGCTCTCTCCATAGCTCTTTGAGCAACTCTAAGCTTATTCATAAGGCCTATAGTGAAGCACCACGTTTCGGATCCGTATGTCATCACTGGCAACACACACTGATTGAAGACTTTCGTCTTAAGGCACTGAGGTATTTTAGACGAAAAGACGTTGCGGAGCTTCCCGAACGCTGCCCATCCGAGCTGGATTCGACGATTGACCTCTTTCTCGAAGTTGAACCTACCTAACTGAACTATTATATTAATACTTATAAATAAATTATTTACTTTGAGACCTAATACTTTGTTAGTTATTTTTGTAGCTATCACACTATTTACAATTACAGCCTTCCTGCCTGAGTAAAACCTGAAATTTCAGTGAAGCAATGTGTATTCTCACATTTACGTATCAAAGGCTACAATTATAATTAAATGGCAATGAGCCAAATCTTTACTTATTAAAATCACAACTTTTAGGTAAACTGATATGGGAATTGAAATAAAAAATAGGTTCATAATAATTTATTGAAAAACTGATAGATAAGCTTTGCATCAAACTAAGCAGATTGAAAACAAGATAAATTAATCAATTTAAAACACTGGACTGTTACTTACACTAATTGATAATAATAATAACACTCTGGTATTGGTTATTGGAGACTTAAATATAAATTAAGCACCATTTTGTGTTTGGGAGTCAGTTGGCGCGTTTTCATCATCGGCATTGTGTTTGTTGGGATCATCGGGTTTCATGGCTGGGAATAATAGAACCTCCTGTAAAGAAATAAAAAATATAAACATACTTATAAACATGCTTCCTCGGGGTAGCCTGATTCCCTAGAGGACGCGTCCCCAGGTGGCGGATAGGGGGATGCCCTATGGAGCGTCACACCTCCATAAGGTAGGAGGGAAATCAAATACCTCCCGCGGACCACAAGGCCGGAGATGGACACTCCGTTATCAAATCCCCTGCCCCGGGCTTCTCCGACATATTCGGAGCAGAGGTCGCGGGCAGTGCTGCGCGTCTAGGCTGGGGCATGCAGAAGAGTTGGCGGCGGATGAACCCCTAGTGGGTCAACGGCGGCGCTCACACCTCGAGGAAGGCGACAGTCACCCCATACACAACAGGTAGTTGCTCCCGATAAGAGCAAAGAATAAAAAAATAAACAAATCATGAATGCGAAATTTAAAAACATATTACCCCAGGAGGGTACCAGTAACACTGGAGAATCCCTCCCTGAGCATAGCTCAGGCAGCTCCTCGTATTCTGGGGGAAGCGAAATTTTGCGTATTGTGAACGAAGGCATGATTGGGGTGGACGGCCAGGCCCCTACATGTGTAAATGCGTCTGGCAGCGGAAACAACGGCAACAGCGACAAGAAACTGGTACAACAAGTCTTTCATCCGAGCTTGTTTACTAATACCCGAGCAGGGACTACAAACACAATAGACACAAATAGTGAAACTGATAAAAGAAGAAGGGCAAAATTCAAAACAACCACCAGATTGGCAAAGAAAGCCTAATAGGAACCTGAATAAAAGGAAGCATCAAAAAAGCAGCCCGTCTCCTGTAGCCAACAAAATATTGAACATGACTGGTGTACTCCCAGCAATGAAAACCAACAACAGATAAAACTTGTTGTCTCTGGACGATGATGGCGACACCCAACCACTAAAAGAAAACAAACCCCCACCGCTACTTCTATACGGAGTACAGGATGTTAATAAATTGAAAGACTCCATAGAAACAGTACTAAAAAAGTCTGAGTACCTCATCAAAATTATTAACAAAAGCCAAATGCGAATAACTTGCAACTCAGCCGAAGCCTATAAAGCTCTAATGGCACTTGTCCGTGAAAAGGGTATGATTGGACACACCTTTACCAGGAAAGAAGAAAAATGCTATAGATTTGTAATAAAAAACCTTCACCTCACAACACCCCATGAAGCAATCATAGAAGAAGTGGAAAAAACTGGGAACAAAGTCCGAGGCGAGATAATAAATGCCAAGTATGGACCAGACAAGCAACCGACAAACACTTTCTTCGTCAATCTAGAACCCAGCTCCAAGAACAAAGACGTGAAGAACATACGCAACATCTACAATACAACTGTATTAATCGAGGACCCAATAAAACGGAAAACGATAGTCCAGTGCACCCGATGCCAACAGTATGGACATACAAAGAACAACTGTCTAAAGCCTTATCGGTGTGTGAAGTGTGCTGAAGGTCATAAAACATCAGAATGCCCCAAAAAAGATCGCACAACCCCGGCAAAATGTGCATTCTGTCTGGGAGATCACCCCTCCAACTACAAAGGGTGTGCGGTATATACCGAGATATTAGCAAGGAAAATGAAAACAAAAACCACGAGACCCATGCAGCTTACACCCCAACCGATGACACAGCATCTATCCATTGATCGTACTAACACAACTGTTACAAACCCTACGACACATTCCCCCAAAATACACCACCACCCTGGAAATCGCTCATATGCCGATACATTGAAGACAAACCCCAATCCAAGCGACTTAAAACAAAGTCAGACAACAACAACTATTGAAGAAATACTCATTAAACAAAGTGCAAAACTAGACTTACTCTTACAACAGATAAGTACCTTGATAGGACTTATGACTACCCTCATGAGCAAACACCTAAAATGATGTCCCTAAAAATTGCAACCTGGAACCTTGATGGACTTAGCCCAAACAAACGAGAAGTGGAGGTACTAATAAAAACACATGCATTGGATGTAGTTCTAATATCGGAAACCCACTGTACGAACAAAAGTCGCATAATAATCCCAGGCTACAACGTATATCTTACCAATCACCCCGACGGCACTGGTCACGCGGGAGCGGGTCTAATAATTAAAAAGAATATTAAACATAACCTTCTTCCGGAATACCGAACTGAGAAAATTCAAGCTGCTACAGTTGCAATAGAAGATAAAATGGGACACTGCACCATATCAGCGGCCTATTGCCCACCAAGATGGGCTATAAAAGATCAAGACTTCTCCTGCTACTTCTCCAGCCTCGGGGAACGTTACATAGCTGGAGGGGACTGGAACTCTAAGCACACGCAATGGGGCTCCAGATTGTATACTACTCGAGGTAGAGAATTAAAAAAGTGTCTAGATTTACTGAAATTAAGTACACTGTCTACCAATGAGCCAACAAACTGGCCTACAGACCGTAACAGACGACCAGACGTGCTTGACTTTTTTATTTCAAAGGGGATATCACATCTTTACTTCAAAATCGAGTCCTGTCTTGATGCGTCTTCAAACCACGTGCCTGTGATTCTCACCATGAGCAGTACGGTCATAACGTACGACACAACAGACCGACTTTACAACAAAGACACGGATTAGGAGGAATTCCGCCGAAGCCTCGATAGCAATCTGGACCTAAAAATAAAATTAAAAACAGAGGACGAGCTGGAAGCAGCAACGAAATATTTTACTGATATGATTCAGCAAACTTGCTGGAGGTGTACTCCAAACACACAAAAAAAACTAAAATATCCCAATGACTTACCAAAGGAAATCAAAGAGAAAATACTGGAGAAACGTCGCTTAAGAAGAGTCTGGCATATTAGTAGACATGCTGAAGATAAAAGGCAACTGAATAGATCGGCCAAAGAATTAAGAGAGTTGATCAAAGAGGCAGAAGACAGAACACTACAAACACAATTACTGAACCTTACGGCTACATCAGCTACCAACTACTCCCTTTGGAAGTTTACAAAAAAGCACAACCAACCCCAACAAGCAAAACCACCCTTAAAATTGGAAAACGGTGATTGGGCTCGAACTAGCAAGGACAAAGCTAACACGTTCGCCAAGCATCTAGCTGCCGTATTTACACCAAACGCACCAAGAAGCCTTGCACATGATGAGTCTGATATAAACGACGTGCTACAACAAGACTTCGAGAATCTTAATCTTACTGGAACGATTCAAACCTCTGCTAATTGAAAGCAAAATAATACCAGAACATCAATTTGGATTTAGGCAGAAACACTCCACAATTGAGCAGGTTCACAGAGTGTGCAATAAGGTGAGAGAGTCCCTGGAGAAACGAGAATATTGTGCTGCTGCGTTCCTGGACATCCAACAAGCCTTTGACCGAGTGTGGCACAAAGGACTATTGTGCAAAATAAAACAAATGTTGCCACATTCCTTCTACAGGATTTTGGAGTCATATCTCTCTGACAGATTGTTTCGAGTAAAGCAAGATGATAGTTACTCTGAATTCCACGAAATTAAAGCAGGAGTGCCCCAGGGTTCGGTGCTTGGACCGGTGCTGTACACTATTTTCACGGCAGATATACCTGAAACCCCAAATGCAATAATGGCTACTTTCGCGGATGATTCTGCCATACTTACTAGCGAGAAAAATTCAACTGCAGCATCCAAAAACTTACAACTAGCACTCAATGGAGTTGATCAGTGGCTTAAAAAGTGGAGAATAACTGCCAGTGCCTCAAAGTCAACCCAGATTACATTCACCCTTAATCAAGGTAACTGTCCTTCAGTTAGATTAGGCACAAGTGAGCTGCCATACAAGGACTGTGTGAAGTACCTGGGCATGCACTTGAACAGAAAACTGTTGTGGAGAACCCATATCATAGCCAAGAGGGATGAAGCAAACCTCCGCTTTAGAAACTTGTACTGGCTACTTGGAAGGACCTCTAAACTGTCAATGGATAACAAAATCTTGATATACAAAGCCGTCATCAAACCAATATGGACATACGGGATTCAACTCTGGGGTTCTGCATCCAAAAGCAATGTGAACCTAGTGCAGAGACTCCAAAACTCCATGTTGAAATCGATAGCAAATGCACCGTGGTTCATTAGGAATGCAGAAGTTCATGAACACTTGAAAATAAATACAGTACAGGAAGAGATCACAACCGCAGAACAATCATATAAAAATCGACTTGCACAACACCCTAATCAGTTGGCCGTAGATCTGCTGATTCCAAGCACACTGAAGCGACTTAAACGCCAATACATACTGGATCGCAACATACAGAGATCATAGTGCTATGCCCACTGGGGACTAGCGCAACACGCCATTGCATACATACAGCATATTTGCTTATAGCCTTAGGGCTGATCGCAAATAATACACAGAAGAAAAAAAAAAAAAAAAAAACTTATAAACATGCTGTTGACTATGTATACTAATAGTATAAAGATTTGTGTGTAATGAAGTCTCCGACTTTACTGGACTGATTTTAAAAATTCTGTCACCAATAGCTACATTATCTATCATGGAGTAACATAGGCTACTTTTGATCCCAATATTCCCACGGGATGGGGACTTGCGCAGGTAAACCCCGAGACGCATGTAGTGTCACAGAATACATAAATAGTACAAGTATCAAATATTGATCCACCTATCTTTCAAAAATAGGTACTTACAACAGGATTAAGATAGGACCATAACATGTTTTTATCACAACATAATAGACAATGTATATTGTGCAGCTTTTATTAAGATAAACTTGACAATGACATGAATACCATTCATGCATCTCATGTGTTATCTATATGTATACATTAACCTTGACATTGTGATGCAACTATATGCAACTTGAACAATGTTCTTAGCATAATATTGTATTTTTATGTCTTTTTTTTTAAGAATAAAAACTTCACCTTGATATTGTTAGAGTCAGTGAGGAACATGGTCAGGCGATCAACACCAAGCCCCCAGCCAGCAGTAGGCGGCAAACCATACTCCAGAGCCGTGCAAAAAGCCTCATCAGTGGGTGGAGTCTCATCATCTCCTGCTGCTCGGTTCTTGGCTTGTTGCTCGAAACGCTCACGCTGCGTCGCCGGATCGTTCAACTCAGTGTAGGCATTGCATATCTCTTTCTTCATAATGAATAACTCGAACCTAATGTACACAAACACAACAATTAGTTTAAAAACAGCAAAATAATACCCTAATAAAATTTCTATACAAAGACACAAGGATAATTTAACTAAATAAATTCATCTAAGCTTGACTAAACTCATTTAAATTTCTATTAATTTTTGTATGTAGCTCAAGGCTATTTTGTTTAGAAAATTTATTTTCAAGGACCCAAAGACGCGAGTTCAAGCCTCGCCGCAAGTGAAAATTTTTGAATGCTATTTTTCCTTGAAAATAAATTTTCTAAACTCATTTAATTTACCTTTCAGTAAGTCCTGGAATATCTCTATGATATTTGGATAAAGGACTCATGATTTGTGGATGGTCCAGTATGAATGTTGGGTTAATACATTTTTCCTCAAGGAACTCTCCTACAAGTTTATCAAGTAGTCTCGCAGTTGTTCTTGGTGGTGGACATTCTACCTAAAATAAGAATGAATTAATCATGTTACTGCATTTTCAATGATTCTTAATAAATAGATAATTATTTAAGGATGACTTACTTGATGTTTCTCACACAGCTGGCTTAAAAGAGTATTTGTTTCAGTAGAATCAAACTTCTCAGGTGGGGGCAGTTTGACATTTAGAACTTTTTCCAAAGTAGCAATCATAGGGACTCTTGCAAACGGAGGAGTGAAATCAATTTCAACCGCTTCCCCTTCAGCTCCATCTGGATGATACTTCACCTTAAAGTAAATATTACTCATTATTTATTATTTCTTTAGTAATGTAATGATGATGATAACCAGATTTTGACTAAGTTATATTCTTACCTTGTAAGTACCATGAATACTTTTAACCATCCCTGAAATCATTGTCTCTGTGACAGTTATGAGATCATTATAATCTGCATAAGCCATGTAGAACTCACATGTAGTAAACTCAGGATTGTGAGTCAAATCAATGCCTTCGTTTCTGAACTGCCTTCCTATCTCATATACTCTGTCAAGTCCTCCGACAACCAACATCTTGTGGTACAGTTCTGGTGCTATTCTCATGAACAAATCCATGTTCAGTTCATTGTGATGAGTAACAAATGGTTTGGCTGTAGCTCCACCAGCAATCATGTTCATCATTGGAGTCTCAATTTCAAGAAAACCCATGTTATCAAGAAATCGTCTTATATAGGATATTATTTTAGCTCTTGTGTAGAATGTTTGTCTTACCTGAAAAATATGAAAATTATAATTATTACCTAATAATATTTAATGCTGTCTGAATAAAAAATTATGTTAATGTTTCGGTAAAAAACTTACTCTGTCATTTAAAATGAGATCCAGATACCTCTTTCTAAACCTAGTTTCCTTGTCTTTTAGCCCGAAATGCAAGTGTGGGAGCATGTGAAGACATGGTGAAAGAAGCTTGATGGTCTGTGGTATTATGGACAGCTCTCCTTTCTTTGTCTTGCCCGGGTGTCCCACACAACCAATGACGTCTCCTCTCCGCAGCTTGTCTGTATCGGTGGCAAACTTTTCTTCTGATTCATATAACTTAGCATTTGCCATGACCTAAAGTTATAGATCTTATAAGAAATATTTTCAAACATATTATGGAAAAGTATTAGATTAATAGAGTTCTTGAAATATTTCCAGCCATACCTGAATTTTAAATCCTTCTGCTCTCATATCATAGAATATAAGCTTAGCTCCAGACTCTCTAATAGAGTGAATTCTGCCAGCTAATGATACTGTCACATTGTTTAATACTTCACCATCGCCTAAATTATTGTACTTTTCTATAAACTCTTCCAATGAAATCGTGACTGTGAACTTATGTGGATATGGATGATCATCTTTGGATCCATTTTTCAATGCAGCCACAGCAGCGGTTCTCAGTTTATAATACTCATTGGGACTAATTTCCTCCTCTGTCGCTTTAGAAGTTTTCTTTTCGGCGGCCACAACTAACGGTTGCTGCGCCGTCTTTTCAGCCTTTTCTTTTATTTTTTGCTCTGCTTTTAGCCGGCGTTTAAGCTCACTAAAACATTTAGAAGAAATGATTAAGGAAAAATCAAAGTGTTTTAATAAAAATGCTCAGAAATAAACGCACCGTTTGCTAACAGAAGATGAGAATCTGGCACATCGCTGGATGACCAATTCATTTCTTAGCGTGTTGTTCAGTGTTCGAAGTAAATACATGGTTAATTCACACAAATACTCACTTTTTAGACAACTTTTCACTTTGCGCTTCAGCCATTTCGTTGAAGATTAGTTATAATAACAGCAAAAAGCTGATTTTTAACCTAAAATCTCAGAACTTTTGCAACGACTAGCGACACGTTGAAATCCATCTGACAGATGAGAAACCAAGTGACAATTTGACAAATGACATTTGATCATGCGTCATATTAAAAAAAACTATCGTTGTTCGTTCACACTTGCTATTCACGTTGCGACAGATTATCGTCCATCAGTCGTGGTCAATCAAAGGTTGGTTGGGTGGCCAATAGAAAAGATTGACAGCTCAATTTTGAAAATGGCAATATCTAATTTCTATTGACATCACAGCTGTTCGTTTCGTGTGATCCGTCTAGTTAGGGAAAATTGTAATTTGTTCATAAAGTGAGTTTTAATTGCATAAATCTTGTGGATAAATCAACAATAGATTCATTTATTCATAATTCAGTGCCTTATCGCCAGGTTGGCCAAGGATTTTTAATTAGTCACGTTTCATTTCTCTTGCATTCTCATGAATTTGCTGTGCAAGTCGCATGAAGCGTTTTACGATTCTGATGTTACAAGTTTGTCCGTTTATTGCAGGTACAATCTTATGTAGACAGCGTTGTTTAGATCACCTGTTCAGACTTACGATACTATGCCTCTTTTTGGTAAATCTCAGAAGAGCCCTGCAGAGCTTGTGAGATCACTAAAAGATGCTGTTACTGCTCTAGAACGAGGTGATAAGAAGGCCGAGAAGGCACAGGAGGATGTAAGCAAAAATTTGGTACGTAATCTTTTCAAAATGACAAACATTAATATGCACAGTGGACAACTTGAATAAGAGGTAATGTTTATGTTGACAGGTGTTGATAAAGAACATGTTGTATGGCACATCGGATGCTGAACCACAAACTGACATCATTGTTGCACAGTTAGCTCAGGAATTATACAATACAAACCTATTGTTACTGTTGATACAGGTATGTACCTACCTAGAACAAAAAACACACATTGGTAAGTTGACTGGAAAATAGTCCGAAAGCAGACTCATGAAGCTAGTTTTTCTTTGTATTATTTCTTATTGTTATTTATTATTCTTGTTTTTGGAACAATAAAGCGTTAATCTATCTATCTATCTATGGCCAATTTAATGGCATGGTGCTTAAAAATCAAATTTCTTTCTACTCTGCAAAACTCCCAGTTCATGGTAGGTATGTGTGTTACAAGCTTAACAGTCCTTTGATATTACAATGTAAGTAAGTACCTAAAGACTCCTTGACTATCAAAGATAAATTGAAATGTTCTTCACTGATTTATGAATTGTTGTGTTATTTATTTACCTACTCAGATTGTACTTTCAATATGAACTGTTTGTTTGATGCACACTGAACTTAGACCAGATTGAATCAACTTAGGTATATTTTGTATGCAGATAGTGCATAACTCTATTTCTACATAGAATCATGCATCTAAAGGCCTGTAGGTATGGATTAGTAACTCCTTGATGCTGAAACGAACTGCAAATTGCAATGAAACTTGTAATAGAAGGGAAGGTTTCTTAAACTCTCAACTGCTTGATCTTTAGGAGGGTTCATGTCAGGCAGGCCGCCGTAAATATATAGCCAAATCTATTTACAAAAGGTATGATGTCTTATCTACTGTGCTGACCCTAAATATTGGGGTTTAGGAGATGCCGGGCTCCCAAGAAGGATGCAACCGGGAACATCGTTTAATGGACCTACCCTGTTATCTACCCGTAAACCATTACGATTCAGTAAACGCCAATCTAGGTTCACGCTAGTCTTAACTCCAGTTTGTTCAATATTTCTCACCTGCATGTGATATTTGAGGTAACACTTTACACTTATTAGAACAAAATGATGTTTCAGAATTTAAACCGCATCGACTTTGAGGGCAAGAAAGATGTCGCACAGGTGTTCAATAATGTGCTTAGACGTCAGATCGGTACCCGGTCACCTACTGTTGAGTACATTTGTACCAAGCCGGAGATTTTGTTCACTTTGATGTCTGGGTAATTATTTTACTATATTTCTTTTGCCTTTGAGATGATTATGAACATTGTTATGTGAAAAGATAACACTTTTTTATTGGTTGCCTGGAAAAGACTGCTCTTAACGATAAGGCCAATTAATGCAACCGGAGTTTTAGGTTTATGTCTTTATTATTATTGAAATAATATTGTTAAGTGCACAAGTGTTAGTACAGTTAAGTGTTAATCTATCTTTTTAAAAAGTTCTATTAAATACTAGCTGGGTCCCACAGTTTCACCCATGTTAGTCCTGATCCCGTGGGAATTTCGAAATACCCTTTCTTAGCAAATGCCTACATTATATAAAGAACATACTCTTCAAATTTCAGCTCTTTACTATCAGCGGTCAAGGCTGTGCGTTGATCCATCAGTCAGTCAGGACAAAGCAGTTTATAGATCTACACATTATTATAAACGATGACAATTATGTAACGTTTGTCACTGTCTGTTAACTTTAAATCTTTATGTCACAGTAAAAGACAAATGATACATAGTTTATGCAGCTGTAAGAAATATTTTAAAGGGAAAATACTTCCCCAAAACACAACGCATAATAGACGCAGGGCGGGATTCGAACCAACAACGCATCTTTACTCAATCCGGGAGTACTGACTTTACCTTTGCGTTGTTAGTTTCAATCCCGCCCTGCGTCTATCGTGCGTTGCGTTTTTGCTTAAGCACTTAAAAAAAATGGAATGTTTATAAGATGCTATATATTATTTTGTTGTTTTCAGTTATGAACATCAAGAAATAGCGTCTAACTGTGGTACGATGCTGAGGGAGTGTGCCAGATATGAGGCTTTGGCTAAGATAATGTTGTATTCAGACGACTTTTATAATTTCTTCCGTTACGTAGAAGTTTCCACTTTTGATATTGCCTCAGATGCCTTTTCTACATTTAAGGTAAAGTATTACAATTATAAGTTACTTAATTTAAAACAAAATTATAGATGTGTGTTTGATCATTCAGATGATGAATGATCAAACTCATCATTAGAGATGGGCCGACTAGTCGGCAAATCATGCCGACAGTCGTCAACTAACAATTATGCAATAAAACTAATATTTAATTGAATTAATAGTACAGTAAGAAGGTGGATAGTCAGAAAAACGTATACAAAACACGTTATAGCCTACATACAGCATCTTAACATCAAACATCTAAAATGGCATAACTATGCCTCAGCTCCATGAATACTTTTATTTTTATTTCAACATTTTTTGGAAGTTTCGTTACAGCTATCGAAGTGCAAATTTATCCAAAAATACCAACACTCGCCGAGTGGTCATGATTAACCCAAATATCTGGGAATTATAATGATCTGCATTGCCGACTAGTCGGCAATTTTGGAACCGACTAGTCGGCTAGTCTGCTAGTCGGCAGAACCCCTAGTCGGCCCATCTCTACTAATCATACAAAAAAACCCATGAGTTTCTTGTGTCTTCTTCTCAAGTCTTGTTCTGAAGACACAGTAGATTAGATATAATAACTGTCATTTCTAAGAGATATCTTGCCAATATCCGAATTAATAAACGTATTTTGATTTGATTTGATTTGATTTGATACACATGATGGTAAGTGACGTTATGGTCTTTGTTATAGCCCCGTTACCGATTATAGGTGAAATTAAACTAATTTTTCGGTTTTAAAGGCCTCTAATTTGACCTAACAACTGCTATCAGACAGAACAACCGGGACCAACTTTTTAATGTGCCTTCCGAAGTACGGAAAAGCTCGAGAAAATGTTTTTTTACTACAACAATTTTTTTTTTTTGGTACCTACCCATCCAAGTAATCCAATGTTTCTTTACACTAGAGATGGGCCAACTAGGGTTTTTGCCGACTAGCAGACTAGCCGACTAGTCGGTTTTAAAAATGCCTACCAATTTTTAAACCGACTAGTCGGCAATGCAAATCATTATAATTCGGAGATATTCGGGTTAGTCGTCGTCAAACTTAAAAAAAAATGGCTGAGGCGTTTTCAAAAATAATAAAACAGAGCTGATTGATGTAGAGACATTGAAGGTGCGACCTGGTTGTGACGTTTTTTGACTATTTACCTTTTAAATGTACTACTAATTTAATAAATATTTATTTTACTGCAAATATTGTAGTTGACGACTAGTCGGCACAATTTGCCGACTAGTCGGCCCATCACTACTTTATACCAATTACAATATAATAAATAATTTAAGTTCGGCTGGTGCATCTAGGCCAATGAGCTCCTTAACATTTATAGCATGATTCTCAAGATTAACCATAACACTGCTGTTGTTACAGGAATTGCTAACAAGACACAAAATGTTGAGTGCAGAGTTTTTAGAAGCGAATTACGATAAGGTATTCAGTCATTACCAGAGACTATTGAACTCTGAGAACTACGTCACTCGACGACAAAGCCTTAAGCTCCTCGGGGAACTGTTGCTGGACCGCCACAACTTCTCCATAATGACCCGCTACATCACCAACCCGGAGAACCTGAAACTTATGATGAATATGCTGAAGGAGAAATCGCGCAACATACAGTTTGAGGCTTTCCATGTTTTTAAGGTATAGCCAAATATTTTTCTTAGTGTTTTTTATTTACACACAATAGCTGAGTGTTTGACAATTTTCACCTGTTAGTAAGTGATTATATCTGTCGTTTAGAATCCAACTCCGCTACATCTGGAATCTAACGCCCTGTTTGTTCAATTGTTGATGTGGTGGCGATTGATATTTATTAGTAAAGAATTGATAAAAAAATCACGATTTTAGCATCAAAAAATCCATGGGACCAAAACCTCTTTTTTTTGAAAAGTGGATGTAGCGGGGTTGGATTTTAGACGACACATATGGTCTATGATGTAGCACGCTTATCTAGTAGAAGGAAGACGTCAGTGGAAGGAACGAAATCCGACCCATCTTTAGTAAAGTTTTGTATAATCTTCTAACATATAAAATTTCCATGTCACAATGTTAGTTACCGTACTCCTCCGAAACGGCGCGACCGATTTTTACCAAATTTTATATGCGTATTCAGTAGATCTGAGAATCGGCTACTATCTATAATTTATAAGGCAAGACAACGTTTGCCGGGTCAGCTAGTATTATGTATAGGCCAGCATTTGACCACTTTTACATCTGATGGTAAGTAACTAAGTGTAGATGTAGTCTAAGATGAAGCACATGGTTCTAGGATGTACCTGTTGTTGTTTTTTTTCATATACATAGTGCAAAGACAATAGAACCAATTGACTGCTAATACCGCGATTTTTCTACAAAACATAACTCACCATTGCGGCAGGATGTGAGGTAATAATCAAACGTTTTGATTGGCCGATGCGTTACCTATCATTACTTAGAGCGTGAAATAGTGAGGCGGTACCTTCAGTAACTACTACTAAAACGACGTACAGTCAGCATCAAAAGTCGATGACCACATTTAAAGTTTCAAAACCGCTATACATTATAATATACCAAAATTGATTAACATAACAAGCGCCATAATAGAATAAACATTTCTTAAGTTCAAAACTTTCTGAACACTACAAAGTCAAAAATCTCTGAACATCTCAATGTCAAAAATTACTTATCATTATAATTTGCAAAAGTATCTTAACATCAAGCTTTACAAAACTGACTGATCAATAGCAAATCTTTGTTCCGGTCGGATATCTAGTGTAATAATCATTATAATGTTCAAAAATAACTTAACATAATAAATGAACACAAGTAACTGAACATTAATTTATTTCGGCTACCTAGTATGTAAACCAGGGGTTTCCTAACTTATTTGAGACGCGCCCCCTTTCAGTCATAAAAAAAAATCCGCGCCCCCCATTCCTCCACTCCAGATTATCAGGTCGGAATAAATATCAGTAATAGGATCCCGTTTTCACCTTTTGGGTACGGAACCCTAAAAAGGATTCGATTACAAAATAAATTTTATTGCTCATTAAAGTTTTACAAAAGGTATTTGATAAGTAGTACCAAATACGTTTAATAGCTCCCGTGAGGTTGGCGCGGGGCCAGGCTGTTATGGTTCTTATTGTTCAGAAATTCGCCCACTAAAGAATCAATATTATGTTCTTGACATAGGCGTTAATTTTAAATAATTTAATTGGTCGTATTAAACAGTCTGAAATGCATTTTCTCAGCGATCGTAGGTGGCCCGCGCCCCCCTGTAAAGGTCCTTGCGCCCCCCCTGGGAGGCGCGCCCCCCACTTAGGGAACCCCTGATGTAAACGTTTGAATGTAGCTGAACTGGGTATTGAAAAATCAGCTAGTGACTATTATCTAAATACCAAATTACGTCAATTATGATTATAAATAAATCTGAAATATACAAAGTTATTTTTGCTGTGGATAAAATAAAAAAATCAGTTTTAAAATGTCAGTTTAAAATCATGTGGGTAGTTAGTTAGTTTCACTAAGCCTTTTCCGCACTTAGCCTCACAATTGGGCCATTGTACGTGATTTCTTAGAGGGCTTAAAGACGCCACGGGAGCCTACCCCGTATTGGCGAATATCCCATGCCTTTGGACCGTGGTTTATCCTAGGACATGTTGGTTTCCTCACGATGTTTTCCTTCACCGTAAGAGCGATGTTAATAGCGCACTTAAATTTTTCTTATAGAAAAAGACATTGGTGCGCGGTCGGCCTGGATTCGAAACCACGACCTTCGGAATGAAAGTCGCGGTATCTACCACTAGACCAACACCGCTCATGTGGGTATTTGGAAAGCAATGTGCCAAATATATGATAAAATAAATAGATGATTAAATAACCCGCAACCGCAATGGATATCCGATATACATAACTGACAATTTAGTGGAAATATTCTTTTAACATTCGTGGGTAAATCTTTTTCCAAATACCCACAATATTTTTTTTATACCTGCACAATATTAGTTTAATCCACAGTCAATTTTTTTTGTTTATTTAAGATTTACTTACAATAATAATTTACATAATTATGGTATTTAGATGAATTTGAAAATAGTTGTAACCGAAATAAATTAATGTTCAGTTACTTTTGTTCATTTATTATGTTAAGTTATTTTTGAACATTATGATGATTATTACACTAGATATCCGGCCGGAACAAAGATTTGCTATTGATCAGTCAGTTTTGTAAAGCTTGATGTTAAGATACTTTTGCAAATTATAATGATTTGTAATTTTTGACATTGAGATGTTCAGAGATTTTTGACTTTGTAGTGTTCAGAAAGTTTTGAACTTAAGAAATGTTTATTCTATTATGGCGCTTGTTATGTTAATCAATTTTGGTATATTATAATGTATAGCGGTTTTGACACTTTAAATGTGGTCATCGACTTTTGATGCTGACTGTACTATTTTCGTGCGGGGGTATACTTATGAGCAGTCAATTAGGAGGAACACTAACTTTTTATCCCGGCAGAGGGCGCGAGTCGATTAATCTTAGGTTTGAATTAAGAACTGTCATACATGTGTTTTTTACAACTCTCGGCGCCAATTTGGCCATATCGGTCTGAGACCGAAAGAATAAAAAAAAACTTGGCGTTTCCATTGGTGGAGGACCATCATCGAAAGAAAAAAAAAAAGATCATGCGATGCCAGCGCCTCTGCAAACAGCTTTGCGCGTGGCACCCCATTGGTTCTATTGTCTTTGATATAGTGGTACCTAGTGTTAGAGTTATCTAGGGAGGAAACAGTCGACTACGTTTATATGGAGAAAGAGTAGGTAGATTTTCCTCCTAAGGACTAACGAAAACTTTATTTGATTTCAGGTATTCGTAGCCAATCCAAATAAACCAAAACCAATATTGGACATTCTGCTAAGAAATCAAGATAAGCTGGTCGACTTCCTCACCCGATTCCACACGGATCGCTCCGAGGACGAACAGTTCAACGACGAGAAAGCGTATCTTATAAAGCAAATCAAAGAACTAAAGCCTGTGGAACAGTAACACTCATTGTATGTCATTACATCGCCACTTCCTCCTCAGAAATTAGTTATAGATGCTACTATATATATGCTTCTAAGTCACCAGGGCCCAGATCCCTGTATTGAAATTATCCTAAATGTCATAACAATTATTGGAAACAATGATTTTGAAATGAAACTGTAACTTTCAACTGGACTGCAATCGAGAACTTTATTGACTCAAAAATGTACGGAGAACTGTATTCTCCAAAGATTTTTTTTATCGAATGTCAAATGTTACTTGACGAACTTCAAATTTGGAATTGAAAATGACTGCAATGTTATCGAAATGATATTTTGGATAATTTTAATACGCGAATTGCCCATCGGAAGGTACACGTGGGCGGCGCGAAGTGAGGTGGAAATCGATGCTAGTGGAATTTTCGAATTAAACTTGTAAATTCTTTTCTTCTTGCCCATTTTCCCTATGGGGTCGGTGGAGCATGTCATTTATTTTTTCATTCTAATCTAGAGCCTTCAACACCTTTCTTCTGTCGCTAAGTTTCATAAATCACCTGCAAGTGGTGTCTATCTACGTTACAAAAATTCAAATGGAAGATACCACAGACTTATAAACAGAAGGAGACGTCCTCAAATACCCGTGGTCGCGGTCACCTGTTTGGAAGAATATACTGCACTCGAGCGTGTATTTTCCTAAGTGTTTATGGCGACATTAAAACCAGCAAATGTCAGTCCGAATGCGACTTATAGTTCTATATGTTCTGGGGATGGTATCGGTATTCCTAAAGCATCGATTTCCATTTCACTATGCAGCGACCGACGGCGGCACAGCGGAGACACCAGCTCTAAAGTCTAAGATAGAGGACGACACTTACACTGAGACAAATACTCGAGTTACACAAACTTGAGACTTGGAACTAGATGTTGAAGCCGTATACATTGTGTGTCTGGTGTCAAGTATCGTCTGTGTATCTTAAGTTTAAGGATACCCGACGGCACTTACAGTGGCACAAATATCGATAGCTTCCACACCGTAGCAATTTCCCTATAACATCACTGAGTGACACAAACAGACACTTGGAATTAGATGTTGCGGCCGTAGACACTCATTGTATACCTTGTGTGTCTAGTGTCAAGTGTCGTCCGTGTTTCTTACTTCAGCCTAACATTGGAAATCTGAACAGATTTAACATTTGGTCTGTGATCGAAGAGTCAGGGGAAAGTATGTTGTGCTACGAGCAAATTATCATTTTTTTTTAAATAATGATTCGTAGGTATTTAGTGTTACTTATGGTTTGACTTATGTCTTTTGTAAGTTATTGCGAACCGTTTTTTTTAGTTTTATGACGTGTTTAGTGACAAACCCCGGAGTCACGATCGAAATATTCAATATTTGTCACATTTATATAAAACGACTCCTTGTAATACCTATTCCCTTATTAGTAAATACGAATGAGAAATGCAGGTAACCAAGATCTATGAAAAATATTTGTATCATAATGTATATTAAAACGTACATACATATTTAATGTTTTTATTAATTTTTGTACACCATTGCTATCAGAAGTAAAAATTGTTAAAAATAAAGCGAAGTAGGTATTTTTTCTATTGTATAATATCAGTATTTGAGTTGAATTTCTGACAATTATTTTGGCGAGATTCTTTTATTAAGCTATCTAATAATGTTTAAATTCCACATATTTCTAACTAAGTATACTTAACTGTTTTGTTCAAATTTGTCCTATGTATATTAATTATATTAATATTTTACTGTCTATGGTTTATATTTTTGTTCATTAAATGCAAGATACATTCTAATAGAAATGGAATAAATACGATATTTATATCAATGTGTTATTTCTATTTACTGCATGTCCTACAGAGTGTTTTGTTTATTGTCAGGTGTCTACTAAAGGTGTATATCAGGATGGCGGGTGTAGGTCTTAAAATCGTAAAGTTATATAAAGTTATATAGCGAAAGGTTACAGATATATCATCAAAAGAAAATTGGAGGCTAGAGGCGCGGACGTGGCAGTGACGTGGCGGTGGTTAATATCTTTTTTTAACACGTTAACCACCGCCACGTCACTGCCACGTCCGCGCCTATTAGTATTAATTTTCTTTTGATGATATCTCTGTAACCTTTCGCTATATTGGGTTGGGTTTTTAATACGTGAGAGTACATTGCTAGTACATTTCTTTGGCACTTTATTCCACTTCCAGAAGTGTCTAGTTGGCTCAAAATAAAAGTACACCCGCCAAGCTGACGTCAGGTTGGCGGGTGTACCTTGTTTCTTTAATAACTTTGGCCCTGAAATAGTACATTGCTCCAAATTTTAGGTACATTCAGTACATTGCTAGTACATTCCTCTCAGGTATATAACTTTATGATTTTAAGACCTACACCCGCCATCCTGTTATACACTACTAAAGGAGGGTCATAGAAGATCTACGAGAAAATGTTCCTAATAAGACCACTCTTATTTTTGCTTAAAACAGTTTTCTAGTAAAGTGCTGTTTTTTTTCGAATAACTTTTATTACTATACATAAATCGATGTGTTTCCAACAACGACGACCTCTGTGGCGCGTCGGGGGAAGGCTCAACTGCCGTGCAGAAGGTTGCGGGTTCGATTCCCGCGAAGTGCAAGTATTTATGCTTAAAAATAAGTATTTGTTTCTTGTCTAGGTGTTTTCTATGAATCATATGTATGTATTAACAAAAAAAAAAGTAATATGTAGTATAAATCCGCTGTCAAGTACCTATAATTATTGCTTAGTTTGGGGCTAGATTGCGCTGTGTGCCACGACGTCGTGCAATATTTATTTAAGAGGATAGTCTCCATTCTCTTTCTCCATACAAACGTAGTTTAAATTTTCCTCCCTGGATAAAGACATTAGAGCAAATATGTTTATGCCATAAAACTTATATCTGTCATGCATGACTATGCATCTACCTTTTTATTTTTTTCATTTTATTATTTTTTATTATTATTTTAATTAGAAAATAAAAAAAATAAAAAGGTAGATCCATTGTCATGGCAGATATAGGTTTTATGGCATAAACATATTTGCTCTAATGTCTTTATCCAGGGAGGTAAATGTAAACTACGTTTGTATGGAGAAAGAGAATGGAGACTATCCTCTTAATGCGTTATCTAAATAAGGGAACAAATGGCAAATAATATGTACTTGGAAACAAATATAAGTCTTCTAAAAGGTATCAGACTGCAGCTAGTTAGGTGGCTAGTACTAGTAAGCTACAAATGAAATATTTTATGAATGTTTTCGATCTTTAATGGACACAAGCATAAAATAATCACGTTTTAATATAGATACATTAACTTAGGTTACTTCTCACAAACTTATATCACTCACTATTACAATTAGAGCATTTTATTATACAAGAAAGATCAAAAGAACAATTTTTAGCTTTTTATTTTATAATCGAGTTAAATAGTATGTTCTAAATAATTGCGGATATATATTTTACCATATTTTTTGTCAGTATGTTCCTAAAAGTATAAATTACTTAAAAATAAATTAGGTGCCTATTTTAAATCCTTCATTACCTATATTATATAACGTTACACCTAAAAATTACATTAATTACAGGAAAAGTTAATAAAACTGAACTGCTTGACAAGATTCCTCAATTTATAATATAGACCCATAATTTCTCTGCTCCATGGAGCCAGTGAAAAAAAAGAGAATGTAATGATCCCGTACCACACATCGTCGTTAGGCAAAACTCAAACTGCTACACACTGCCTGCAATTTTCGAATCACGATCACACTTTTAACACACGTCGAAAGAAAATGTCGATGTATAGGTACATGTTGTAATGTATGTTCCATTTCGGGCAGTATGTGCCAGTTCTTATATTAGGAAAAATGTAACTGTTAAAGATAAATTCATACTAGCACAAAGTCGACTCTCATTGAGGGTCTCTCTCGTCTCTTATTTCTCGTTGTCTCATATTCTCTCCACCAACTTTATGCACATCTTATCTCTACCACTTTAATGCAGGAAGAGCAATTTCGGGTGTCGTCGAAATTTGACGCTTCAATGAGGTTCGACTATGTGATCAGATAGATGGACCCTTAGAAAAGTGAGCATTAGAAAAACTAAATCAGAAATTCTAGATAAATATTAACTTGACAACTAGAAGAAAATTAATAGATAAATAAATGCGTAGTTTACGCGTGTGGCGACGATTCTGGTGTTACATTTCAATCTAAACTTAAATAAGTAATCTTTAATATGGAAACGTTTAAACGGCGATAACAAAAATCTGTAATCTGTTAACTTTTCCTGTAAACTTTTTTAACGCTTCGCCTGCTGAAATCGCCAACGTTTTAATCGCAATCGCAAACACAACGTTTGCGATTTCATCTGGAGAGTAATGAGTGAATTCATGTAGATATTTCATCAAAACTGATCCAGATAATATCCAACGCAATATGCCATATGCCCAGATATTGTATCTGACAGTCAACGTTATATTTCATCTTTAATTAGATGATATTGTTATTTTTAACATATCTATGAAGAATTACCTTAATTACGATACAACTTTAACTAAATATAAAATCAAAATTTTTCTTAATAAGGCTAATAGTTTTCTTTTTGCCAATAACGGAACTTTTTACACAACAAACGTTGGAAGAACAAAATATAAACAAAAAAGGACAATTCACTCTTGAATCCTGGTATATTTTACGAATGCAGTTCATTAATTAGGAACTTTATGTCAGGTTGGATTCAAGAGAAAGAGACAATACGATAAGTATTATAATTTATTAAAGTAACACTATTTGCACTTATAATTATATTTGTCCGGGTCTTATTCAATTCGCGGGTCTTAAATGCGCGAATAAGATCCGAAAAAATATAATTATGATAGGACATCATCATCCAAATACGGTATTTCACGATTTCACGGGTAAGGGGCGATTGGATTACTAACAAAAGGGGAAGGATGGGGCTGACATAGGGACGAAGGGTCTTTGGAGGGGTTTGCTCCCCCTTCAAAGACCTTCCGTCCCAGTTTAGCTTACTTTTGTTGACAAGGTAGGGGGAAAAAGAAGCACTAAAATTTCAATTACGTAATACTAAAATATGAAAAGTAACTCGCTCCAACTTTACATTCTAACAAATTTAAAACGTGCCTATGTCAGAATTGATTGATACCGTTTGGATGATGATAACAACTACAAACCAATGTCTGAAAGATCACAAATAAATTCTTACACGTAATAACAGTAATATAGTAGTTTTATGTAAGTAATATATATTTTTACATACTTAGATAATTAATAATAAATATCTAATTAATAACTACTCTTTATAGTAAAATGTAAAATAAGACTACAAACTATTGAATTCGATGAGAAGAGTGAGAAGTTTTTCTACAACTGTTTTACATTAGTGCACATATCAACTTTCCAATACAAATGTGAATATTTTTCACTGTCAAAGGGCTCAATGGATTTTATTTTATTTTTATTTAGTATTCCTATGATCCGATCGAGTTAAAGAAAATCACCAGACACATTCCAACTGGCTGACTACAGACAGACATTACATTCTTCTCGTAACTACGACCGATGCAACTTATATTAATACCTACTTCTGTTCAAACCTTGACAATATGTTCCATCGACTAAATTGTCATATTATTTGAGACATACCTAATAAATGTTTTTAAAAAAAACTGTACACCTCTTATTAAATACCTATGTAAAAAAGTCAGTTATAAATTAACAAAGCTGCTGCTGAAGAAAACTAATTCAAAATATATTTTGCAATGAAATTATATACATCTCATTGTTTGAATTTCTGGTCAATTATACTAGATAATTCTACAAATGTTGGCTCTAGTTTACACGAGTGACATGTATACTAAAGATTTGTACGGACGTGACTCATTTTGCTTTGCTGATTTTTTTAAAGAGAAATCGTAAATATATCGTACAATAGACACGTCTTTACGAAGCCGGAATGTGCGGGCTAGGCTAAATCTCAAACAAAAGAAAATATTTTGTCTGGACATTTGCATTTTTGACCAGTTTTATATTAAGATCAAAACATCGTACTTTCCATTAAAGGACCACATAGATAGTGCCAACTTCCGAGCCATCGGCCCGACGACAATCCGATAAATCAGTGCAATTCTCAAGCATCGAGTGAACTTGCGTTATTTTTTACTAGAGCGCCAGTAATCCGTCAGTCTGTCAAATTTTCAGTCATTTTGCAAATGTTTTACTGACGACAGCAATCGTCTCGGCAACCTACAAAAACATTTATTGTAGGCCGCCACTTCGTTTCAGACCTAAGAATAGATTCTTTGTTTCTCGTGTGTTTACGTATATTCATCGTACTCACGGCTACAATGTCATCATTAGAGAACGTCCAATGTATCAGTTATGCCTAGTTTAGCTCATAATGATGAGTTGTCCGGTGTTGTTGGCGTAGACGAGCCCCTGGCCCGGCTGCGGCGCCCAACGCAGGCAGTTGAGGGAGGTGAAGCCGTGCTCCCAGTTCTGTTCCAACTCCTTGATCGGAGTCAGACCTGCGCGGTTTGTCGTTTCTGTGGCCAAATAGGACATTTGTCAGGGTTAATTCAAGAGGCATTGTAGGCAGGCCTTGTGTAAGGCAGGCGCAGTTGAGTTTACGAACGTGGGAGCTTTTCCCGGGACTAAACTATAAGGTGTACGTTAGCTTGGCCTGGCCAAGCAATATATTTACACCAAATTACGCTCATTATTCAGTACCTATTTGGTACTTTTGATCATATCTATAGTACCTACGCGAAAATAATGACAACGCAAAGTGGCTGGCCATTCTGACGTTAGGTTGGCCGGATCACCTTCGAATTCTCGCCATCCACCGTTACATGCTCCACGTTGTTTATTACGCTAAGATTTTGTACCTATTTGGTACCTTTTCAGCCCCACGGCCAGGTAGCGCGCGCTGGGCGACAGCGCCACGGACACGTACACGTACCTAGCGTGTCCTCCAGCTTGTAGAGCAAGGCGATGATGTTGTTGCGCGCGTGCGGCGCGGACGTGAAGCGGCGCGAGCCGAGCCCCACGGCCAGGTAGCGCGCGCTGGGCGACAGCGCCACGGACACGGCGCTCTGCTCCAGCGCGGCGGTGTGCAGGCACTGCCCGAGGCTCGCCCACTCCAGCGAGTACACCCCTGTCGGACGGTACGCGTTACATGTTAGACGTTGGACATTAGGCGTTACATGTTAGACGTTCGTTGGACGACCGCACGACTTATTTATAGGTACGAGTCGAACTCAAGTGCTGAAGGCTCCGTACACATTTACAGTGAGCAATTATAGACCCATCTCAATAAATAATAGTATAATATGCAACTAGTGAATAAAGGACGGATTTAAAGCTAGGGCCATAGAAGAATCACGAGCAAGTGAAGGATTCTAAGACTGAATCACGAGCGTAGCGAGTGTTCAATCATCATGAATCGCCGATTCAAGTACTTTATTTAAGAGTGGTATACTTTATACCGGGAGTAGGACTTTTTATTCACTGTTTTCAGTGAATTAAATAAGCTTATTAGAGTGTGAAATGGTATAAAAACATTTGGATACCGAAAGTTAAGTATTGGTGAAATATGTTGGAATAATATTTATGTGACATCTTTATATCCATATTTTCATCACAGCCTTTTGGCTATTAGATGGGAACACATATCTCTAAAAATTCTACAAAAACGACATCTATTTATGAAAGGTAGGTATATCATACTCGCCTAGACACTTGTTAGTATTCCTCAGTCTCGGCACGGGGAGCAAAGCGACGAGTAATCTGCCATCTTTGGAGATGTCGATACTAGCGTCGTTATGAATCCTGCACCTCTGAACTACCACGTTTTTCGTGCCTGCAACAAACAATTTCAATCGGTGAATGACGATACTAATTAATATCAAAAATAAAGCCAGATGAAAAATGGCTTATTTCATCCCTAGGGTGAAAATAATTTTAACCTATATATTTAAACCTATTTTTAAAACACTTTTATTATCTGAATAAATGGTTTACATAAATTCAACTAATGTCATCTTACAGAACAGAAGTAACGTATTTAGAACATAATTTTGTGGAAATGAAGACCCTGCATAGCATTCTGTAGGTATATGCTGCAGATTTCAAAATTTTCGTTCTAAATAAAGCCTCAATCCTATTCTAGAACAAGAAACTGGATGGAAGGAAATCTTTAGATAGCTTTTCAAAAGCCCCTTGCAGCCGCTACACTACACTATACATGTACAGTACTGACTGTCGGCGATGGTCGGCGCGGCGCCGGTGGTGAAGTCCCAGGCCTGCACGCGGTGGCTGGGCGCCGGCAGCGCCTCGCTGATGATGCCGGCGTCGAGGAGCCCCTTGCAGCCGCTACACTACACTATACATGTACAGTACTGACTGTCGGCGATGGTCGGCGCGGCACCGGTGGTGAAGTCCCAGGCCTGCACGCGGTGGCTGGGCGCCGGCAGCGCCTCGCTGATGATGCCGGCGTCGAGGAGCCCCTTGCAGCCGCTACACTACACTATACATGTACAGTACTGACTGTCGGCGATGGTCGGCGCGGCACCGGTGGTGAAGTCCCAGGCCTGCACGCGGTGGCTGGGCGCCGGCAGCGCCTCGCTGATGATGCCGGCGTCGAGGAGCCCCTTGCAGCCGCTACACTACACTATACATGTACAGTACTGACTGTCGGCGATGGTCGGCGCGGCGCCGGTGGTGAAGTCCCAGGCCTGCACGCGGTGGCTGGGCGCCGGCAGCGCCTCGCTGATGATGCCGGCGTCGAGGAGCCCCTTGCAGCCGCTACACTACACTATACATGTACAGTACTGACTGTCGGCGATGGTCGGCGCGGCACCGGTGGTGAAGTCCCAGGCCTGCACGCGGTGGCTGGGCGCCGGCAGCGCCTCGCTGATGATGCCGGCGTCGAGGAGCCCCTTGCAGCCGCTACACTACACTATACATGTACAGTACTGACTGTCGGCGATGGTCGGCGCGGCGCCGGTGGTGAAGTCCCAGGCCTGCACGCGGTGGCTGGGCGCCGGCAGCGCCTCGCTGATGATGCCGGCGTCGAGGAGCCCCTTGCAGCCGCTACACTACACTATACATGTACAGTACTGACTGTCGGCGATGGTCGGCGCGGCACCGGTGGTGAAGTCCCAGGCCTGCACGCGGTGGCTGGGCGCCGGCAGCGCCTCGCTGATGATGCCGGCGTCGAGGAGCCCCTTGCAGCCGCTACACTACACTATACATGTACAGTACTGACTGTCGGCGATGGTCGGCGCGGCGCCGGTGGTGAAGTCCCAGGCCTGCACGCGGTGGCTGGGCGCCGGCAGCGCCTCGCTGATGATGCCGGCGTCGAGGAGCCCCTTGCAGCCGCTACACTACACTATACATGTACAGTACTGACTGTCGGCGATGGTCGGCGCGGCACCGGTGGTGAAGTCCCAGGCCTGCACGCGGTGGCTGGGCGCCGGCAGCGCCTCGCTGATGATGCCGGCGTCGAGGAGCCCCTTGCAGCCGCTACACTACACTATACATGTACAGTACTGACTGTCGGCGATGGTCGGCGCGGCGCCGGTGGTGAAGTCCCAGGCCTGCACGCGGTGGCTGGGCGCCGGCAGCGCCTCGCTGATGATGCCGGCGTCGAGGAGCCCCTTGCAGCCGCTACACTACACTATACATGTACAGTACTGACTGTCGGCGATGGTCGGCGCGGCGCCGGTGGTGAAGTCCCAGGCCTGCACGCGGTGGCTGGGCGCCGGCAGCGCCTCGCTGATGATGCCGGCGTCGAGGAGCCCCTTGCAGCCGCTACACTACACTATACATGTACAGTACTGACTGTCGGCGATGGTCGGCGCGGCGCCGGTGGTGAAGTCCCAGGCCTGCACGCGGTGGCTGGGCGCCGGCAGCGCCTCGCTGATGATGCCGGCGTCGAGGAGCCCCTTGCAGCCGCTACACTACACTATACATGTACAGTACTGACTGTCGGCGATGGTCGGCGCGGCGCCGGTGGTGAAGTCCCAGGCCTGCACGCGGTGGCTGGGCGCCGGCAGCGCCTCGCTGATGATGCCGGCGTCGAGGAGCCCCTTGCAGCCGCTACACTACACTATACATGTACAGTACTGACTGTCGGCGATGGTCGGCGCGGCGCCGGTGGTGAAGTCCCAGGCCTGCACGCGGTGGCTGGGCGCCGGCAGCGCCTCGCTGATGATGCCGGCGTCGAGGAGCCCCGCCATGCCGCCGCGGCGTCGCGCGCCTGTCCCGCCTCCCCCGCCATCCGCCTCCTCTTCTACCACCATCGCGTTCTGGACCAACAATGCATGTGGAGAGTCTATACATCTTGTTCGACGATACGTGGAAACCGATATAGGAAAAAACCGACCACCACCTGAAGGTAAGTACTAAAGATAGCTAAGTGTACTCAAAGATGTCTTATTTGAGTAAACTTATAGTCTCGGATCCGGCAGTATGGGTTTCCGCCCCGGTCACGGTACCATGGATCCTGTTTTCGCTCTAAGGATCGTTATGGAGAAATACAGAACGAAGAATACTTCGCATTTCCTGTTCCTGGAGTTGCTGAAGGCCTTCGACGGTGTTCCTCGCGTGATGATCTGGGGTCCAAAGGGATGGCAGAATCTTATATTGAAACTATCAGAGATATGTATCGCGAAATTGCGATTCTAAGGTGCGAACTGCTGTCGGTGACACTAAATCTTTCCCCATTACAATCGGAGTCCACCAAGGATCCATCCTAAGTCCGTTCCTGTTTAGCGTAATACTGGACGCGCTGTCTGATCATTCGAAACGGAAAACGAGCAGCCCCCGTGGACAGACCAGATTAAGTACTTGGGATCCGTACTTCATGTGTCCGGCGACATCGATTGCGCCTCAAGTCTTGCATTTCGGCAGCTTGGGCTAAGTGGCGAGAGGTAACTGGTGTCATCCCCCAAAATGCCGGTTGGCGTTTTGGGGGATGAAGTGAAGGGACAGGTCTATAAAACGATCATTAGACCTGTCCTTTTGTATGGTAGTGAGGTGTGGCCAGTACTAAAGTTTAGAGCTATTTAGAGTGGTTTCCCTCCAGATGGTGCTAAAAATTCCGCTCTGTATGTATTACGCGTACCTGAGCAAGTATGATCGGTTGCAAGTACTCGTGTATCCGGGGCATTCGCTGCGCTTGCGGCTCGGCTGCGGGCGCCATGTCATTCACCTGCATGAGAGCTCACATTCAGAGGCACAATTATGACACTAAAAACGGAAAAAACCCAGGGAAACTAAACTGACTAATTAATGGTTTTATGCTGAGTAGTAGATCTATTCGAAACAAAACTAGTACCTAGCAAATGTTTATACCTAATGAATATAAGTACTGTCTTTTGTTTTTTAACTGCAACAGTAACTGTTTTGTTGTTAAGCTAAATTATTTGATGGATAAATTGATAACTGAATGTTAAGTGGTAATACTTAATTATTTCTGCACCATTTCTTTATATGAGTAAGAATTTGTAGATATCACTTATACTTTTAAATATCAAAGGTTGATGCTTCGATGAAAACATAAATAGTAGATACGGTATATTCTAACATTGCGTATTCAAAAAATGAGCTAGTAACACCTATATGAGTTTTCATAAAATTATTGATTTAAAAACGTTTGTCTTTAAGAATGAATCAGGCTTTGTAAATAAGCAAACAGGCTTGTGGATGTGAAAAAGAGTGACAGCACGTGCTCACGCGGCAACGGTTCGACATACGACTGAGGCTATTGCGTCAGCTAGACGCAGTTTTATCGTCTCATTTTCCGGACTAGGTACCGTATCTTTAGTTTTTTGTTTTAATCTAAGGGTTGATGATGGCATTTTTTTTCTAACATTCAAAGGCAATCTACGGCTATATGGCTTATTTATACACCTCAGTATGAACTATAGTATTTAAATTATAATTATAGTATTATGAGTTGCTCTCTGGTCCTAAAATGGTAGAATATTAGATGCACGTCACGAATCACGACTGACCTGCATCAGCGGCAACGCCACATTGTTCATGATGGCCCGGAGCTCGGCCTCGTGTTGTCGGTGCGTGTCCTGGTGTCCGGGGAATATGTTGGGGCTGAAGGTGACGTTGATGGAGCGCCGCATCGCCTCCGCGAACCGCGACGACGGCCGCTCCGGGGTGCTGGGGC
The DNA here is from genome assembly GCA_958496205.1 of Idaea biselata. Lineage (NCBI taxonomy): Eukaryota > Metazoa > Arthropoda > Insecta > Lepidoptera > Geometridae > Idaea > Idaea biselata. The sequence continues at coordinate 21,033,267 of OY292397.1, forward strand.
CGGCTTCGGACTCTGGGCCTACCCTGGAGCTCCCTGCTTGCTCCCCATCTGCTCTAACGGTTCCCGAGCTCCCCGCCTGCTCCCCGGCAACCCTGGAAGTTCCAGCTTGGTCCCCCGCTGCCCTGGGAGTTCCAGCTTGGTCCCCCGCTGCCCTGGGAGTTCCAACTAGGTCCCCCGCTGCCCTGGGAGTTCCAGCTCGTTCCACCGCTACCCTGGAAGTTCCCACTGGGTCCCCTACTGCCCCCGAGCTCCCCGCTTGCTCTCCTTCCCTAGATGTGGAAGGTTCGCCGCTCGGTTGGAACGCGAATATCTCCTGCACCGATGAAGGCGTGTAGAATCTTATGGTTTGTAACCGCCTGATTCGGTTTCGGGCCGCGTTCCTTAACCTATCGAACAAAGAAATGATTCATTAAAATAATAATCGAATGTGTAATTAATAAGAAATTGTCTATATTTACGTTACCTGACGGCTTGCATGTGCGCGATGCGAATAAAGTTTTCGCGGTTGTCAAATTCATTGAATTCCCCACTTCTCGGGGGAGAGTCGTTCGCGTCGCTAGAGGGCGGGGCGGTGCCCGAGGGTCCCGCCACCGGCTCGTCGGGGAGCGGCTGCACTCGCGGCGTTCGGATGACGCCCGGCCGCGAAGGTAGACTCCGAAGGGCGGGGATCCGGTGAGACGAGACGGGAGGGACCCGCTTCTTAATAAGAGGATGGACTGTGGGATTGGTCCGATGCAGCGCTTTCTGCCGCTTGGTCTCTTGGTACAGATCACGGCGGGTGCGAGCGGTCAAGGAATTGTTTCTATTGGCGGCCGCGATTTGTACGGCGAGACGGTGACTCCAGCGTCCGACTGACGAGGAAGGCGACGGGGAAGGCAGCTCGTCGATAGGAGAGTCTTGCTCCATAGAGGTGGCGCGTGACGTTGCCGCTCGCCCGAGTGGGGACGACGTCGCGGGGGCGGCGGCGACGTGCGGCGAGGCGGGGTCGTCGGGCCCGTCCACATTGACCGGCCCCGTGTGGTCCACATTCTGTATCCTCACGACGTCTACAGAGTCGACCCCGGCGGCGGCCGGCGTGGGCGTGGTGCCCGGCCGGGGCACGTTCCGGTTGGACACGAGCATGAAGCAGGTCAACGCGAGAGCCTTCTTGAGCGTCTTCAACATGTTTATGATGATTTGGCTAAGACCGCGCTCTTCGAGGCACATCATCATCATGTTGAACATAACGGACAGGACCTGCAAGATACAAAACATAATATTAAGTCAAATTTGTAATTCTTTAAATGAAGTTCGATCTAATGATACTTTCAACATTAGCCTAATTAGATAATATTAAGGAAACTTTTATAAGTAATCATTTCATTAATTGCCAATT